>OZ025262.1:28746831-29115033 GCA_964019135.1 Arenicola marina
GTCCCCTCTTCTAGAGCCACCCTCTCCACCACAACCACCCACATCTCCTCCAGAGCCACCCCCTCCGCCACAACCACCCGTCCCTCTTCTGGAGCCACCCCCTCCCCCACAACCACCCGTCCCTCTTCTAGAGCCACCCCCTCCTCCACAACCACCCGTCCCTCTTCTAGAGCCACCCTCTCCCCCACAACCATCCGTCCGTCTTCTAGAGCCACCCCCTCCCCACAACCACCCGTCCCTCTTCTAGAGCCACCCCCTCCTCCACAACCACCCGTCCCTCTTCTAGAGCCACCCTCTCCCCCTACCACCACCCGTCCATCTTCTAGAGCCACCCCCTCCTACACAACCCCCCGCCCTCCCCCACAACCACCCGTCCCTCTTCTAGAGCCACCCTCTCCCCCACAACCACCCACCCCTCTTCCAGAGCCACCCCCTCCCCCACAACTACCCGTCCCTCTTCTGAGCCACCCCCTCCCCCACAACCACCCGTCCCTCTTCTAGAGCCACGCCCCCCCCCCACCACCACCATTCGTCCGTCTTCTAGAGCCACCTCTCCCCCACAACCACCCGTCCCTCTTCTAGAGCCCCCCCCCACCACCATCCGTCCGTCTTCTAGAGCCACCCCCTCCCCCACAACCACCCGTCCCTCTTCTAGAGCCACCCCCTCCCCCACAACCACCCGTCCCTCTTCTAGAGCCACCCCCTCCTCCACAACCACCCGTCCCTCTTCTAGAGCCACCCTCTCCCCCACAACCACCCACATCTCTTCCAGAGCCACCCCCTCCGCCACAACCACCCGTCCTCTCTGGAGCCACCCCCTCCCCCACAACCACCCGTCCCTCTTCTAGAGCCACCCCCTCCTCCACAACCACCCGTCCCTCTTCTAGAGCCACCCTCTCCCCCACAACCACCCACCCCTCTTCCAGAGCCACCCCCTCCCCCACAACCACCCGTCCCTCTTCTAGAGCCATCTCCTCCCCCAGAACCACCCGATCCTCTTCTAGAGCCACCCCCTCCCCCACAACCACCCACCCCTCTTCTGGAGCCACCCCCTCCCCAACAACCACCCGTTCCTCTTCTGGAGCCAGCCCCTCCCCCACAACCACCCGTCCCTATTCTAGAGCCACCAACTCCCCCACAACCACCCGTCCCTATTCTAGAGCCCCCCTCCTCCACAACCACCCTCCCCTCTTCTAAGGCTAACCCCGCCCCCATAACCACCAGCCCTAATTCTAGAGCCACCTCCCCCCTCCACAACCACCCTCCCCTCTTCTAAGGCCAACCCCTCCCCCAAAACCACAGGCCCCTATTCTAGACCCACCCCCTCCCCTCACAACCACAGGCCCTTATTCTAGACCCACCCCCTCCCCTCACAACCACCCGCCACTCTTCTAGAGCCACCCCCTTCCCCACAACCACCCTCCCCTCTTCTGGAGCCACCCCCTCCCCCTCACCCACACCCTCCCCCACAACCACCCGCTCAGGGATGTGACCCATCGACCAGTTGACAGGAATGTGAGTGACCATGGACCCGTTGACAGGAATGTGAGTGACTCATGGTTCAGTTGACAGGAAAGTGAGTGATCCATGGACCAGTTGACAGGAATGTGAGTGACCCATGGACCAGTTGCCAGGAATGTGGGTGGCCCATGGACCAGTTGCCAGGAATGTGAGAGACCCATGGACCAGTTGACAAGTGTTTTAAGTGACCCATGGACCAGTTGACAGGAATGTGAGTGACCCATGGACCAGTTGACAAGTGTTTTAAGTGACCCATAGACCAGTTGACAGGAATGTGAGTGACACATGAATTAGCTGACAGGAATGTGAGTGACCCATGGACCAGTTGACAAGTGTTTTAAGTGACCCATGGACCAGTTGACAAGTGTTTTAAGTGACCCATGGACAAGCTAACAGGAATGTGAGTGACACATGGATTAGTTAACAGGAATTGAGTGACCCGTCGACCAGTTGACAGGAATGTGAGTGACCCATGGACCAGTTGCCAGGAAAGTGAATGATCCATGGACCAGTTGACATGCGCTATAGCCTGAGCTATCGAGGCAGCCCCGTGTTGACAGGAACTAGAGTGAACTATGGACAATAGGAAAGGGGTGTGGCCATCCTTCATGTCCCTTACCCTGCACCATGGTATATATTGGTACAGGTTGGCGACCACCATATTTGCTCGTGGATAAACAGAGCGGCTAAATGGGTCATCAGCTATGGGTTAACTTAAATGCCCGACAGTTTTTACCTAGTGCGCTACGCGTAGGCTACCTGAAAGGGTCCACAGAACGAGGTTTACAATTCCACAACAATGTTGTTTCCCCGAGAAATACATCGGATCTTGGAGTGATTAAAAGACGGAGGAATGGGTGGTGGCGGGGCGGGGGGGAGGGGGGGGGGGTACAGGTGTATACCCCCTCTCCTCTCCCCAGCCACCAAATCCCAATAGCCTAGTTTTGAAGCTCAGAAACAGCATACCCCCTTCCTCTCACTACACCCCCCCGCTCCCCCCTAAAACGCCCCTCATGATAAACATCTTCCTACGCTAGCGAATGTGAAGTTATATTGTGAAATCAGCTGGGCTTCCAAATTTAGACCAACCATTGTGTCAGCGCATCTCACGTATTACTCAAGCCCGTCATCAATCCATTCGGTAGGATCAAACATGAAAGATGCATATGTGAAATGAAGGTCATAACCTCAAGTTTGCAGGTCATCACCTCCAGTGTGCAGGTCATAACCCCCAGTGTGGAGATCATAGCCTCTTCCAGTGTGGAGGTCATAACTTCCTCCAGCGTGGAGGTCATAACTGCCTAAATTGTGGAGGTCATAACCTGCAGTGTAAACCTGTAGTGCGGAGAACATAACCTCCCCCAGTGTGGAGGTCATATCCTCCTCCAGTGTGGAGGTCATAACCTCCTCTAGTGTGGAGGTCAAAACCTCCTTCAGTGTGGAGGTCATGACCTCCTTCAGTGTGGAGGTCATAACCTTCCCCAGTGTGGAGGTCATAACCTTCTCCAGTGTGGAGGTCATAACCTCCAGTGTGGAGGTCATAACCTCCAGTGTGGAGGTCATAACCTCCGCCAGTGTGGAGGTCATAACCTCCTCCAGTGTGGAGGTCATAACCTTCTTCAATGTGGCGGTCATAACCTCCGCCAGTGTGGAGGTCATAACCTCCTCCAGTGTGGAGGTCATAACCTTCTTCAGTGTGGCGGTCATAACCTGCAGTGTCTATGTCATAACCTCCTCTAGTGTGAAGGTCATAACCGCCTCCAATGTGGAGGTCATAACCTCTTTCAGCGTGGAGATCATAACCTCCTCCAATGTGGAGGTCATAACCGCCTTCAATGTGGAGGTCATTACCTCATCCAAGGTGGAGGTCATACCGTGTGCCGCAGATCTATAGTACCTACCTAGTACCCATGTGGCAAGGATGATATGTGGTATAAATAAGTAACTATGCTGCAATGTGCAAACAAATCAGCACTCACGATCAATCAGTTATAAATAAATCCAACTTGAAATAATCCTTCGGTGTCTGCGCGTAATTTGTTTTTGCTTCCGCTAATAAAAACACTCGACTGGTGTTCCCACGTAAGTCAAGTCTCACGAGATCCCGGTGATGTTTTCCCGAGATCCCCCTTAACGCCTCGTTCTCGCGGCTTCCGGGCCTGCTCGACGCATCCGGTCGGCTTAGCGTCCAGTAAGTATCAGTAAGTTAATTCCGCCGTGTCTTGCGATCCGCTAAGTGAAGTCTCAGTCCAGTCGGCGTAGCAGCGTTCAGGGAGACAATCAGACTGGACTCACGTCCCTGCACGTCCCCGTGTGTCAACAGCGCCATCTAGCGAACGGTGGTGTTAAAACTCGTCCCGACGACCACTGACTGAAGCTGGACGGCTGTCAATCACGATGGCATGACTGACTGCCTGACGTCACCTGGCAGACAAAGGCTCTGTGTGGGCAATTGACAGGGGGAGGGTTGGTGGGGGGAGGGGGGCTAAATCTGGCTCCCGGTTATGTCGAGGATGGCGTGAGGGGGGGTGGCGGGGGCCCGGGAGTGTTCGGGCGAGGGGCTGGACCGCTTGAAGTATCACGACAATACGACAACTGTTATATATAGAGAGCAGCAATTATTCCGTGTTTACCGCATCTGTATCTATACATATATAGGGATTTACCATGTAAAATCGCCGCCTCCGACTCCTGGGAACAGCCGCGGCCGGTTATCGCTTTCCCCGTCCGTCCACTTCGTCCGTGGCCATACATGTGTTTACATACGTATATATATACATATAGTTATATATAATTGTCCGTCAGTCTTCTTGTCGCCGACTGCGAAAGCCGAGGACGTTAGTAAATGGAAGCCGTAGACACTCTCTGGCCTTCATATATATGTATATATATATATTGTGTGTGTATATGTCAGTCACTAGGAGTCAGTCAGCCCGCCAGGCCACCGATCAAGCAGTATATACGCTACGCCACGGTGGTGAAGGCGGCAGGCAATGTAGTACATGGATATATGTAATAAGCAGCATGACAGTGCATCTTTTCCTTCCGGCCGTGAACACGCTAGAAGCTATATAGGCGCCTAAAAAGAACACGACCCCGCCGCCCCCTCCCTACCCACCTGCTCCCCCCCCCCCAACCCCCCTCCCACTCTCACTGATACACGCACAGCCGTCTTACCTGCGTACGTACCTACTGTGCGGCCGCTACGTCTGTTCGTTTCGTCGTCACACAGACCTCCAGTCCGCCTGTGTTGTGGGAGGCGGGGGGTTGTGGGGGGGGGGGCATCGGGGCAGTAAGGTGGGGCGGACTGACTATAGGGGACCGACCCTCACATTTAGACAGTGAACCATGGCCACGAGACAACAGTATATACCTCTGTTGACAAGCCAGCCCACCGACCAATTTTTTCTCTCCCCTCCCCTGTCCTCCGCTCCCATCCCTCCCTTGTTGTCAAACGTCCTGTCCCCGCACCTACCCTTCCCACCCCACCCCCACGTTTCTATTTCTCTCCACGCCCTGGAAATCACCAACCGTGACCAATGAAGTTGGGGGGGGGGGTGGGGTAGCGGGGGGCTAGGGCAGCGGGGAGGGTAGGAATAGTAGTAGGATCCACAAATAATATCCACAGTTATCTTACACTGGCCAACCCTCCTTACATATACGGTGGCGCGACCTGGTGGACGCCGTCGTTTGTTTGTACTCCGTGCCGTCCACGCCGTCCGGTGGCCAGAACTACATGGCTATATATCTATCTACCTGTCTACCGAAGGTGGTAACCCTGGCTGTCCATGACCTTCACTTGGACACCTCTCGCTGGCGATGGGGTGGAGGGGTGGACTTGGGGACGACTGGGGGGCGATTGGGGGGGGGGGGGGGGGGGGGGGCGGGGGGGGGGGAGGGTGGTGAAAATAGTCATGGTAGGTGCCAGACACGAAGGGCCGGTCGGAAAGCATCATTTTGACAGTCCAAGTGACTGGATATATTGACGCCCCCTCCCCACCCCCCCTCGCGCCACTACCGATCACTGAACTATCAGGCCCACACAACCACCCATCTCACCCCACTCCCATACACACACAACCTAACTCAAACCACCCATCTCACCCCCCTCCCATACACACACAACCTAACTCAAAGACCCCCCCCCCCCACACACGCAAACACCTATGCCCCCGTCACCTCCACCCCCCCCCCCCACGCCATCACATAACCACCCATCGCACCTGCTCCCCACACACCCACGCCCACACCCCACTCCCCCCGCTTTTGCCCACACCCAGATGGTCACCACTGCCCACACGCCAGAGACTGGACCCCCCCCCCCTCCCCCCCGTTCGGCCTTCATAGAACAACTATCTTTTATATTACAGGCTGACTGGCGACCGGTCGCCCATGTGGGTTTTAAAAGTTCTCTCGTGTGTGTCAGTGGATTTTCATACACTGGGGACCAGCCTGAAGAACAAATATCTCTGTGTGGGACGGACTCCAGGTCCGCCGTCGTCCCCTCACACCCTACGTCTATGGATGTCATGATGGAGAGACGATCTCGCTGGGCACCGACCGGGCAGCCTGTTAGAAAATACGCGCGTGTGCGTAATGTTATAAGTACGCGTGTGTTAGAGACCCAAGACGTCATAGTGACGAAAAACGTCAGACCCTGTTAGAATGAAATACACAATTTTAAGTTTGACTTCAACCATTTCGGTTATCGCTCACACCTGCTTGACGTTTCTGAAGGGGACGGGCCGGGGGAAAAAGTTAATTATTGACGATTAATGACATCTTGGAGGCCGAAATTTACAAATTAAGGCGCATGTCCCAAAAAGAATGTCCCAAGGCCCCAAATGATAGACCCTTGGGGCGGGGGGGGGGGGGCGATATCCCGTTTCCAAAGCAATGAAACCACCTATATACATCTGAAAGGAGTTACTGTCATATATCCATTGCTCCAGTCAGTAGACACGGCAATCCAGGTACAGTGTGAAACTGCACATTTGCTCCTAAATGGCACAGACCGTGTGGTCTGACGTTTTCCTCAGGATGAGGTTTTGGATCCTAACACGCATGTACCATATAGTATGTGGGTAAATTAGAGCTAAATTATAGCTTCTAGGTATGGATACTGGTTTCAAGCATCGGATATAATCTTTCTTAAAGGCGGATCCAGGGAGGGGGGGGGGGGCTAGTCCAGGGGGTCCGGACCCCCCCCCCCCCCCCTTTTGAGGAAGAATGCCGTTTTTCAATGCAAAATTCTGAGTCATCTGAGGCGTGGACACCCTCCCCCCCCCACTTACCAGGAGTAACGCTATCTGAGGCGGCGTGCCCCCCCCCCTTCCCCCGTCGCAATTTTGATCTGAGAACCCCCCCGGTCCCCAATGGAGGGCTACTGCGGGCGGTTCAGCAAAACTTTTAAAAATTGGAAAAAAAATATCCCTTGAATATTATCTCCGATACCTCTACGTCCATTGGGGTCGTCACTTTCCCATTATTACTTCTCCCGATACCTCTACGTCCTTTGGTCGTTACTTTCCCATTATTACCTCCCCCAATACCTCTACGTCCTTTGGTCGTTACTTTCCCATTGTTACCTCTCCCGATACCACTACGTCATTTGGTCGTTACTTTCCCATTGTTACCTCTCCCGATACCACTACGTCATTTGGTCGTTACTTTCCCATTATTACCTCCCCCAATACCTCTACGTCCTTTGGTCGTTACTTTCCCATTATTACTTCTCCCGATACCTCTACGTCCTTTGGTCGTTACTTTCCCATTTCATACCTCCCCCAATACCTCTACGTCCTTTGGTCGTTACTTTCCCATTGTTACCTCTCCCGATACCACTACGTCATTTGGTCGTTACTTTCCCATTGTTACCTCTCCCGATACCACTACGTCATTTGGTCATCACGTTCCCATTATTACCTGCAATGTTACATGAGAATGTAACTGGGATGCGTTACATTCCTATGATTACCATTTTGTTATTTCCTTCATATTTCGTCTTCTGTCCTTACTTTATCAATTTGTCTAGTCTTTGGTGCCGTACCACGCTTGGTCTGCTAGCTAACTTCGGTAGTAGTAGGGGGGAAGCTGCTCACTTCATATACCACCCATATCTCCTTACTTGCACCCCCCCCCCCCCCCGCCCTGCCCGTCTCTCTCTCCCCATATCTGTATCTCTCTTTCTCTCTCCCTATCCCTCCATTTTATTACTTCTCGCAGGTGCTATACTCGCTCCCGTAACTAACTCCCTCTTGACTTCTGTTCCGTGTCACACAAGCCATAACTGCCCCCTCCCCCATGCAAACGCCCCCCCCCCCGTCCCACACGTCCGATAAGAGGACGTGACGTTTACGCCCCGGGGTAGACACCCTCGCGCGCGTGACCGTGTTAGGTAGTTGGGTGGGGCCCACTTGGAGGTGGAAGGAAGGGCGGCCCCGACATTATGGACGGCATACAGGAGGAGACCGGTATCCCTTACAACGCAAACCCGCCGCACGCCAAATCCGACGGCCGCCTGGCCGCTTGCCCATTTACATTCGAAGAAATGGCTGAATAAAGCACAATGACAAATAGGCACAAAAAATCAAAAAAATCGGAGCATTAAGAAGGGGTTAGATGTTGTCGGGGTGTTTTTTTGTTGTTATTCAACCGAAAGGGGTGTGGTCTGTATGTGGTCCGCCAGCCAGTTGTGTTTGCAGGGCGTGAGAGGGCGAGTCGTTTCGCCGGGATTCTCGTGAGGTGCGACCGACCGACCAGGCTCCCCTCCAAACCCACCCCCACCCCCAAGCCCTTACCTCCTCCCTCACCTCGTCGGCAGGACGGAACACGTGTCAACAAGGGTTTACCATGTACATGTAAACACATGGGTACGGCTGTATTTCCTTGGCGGGCGGGCGGGCCGGGCTATAGAGTGTCTTTATTCCTCAGAGGTCAAGAGTCGTTGGGTCGAATATGCTGTCATCCTACTGGAATGCATTGACAGGTCATATGAAACCGGATTGCGGGATAGATATAACTACCACAATGGATCCCTCTTTTCGAATCGGGACACCTTAGCTAGGGTAACTATAAGGATTTTAATTTAAAGGTAAAGCACCCTGGGGTACAAGGAATGTGTGTACATTCTCAGTCGTGAGCACACGATCCGTGACGTCAACACATGATTCGTGACGTCGGCACATGATCGATGACGTGAGCACGGAATTCGTGACGTCAGCGCATGATTCGTGACGTGAAGATGTTACTGGTTTACAATGGCGTCAGGGCTCTTCCAGAAACTTACCTATCGTAGTAACTATAGTAACTTGTTTAAACTTTGAATAGTGTTGTTATAGTAGCAGCACCATTACGTATAAAGTAAGAAATTGCTTCCTCTCGTTTTGATACGATTCCTCTCGCTGTCTATTACTGATAAACATCTTGTAACGACAGGTAAATATAACGTATATAGCCTAACCCTTGTCCTTCTCGTGCAATCTGTAAATAACTATGCCACAAAGAAATGATAAATTTTCCTTCCTCAAGCTATCTATAACACGAAGTTAACACGAAGCGTACATAAACTTGACTGAGCATTGCATATGTCGTCAATGCCAACGACGTCAAGGGTTAAAGCAATATACTTACATGCGCTATCTTAGATTTTTTACATTTTAGAATCAAGACTAAAAGTATCTCAAAATGATGATGCATATATGTGTTATATCTTAGAGAGTCTGTAAAACATCAATTTCAACATAAAACTGCGCGGTTTTTTTATATCACGCGCGGACGTAATAGCGAGCCACGGTCGACTTTCTGCGCCGGTGACCAAATTGCTTCTCTCCGGATAGCCCTCAGGCTTTCAGGATTTAAATTCAAGACTTATTTGACATGGGGAAGAGGTTGGTAGTACAAAAAATTACGGAATATATTGCCTTAAAGGATGAATCCATATAGTTAAAAGGTTTGGCTGTTAATCCTCCATTTATAACCCAAACATTGAGTTTAGTCTGACCAGGTGCAGGTGTCTGACCAGGTTTCTAGTTATGTTATCATAACAAAGTCATGCACCAAAAAGGACAGCAGAAATTGAGTTTAGTTTGCCCAGGTGATATTCGAACATGGCCGCTGTGCATAGCTCTTGCAGGTGGTGGTGGCCAAGTGCAGTGGTCGCACTAGCAACGCGCAGCCAGCCCCCTAGCTGTTGTCGCCCACCCAGCACACCTGATAGCTACTGCACGAGAACGTCGGTAGCTTAGAGCCGCCCCACCCCCAGCCTAGTAGGCCCCTGCCAGAGGTGATGATCGTTGGTCCAGAACTCCACCCAAATGTTTTCCACCCAGCGCGCACGTATATTCAGTAGTAGCCCACTTGCTACGTACCACGCCCACCCCCGTGCTTGTCTACCACCCTGCGGCAGCTTTCTCTGGTTTTTTGCCGTCATGACTTCTCCGCAGGGGCCACGCAGTGAGAGAGGCGGAGTTAGCAGGGGTTATAGTTAGCAGGGTGGTTGGCGGGGCGGTGTGAGGTGTGATGGGTATGTGGGTATGTCAGGGAGGATGAGGGGGGTGGGGGGCATGGCTGCGGACCGAGGCTGGGTGATACGCGGCATGAAATCGAAGGGAATGGTAGGGGAGACTATGCCCCGCATGAGGGTTAAAAATCACGGCGGTGGGGGCACGTAAACCGCACTCGACAAGGTCACATGGGATCGGAGACGGTGACGGGCGTGAATACCCGCCGACAAGACCAGTTTGTCTTGTCTCAGCCCAAAACTACGACGGCCCTTGTCTACAGTCTATAAAGCGACCCTAGGTAAACAGAACACACGACTATAGCCAAACACGCACACGAGACAACTGCCAAAGACCGTCGGGAATTCCAGGGAAGAATTTTTTAGGTGGAATTGAATCTTTGTCGTCTTTCACGCTGAACACATACCTGAACTGTCGAGGCAAAAACACAGCCATAGTGACTGTCTCGGTGGGGTGCATAATCTGCAGTGGTGCTTTAGACTTTGCTCGGTGCAGTGGAAATTGATGTGGAGTTATACTTATCAGTCCGATATTCTAAAAACTGTAGCGGGAGACATAGGGTGATAAATGAGTGACATACCTTGCTCGCCGAGGCAGAGACCAGCCATATCCTAAATATCTGCTCATGTAGTTAGTGTTTTTTCATATCCCCATCCCTAAAGCTGCCTATCATCATCATCACCCTTTATGCTACAATCCCCACAACCAACATCCCTAAAGCTGCCTATCATCATCACCCTTTATGCTACAATCCCCACTACCAACATCCCTAAAGCTGCCTATCATCATCATCACCCTTTATGCTACAATCCCCACTACCAACATCCCTAAAGCTGCCTATCATCATCATCATCCTTTATGCTACAATCCCCACTACCAACATCCCTAAAGCTGCCTATCATCATCATCACCCTTTATGCTACAATCCCCACAACCAAAATCCCTAAAGCTGCCTATCATCATCATAACCCTTCATGCTACAATCCCCACTACCAACATCCCTAAAGCTGCCTATCATCATCATCACCCTTCATGCTACAATCCCCACTACCACCATCCCTAAAGCTGCCTATCATCATCATCACCCTTCATGCTACAATCCCCACTACCAACATCCCTAAAGCTGCCTATCATCATCATCACCCTTTATGCTACAATCCCCACTACCACCATCCCTAAAGCCAGTCTCATCGTCACCCTTTATGCTACAATCCCCACTACCACCATCCCTAAAGCCAGTCTCATCATCATCACCCTTCATGCTACAATCCCCACTATCACCATCCCTAAAGCTGCCTATCATCATCATCACCCTTCATGCTACAATCCCCACTACCACCATCCCTAAAGCTGCCTATCATCATCATCACCCTTTATGCTACAATCCCCACAACCAACATCCCTAAAGCTGCCTATCATCATCATCACCCTTCATGCTACAATCCCCACTACCAACATCCCTAAAGCTGTCTATCATCATCATCACCCTTCATGCTACAATCCCCACTATAACCATCCCTAAAGCCAGTCTCATCATCATCACCTTTAATGCTACAATCCCCACTACCAACATCCCTAAAGCCAGTCTCATCATCATCACCTTTAATGCTACAATCCATACTATCACCATCCCTAAAGCCAGTCTCATCATCAACACCCTTAATGCTACAATCCATACTATCACCATCCCTAAAGCCAGTCTCATCATCAACACCCTTAATGCTACAATCCATACTATCACCATCCCTAAAGCCAGTCTCATCATCATCACACTTTATGCTACAATCCATACTATCACCATCCCTAAAGCCAGTCTCATCATCAACACCCTTAATGCTACAATCCATACTATCACCATCCCTAAAGCCAGTCTCATCATCATCACACTTTATGCTACAATCCATACTATCACCATCCCTAAAGCCAGTCTCATCATCATCACACTTTATGCTACAATCATCCACTACCAACATCCCTAAAGCCAGTCTCATCATCAACACCCTTTATGCTACAATCATCCAATATCACCATCCCTAAAGCCAGTCTCATCATCATCACCCTTTATGCTACAATCATCCAATATCACCATCCCTAAAGCCAGTCTCATCATCACCCTTTATGCTACAATCCTTCACTATCACCATCCCTAAAGCCAGTCTCATCATCATCACACTTTATGCTACAATCATTCACTACCAACATCCCTAAAGCCAGTCTCATCATCAACACCCTTTATGCTACAATCATCCAATATCACCATCCCTAAAGCCAGTCTCATCATCATCACCCTTAATGCTACAATCATCCAATATCACCATCCCTAAAGCCAGTCTCATCATCACCCTTTATGCTACAATCCTTCACTATCACCATCCCTAAAGCCAGTCTCATCATCACCCTTTATGCTACAATTCCCACTATTATCATCCCTTAAGTCAGTCTCCTCATCACCACTCTATATGCTAATATCACCCTTCCTAACCCCAGTCTCATAATCACCCTTTATGCTACAATCCTCCAATATTATCATCCCTTAAGCCAGTCTCTTCATCATCACCACCCTTTATGCTAATATCACCCACTATAACCATCCCTAAAGCCAGTCTCATCATCACCCTTTATGCTACAATCCCCACTACCAACATCCCTAAAGCCAGTCTCATCATCAACACCCTTAATGCTACAATCCATACTATCACCATCCCTAAAGCCAGTCTCATCATCAACACCCTTTATGCTACAATCCATACTATCACCATCCCTAAAGCCAGTCTCATCATCAACACCCTTAATGCTACAATCCATACTATCACCATCCCTAAAGCCAGTCTCATCATCATCACACTTTATGCTACAATCCATACTATCACCATCCCTAAAGCCAGTCTCATCATCATCACACTTTATGCTACAATCATCCACTACCAACATCCCTAAAGCCAGTCTCATCATCAACACCCTTTATGCTACAATCATCCAATATCACCATCCCTAAAGCCAGTCTCATCATCATCACCCTTTATGCTACAATCATCCAATATCACCATCCCTAAAGCCAGTCTCATCATCACCCTTTATGCTACAATCCTTCACTATCACCATCCCTAAAGCCAGTCTCATCATCATCACACTTTATGCTACAATCATCCACTACCAACATCCCTAAAGCCAGTCTCATCATCAACACCCTTTATGCTACAATCATCCAATATCACCATCCCTAAAGCCAGTCTCATCATCATCATCACCCTTAATGCTACAATCATCCAATATCACCATCCCTAAAGCCAGTCTCATCATCACCCTTTATGCTACAATCCTTCACTATCACCATCCCTAAAGCCAGTCTCATCATCATCACCCTTTATGCTACAATCATCCAATATCACCATCCCTAAAGCCAGTCTCATCATCACCCCTTATGCTACAATTCCCACTATTATCATCCCTTAAGTCAGTCTCCTCATCACCACTCTATATGCTAATATCACCCTTCCTAACCCCAGTCTCATAATCACCCTTTATGCTACAATCCTCCAATATTATCATCCCTTAAGCCAGTCTCTTCATCATCACCACCCTTTATGCTAATATCACCCACTATAACCATCCCTAAAGCCAGTCTCATCATCACCCTTTATGCTACAATCCTCCACTATCACCATCCCTAAAGCCAGTCTCATCATCATCACCCTTTATGCTACAATCACCCACTATCACCATCCCTAAACCAAGTCTCCTCATCACCATCACCCCTTATGAGACAATCACTCACTATAACCATCCCTGAAGCCAGTCTCATAATCACCCTTTATGCTAAAATCCCCACTACGATCTTCCCATTAGCCAGTCTCTTCATCACCATCACCCTTTATGATACAATCACTCAATATAACCATCCCTAAAGCCAGTCTCATCATCATCACCACCCTTTATGCTAATATCACCCACTATAACCATCCCTGAAGCCAGTCTCATCATCACCCTTTATGCTACAATCCACCACTATCACCGTCTCTAAAGCCAGTCTCATCATCACCCTTTATGCTACAATCCCCCACTATCACCCTCCCTAAACCCGGTCTTCCCATCATCATCACCCTTTATGATACAATCACTCACTATAACCATCCCTGAAGCCAGTCACATCATCACCATCAATCTTTATGCTACAATCCCCACTATCACCATCCCTAAAGCCAGTCTCATCATCACCCTTTATGCTACAATCTCCACTATAACCCTCCCCAAAGGCAGTCTCATCATCACCCTTTATGCTACAATCCCCACTATCACCAATCTGCGTCTATAGCGGTCATGTAGCTCATAGGATCAAAAATCGATTTTATATTACAGTATTTTTACTAAAAATGTCTTGTTATTGTGTCTGAGATGCATTCTGGTGTATGGAAGAACCGCCTCGTACGTCATACTTTGACATAGTAGGCCTACATATTTTTGGCCCAAACACGACAACACATATCTCTAACAGCCGGCATGTTTATATTATTAGTAATAACAGTTCACAAAATTCCTAGGTGTTTGATGAGCAGCGTTGAATTGGATAAAAGAATAACTCAAGTGTTCCCCATCTCTATGCACTTTCTTACGAAACCCTTGTAGATATAGATATATATATGAACCCAACAGACCGACAGCCGTGAAGTAGCATGAAACCAGGAACGCGTGTCGAAAGAGACACAGTTGTTGGCCCGGAATTGGGTTGCCACCATGCGGTGGTTTACAGTGATGGCATTTCTGTGCCTGGGTCTGCATGCGGCTGGACCCCACCAGCTGTGGACCTAAAAAAATCCATCGGCGCTAGCGGCGTTAATGTCAGACAAATATTAGTTTTATACGAGCTGCCTCGGTAAACTCCTCTACAAGGCCACGTGTAAAAAGTTAGGACGGCGACTTTGTGTCCGTCGTGTCAGCCTTTAAGCAGGGTTCTGGTGGTGGTTTTCAAGCTGAATGGAGGCATTGAAATAAGGGTTATATAGGGTTAGTATAACGTTAGGGAAGGTATGGGTCAAGGGCGGGATCGAGGGGTCATTTCAAGGGCGGTCTGATTGTTGTAAGGTGATTTTCGCCACCCTTTTCGACGTATATATATATGTCTGTGCGGGTATTCCTCGCTTGCCGCCTTCTATGACCAATTCCCTGTCAGCACCTTAACTATAGAAGAGGGGGGGGGGGGGGGGGGGGTACCTATTCGCGATATCACCTTTAAGGCGTTTTTTTCCGCGCCCGATCTTGAGTAGTCAATCTTGGAGATTCGCCACTACTCTCCCTAATTCTTGACGATTCAGAGGGGGTATACCTCCCCCCCGGTATAGAATGCACAATAAAAATAAATAAGTAAAAAAAGAAGAAAAAAATTCAGTTGCGCAATGGCGTCCCGACTGGGGGGTGGTGTGGATGGGGGCAGGGGGGGGGGGTGGAAATTTCAAAGTCGTGATCAATGGCACAGATACACTGAGTGAGTATATATTCCATTCACTACTTTATTAGCACACTGACCTAAACTCTGGTTGAGAAGGTACTGTTAACATTTACATACCGGTAGATTAGGGAAAGTACATACCATTAACATCCAGGTTGGAAAGGTGTAGTTTAACATAAAATCGAATAAAAAAATACATACTGTTGTCATGAAGATAGTTTGAAAGACATGCTGCTAAAATTAATATTTGGTTGAAAAGATACGATGCTAAAAAAAGTCCTACAGAGCTCTAGAGGCAAAGTACACTGTTGAAAGACGAGATTGTTTGTGTAAACATGTCAAATAAAAGAGCGAATTTTCCCTCCCACTTGCAGCTTGCTGGAAACGCCCATGCAATTGCTAAGTACATGGCACCAATTTTGTTTTCGACCGATATTCCATGTTAATAGTTTGATGCGCTTGAATGACCAAAGTATGCCACATATAATAAATAAGAGGGAAACAGTAGGGCATAACAGCAAACGTTGTCCAAAGAACATCCACAACGCCAGATGAGCAAAACACATGCTCAGCAGTCCAAATATAAAGCATCATCTTGCAGATATGGTTCACATGGGGGCAAGCGTTGAATAAAAAACAAGCTCAGAGGTATGAAGGAAATAGATGCAGACAGGTGCCTTTTAGGCCAGCGCAGGGGACACGTGTTAAAAGGGGATGACGCATACGTGCATGTAAAACGGCGATAGCGATGATGATAGCGTTAGAATCCATGCGCAGCTGTTCAAATATTCTCGTCCACAACGGTACGCTAAGTGTCGGCGGATATAAGGTTTTGGTAAAATGGGGTGGGCTGCAAAATGTGACCGTGTTGGAGGTTGGCGTGTTATAACCTTGTTTTCGTTTACGGTGCTCCTTCAGAGTCGGCAGTGAATTTGTCAGTCCCTATTAAGGGCCTGAGAACTGTGGAGGTGTGGTCTGAAAGGTTGGGGGAGGGGTTAACTTTACTCGACCTACCCCCCGGATCCGCCCCTGCTTACGGGATTGCAGGTTTACCCACCTACTCTGAAGCCATATGCAAACTGGTGAACCTCAGGCGATTGTCATAACGTAACGTCTAGGATGAATAGGGAATTTACGGAATATTGAACCTGTCGAAGCCAACGGATCCCAGTAACGGCCGCTCGACCGCGGATTAATTAAAGCGGGTGTCCAACCTAATTTAAACGCGATATGCACCGAAAGTTTACATCTGAAAATTAATTTGGCGAGTGCTAACGCTTTGTTTCAGCCGAGTGGTAAGGAGAAGAAAATTAAGGCAACCCACCCCCAGCAATGTCAAGCAGAGCGCCATTTTGCCGGTAGCAGTGACGCATATTGTGACTACTCATATGGCGCCGCCTTACGTTATAACTCGCGGAGAGAGAGATCAGGGCGATTTACAGATGAACAGCGGCAGTTCTAAGCCGCGCAGTAGCGCAAGATCTTAGTGTTTCATAGAAAAGTACCCTCCAAACAAATTGATAAACGTCTTGCGACGATTGACTCTGCAACAATGCCATGATTGGAGTTAGAATCGCAGCTATTTATACTAGCGATTACCACGCGCTCTTGTTTTGCTCACACAATAGACGCAATTTCCGGTTTGAATAAATTAGAGTATCGCCTCCTGATTGGTCAATCGCGGATACGCCTCCAAAAAAGGCTGGCGCCTGAGTAGGCGGCGAAATCGTGCCTGGCGGTCACTTCTAAATTTTATCGTGAGCTACAGATAGAACGAAAAATTCTGTAATTTGGAGGATAGAAAATTGGGTATTATATGAATCGGTAAGGCAACGTTAGGGGCCAGGCTGGCGGTTCCTATTAAGGGGGAACGCCAGTGACCGTAGGTAGTCCCAGGGTGTGGGGGGGGGGGGTCTTTTTTTTCGTGCATTCTGCTACGACAATGATAAGCGATTGGTTGTATATTAGGACGCTTTAACCAAATACAGTCATATCAATGGGAGAAGGAAGAGAGAGTGGAGCCATGTCCCCGGGGTTACCCCCTACTCTTTGCGTAGATGGATATGGAATCTTTATTCTGCGACTACACAGACATGACCACAGCGGGACTCAAATCCAAGTGCCGTTAGACGCAACGGCCATCGATGAAAAAGTCACTGCACGATTTTGTATGTACTACAGCCTATGTATGTACTACTGTAACAGCCCGTACATAATTCTCATTATCAAGAACGCCAGGTGTTATAGCCTTTCTGTTTCTTGATATCCGGAAATCTTGAAGAGTCTGACCTACATGACCTCTATACGGTCTTAAGTATGAGATCCTAAGGATTTTCGTCACATAGGATTGGCGGGATGGTCGTGAAACTTGCTCAGCTGGTACGTGGGTGCACCCTAATTTTACAGAGTTCTTTGTACAAGGATGGGCAACATTTTGGAGTTCCCAGAGGCACCTCCTTGTAACGTTATGTATCCGTTACCCCCCAGGAGGTAGTCAGTCATGATCCCACACCCATCTTTAATAATACAACGTATCCCATTCCTCACTAGCAGGATTTAAGCAGATCACAAGGGTGACTGTGATAAAGTAATTACAGTTACACATATCAGATTTACTCGGAATAGTCAGCAAACAGAACGCCATATTTGTCTGGCGACGAAGTAAATCCTGCAAGGTAGGGCCCCAGAGGGCTTTCTTTGACACGGCGTTTTAAGTCAACCACGAGACATTGGGGCGGCCTTAAAATCGAAACGCGACATGGTGCTCTTCTTAAAATAGACATGTAGCTCTTCTTAAAATCGACATGGACCTGTTCCTAAAATCAACATGGACCTCTTCTTAAAATCGACATGCGATATAAACTTCTTAAAATCGACATGCGACATGGCTACCCCTCTCATGGGTCCCTAACGTAGTAACGAGAGACGAACACTGTTTTGCATACTTTATTTATAAATGTCTTTGTTCAGAAAACTAAGCACCTGACATAAGCAGGACGGGGCAGCATCCCGTTATGGGGTGAGTGAGTGACCAGAGCGGTGGTCGACATTAGCTTTGAGAAGGAAACTGCAACCTAAAAGGTCCAATTTTGGTGCAAAATGAACTAGTCAACTGGTTCCGCAGACGTCATAAGAACTCATTTTAGCGATAGATGATAATTCGCAAGTACGGAAATTAAATAGAAAATTCTGTGATACAGGGATGTACCAAAACAACTCAATTTGGCGATTCGAAACCGCAAATTGACACATGCAGACAACGAGACCCTTCGATTTCACTCGCTTTAGCTGTCGTGAGTAAAGGGGCGATCTGACTTTATTAACGGGTCTGTATCTGTGGCCCTCTCGCTCTCTATATATTACTGTAAGTATTAACCGGTAATATACTAGATGGCGCGACATAACTAGTGGTACAGGGTGTTGCATAGCGAGTATGGCAACAGATATCTCGTGGTACAGGGTGTCACACAGTGTTACACCTTCAACATACCAGAAATCATCCCGTACAGGGTGTTACACGTTCACCATACCAGGAAGCATCCCGAACAGGGTGTTACACCTTCACCATACCAGGAAGCATCCCGTACAGGGTGTTACACCTTCACCATACCAGGAAGCATCCCGTACAGGGTGTTACAACGTGACCATGCCACGACCCATCTCGTGGCTTTGGGACACAAACTGGACACGCCACTAAATCGAAATCGGACCAAAAGCAATATCCCCCGGGCTGACATTCACGAGATATGGATCTGCAACATATCCTCATGGATTACACAAAACCCACATATATGTGCAGAGATCTGTCTTGCTGGAACAGATTCACGATACGTGGATCTGCTATAAGTCAGTCGGATGGCATCTGGATCAGCCCTAATTATCCATCCCTCCAGGGTGGGACCGTCATGGATCTGCCATAACCCAGTTAACCTTGATCCATGAGGTCTGGATCGCCTAGAAGAAGTCTTCCTGGATAGGATCTACATGTGGAACGAGTCCCCTTTCTTGCATGGCTCGGTTTTTCCGTTCACTCTCTTGGTGTCGCTCTTGTTGTTCCTGCCGTTGTAAGTCAAGAATGTCCTCGATAGAAACTTCTTCCAATGGCAAGTTACCTTCATTCTCCAGATCCTGTATGCCGGGGAGAAATTAAATGATCAGTTCATTTGTTGTGCAATCAAAATTGTGGGAGAACAAATATCAATTTGCAGTAATAACAGAACAATGAATGCCTGAAGACATTGATCAGCGACACCTTACACTAGTAGTATGTTATTAATAATGAGTTCTGCTGTAATACTTCGTGTCATACTACCGCAGTTACATTTCGGTCTCGGCACACAAATATATATATCATGCATGAAGTCAATTCTATATCCGATAGATAAGACTTTCCTAATCTGATCAAATTGAAACACTGAACCACACAAGATTTAAATTACATAAAGGCGAAGCGCGGAGAAACTGCTATGTGTTTATATTAACTGATGCCCTACTTACTATTTCACCTAACAAAACAACGTTTTCACCGCGGACAACAAATATTCCACGTGGAATGTCGCCATATTTCTTGCCCACATGGATTCTCTCAATAGTCCTGTGGAGGACAAGGTTGGCTGGAAAAGTGAAAATAGTGTGTCAAACACAACTGCGGAGACTTATAAGCTGTGGTCAATTATTTTGTAACATTCCCTTCGCAAATTGAATTTTTTTAATAACAGATTGTTATTAAAGTTATTCATACAGCAATATCTCCTTGATAAACGATTTCACCCTTTAAACATTTAAGGAACATATTGCATAAATACAAAAACCAGTATTTTGTGTGCCATAATAACAAAGGATGTAGTTGTAGAGACTCTTCCTGGTCAGGATAATGCATCACACATATATATATGCAAAAATTAAGCTTTTTTCATGTGCTGTGACATAAACATTGAAATGCCATACCGTGCCCTTCGTGAAGATAAAGAGTTGATAACACATATATTTCTCAAAGAGGTTAGATGAACAAAGCAGACAATTTCAAACAGGTTAGTGAAAAATGTAAAAAAAAATCAAAACATAGGAAAATTGGTGCAGCTTAAAGTGTTGCCATTCAACATATATGCAACTTTATAGATCTAATAGCAACCCGACTAATAATGAAGACAACATAATGGTATGCCATGTTCTATGCAAGAAGCACTTTTAGATATATAAAGCTTACCAAACTGATCTATGCTTCGGAGAAAACCAATCAAGGTTCTTCCATCTCTAAGGACAACCAGGAGCTTTTCTGCAACAAATAGGATGGAATCATTTAGCATAATGTAGTGACACATGTAATCTGCATCTTAACTTGTTAATATTGCATTTCATAGAGCAGAGACATGGAATATCAGGTCAATCCTTCAACATGCTCATTGTTCTTGAAGCAATTTAATTGAATTGAGCTATAAATAGGCTCTGTGGAGTCAGTCAAAGTCCAGCAGTCGCTGCCTCACACATCAATTCTTAGCACCAGATGCTGAGGTTATATAGTGCAGGGGGTATCATAACAAAGGGAAGCTGCCTTTGGACAATTTATATTATGTTATCCTTGGGAGACCCACTCAGTTCGGTCTCAGTTCCAGTTTTGATTAGTCCTATATGAGACAGTTGTTGTTCCACACAAGTCTCATATTCACAGGCGGGAAAGGCAGGTGTATGAGTTGTTTGTGTGGGAGAGTAAATGTTCTTGATGGTACAACATATAAAAGTATTGTGATTTTATTTTATGATACATAAAACTTCATATTTACCATAAAACCTGCATGCATATGAACTAAGAAAGTGATCATGTTCCTATCAAATCAGTTGAGATCAGACTTTGTTATCATTCATCCAACCATTTTGTATTTGGTCCTTCTCATCCCCACAGCTTTTCATTTATTATGTGTCAATGCCTGGGTGTATGGAGTGCATGCCACCAAGCAAAACTAATGGTGTTGTTTTTACGACTGTGCATATAGGCAATTTCTCCCTGGGCGGGCAAGATGGCGGCCAGAACAGAGTGGTCTGCTGGCTTGACAAAACAATAAAGTTTATAGTTGTAATCATGAAGACTTTAACCATAAAAGCAAAGTACTGTAACTTGATAGATACATACTTCCAGAAATTATTTCCATACTCCAAAAAGTTCTAGCCATTTACACTGCTTCTCACCACGCATACTTATGCACTACCATTCAGGATTTGATGGTTAGGACATGTGGCGATGTTGCGAGAAACCAATAGTCACATGGGGCTAATTTCTGATAAACTAAATTATAGCAAGCGTAACAAGCTCTTTAGATAACACACACATACAAAAAATTATAAAAACTATATCTGAATCGTATACTGTTATGAGCTGGTGAAATCTACCAGATGTCTACCTCCACTGGGGAAAGCAGAAGAGATCGCATGTTATGTATGCATGCGTGGGTTTTTCTTTCATCAAAGATAGATTACATATATGTATATATCAATGAAACTTGCAGATTTCAAAAAAAATTACCTCTACCGTAAACTGCCTATTTGAAGCCGCATACATATTAGAAGCTGCACCCCAACTTTGGCCTCAAAACCGGGTTGGCAGGCACCCAAAATCATTTCTGGAAAACTATTATAATATAAAAAATATTATAAGCCATACCCGGACTTTGGTCCCTCGCCCCCCCCCCCCCCCCCCACTGTATCCCTGCTTAATCCGTCCCGCCAACGAAACCAATTAATTGTTTATACAAGCAGTTGCGACTACTAACAACATTCACCTCTCCCTCTCTCATCACACCTCTTTTCAGGTGTCACACCAGTGGCTGGCCCTCCTGGGCCCTACCAAGCCAATTAATTATTTATACAAGCAGTCGCGACTACTAACAACATTCACCTCTCCCTCTCCGATCGCAGCTCTTATCAAGTGTCACACCAGTGGCTGGCTCTCCTGGTTCTTACTGCATGTTTATGAATCACTGTCATACCTACCCAGTATCAAGTTTCTGTCTGGCCCAATAATTGTGACTCAAACTCTAAAAATGAAACCTCCAACTTCCTAATATAAGCCGCGGCTTCAAATAGGCAGTTTACAGTATGTTATATCCTATATTTTATTCAACACAATAAACTCCATTGGCAGCAAACACAGTTCAGCAAATATACTAAAGCATACGTCATAAGGTGACATAGTTGCCATGGCGCCGAACGTGCTCTGAACAATAGATGCTCTATATTTGTACCAGCCACGTGCGCCATGGCAACTATAGAGCATTTCATTGTCTGTGATTTAGTCTATTTGCGACAGAGTATCTGTTTGCAATGGAGTGTCAGCATGGAGAAATATTATTTATATCTTAAAAAAGGATAACCTCGCAGTACACACGTAAGTTTGGTATCATTAAAATTGCACAGTGTTGCTTTCTCACGTCAGTGATTTTTAGAGCGATTGCGACAAATTCGTGGAAAATATGGGCCGAAACGACACGGTACGGCATTTATGACTTTGACTTTAGTAAGGTCATAAATGCTCAGAACTTTAGCCAAAGTAAAGGTTATTTATCAAGAACACAAGCATTTGTCAGAGGACAGATGAAGGAAAAGAAACTTGCTAACAAAAGTTGTAAACGGCGTGTCATAACAAAAGTTGTAAATGGCGTGTCATAACCTGATAACAAAAGGTGGTGGAACCGTACATTTAGCAAGGCAAAGTATCATATTATCGCTCAGTTGGAACGAAGTAACGCTATGACCACTTCTTATTTTGCTTATGACAGAAATCAAATATAATAGCATACTATCTATTTCCTCGACAAGACTGGCAGTTCCTGGTAGATAATTCATGCTGTGTTACAGAAATGTTATTCGTAAATATGTCGCTTTCGCATGTCTTCTATCAGACTGACAGAACAGCCCTAAATGCAGAAAAGCATCCCAACTCCCACCACCACAAGTTCCAGATATGCATCGATTGTTTGTTGAGCAAAATATATATAGTGACTTTAACCTGTAAGTTTAAGGTATCTCGCCCTGGCTCAATGGATAACTATCACAAATACACGAGCCATTTGGGAAAATGTACTATTCGTTCGGAAGCTCGCCAGAGCGAATCCCGTCAAGTCGGACTTTTCCGATTGTTCAGCCTCCATATAGAGACTTATTTATTTTATGCCGGCAAGTTCTCCCTGGTGTATTGGATAGCGTTCGAATTTTAGAATTTTATGCAAACCCGTTTTGTTTCCAGCTCCACTAGATACAACAATTTAGATGGAGGTGCCTCTGGGAGCCACAAACTCTTACCTATCTAAGTACCAAGAACTGTATAAAATTAGAACCCATCCACGTACCAGCTGAGAAAGTTTGACTTTGGTAAACTTTACTATGACGAAAATCCTGAGGATTGCATACACGAGAAATTCGTATATATCGGGGTTGATGAGTTGCATATATTTGCAAAAATACTTATTTATTATATAAACCTTCTTTAATTTAAGCTTCAGGCAGCTTCTAATTACTTGTGGAGGATATGAACTTGTTACGCAAGGCCCGGAAGATATGTTTTTTTGAAGAAGGACCCCCAGAAACTTATTTCAATGGAAGTGACTTACATAGTAAAAGTGCTTCTAATATAAATACATATATTTATGGGTATGCTGTTAAAAATATATTTGGGCCTCCTGGGGAAGAGTATATAGCTTTCTTAGGAACATCATCAACATAAGCATATAGTTATTGCCTATTTTACCGTTGTACATAGATATCATAAAGCATATATCGCATGATCTTGAAGAGTAGGCTAGCACATACTATACCAAGATCATGCAATCAATTTAGCAAATTTCATGTAAAATATTTTATTGACGAAAAATTGTAACAGGGGGTTTGTCCAGCTGTAAACTTGATTTAAAACCTAATTGATCGATCATGCTATTTAAGTAAAGAATTAATAAGTCACAAAAAAAACTACAAATATTTATCACAAAGTGGTTGTGAATCAAACACCTAATTAATTACTTATTTATATCTTTCTTTGAATGTGGTTCTACATATTCTAAGCCTAATATTAATACTAAACAGCAAATATATTTTTCAACAGAAGATACATATAAACATATGCAAAATTTCTCATTTCTACAGAAACATATGAGCAACTTTATGACCAAGAGCTTTAGGAGCTCGCTACTTAAGCCATGCCTATTCATATTATAAACCTGCTTTAATTTAGGCTTTCGGATTCAATCCATCTATACTAATAAAATGAGGCTGTCCGTCTGTCTGTCTGTCTGTCCCACCTATGCGCTCAAGGCACCCTCTTCATGCACCAGCATATTGGTACCAACAGCCGCCTTGAACCATGTTGAATGTCCCAACAATGTCATTGGGTCCTAATCGCTTTTCCCGTAACCAACACCTGTTTGGGTGCCAACACAAATAACATTAGTCCCAACTTATTATCGCCGAATTCAACACCATATCAGATATCAGTGACAAGCTGGTAGTCATACTGGTAGCAATGCCCAAACCGCCGTCCAAGCACACCAGTTGCGGACAGCAGTTTCCAATGTTACAGTATCCAACTTTGCACAGCGCTAGACATCGGTTACTGCATAAGCACAACAGTTGCATTCAGCTAAGCGGACTGCACGCAGTATCCAATATGACAATAGCGCGAGTTTGCGGGGCGTTAGGCATTTTATTGGCCCGACATCAAGCTGTAGCAGCCCGCCAATTTTCATTATAGGCCCGAGGCCGCATAGCCGAGGGCGGATAATGAAAATGAAGGGCTGCTACAGCTTGATGAAGGGCCAATAAAATGCCTAACGCCAAGCAAAACTCGCGCTATTACTATTATTACGAGTTGAATTTAAATTTAAGGCGTTGACTTGTCTCTGCTTCTTTGGTTTAATTTCCGCATGCAACGACAAAAGTAAAGCATTTTGGGACTGACTGTCCGCAAATCGCAAGCCTTTCCACATATAGTTGGCCAGTCGCCTTTTTATATATATGTTGCCAAGAAACATAGCATGTGCAACTAGGCAACTAGTCATGGAAGCGGGCTATTTAAAGCTATAACTACAATTCTTTTGTGCGTGACGTCATGTTTCATTGTTCTATGCAGCGTCGCCATGGCAACGATTGTCGATTGCATGGGCAGCAGGGCGGTTTGGGTCAGAATACGGCATTTTAGAGGCCTTCAGATGTAATGCTATTGTACTAGTTAACATGCCCACCAACTCGTAATAATGTTACAGTATCCAACTTTGCAGCTAAGCGGACTACACGCAGTACTATGCAACATTACAGTATCGAACTTTACAGTTAAGCGGACTACAGGCAGTATCCAACTTTACAATTAAGCGGACTACATGCGGAAACCGCGCTAGACATCGATTACCGCAGTATCCAACTTTACAGTTAAACGGACTTCATGCGGGAACAGCGTTAGACATCGGTTACTGCATAAGCAAACCAGTTGCGGACAGCTAAGCGGACTACACGCAGTATCCAACGTCACAGTATCCAACTTTGCAGCTAAGCTGACTACACGCAGTATCCAACGTTACACTATCCAACTTTGCACAGCGCTAGACATCGGTTGTTGCATAAGCACAACAGTTGCGGACAGCTAAGCGGACTACACGCAGTACCCAACGTTACAGTATCCAACGTTGCAGCTAAGCTGACTACACGCAGTATCCAACATTACAGTATCCAACGTTGCAGCTAAGCTGACTACACGCAGTATCCAACGTTACAGTATCCAACGTTGCAGCTAAGCTGACTACCAACGTTACAGTATCCAACTTAACAGTTAAGTGGACTACACGCAGTATCCAACTTCACAACCAAGCGGACTACATGCGGAAACCGCGTTAGACATCGGTAAACCGCAGTATTCAACTTTACAGTTAAGCAGACTACACGCGGAAACACAGCTAGACGCCCCGCGAGTGGATAGGGGGCTTACATGCGGAAGCAACACTGGACATCAGTTACGGCAGTACCCTATTTTACAGTTAAGCGGAAACGGCGCTAGAAATTAGCTACCGCAGTATCCAACTTTACAGTGAAGGGGACTACATGCGGAAACAGCGCTAGACATCAGTTACCGCAGTACCATATTTTACAGTTAAGCGGAAACAGCGCTACCCATCAGTTACCGCAATGTCCAACTGTACGGTTAAGCGGTTAGGCGGACTACATGCGAAAAGAGTGCTAGACGGGGTGCATGGATAGTAATTCAAAAGTGGCAGTCAGTTTTGAGGAGTATTTATCGGTAAGCTAAGAAGAAATTCGGTATTTAGATATCATTTGACTTGCTGGCCAGCGTGACCTTCACCTTTCCCCTGAGCGATCATCCGGCTACCATTCGCCTGACTTTCTGATAAAGAAATAAGAACTCTGTCTCACTACAAATTCCATTATGGCGTCTTTTGTGCGATCTCTGCGCCGAACTGTTAGTTGTTTTATACTATCGCCTGTACCATTGTTGTTATTTTCTGGTTAAGAATGACATTGTCTTTGAAAGTTTTATTCGCGGCTTCCGCTCGCAGTGGTGCGGTGCCGGTGTAGCATGATAACCTGTCCGCCGTGATAAAGTGTCCGGCTGACTTGTGCGCATGTGCAACGAATGGGGTTCCTATGTAAATATCACATGTATGTTAGGTTTAGGGTTAGGTTAGGATTAGGTTAGGGCCTGGGTTAGGGTTAGGGTTAGGATTAGGGTTCTGGTTAGGGTTAGTGCTATAAAAGAAGCGTGGCCGGACAGGTTATCACGGCCGGACAGGTTATTATGTTACACCGGTACCTGGGTACGGGGGCCCCGGTACGGCGATATGGGGCGTGGTGCACATGTTGCCTCGGGAGACTCACTCCGCTCGGAATGGGTCTCCAGAGGCTAAGAGCCCCCCCAATAATTCACATGTTGCTTACCAAACTAAAACGTAATAACTTTCTTGGTAAAACCGCAGGGGCGGATCTAGGGGGGGGTTACTAGCATTGCACTAGGCCCCCCCCCCCCCTTGGGAATCTGAACATATACTGTTGCAGTCGGCTTCTCCGAGCACCCCCCTTCCCCGGTCATAAGTTATTCAGGGGAGTACCCCATCCCCCTTCCACTTTCCAGTCGTGAGTTTTTCAGAGAGTACTGGGATTGTAAAACAGCCGATGAAGCCAGTAACCTTAAATCTCATCTCAGCAATTTTATTTTATTTATTGTTTCATATCCACTAATTTATTCTAGACTGTGCACCACAGTCACCTTGTTTTAAGGATTTTACATGTACTCTAAATCTCCTTCCCCACTTTAGGAATCTAAGCTCATGCCCCAGGTATGGATTGGTACCACCCGATCGCAACCATCTTCCTATGCCTATGAGGAGTGGTGTTCAGTTATAGTGTCACTGTCAGTTAGTTTAAGCGGTAGATATTTAACTGGCTACCGTAAATTGTGTAAGGCTATTTTGCTAGTTATTGCCACTGATTGGCTGTTGTCTATGGTATCACTATATTGCCAGTTAAGTCCCTTTTATCACTATTTTGCTGGCAGTTTTCAGTGCTGGGACATTGCACTGAGACACCTTAAGCAAAATGGAGTGTTTAGCTATTATACCAGCAAGTTTCAATGCATCAAAGCAGAGCTTGCAAAATAGGGTATTTTAATGGCAGGTTTCTATGCCAGATTATTGGTCTAAGACAATGAATAGATAAGTGTATTTTTAATGCCTTTATTATGTACTCATTGATGAGCCATTGCAAACATAAAGAAATAGGACAAAGCTTCAATTACAACATTAAACCCTTTGATTATTAAATGAAATGCATTTATATGTGGGATCTATCTATGCAAACCCATGTACAAAATTATCTTGGTAACATAAATTGCACAAAATTGTTAGAAATTGAAATTCTGAGAATATTGAAAGAGGATGTCTTCCTGACGAAAACTGTGAAAACATTTATTGTGCTTCTGCCTTAAAAAGTTAAAAAGTAGTATTATTGTAGTAGTATCGGCAGTATTGATCCAGCCATGCCTTTAGCACTAATTTTTTGCCTGTCTCAAATTTAATAATTTAGTAACAATTTTAAAGCTGTTTAAAGAATAATATCCCAGCTGCAATCGACTGATATCTCAATTTTATTTTCACCCCAACAAACCACAGCTATGAAAACTCCTGCAACCCATGTCCTGCAGCCCCAATATCCCCATCATGCAGACCTATCATATCTGCTGACCAACTCTTGAGAATAAACTAAAGTTGTACCAAAACTATCACTATTTTAACTTGAACTAAAATTGTAGTCTTAAAATTTATAATTTGTTTCCAAAATAAATAGATTAGCTAAAGAAAATCTGAAAAAAATATGGTACACCTCAATCCCTGAGGGTGTTTTATATCACATATTTTACTTTATAAAAGCATGATAGCAATGTCTTTTACCATATTTATGTCACAAGTACAGGTAACTAAGTTTGGAAAAATATAATATCAAATCATGTAAAGATTAAACTATCTATGTTTCAGGCTTATATTGGCTAGATGTATATTGTGCTGAACCATCTTATTGCTATGAGGTTTAATCTTTCATGTGGCTCCTGTAGTTACTGGATTTAATGTTCTGTTTTATCTGTTCATCAGGCCCAGGTAGCCTCCAGAGCATGCAGCTTTCAGAATGCCAGGACTTTCTCTACAGGTCAGTGTAAATTTTATCAGCATACCATACCAATAGTAATGGGAATTAGTTTGACATAACTGTTTTGCATAACCTTGTTTGTGTTTTAATGACAGGTCCTTGGTATGCATGGTTTAGTCATTTACAAAATAAGTGCTGAAATAATATTCCTAAAGCACCAATATGTGTATTGTTTAGATGAATCCCGATTTCCCCATAAGGTTTTGCAGTTTAGATGGTGGTGCTACTGGTGTGCTTCCATAGAGCCAGACACCATTTTCAAATTCTGACAAAATGTATTATTACTGTTACTGGTAATAATAGTATGAGTACATATCCAGTAATTTTCTAATGCAAAAGGGTCCTAATCTGACAATGCAAATAAATTATACTAAAATAATCTAATTACATAACAACCTTTCCATTATCATTCCACAGATCTAGTCATAAACTCATTTCTGATATGAGAAAATATGATGCTATGATGCTTTCTTAAAAATGTTTCACCGAAAATATCTTTAGGTCTTTGTCAGCGGTATGCGATTCCTCGCTGATGCCAAATGTCGTCTGTTCCAGGGTCCCGCCTGCTGTCTGCGCGTGTGCAGCATCCCGCACCCGACTTCAAAGGGATGGCAGTAGTGGACGGCTCCTTTAAGGAGATCCAACTCTCTGACTACCACGGCAAATATCTGGTCCTCTTCTTTTACCCACTCGACTTGTGAGTGTCCTTTTCTAACTATTACTATATGGGTGACTTTTCTGAATTTCCAGGTATGAATTGCAAGCTTGTTTTGTCAATTACGGTTTAAAGAAAGAAATATTTCTTTAGTTTTCCTAAATTCGTTTGTTTTTTCTTCTTTCGCAATTGCTTGGTTGACTTTTGTTACTGTATTGTCTTTTTTGGTTTCAGCACGTTCGTATGTCCTACGGAAATCATAGCGTTTAGCGACAGAATCAGCGAATTTAAGGCGCTTAACGTTGAGGTAGTCGGAGTCTCCTGCGACTCGCACTTCTCACATTTGGCCTGGATTAACACGCCCCGAAAGGTAAACAATGCTATATACATCGCTGAGGTACATGTGCAAAGCTAGTTTTAATGAATCTCTTGAATGTGTTGTACATGTATTGTAGTAATTTATATAATGCAGCCATTGTTGCGATTGTCATTATTTGTTCAAGTTGCCTGGATTTTAAAAAGGAATTCTTTAGAGGGGTGGGGGCGTAATTCCAGTAATGGCAATATTATAAAGGAACATAGTATTTAGAATCCCTATCAAATATACAAAATATTAGATGTCAATCAACTGAAACTAACCCATTACATATGAATTAATAATGATATTTCATCGGTATGGACTAAACCACGAGAAAGAATTTACCGTGGCAATAATGTCGAGTTCAATGGCATCGTGCATATTGTCGACAGGAGGGCGGTCTGGGAGGGTTGGAATACCCTCTGCTGGCCGACTTTAAGAAGAACATTGCCCGGGATTACGGCGTCCTGGTAGAGAATGCTGGTCTGGCGCTCAGGTCAGTCAATATCGCATGTCGTCATCATATCACATGTCGTTTTTTCTGGTTGTCGAACTCTAAACGGACGGCGGGCTAGTTTCTGTGTAGCTTATGCGCGACAGTTGGTATCATATTGGTGTGATCTACGCTTGATTTCTCTAAAGAAATGTGTTTAACGCAATGTAGGCGTAGTAAAAGTAGTTTAGGGTGTATTAAACTAAACGCATGATTTATCCCGCAGCAAATATGATGGAAACACATGTGGGCGTACAGCTGGAATATATACCTACCTGGAATGACTGGCAGTAAATACAACACTTTTTTGTTATTTAGGCGTTGTATTGTCCTCTTCTGGCAAATTTTACCAAACGCAGAAAACTTTAGCTGATCAAGCTACGAAGGCTTTATTCCAGATGGAGAAATATGTCTGTAAATTTCACTCTCTCCGTTCTACTCCTCGTATGGAGTTATTTGACAAATTGATAAGCCCAATATTGAATTACGGTGCAGAGGTTTGGGGTTTCCATACTGGCCAGGCGATCGAACGCACTCATACTAAATACTTGAAAAAATCTTTGAATTTTAATACCAGTACACCAAACCATATTGCTAGGTGTGAACTCGGCAGATTAGACATGAAAACTCCGAGGTTGATAAAAATAATCAGTTACTGGGTAAAGGTTATACATTTGAATGATTCACGGTATGTTAAGCTATTGTATAAGGTGCTGTTGGAAGATTTAGAGTTAGGACGACGTAACTGGGCGTTGCTGGTACGTGATTCGCTAATGTCGCTGGGGATGGGGGATGTCTGGCTCTGGCAGTCCGTTGGAGATATCCAGGCGTTCATGTACCTCTTTAAGCAGCGGGCGAAGGATTGTTATTTTCAAACGGTACAAGCCGAGCTATCGGAAACCTCTCGTGGTACGCAATATTTACAATATAGTGTTTTGCCCATGCTTCCTTCATACTTTGCTAATGTGGAAAAGAATAGATTTATGTATTCTTTAATTAAGCTCCGAACCTTTAGCCACCGCCTCCGCATTGAAACTGGGAGATGGCACAAGCCAAAGCCACTGCTCGTGGAAGAGAGGTTGTGTAGCGAGTGCGGTTTGTTAGATGGCGAAGTCCACTTTGTTCTTGTATGTCGCTTGCACGATAATCTCAGGGAGAGCTTAATCACACCGTATTATTGGAGACTACCAAATAAAGATAAATTTTTAGCACTAGTTATGTCACAGAGCACGAAATTACAGAACAGATTGTCTGAATATGTTTATCTGGCCAGCAAGATGAGAGAACCTGAATAACGTTCCAGTGTACTAATGTATGAACCCGCCACATGTCATTATGTGTATTGCATTTTTTCAACACGAGGGCCTCGGGCTCATTGTTGCTTTGAAATAAACAAACATTACAAACCCATATTTCGTCTGCTGACCTAGCAGTTTAATTATTTGCTTAGTTTTAGACGTGCAGCTCTTGTTAGTATACCAACAGCCATATTGTGAAACCGTGATGATCGACTGCCTCCCCTTTATCAATTCTGTTATTACAACAGTGAACTAACTACACACTGAAGCCAGAAGGACACGACTGAAGCAATATCCCTTGTATGTCACCCACGTGGGGGGGCCTCTCCGGTATCAGTTGGAATCCGAAGCTGGGAGCCTAATCTGGGGCATGTTTTATCCATTCATCATTCATGATCGTCACAGGAGGTTCATTGGCCCAGTATAGCCCCAAAGCGACCTAAGACTAATTCATTCATTTTTACATGCACGATTGCCAATGGAAAGTTGTTACAATTTTTCACGATTTCAATCTTTTTCGAGTCCAACCGGAGGTGCATTATGATTAGGAAATTGTTATTTCCCGACGACGCAGCGCTCACTCCGAAAGCCAATTGGGTTGAAACCCCGCTGTGGCAATGTCTGTGTGTTCGCATGGTAAAGATCCCATGTCCTTCGCAGAGAGTAGGGGGTTACCCCCGGAGACATGGCTCCCACTCACCCTTCCTTTTCCTATTGACGCGATATGACTAAATGTGGTTAAACGCGTTCTGAATATACAACCAAGTAACCAACCGAAAGCCAGTTGCAGGGACCCATGTTTTCTTTCCTTCCAGGGGCCTGTTTATCATCGACCCGACGGGCACGGTGCGCCAAGTGACCGTGAACGACCTTCCCGTGGGGCGTTCCGTGGACGAGACGCTGCGCCTCGTCCAGGCCTTCCAGTTCGTCGAGAAGCACGGCGAGGTGTGCCCCGCCAACTGGACCCCCCAGGCGGACACCATCAAGCCCAACCCCACCGACGCCAAGCAGTACTTCGAGAAGAATAACTAAATCACATCCATCCCCATGGCAACGTCAGCGCCAGGTAGTCGCCATGGAATGTCACATGACCCCGTGAACCCCTAATTATATCTTGCCACGTGCTCGCCGTTGAATGTCGCGTGACTATGAAGGTCGCCCATATCGATGGCTCCCTGACATTGTGGTCGCCATGGAGTGTCACGTGACTCCTGGCCACCCATAACGGTCACACCGTGGCCACCATTCAAATGTCACGTGATTGTCGTACCCGCCCATATCTGTTGCGCTGCAGTGAAGGCCGCAGTTGTATATAAATGTAGTTATACCAGGGTCGGCCTGCCGCTATGTAGAAAGGCTTCGGTACAAGTCTCAACCAGAAACTATGGAGTCAAAAAATCCGTGGTTCTAAAGATCCTGCTCAGGGATCATAGTGTCTTATTATGACGGCGGGGAAGGCCCGATAAGTTTCTTGTTATTAAAACTTAAATTTTTAGGGGCGTTTCTTTTCTTGTGATGTTACTTTGCTGACTGTGCGTCGAGACAACAGCACGAAGCCTGATATTTATTTATAGAGTATTTGTTTTAACTTCAAATACCAACCACAACTTAAGGTCCTCGAGTATTGGTTTATTGAAGGTTAGACCTGTATGTATAAGCCGCTTGCTGTGCAACGGTGTAAGGGACCGGACCATGCTGAAAATCCTGTAGTTTTCTTAATGTGGTTTATATTTTAAATAAATTCATTGCATTACTGATGCTGTAATTGTGTCTTATGAAGTGTTCTGTTCATTTTCCTTGCGATACAATTCGGCATTCCGACTAGTGATGGGGAAATAGCATTTATAATCGAGTATATTGGCAGCGTTATTTGCATTAGTTTAAGATACAACCATAGAGATGTGGTTGGCATCCGTCCGTCTACAGAAGACGATGGATTCGCAGCTTATGCTTTGGTTTAAGTTGTAAGATTTGTTTCGCCGAATTTGCGGTTATGGCTATATAAGCCTATCAGTGATTGACAGAACTTACCGCATTCGTGGCATCAATGACCTGTCGTTAGGTCTAGGTTTATACTAAAGATAATATCTCGTAAATTGAAAGGGTGAAAAGATCTTTCGTTTTCTTATCTTAGGAAGTTCACTGGTTTGCTTAAGCACATGTGCTTACAAATATGGTCTACGTAACAATCTATTTCACTTACATATTTGGGAAGCCTAAATGAAAAAGAAGAAATTAAATACCGGGCTGACGCCGGCTATTTACCTAGCCCCACTTACGGACACACACCAACCGCTTGCTGGCAGCCGTATGATAATTATCACATTCAGTGATTGGTTGTGCACTCAATGACTTTCCGATAATATATGTGGTAGTTCACACTCCTCTACTTCACACATATATAACTGTAACTTATGTTTGGTAGAAAACGAAAGTAGATTAAAGTTACAACCAGTTCAACAGATGGATCTCAACAAGTAATCAGATGATCTAGGGTTTTATTCGACATCTCTTCTATTAACAGCTTAACTAATTAGCGATACAGAGAACTAACCAGATCCTTAAAATGACAGCTATACTAAATTAAAGCATATCTAACATTTGTATGTGAAAACCCAACCTATTCCCACACTGGGAAACTATGCACCGAAATGAGTCCGACACCCTCCCATTAAACATTATCTGCCTCTACGGGATGCTATTTTAAGGGAGTATATATTCTACTACTACTGAATAAAAATACCAGAACATCGGTTCAGGTATTCATAAGCCCGACGTAGCTTACCCACTGGATTTAGCAGGTCCATCATGCAAGTACTGACTCATTTATGTATTGGCGGATCTGCCGTATTTATTGCCACTCTATACCACCCCAGTCCGCGCGTCAGTTGCCGTGGAATGACTCTTGGCAATGTGATGCGTAAACTATGAAGGGTTTACGAAAACCGCCCCTGGTTGATTCACAGCTGACCTCATTCCCCGTTCATGTTAGACAATTCTTTGCAAAGACAAGTTACAAGACTCCAGACCAGTTTCGGTTGGTCGCAGAGATGTTTGTTCGGAATCGCTCTATGGCTATGATCATGTTACTTTGTAGGGTTCTTTGTCCCGTCGTGAGTAATGTAGTCGTCCCAATCAGGCCAGAAACGATCCTTCATCCTGTCACAGTAGGCCGCCAGATTAGGGTAGGTCTCTGGAATTACAGCAGATTTTCATGTAAGGGGGTGAAGCAAAAAATGTTCTGGGCACTCACATTGCTCTGCCAAATATAATTTACGTTATATTGGCACCCTTAATTGACCAACATCTACGAGTATATCATTAACCTCAGTAAATATGAATTGATCGATTGTCAATTATGACCGATAATAACACTTCTTCTTTCATAAATCAATTATGGTTTCGTTTCTGGCATATAGTTTAAGCTATGCATCAACTCAAAGATGTGCATGTAGGATATTGTCATGGCTTGCGTTTTTGGTGGACTGGAATGGGTAAATAGCGACACGCGACACAGGCTTTTTTGAAAAATCGACATGCGCCATTGACCCCCATACCCCCCAATGACATCGACCCACATAGTGGCATTTAGAAAAAAAGGAACAGGAAACGTTGTGAAAAATCGATATTATTACGAGTTGAGTTAACTAGTACAATAGGGCTGTACAGTCACTTCGTGATCTTATCGAGACCCCACGAGACCGGGATACCTATGCTCTGCGTCAATGCCCAGCATCAACGGCCTGTACGTGTTGCCTACCTTCCGGTTGTTTGCCTTCACTAGCCTCACACACAAGATCGGCTAAAGCAGTCCTTGGAAGCACAACTAACCACTGAAGTTCTGTGCATAGCCGAATTATAACCATCCGAGTAAATTTATGTAATGTATGAGCGGTTAGGCAGTTGATAAACCAGAATGCGGTTGTCTCATGAGTGACTGTCAGCGTCAGGCGATATGATGTGCTGCGCGGGTTTTTTCCATGTCGTATGACGTAATAATCATCATGACGCGCGTGTCTGCGCGCGGTATCTATGGTTACGTAACAACGCTCCTTATATGGACTGAGCGGGTGAGGACAATGGTGCTCTTTTTGTCGTAGAACTGTAAACATCGATGATTTGGCTCAAAATACAACGCTTCCAACGGTCTCATCGAACGGACCACATGCATTATGGAGAGATAAATGTCTTGTCTTTAACTATATTATGGTTTTATAGTTAACAATGCCTGGACCAAAGCAAACAAAAAATAGTTTCACACCCGCGCAGCTGGCCGGTTCCCAACACTAAACGTTGACTACAATGAGTGCGCGTCACGCAGTTGCAGCAAGGCACCAGCGTGATGCGCACTCGTTCTAAGAGCACGTGTTTTTTTGTTGGTCCCCAAAGGACCTAAACCAGAAACAGAACCCGCGAGAACTGTACAGCCCTTAAATCGGAAGGCCGCTAAAATCCAGTAATCTGACCCAAACCGCCCTTCGGCCTTTTCAATAGACAATCGTTGCCATAGTTACATGGTGTAGAACAATGAAAACTGACGTCACGCACAAAAGAATTGTGGTTATTGATTTAAATGGCCCGCCTAGTTGCCTAGCTACGCATGCCGTTTCTTGGTCACGATATGATGATATTTAAAGCGTAAAGAAGGCGACTGGCTCACAAGATCTGGGAAGGCTTGTAAGCGCTAAACATCTTACTTCGAACGTTGTATGCAAATTAAACCAAAGAAGCCAGGAGACACGTTAACGCCCAGCTCATATGCGAGGTAAACTAGGACTAGGAATTCAACTCGTAATAATAGTAATAGCGCCAGGTTTGCATGACGTTAGACATGTTATTGGCCCTTCATTATCCGCCCTCGGTCTAGCGGCCCCGGGCGGATAATGAAAATTGGCGGGCTGCTAGAGCTTGATGTCGGGCCAATAAAATTGCCTAACGCCCCGCTAGTGTTATATTCGACACTGAAAATGTTGACAAGTTGACATTAGACACGGGATCCCCCCACCCCTTCCAGACCCCTGTTTTTACGAGGTTTTTACGGCGCCTTGAGCGCGACACTAACCTGTGACAAACTTCTCGTGCGGCGTTCCTGGCATTTGCCAAAGTGATTGAGCCAACATGCCAAAAATGGCACAGTCCTCCTCACATGGCTCAGAGCCCATCAGGAAGGGACGGTTACCTGTAAAACAAATTCATTTGTAATGTAAATAATTTTAAGGTGATAATTAATTTAATACTTGGTCTGAAGTTAAAGACCTTTTGAAATAGGAATATTGTCATTCACATTATCAGTCGGGCCAAAAGAAATTGATAAACTTGATAATTAACTCCATTTTAATAAATGTTCAATGATAAAAGTAACATTGTAGATTTTGTAGCCGCTTATTGTGGTATACAAGAACTAAGAATTACAATATTCTAATACAATTCAAATAAAATTAGTTAGGTATCCTAAAAGCGTATCATCCCATGTAAATGCGTACGTTGCTATATTCGATGCCAAATGTTTATTTTATAATGTATTGAGATCCACTGTCATTTCTTGGATAGTTACTATTTCAAAAAAATTGGTAGGGAGAGGGTTCCGTCAGATAGAACAGTCGGTACGGCAAGTGTGTAGTTGCGCCCTCTGTCGGAAGCTTATTCACGCGGGTCTGTGCGTCCCCGCTCGTCCAATGTTTACTTTTTGTTGATATAGCAAATATATTATACTTGGCGTACTAATATCTTTGGAAATAGTCAAATATAAGCTCCTTGACATTCACAAATGTTAGTGTTACTGTTAATGTCAGCCTACTCACGCCATAATTAAGGTTATTCCAACATGGTTAAAGTTGCTCATTCAACACTTTCTACCTTTAATTTGGCCATACATAATAACTCTGTTGATGTCCAAATTTTGGCTGACCACACCATTCTGGGAAAATGGAATGCTTATGTCCTTTTTTCGGCACATGTCCTACACAATATTGACGCAATAGTGACCTAAATACATCATCTTCATTTAAAAGATTGAGAACGTTTTTCCGGGTAAATGTGTTGTATGATTAACTAATAAGTTATGTTAGCTAATAAGGAAATGTCAGTACATATATATATAATCGTGAAGCAACAACTAGAGCAATGGAAAGCAACAAAAGTAGCAATAATTAATTAACCCTTAAACATGCAACAACCGTGTTTCCCTTGTATATCGCAAAGAGTTACAACATATTCAGCGAGCGCTTTAGCAAAGAGTATTCGAAGTCGACAAGCACACATAAAGACAACGCATTTAAAAAGCTGTTGAGACACCGATACCTTTCAATTTAAGTTCCCAAAGCAATGGAGCGGCAAAGCGGGGGCAAAAACAATTGCAGGTATCCCAAGCAGCCTGCTAATTGAAAGCGCTGGATGAGATCAAGTGCCAGGCAAGCAATAAACCTTAATTATACCTATCTGTTTGGAAAGCGCCCGGTAGTTCGCATCGGCAAACTCAAGCACCTGCTCCACGGAGTGGCGTCCCATGCCATGAGCCTTCGCCATCTTGGTTACCATGCGGGTAACCATCCAAATAACCATGGACGGCATTTTGAGGGCTTTCTGCAGAACGCTTTTGTCCTTATCGTACAGCCACCGCTGCAGAACAATGGCCCTGCATGGTGGAGGCAAACAAACCATGTCAACAGGCCCCGTTACACAACCCGTTTGGCAGCTCAATACAGCCGATTTAGTGGTGATCCCTATAGCAATGGAAAGGTCTGTGCCCCATCAATCTGTTGCCACGTCGGAGTCTGTAATGGCATTACATCTCACAGAATATAGACGAAACTGTGGTAGCTATACGCGAGTAACATCAGTGGCGGAGCCGATGGTGATTCAGGGGGGTCTAACTTCTCCCCCCCCCCCCGCCACCCCTCCTCATGCGAGGGGAGGTTAAGGACTGTTGACGTCGACATTTTTTCAATGGCCCTTTTTGAGGAAGAAATCGTTTTTCCATGCAAAACCAAGGCCATCTGAGGTATGGACTCCCCCCCCCACCCCACCCATTAAATTGATAAACCCTCCCGTTCATTTTCACCGCCCCCCTCACCGTAAGTTTTCACAGAGCCATGGGGCCGCCTCGATAGCTCAGTGGGTTAGAGAACTGGTATTCAGCGCTCTGGCGTCGATTTTCTACAGATGATTGTCTGTCTCCAAATTGCCAATACTAATTGATATATATATATATATATGCAATCCATACGGATTCATGCATTCTTCTAACCCATCCTCTAATTGTGACTCGGGTGGAATTACAGAATGCTTCATTGGGTGCATCATTCACCTAATGCCGGCTATCAGTCTAGATGGTTTTATTATAGAAATGTTATACCATGTATACGTGCAAGCACATATTATTACGTAAACATCAACAACAGTTATATTAGCACACAGAAGACCTAGATCACACAAAGACGTGGAAATATAAAGACGAAATACGTTATCGTTCCAGGAATAAATAACCTGACCCATGATATTACCCACCACCACCATAGTATAAGACGTATCATCATATATCACCATAGTGAAGGGGCAGAGTTCTAAACGTAGGGTGGACGTGAATCAATTCAGGTTTAGTGAGTCTTATGCAAACTACAATAGATCACCTAAAATACCGTATTAAAACATTCATGTACGTCTGTTTTAAGTCATCACTTGAGTTTAGGACGGGGAAGGGGTGCGTATATAGTTTGCTAAAATTTCCTCTTGTGAGGAACGGGGAAATCTAAATTATTTGGGCTTGTGCCTCCTTGAGGCTGTCTATAGAATGTGATCATAGTCACAGTCACGCATCAATTGGATCCCTTTTCCGGTATTATAAGTAACCTGTCTTTGGTTCCTTCTGGTCTACACTTAAATGTATGCCTATATATGTTGTTCCAAAACCAGTTTTCCTATGGCAGCCGGACACAAACACGTAAGTATAGAAAACAGATGCCACATATAAAGAAACCGACGGGAGTTACCGCACAGTATAATAATTAGCGACACAACAACGCAATAGGGGAAATACGGTACTCTTATAAAGTACCAATTTGTTTCGAGATCGCCTCGAAGTTTCCTTTGCCAAATAGAACTGTTTGCTCCAGACTGTGGCGTCCCATCCCCTGGCACCACAGCTGTTTCTGGATAACTCTCTTCAGGATCCGACTCACAAACCAGCGTTTAACGGGCGAGTAAGGCAGGACGCTTTCCAAAGCGGATAAATCCTCACCAAACGTTACCGCGCACATAGACCTGTAAGTTACCATAACACGTACATTATTTCAAGTACCGTAACGTAACCACAGAGATGCCTATTTGTCGATATACAAGCACCGCTATCAGAAAATTGGGTTATCCCACCCAAAACAAAGAATTCAAACAAGTCTTGAAAAGCCAATTGATTTTTGGGGTGAACAACATGTAGTGTCGCATAGGTACATTCCAGTCAAGATATAATTGCGTAGTCGACATAATGATCATATAGACAACACCAATGAATGACTATGCCTACAGAGGTAGTCATGCAGTAACGCTGCAAGAGCCCCTGATCAACAACCTAGCTTCGATTGTCTAATCTTGGGTTGTTTCACCTCATTCATACAGTCATCGTACTAAATTAGCTGCAACGGTCCCGCTCATGGAATTGCATAAAATAAAAGAATTGCATTGGGTTGCATGAAACCCAATTTATCTCTTCATTTATTGTAAGCATATACAAATGTAGGCACACATTCATGCCAGTTTGAACAAGCGATCGATATTGCGTGCTCGACATAATATTCAACATGGATTAATGAATTTTGAGGTGGATATGCACCAAATGAACTGCATGGAGCATACCTATTATTTTCAATTAAGAGATATTAAACTTGAACAAATAATATACGAATAAAATAAATACGAAATAAAGGACGAAGTTAAAAATAAAGGACGAAGTAAGAATAAAGGGCGAAGTATGAAAGCCTGTTTCCTACCAGTAGAGGTGTTCCTCAGTCATGATCCGGAACGCTCTGGCCACAGCTCTTTCTGGATCTGACAAGTGCTTATTGACATCCACGTCCAGCTTCTTATTGAGGTACTCTATACAGATCTGAGAGTCCGAGACGTCTTCGTTGTTGTAGCTGATCCAGGGAGTCTTTCCCTTGTCGGGGGACATTCCGGACTTATGGTCATTCTGAAGACAAAGAACACACCCTGAATCGTGCATAACATGCTTATCGTTCTTAGGGTGTTGTTTACGCAAGAACCATGTGACAGAATCATTATCCACGCATTTTGGGTTATATCGCATAAAATAATTTTAAGTGCACACTTGTCCGCTTCAAATACAAATTCAAAAACAACCGTAATAAGATACCATTCTATTGTATCACTTAAATTGTAACACTGTTATTAACAAAATATTGCCTGTCACTATGGTTATCTCTTATATCGACTGAATATTAATAGCTGAAAAATGAAACAAAGTGTTGCCGACAAGGGGTCGAAATTAGGGCAGAGTCGAAAAAAAGTGTCGAAAATAGGACAGTGTCGAAATGAGGTAATTCTACTCTACATTATATTACAAATGTACGCCTTAACGATGCTCTCGAAGATTTTAGGCTCTATGCAAGCCAACGCTTGGGCTTTGCCTACCTCATGTGGTATCTTGGCCATCCGGAGGTAGGTCTCCACCTTCAGTGGAAAGGGAGACATGCTGGGAGCAAACGGGCCCCGACCGACCTGGCGAAGTACGACCACATCCGCCGGGTAGTCACGGCGAATCACGGTTCTGTGGGGGCAGCAATCACCATGGATACGGTGGGTCAGATCGACACAGGGGCAGCACGTTAATCACGGGTTGGACACGAGGAAATAATTATTAGTCTAAACATCGGAATCGAGGGTTACATCTGGGAAGGCATGGGTCAGATACCAGGGTAAAACGTAAGCACAGTGGCGACACACAACGGTGACGTCGGTAAACTATTCGGATGTCATATACGACGGTAGACAAAATATAGTAGAACTAGAACTACAAGTAACATTTACAATGGTTCGATTTTCCTTAAGACCCACGGTTTCGTAAAAGTGACTATCAAACAGTACGTGAACGTGGCCTCACCTTGGGATGACCTTGCGGTAGAGGACGTAGAGGACAATGACCCCCACCACCCCGCCACCAATCACACAGCTCAGCACTGGGTGCTCGCCCACCACACTGCACAGTCTGTCCATCTGCCACACACGCAAGTGCGCACGTTCCCAGACGAAATACACATGAGAAATACGAAATACACATGAGGCCATAGTAACAACTTAACTTTTATTGAACAAGAACATTTATTAATAATAATCAGCTGTTATCCTGATGTTCGGTATTTGGTGGGAACACTTTTTTAAAATACTAAATTATTTCGATTCCCGAGGAAAAATCATGGGGATTACAAAGTTAAGGTAATTAGTTGGATGACGTGACGACAGGCGTGGCTAACCCTCGGTGTTCTAGTTAGCTGTTCGGCGGAAAACAAAACAAAAACTCCTCTCATCTTTTACATGGTTTTACGCTTGGTTAAATTTAACCAGATGTGTCACGATTATTGGCTGTTTCATCATTCGACAGCACAGAGCACCTGTCCCATCCAGGTCAAGTTCTTTGAGACTTCCTTCCCTAACATAAGGAGACTTCCTTTCCAAACCGATCGAGGCTTCCGTACCTAACTCTTCGAGACCCAACCCACGGGAGCAGTTTCCTAACTGATCGAGGCGTCCTTCCCTAACTGATCGAGGCGTCCTTCCCTAACTCATGAACGTTTTTCTTTCCTCACCCATCAAGGCTTCCGTGCTTAACACGCCAAGGCTTCTGTACCTAACCCACCGAGGCTTCCGTACCGACATCTTCGAGACATAACCCAAGATTATTTTCTTTCGGCACGTGGGTCGGTGGTTCGAGCCCTGCTGTGGCCATGTCTGTGTGGTCGCAGGATAACGATCCCATGTCTTTCTTCGTAAAGAGTAGGGGGTTACCCCCGGGGACATGGCTCCACTCTCCCTTCCTTCTCCCATTGACGAGATATGACCAAAAGCGGTTAAAGCGTCCTAAATAACCAACCAACCAACCTAACCCACGGAAGGGTCCTTTCCTAACCGATCGATAGTTCCTCCCATCGACCGAGACCATCGATACCAGTATTCCTACCAAGGTTAGTTTCTGGTCCTGGTATAACCCACCGAGGCCTCCGTACCGACCTAGTCCATATAATCTATCGTATTTATAGAAGATATATATATCACATATAAAAATAGCTCCTATTGTGTCGTGGCGGTCATTTCCAACAGAAAGACAGTGTATATGCATTATGTATATACATCACAATTAACTTTCGCTCGTATATTCATGCAGGACATCAAAGATTCCACACCTCGCTTTCGAGGCTTCCGTATCTACTCTCTCAATGTCCAGTCGAGTAAGTTCTCATACAGAGAGAGAGCGAACAGACTTACCTCGATTATATGAGTCCTGCAACGTTTATCGCCAATATCACTGTGATGAAGCTGGGCCAGGCTAAGTACCAGTACGTGTAGACTTTGGTCTATATAACGGGCGATGGTTTTGTCAATTTTCCAGGTCGAGCAAATAGGAATACTTCTGACCCAGATGCGTCACTGCATGGGCTCTGAAGGCCGAATCGGTCCACTCGTAGTCTCAGTCTACTACACCAGTATAGACACACCTACACCAATACAGACTTCCTTTTCAGGTATAAAACGTATGTGAGGGTCGCCAAAGTGGGTGTCTCTGACTTTACCACATTGGGGTTGTGGTCCACATGTATATAGATATGGTCGCGGAGACCTTGTCAGCAAAATTTGTCTCACACTGCTGATCATGCAACCCGGGCTGAGCTGCTAAGAAACTGCTGGAGCGTCAAAGCGGCCCTCAATCATGCGTTTGTTAGGCCTGTGATACTACTCAGGCTGGGCCAGGTGACTATCGCGTCAACGGTCAACTCAGGCTGGACCGGCTGACTATCGCGTCAACGGTCAACTAGCTGTGTCAAGGTCCCCCCCCCCCCACTCTCTCTCTCTCTCTCTCTCTCTCTCTCTCTCTCGCTCCCTCTGTGAAACCAGTGACTTGGACGCCACCGAATAACACTAAGGAGCGCCAATTTAATTTTTCCGCAAAATGTCTGCACTAGCTCTCGCTCGCGTACCGCTGGACTACGTTTGGTGACTTACATGTTAAAAAGCTTCCATTCTGCGACTTCGTCCTTACGACCTTTCCTGCGTGTCAATTTTTATTTTAATCTAGTCATTACGGGGGCGAGGGGGTAAACCTGAGAAAGTAGAAAATAGAGGGGGGCCCAAATGCAAAAAGTACTTCATTGCGAAAGCACATCGTCGATCAAAAAGAGGGGTGGGGGCGGGGGGGAGAGAATCAGTTGTGGGCCAATATATTATGAACCAATTGCAATAGTAACCGATGCAACTGTATGAGCCATACAACACAGTTGTGGTCCAAAGCAAAGGCCAAGCAAATTCAACATGAGCATTATTCACGTGGCAGAGAATTGGCAGCACAAGACGAGTAGTTATTTTATAGTTTTAAAACTTGGTTTTCATTTATATAACTTCGGCTTGCCGTACTTTGAAGCCCCCCAGCCCGAGATGGCTTCGCATGAACGAAACTGGGCGCAAGCTCGGCCAACTGGTGGTAAAATGTTAAAGCTAGACTCTGTGGGGACGTACGTGGGGGCCTTATGTGTGTGTAGGGGGGGGGGGGGGGGGTCGTGTTCCCAGGTCGCGAAGAATTCATTTCTTTATTCCCAGGTCATGATAAATTAAAAGCATAACTCTCCGCATGTAATGGAAGGGCGGATACACGATACTATACTATTGTCGATTTCCTGATTCACGGTTATTTAAAATTCCCAGTTCACGATTAATGAAAATCATTGATAACGGCGGTCGGCTAATACCCCATTTCCAGTTCACGAAGATTTATTTTCCTTATTCCCAGTTCAAGGTGAAATGAGAAGCCCAATCAAGAGAAACGCAAATACCCCTTGCCCCTCACCCCCAACCCCCCTTATGTTTCCTCTTGGTCTTATGTGTCGTCACTAAGATTACTGAATGTTATGTGGTTGTATATATCTATTATGGGCGGATCCTGAACATACACTGTGAAAGTCGGGTTTTCCGAGCACCTCCCCCCCCCCCCCCTTGGCAAATCCTTGCCCATAACCGACTGCGAGTCGCCGCGCCGTATCTACACCGCGGTTAGCATGGCGCAGTCCGTGCCGCAAAACAACGTTTTCCCCTTTGATATTGAACTTCGGGCCCTAGGGTCTTTCTTCGCAAATATTAGGGGGTTACCCCCGGGGACATGGACACTCTCCCTTCCTTCTCCCTTTGACGCGATGTAACGAAAAGTGGTTAAAGCCTAATTATACAACCAACCAACCAATCGGGCCCTGAGTGGTGTTGCCACCTGACAAATACCGTACGCCACACCCCCGCCGCCCCGGAAAGGGGGGGGGGGGTCACTACATTACTACAGTGGTGAGGGTGTGCCGCAAGAGCTGCAATTTTATTTCGAACATTTTCCATGTCACCTGAAATATATGGTCAAGAGGCGCAATTTTGAAAACAGATGGGCACATCGGGAGAATTGTAGATTTTTGCTCTGGAGATTGAAAAAAAGAGAGGGTAATTTGCGCATGTGGGTTGGGGGAGAGACACAAGCTAGGCACACGTGTGTGCTCCAGGTTTGCCCCAATGACGGATCCAGGGGGGTAACTATGGGGTCCGGACCCCTTTTTGAGGAAGAATGCCGTTTTTCAATGTAAAATTTAGGCCATCTTTGTTTGGCCGAAATTTTGTTCGAGCCCCCCCCCCCACCCCGGTAGCAAGTTTTACCCCCCCCCTCTTTTCAAATTCCTGTATCCGCCCCTGCTGCCGTCATGCCCTATCTGTCCGAATGGCGATTTCTGTATTGAAGAACAAAAGTGTATATCTCGCAAACGGTCTACTAAATTTACTTTGCCGTCATAATATGTTACCTCAAATATTGATGCTAAATTGATAGAGAATAGAGAATAAAAACGCGACTGGACTTTTTTTGACAGCCTAAAGGCAGTTCTCGACCAATAATACTCTTAAGATGCATTATTCGAACTTAAGTCTATATTAGTGGAGTGTTCTATCTTTAAATTAATTGTTACGTTTTTACGTTATTTTGTCTCATAACTCAGCCACGGTGTAAACCAACATAATGGAATTCGTTTTGTCTCTACCTATTCAGACAGATCTGGCACCACAACACGCATGGATCGCACACATGTGTGCATCCCATAATGCTCACAATTTAAAGGGTTGAAGTGTGACATTTATTGAGGCATCGAAGGACGAACGGCGACGCTATATCGAGGAGATACGGTAAAGTAGAGTTCCGCCTCATCCCCATTAAATGTAAAGCCTAGTTTCTGATGGAGCCATCCGATGGGGCGAGCAGTTGAGAATTAAAGAATCCAATCGTTCCTATGCAATCTAACGTAATAGCCCCGTTATTTAGTGGCCGCCTTCATCCCGCCGTGTGTGATGCAGTCGTCCCAGTCAGGCCAGAAACGACCCTTCATCCTCTCACAGTAGGCCGCCAGATTCGAATATCTTTCTACAATGCCAAAGTTTTCCATTTGATAAAAAGAGTAACAAAACAAACATCTTGAATATTTATTCATAGATTCAATAACTTTCGGATGATGTGGTTTATTGCATATTATCAAAGACCTTACGATGATGACAAATTATTTTTGGCTTAAGTAAGTAGGGGTCTAGTAATTATTTACATAATCCACCCATGAATGAATGACACAATTAATGCGATACAGGTTACATGATAAAAAATAATAAAATAACTATGCCATTCCCGATGATAGTCCCAAGAAGCAGGCCTCAACGAGCCCTATCATCATTCAGCAACGTCAGAACTACAGTCCCGGTTATGAAGTTTTTTAACTAATATAAATTCCACATCGTCACTGAGTAATTAAATGTTTTTCTTTTATTTTTCTGTACCGCTAAAGCTCGCTGCCCCCCCCCCCCCCCCCCAACAGAGTCCCAATTGATTAATCTTACGGCAAGTTGTTTTTCTTTACCGATAAAATGACGGCATGAACATGCATTCGGTATGGGCGCGCAACAAAAAAAGTGGCCGGTTTTGCCGCACCATCTAACTGAAAAAGGTCACAGAAAGCCGGACAAAGGTGCCTGTTTTGCCAGAACAGGCAGATCACACGTATACGGCACGGAATAGTTCCGATAGGCCAGTTGATTTGCCCGATGTCATTGACATTGGCAATGTTCTTGTCGAAGAGACTCGATACTGTCGACAAAATTTAATATGATCCGTAGGCCTACCCGGTTCCGTCCAATATATCGCGATCCCTCTGTGTAAAGTTGGATTGTGTGGTGTTTTGCCCAAATGCGTCATTTTGCCGCAGTAACTGCGAATATTATGATCTAAAGTAGGTTTACTTAAGAAGATAAACTATTTGTGATGTTGGGAATGGAGACGTATGGTGGGATAATGGCATTTTAGCTTGCCGAGGGAGTTGGAAGTTGAGGCGGTATTGGCAGCGCCGGTTTTTTGTTGCATACTATTTGCTAAATATAGACTATGAGAGGTGGGGCTTAGTGAAGATGACCGCGTGGGGACTGAACGAAGAAGTTAAGCGCTCGTGATGTTAACTAGTACAATAGCATTAACCGCTAAAACGCCGTATTCTGACCGCTCTGCTGCCCATGCAATCGACAATCGTTTCCATAGCGACATTTGCATAGAACAATGAAACATGACGTCACCCACAAAAGGATTGTAGTTATAGCTTTAAATGGCCCGCTTACCTGCCTAGTTGCCTAGTTGCACGTGCCATGTTTTTGGCAACCATATATGGTATCAAAAAGGCGACTGGCAAACTATTAGATCTATGTGGAAAGGCTTGCGATTTGCAGACAGTCTGCGGAAAATGCTTTACCTTGATCGTTGCATGCGGAAATTAAACCACAGAAGCAGAGACAAGTCAACGCCTTAAATTAAGATTTAACTCGTAATAATAGTAATAGCGCGAGTTTTGCATGGCTTTAGGCATTTTATTTGCCCTTGATCAATTGCTGTAGCAGCCCTTCCTTTTCATTAATAATGTAAATTGGCGGGGTGCTATACAGCTTGATGTCGGGCCAATAAAATTGCCTAACGGCCCGCTAACCCCGCTATTGTTATATTTGAACCAGATATCTCACCAGTGATGATCTTATCGTGCAGCGATCCTGGCATATTCCATCGCGCCTGCGCCAACATGCCGAATATAGCACAGTCCTCCTCACATGGCTCAGAGCCCATCAGGAAGGGACGGTTACCTAAACAACAAGAAGATTATCAAAAGGACCACCTCTTCCAGTTAAAGGTAAAGACGGTTTGACATAGGAACACGGATCGTCAGTCGAGCCAGAAAAAAATATCTAAACTTGGTAACTTAATTTGGCTATATGGTGTGGAGACGATACCTATCTGCTTGGACAGCGCCCGAAAGTTGTCTTCGGCAAACTGATGCACTTGTTCCATGGAGTGGCGACCCATGCCTTGAGCCTTCGTCTTCCTGGCCATCATGCGGCAAAACATCCAAAAGATCACTGCGGGCATTTGGGTTGCGGTCTTTAGCAAGCTCTGGTCCTTATCGTAGCACCACAGTTGCAGTGCCATGACCCTGACAGAAACCAAGAAAGCGTTTCCTTATAATCTTTTGACACTAATCAACGGTCCTTAATTACCCGCGTCACGTGAAGGTTGTTATTCTGCGTTCCGCATACGAATACGAAGTAAAATAAGATTACTTGGATTGATGGTTGTATATTCAGGACGCTTTGGCCAATGTTGGTCATATCGCATCAATATGGGAAGGAAGGGAGTGTGGAGCCATGTCCACTGGGGGTAACCTTGCCAAGAAGGACATGGGATCTGTATCCTGCGACCCCACAGACATGGCCACAGAGGGTCGCGAACCGATCTAAGTGTCTTTAGGCTCTCAGGTGACCAGATCACTCAATGCGAGCGCTCTAACCCACTGAGCTATCGAGGCGGCCCCGAGTAATATAATATGCCCATCGACCTTCAATTGACAAATAGAGGGACCGGAAGAAGCTATAGTGTTTAAGTGGCTGAGACAGCGCCTTGCCTATGGAATGTCTTAAAACAACTATTTAACTGTTATCGCTATGGATAACTAAATATATAATATAATATAGGGACTCAGTTTCCATATAAGATATAAGACCTCAACTCACACGCTTCCTGGTCCAAGAAGCTATCATGCCTCGTTGAAGTTGCATTTTATGCATGTTAAAATGTACAGCATGAAGTCAACAGATAAGATTTCGCCCCCCCCCTCCCTATTCTCCAGCGATCACAGCACGTATTACAAGGACGCAACTGTGTTTCCTACCAGAAGAGGTGCTCCTCAGTCATGATCCGGAACGCTCTGGCCACAGCTCTTTCTGGATCGGACAAGTGCTTATTGACATCCACGTCCAGCTTCTTATTGAGGTACTCTATACAGATCTGAGAGTCCGAGACGTCTTCGTTGTTGTAGCTGATCCAGGGAGTCTTCCCCTTGTCGGGGGACATTCCGGACTTGTGGTCACTCTGAAAGTCACTTCTGTTTAGAAGAGCGCCTAGAAATCATACATCAATGTGCGATTGACAGCGCTGGCAGAGGCAATTGTAATGTTACTCATATGTTTCATCGATATCAGGCGGTTACTCTGTGGTTGAGTTTGGGATGGTTCCGCGTCACCTCGAAAATCTCCTCAAAAGGGGCGTTTCACCTCGAAAATCTCCTCGGAAGGGGCGTTTCACCTCGAAAATCTCCTCGGAAGGGGCGTTTCACCTCAAAAATCTCCTCGGGAGGGGCGTTTCACATTGGAAATCTACTCGGAAGAGGCGTTAATTTTGTAACGCCAAAAGGGGTATTTGTTCCTTTTTTAATCTGTTTTCCCGGCCAACCCGCTTTATGAACGCACATGTTGAGCCCATCCCCCCCCCCCCGGTCGTAATATTTAAAATATCTGCTCTATATAAGGGTACCTTTTGCATCATAAATATCTTCTCTCTCAGGGGCACCAGCGGAACCCCCCCAGATTCGTATAATAGTGCCCCCCGGGGTTCTATGGCTGTAGGACGGCCAAAAGGGTGCTGTCTGATTCTTACATCGCGAAGTACTACCAGCATCCCCTTTCTGGGGTCTTTCTTCCAGAGAGTAATTCTTGTGTTTGCAATATTATCCGTTATCTACAGATTGCTTTCGAGCAAGCTCCCCCGTGACAGAGCAACTTGCAGTAGTGGAACATTTATGCGAATAAGAAGAAAATTGTACTTGAAATTGGATTGTTCAATCTAGCGGATGGTTAAAATGATTTTTTTGGAAGTAACACGGTCGGATCAAGCAGTTAGTAGTTACGAAGAAGTTCGGCCCCGTACGAATATTTCAGATTCATACCTGTTTTCTTTTTACCCGAATAAATTGGTGAATTAGAGGTACAGCAATGTTTTGACATAATCTTTATCTTGAGACCGGATAGTCCCTTATGATGCCACTACAAGACGGATTAATGATATCACAATACGGAGTCTCAAGCAGACAGTAGTGACCATCGGTGACAGTCTGTGGCATGAATGTAGCTTACCACGTGCGGTATCTTGGCCATCCGAAGGTAGGTCTCCAACTTCAGTGGGAAGGGAGACATGCTGGGAGCAAACGGGCCGCGACCGACCTGGCGAAGTACGACCACATCCGCCGGGTAGTCACGGCGAATCACGGGCCTGTGGGTGCAGCAATCACCATGGGTACGGTGGGTTAGATACCCTGGGCAATGCGTAGGACAATAACAAAAGACAACGGGGACAACGGGGACATCGAAACCTCTGTTAAATATCAGGCGAATACGAAAATCATGATCCTGGCCCATTTTGGGCAGTCGGACGTTTTCGGTTCTCACATACGTGAAGCCTAGCCCCAATTTTGTGGCTGTAAGATGGGCAAAAATCTGACAGGATGTAGACGGGCCCTGTCAGATTTTTGCCCTTCCTACAGCCACATAACTGGGGCTACGTGAAGCCTTGGTGGCTAAGCCCAACGGCGCCGTCTGCGACACAATGGGAAAGTTCGGCGGATCCACCCTCTGGGTCAGACACCAGGGAAACACGTGCATCACTGGTGGGATATCTTGGTAAACGCTGCGGTTTAATGACTGCATGGGTAGGCTGAGGACAGAACCTGTGGCAATGCATACAAAACTGACTGGACGCGATAACTAGAGTAAAAAAGAGGGCGATCCGCTGGCGCTATAGCCACTCTGTCTCACGTTTCACAAATTTAACTATCAGCCCGACTAGAATCCAAAAAAATGATTAGAGTATTGCATCAAATATACTACTGTTAGCATTAACTGTGCTACTGGTGCCGTACCTGACAAATTCATTCGATTTTGATTCATTGATTCAGTCATTCTGCATCAAAAAATTTAAAATTCAACCTAAGCAACCTTCGAAGACCATTCGTGACCCCAGCACCGTTGAGGTCCACGGTGAGGTTGGCAGGTATACACGTATGTGAGGCAGAGGTGATGCCGGCGAGGGACGAGCTCCCTCTGTAGGCAGGATACGACCGACAAGAGATTATCACCGTGAACATGGTCTCACCTTGGGATGACCTTGAGGTAGAGGACGTAGAGGACAATGACCCCCACAACTCCGCCACCAACCACACAGCTCAGCACTAGGTGCCCGCCCACCACACTGCACAAACTGTCCATATTCTTCACCCATGAATAACAGAAACTGTAATATATATGCACATAATTCTGTTGATAATTTCTTATACATGTATAAGCCAAGTGAATTTACATTATAATATAGATAATTTAGTAGACGAAAAGATAGGTTATTGTATTGCTTATTGGTGTTGGTTGTCCATATGATATAATATGACACAACAGTTTTATCAAGGCTTCAGTATCCAAAATCTGTGACGATTCCGTACCTAGTCCATTGGAGCTTCCGTACGTGACCCAGGGCGGTCGATAAGGGGTCTGCAAGGGGTAAATGGCAACACGCGACACAGGCATATTTGAAAAATAGACATTCGATATTGACTACCATATTCTGACATTGAGGATTTGCAAATTTAAAGCGACATCGACACAGATTTGTTGAAAAAAAAACACATTGAACTTAGACCAAAAGCGACACGGAAGGTCGTGAAAAGTCGACATTGGACACTGGACCCCCCCTTCCAGACGCCTTTTATATGCAGGGACGGGATATTTGATACCTACGCTAAACAAACGGACCGCCCATAATGCATTCAAGTGTGCAACTTCAAAGTTATATCTTCCTATAACTGGACGCTATCCAGTGAAAGATCGCAATGTTTAGAGCTCATGTCACGCCAAATAGTATGCTATGGTAATCTACCGAACTATAGTAGGCCTATACGAAGGTCTTATACATGCCAGGAAGGAAGGCAATGATGCTGAAGCTTAGTTTGAGAATAAAAGTGTACGGGCTATTCGTAAGGTGTAGTTATAAAAATATGATACAACGGGGCACAAACTTACCTCGTGAATACAGTTGCTGGCAACCGGTCTATATACTTTGGGATAGTGGCCGATATCGTCGGAGGCCGAATCACTAACCGTAACGGGGACTAAATATAGATGACCTTTGCATGCGTACACTTGCAATGCTGGTAGATCTATAGCTGTCCGCAGTTATAGAGGCTCTTATAGCTGTCCGCAGTTATAGAGGCTCTTACAGCTGTCCGTAGTTTTCACATACAAAGGCGGATCCAGGGGGGTCTAGGGGGTCCGGACCCCCCCTTTTTGACGAAGAATGTCGTTTTCAATGCAAAATGTATGTCATTTGAGGCGTGGACTCCCGGAGGGGGCACTATTATACACCTCTGGTGGGCGGACATTTAGGATGAAACGATATCTCTATAGAGCGGACATACTTGATGAAAAAGAGCGGACATCTTAGAGCGGGAGGGGGGGAGGGGTCTCTGCAAATGTGCGTTCACAGAGAGGGTTGCCGCGAAAAAATACGCCTTCCGAGCGGATTTTGGCGATAAAACCTCGACCGAGCGGAATCTTACGGTGAAAAAGGGGGGAGGGGGCGGCTTTACCGCAACCCCCCCCCCCCCAGCAATGTATTAAGTAACCCCCCTGGGCGTGGACCTCTAACCAAACGCAAGTTTTCAGTGCCAATTTGTGGATGGCCCGACGGCAATTGTTTGTGTTCAGAGCCCACGCCTCCGATCGCAAGTTCCAATGCTCTCCCCCCCCCCCCCACTCTTTTCAAATTCCTGAATCCGCCCCTACATATAGTGTTTTATAGATATCGTTATTCATCTTTAGCCGTTTAAATCGAGGCGGTGTCAGCATGAAATGTGAGTGTCAAACTGCTGAGTAGGCAATGTCCACAGACACTGATGTCGCGTCAACAGTTGTTAAAGTTACCAGAGGCTGGGTACCCGTAGTACGTATGTTGAGGGCTTATGTGTCCTCCGGCCTTTTCTGTCCCTCATCGCCCGTCGATCCACTCCCAAGATCATTGATAGGGGCGGGCACTAGGGGTTAGGGTTCAGGAATTGGGGATTAGGGGTCAGAGATTAGGCCTCAGGGACTATGGATCAATGATAGGATGAGAGTTAGGAGTTAGGGTTATAGATATGACATATGGCTTAAGGATAGGGATTTGGTTTGGGCCCACAGCGCGTAGCGCAACATGGCTGGTGGAAAGGTCGGTGAGAGACAGATAACATCCCGAAGACACATAAGACCCCCACATACGTAGCCCTAGTTCGTTGTAAGGCTACCCTGTACGGTCTGGTAACCGCAGCACAAACCTGCAAAGCTCAATTCGTATGCAAATGCAATGGTCACGGTCTTTGATCACTTCTCCTGTCCCTCTCGTACGGAAGCCTCTTTGTGCCATAGAATGACTTCCAAAATATCCACAGTGACGAGACACCGTGACTGGCGCAAAAGGGTTCAGGGAAATAGTTTGGTGTTAAATAAGGAGATATGGCGTAGTTTGTATCAACAATGTATCAATGTGTCAAGAATGAGGTTGTCCAGAATATATACACATATTTCTTTCACATAGATGACAACATTGAGAGTGTTCAATTTCCTAAATAATTTGTTGGTATATGGTGAGGCCATCTTTACAGTGCGCAAGGACCAAAATAATACCCACAATTCCTGCAATAGAACCTGACAGCGAAATAATCGGAGCCACGATTAGCGACGTCGTTTATTATGGGGCGTTCATTATATTTTCCTTCTGCTTCCGGAAACAGTACTGTTACGTAACTAAGGGAGTTTTAGTGAAACTGAAGAATTTCTCATAATATTATAAACATAATTCCTGCAATTTTCACATTTTGACCAACAAACTAAGAATGAATATTGATGGTCGGCGGTAGGAAGATTGCAAGGCCATACTTAACACATCCAGCGAAATCAGGCAGGGAATTGTAATGAACCCTCCAACTTTAATCTGGCCCTTTCAATGTACCATCTATACTAATAAAATGAAGCTGTCTGTCCCACTATGCCGCGGCATGCAAGAGCCCATTGGCCCAGCAGCCGCCTTGAACCTATATCCAACCGAACCACTGTATGCACTGAATGGTCCGCCTTTGATATATCAACATTGTCGCTCTTACATATCAACGCTATCGCATTTGTCAACCCAACCGCTCGGTGCTTATCACCTTATCCTGCGCATTATATCGCTTTCGAGTGATTTTGTGACCATGTCTGCGGCGGGCTACTTGGCTTGGTGCCAACAGTAATCATATTTCTCCCAACGCCTTATCGCCCAAACCGTCATCAAAGCAAACAAATCCCGTACTGTCTCGCGCCCACAACTTCCCATCAGTAGCTAGAGAACGAACTCTGCCCGGGGAACCTTGCTTATTTGAATTGATTTGATCTTTTTGATCTTTGATCCAATTTTACAGTTAAGCGGTCTACACGTCAATTCTATAGACCAACCAGGACGTCAGGCAGATTTTATCCACTGAAGGTAGTAGTAATACGTTAAATGACGAACCACGGACGGAAAACAGCCCCTTTTTTAACCCAACCAACCCTTTATTTTTACTCAATCAATGTATGAGCTTGGGCCTTAGTTTTACTGGACTGATATTCGTTTATTATCGTGCTTTAGCCGCAATTTGAGTATTATGTACTGGATGCACAATAATTGGACAGGGTTTAAATATCCTTAACATATATGTCCCGTTATTCCGTAGCTCCCGGTCTCAATTTATGTCAATATGATTATCGATATTATTTCTGCCCAATGTCTACCTTCTGCCTGCTACTATTTGACGTATAAAACAAAATACTGTCATACTGTTATTTATTTCGCTTATTACTGCGAACGCTAGACGGGGCGGCTAGTTTATTATAAAAGTGACATGCTTCTTTACTCTTTACTCGACACAGTCACATACACTGCTGATTATTGTTCTAATCATACATTTATTAATATATTTCAAACCGAATACCAATTCGCGCACGTGAATGAGTGAATGAGTGAATCGGTTTATTGTTCTCTTAAATCAGTTAGTTGTTCGACGGACTTATACAACATCAAAAGGGAATAATATTAAACAGATAAACAGCAGCAGAAGTAGGCTTATTAGCTGCAGAGTTCATACAAAATGATACATATCTTTCACATATCGTCTAGACTGATATCATCTGATGTCATATAAATGTTTTCGACGTGGTTAATGATGATCAGGATTTTAAACAGTTCATCTTTGACGGAACTTCAGCGTTGCGATAATCTAGATGCCTATGTTCAGTGTGGACGGATACGTCACATACTTATCCACATAGGGTGTCAATTATTTAGTAGCTTCTTTTGTCCCGCCGTGTGTGATGCAGTCGTCCCAGTCAGGCCAGAACCTTTCCTTCATTCTGTCGCAGTAAGCTGCCAAGTTGGGATAGGTTTCTGGAAGAAAAAGATCGAGATGCTAAATCATTATATGTGTCATTCAAAGTGATCAGAGTGTATGATCACTACCATTATAAGCGAATAATAAAAGAATTGTCTTTGTTTCTTAAACATATTTTTATTTTCATAATGATGTTACAGTGCAAAATGACCACAAAGACCACGTTTTATATAAGAAATTGGTTATCTGTAACGTGCAAAACATGTTCTGTCCGTAAATGTTCACACCTGTTAAAAGTTTTCTGAATGAAGTTCCTGGAGAATGCACTAAACACTGAGCCAGAAACCCAAAGATGGTACAATCCTCTTCACATGGTTCAGATCCCATGAGGAATGGTTTCTCTCCTGATGAAACGAATATAATTGATGGGTAAGAGAAATAGCAGTAATATTTAAAATAGAAAAACACAGTTTGGTTTGGTTCATTAGATTAAGTACAAGGCTTTAACCTCTGTATATCGTGACAACGGGAAGGGTCACGTTTGAAAGGAGTAATGTTTAAGAAAGTAGATCTCATCACAATAATAGTAATACGCGACAGTGATGGGTGATCAAACATCAATATATAACACGAAAATTTATAAACTTAATAAGTTGGAGTAGCAATGAAGTTAAAATATCAAAAAAGAATAACAGAACAATAAATTACAGTTCCCAGATTTTCCGTAGCTCCAAATAATATATGCATTAAAAATATCCACACGGTCGTTTGGTCAGAAGTTGTAAACAACTCACAATCATCTTACCAATCTGGCTGGAGATGGCCGCAAAATCTCCAGTCACCAGGTGACGCACTTCCTCTTCGCTGTGTCTGCCTATACCCTGAGCCTGCGCCGCCTTCCTTATCCGCCCAAACATTATTGTCATGGTGTGGCTAGACATATTGTGGTACTTCTGCATAATTTCGAAGCCCTCCTTTCCGGAATACACGTATCGAAACATAGCCAAAGACCTGCATGAAAATAAAGAAAAACAATTGTTAAAAATTATGATTTTAGAGGTCTAGCACCTGGGTCCAAATGGCTTTCAAGATATTAATCCTAATATATTACGACATCAAAATACAATAGCCGTTAATTTTATTCGGGAGCACTATTAAAGATATTGGCCATTATCCCATATGAAGCGTTAAAACATCAAGACATAGTCAGAGGCGTACATGCGACGTTCCTTGTAGGTTCCGCTAAAACATCGCTATTCCAGATATTATAAATTCAACACATCGATCCCTTACCGGTTACCTCATTTCTCAAACATACCAATTCATCGGAACATTTAGCTTATATTTAGCAATTAAACCGGAACATGAATCTACGTAACTTGGCGCGAAAATTACGTCTTTGATCTTTCAAAGTTGATGCCCGAGTTGGTAGTGATTTCGTGGCTCAGTAAAACGTGCCACGTACGCTTACCACTATGAGTCATATAATGGCTTGAATCTTTACTCGTCTATGGGTATGTTAGGTTTATTGTACAAATTAATGTACCCAGAAGCTGGCCTTTAAATCATCGCATGTCTGAACTAGAGTTCTCTCTGGCACACTGGTTATAGATGGAGCGTTACATGTAAGGCAGTGGCGTAGCTACCACCCCTATCAAAGCTGAATTGAGTCTCAGCTCTCAAGACCAAACTGAAAAAGGACATCGATCGCTACATTGAATCATTTCCCATGCACGTGGCACCTTAATTAGTACGGTACAAACCCGAAAAGTGGGTAACACCATCCGTCTGGGATGTATGTGTTTCCTACCAGTAGAGGTGTTCTTCAGTCATCACCCGGAACGCTCTGGCCACAGCTCTTTCTGAATCCGTCAGATGGCGGTTCAGGTCCACGTCCAGTTTTTTATTGAGGTACTCCACACAGAACTGGGAGTCCGAGACGTCTTCGTCGTTATAACTGATCCACGGAATCTTTCCCTTCGGCGATCTAACGCGCTGGAACTCATTCTGGGAAACATGGGACATATGTATGAACGATGTATCCTATGTTTAAAGCTGCTTGTCGAGCTTTTCCCGCCAAAATCTATGCCCAGGTGACATATATATCGCAATTTGCAGAACACTCGATTGTTTCATTTTATAAATTCCGAAACCTACTAAACATCGCCGTTTCGGCTGTGATGTGGTAAACGTGTCTATCCCGGGACACCGCGGAACTCTATCGCCGGCACTGCTACTTATAACAAAGCATCGTGAAGCACACAAGCTGATCAAGTTTACCACTGAGAGCTGAAAGAGATATGCCACTTTAAATCAAGTCAAATTCTGTTGAATACACGGAATCAACACACAATATTACAAATCCACATAATATGCCAGAGAACGATATTAGATTCAATATATAAGATACATACTACGTATGGGACTTTGGCCATGCGGAGATAGGTTTCCAGCTTGACGGGGAAGGGTGACATGCTGGGGGCGTAGTGACCCCTGGGGAACTGGCGGAGAACGACGACATTCCTGGGGTGACCGCGTTTCACTTTTACACTGGCAAGATATGGCGAAAACATGATGCTGACGTCATGCACGTGAATCAAGGATACTATATATTTCTTGGATCGAGATGGCACGTACGTACTGGGTCGTCGGGGGAGGATGAAAATAATGGGTTGATGGTAGCCCTGAAACATGCCTCTCTGGGTACGCTCGGTAAACCTCTCTGTCGATACGATTTACCGAGCGTGCCCGGGGAGGCATATATGTCCGGGGCGGATACACACACCTTCTATATGCCATTTAACTCTGTATTTACATTATTATTGACAAAATTAACACACGGGCAATTTAGAAGATTAAAGGCATGAACAATTACCATGGTATATATATACATCACACTTTCATTGGCTAATTAAATTTGTCATGTCTGCATTGGTTTCACCAAAAGCGAACAAATAGGATTACGTACAAAGATAATCAATGGATACACCTAGGTATGAAAATTGATCTTTCACGCTACCTAAGTTTATTATCATGATGTAAACGTCTTACCCTCCAAACCGACGGTAAGCAAAGAAGGCGGCTATTCCAACAAGCACGCAGCCTCCTACCGCCCAAGCAATCATGTTAGTCCACACACCATTCTGGTTGCCTGCCATCTGAGCACAATGTGGAAGTAATCATCACATCAAGTTTCTTCACCTCAAAGAACTTCTATGGTTCTATACAATCTTTGTTAACCTACATCATCTTTACAAACCGATATATAGCAAACATTTTTTAGATTTGTAAATAAATTATCAGTTGAAAATGCATACACCCAAAAGAAAAATGAGAAATTCTGCCAAGCATGGCTGGACAAATCCGTAATTGATTGTAAAAAAATATCATGGACATATATTAGTTCACTTTAGTTGCGGTCTGTTTTTGTCATTTTTGACAATGTAGGCAAATGCCGAGGGACTTTCCGAAGACGCCATTATTATGTCACGATGATGCATACTTATATCCGAATGATAAATATATATATATATTCCTATCTCGACAAATATGTATGGCTAACAAGCGCTCGCTTACTCTTGGCTGTAACGTTACGTATCAATGGCCAGCACACAAATCAAACCTTTCTCCCTCGCGACGCACGACTAAATCCAAAGTGACGATTATTCATTACGCTTTAGTCAACAGTGAGTATGCGTTATAATTAGACCGTAGCGTGCGATAGCAGAGGGCAAAATCATTGGACTGTTCCATAAATAAGTATTAGAAATGAAATTTTGGTTTTTTAGGCCACTTTTGTGCACATACAGGCTAAATTAGGCCAAGGAACCTCCCGGGACGATGAAGGATGAAGGAATGAAACATGCCCCAGACTAGGTGCCCGAGCCCGGATTCGAACCCAGGACCTATTGATCTGCGGTCTAGTGCGCTAACCACTACACCAGGGAGGCCCCCCAAATAAGTATTAGAAACAGCCCTAATTGAATCGCTGATTGAGCGGTACAGGATGGTGACATTTGATTATCTCCTGTGGCGATTTTAGCCTCATCCATATTTAGCGCATCTCTCAATTTATCTAATCGCTTGTGGATGCGGTAGATAACAGATTAACAGCCGGATATTTATAACTGTATGCGAGACAGCAATTACAGTAACTCATCTGCATAACGTAGATTAACATGTTCTTATTTGGTATATTTTTTTCTGATATATATCGTCTGGACAGGCAGACCGTGAAAAGCATCTCGATCTGTATCAGCAGCTAAAGCTAGTGTACTAGGCGAGGATCCAGGATCTCGTCAAAATGGGACGGGGGGTATCGATTTCGTCAAGGGAGGGGGGGTATCGATTTCGTCAAGGGAGGGGGGGTATCGATTTCGTCAAGGGAGGGGGGTATCGATTTCGTCAAGGGACGGGGTGGGTGACAAATTAAAGTATAACAATCTGCGCCACAATCTAAATTTCACACCCAATAAAATACTCAACACCGACGATTCGAGGAGTGCTCATCGGGTAAAGTAAGGATATTGAATGTGAAATACCGATGGAAGCGCAAATGATTGGTTGAATCTGGGCCTCAAGTATCATAAGTCAGATCTAGAGCGGAGCAGTATTTGTTGAAATAAACTTGTAAAGTTAGAACTAAATCAACTTAGACCAAATACCCACTTTGACGAATGTTAATCAGTTGGTTGAAGTATGACGCTTCCAGGTTTAAGGATTCGAACCCCGCCCGAGAGTCTTGGGCTGACAGCAGAACACAATCGACAATAGCCGAGCGCACTACGGGGTAACCCCGGCTAGTTCTTGCGCAGACACCTTGCATATCGTATCCGTCGGTCGACATGTGGATGCCATCAAGAGTCTCGACATTGTTTGGTAAACATTTTATTGTCAAATATTGTAAATATAATGAGTAATTTAAACCTTCTCAAAAAATCGGTGCAGAACTAAGAATATGCTAAAATTGAGTTTGCACATTTAATGCAGTTAAAGCCTTCATAAAACGCAAAAGCGAGATAAGTTTTTATACCGTCAAGAGCAATAATTTTAATTCCTGCATGAACTGCCATGGTATTTAGTGGCTTCTTCCATTTATATGTTTTAAAATACAGGCGTCCCATTCCAGCCTGAACCGTAATTTAACCAACTGTAACCCAGTTATTTAGTGACCGCCTTCGTCCCGCCGTGTGTGATGCAGTCGTCCCAGTCAGGCCAGAAACGACCCTTCATCCTCTCACAGTAGGCCGCCAGATTAGGGTAGGTCTCTGGAATAGAAAAGAAAATCTTTTAATCTCATGTATTCTACTAACAACGATTCGCCTCTTAACCTATAACCTCAACATAAGCAGAATCCTCAAGTTCCTATGCCCAGAATGTGCCGACCGAATAGTGACAAGTTGCCATTCAGTCATTAATAGGGCCCCTGAGGGGGGTAGCCGAGCCGCATGTCGATTTTAAGAATAGGTCAATGTCGCATGTCGATTTTAAAAACAGGTCCCTGTCGCTTGTCTCTTTAAGTCTTGATGTCGCACGTCGTTTTTAAGGCAGCCCAACGTCGCGTTGTCGAAAAAGACCATATGGGGCCCTTAATACGCACTAGTATTAAAAAAACTCAAGGGTAGGATAAAGTAAAATCAATAGCATACTTGTATACACATTTCAACAAGCAAATGCTTGACCATTTTCATGCTGACTACCGTGGTGGTGGGGGAAGGAGGGGGCATCGACACCATACGAATAGTCGGAGAACGCAAACTGGCCATGCCACCGGATTTGAAGTCGTTCCTCTCACCTGTGACAAACTTCTCGTGCGGCGTTCCTGGCAATTGCCATCGCGCCTGCGCCAACATGCCGAATATAGCACAGTCCTCCTCACATGGCTGAGAGCCCATCAGAAAGGGACGGTCACCTGGAAAACACGTATAACTATCATATCATAATCCTAATCGTCAGAGAACATAGACATGTACTTAAAGCTATTCGCTGTTGTTTCCCGTCAATTAAACAATCTGCAAAGCACACCGAAATGAAAGATTAGCATCAAATAACAAATTATTTAACAAAACTCAAACATTGGCTTCAAAATGTAATGGTTAACTTTCCCTTCTCATGCGACATTCCGGACATTTGGTCATTCTGACAACGAAGCCCATATATAGACTATAATAGGAGCTCTTCTGTCTAACCGAGCGCCCAGAGATACAGTTGCCTCTGGTACTAGTCCCAACATATGCCCCCCCCCCCCCTTCTCCCTCCCCCAAGCCTCAAACTACAATCAAGTATCAGATAGATCAGCTACAGCTCCCGATCCCAACAGCATAGCAGAAAAGGTATTTTGGGCCTAACAGCTGACCGGAAATTGAAATCTATGTGAACTACGTCATGTGTTAATGGGTACTTTACCGGTTTATTGCATCATTTTAGGAATGCTGAGCAAGCAATACATTTTAGTGATAACTATACCAAGCGATAAAAGTAAATAACTAAACAGGCCTTAAAATGTAACAATTTAGGTCCTGTCATGATTTTTGTTTGAATAGATTTAATATCTTTATAACCAGGAATACGTCAATGGCCATGCTTATATACATACACACAGTTGTGTGTGGTTGAAATATATGATCATTCTTATACAAATGATGGTGCAAATTGCAAAGTATAGATTCTGAACTGGTATACAAATAAACTAATACATCAATTTGTGTTGTTCTCCATTATTAACACACATTTGAGTAACCTGAAAAATGTGGTCCTCTCCACGGTCGTCAGTTTTAAAGAAAAAAATCAACGATCCTAATCTTTGATTGTACGACTAATCGAACAATTAATTCTGTCTACATTTTGTTGTAATAGTCGCTTTCAGTGTTTATGTTTTATTGTGATAACGATCGCTGTTCCCAGACCACAGGGGTCGCAAAGGAATGAACCGTCAGTGTTTTAGACCGCTTTGTTTTGCCCATGAAAGCCAAATCGAGGCCAAGAAAGCTGCCGGGAAAATCAAAAGAGGTTGGACGCTGTTCCCAGACCACATGGGTCGCAAAGAAATGAACTGTCGCTGTTTTAGGCCCAATTGAAAGAAAGAAAGCTCCCCGGGACAATCAAAAGGGCATTGACGAAACATACCCCAGGTTCAGGTAGATGCCAGGACCCTCCCACAGAGATCGAGGAGACGCTGAGAACACCTACCTATCTGCGTGGAGAGGGCCTCGTAGTCTTGTCCGGTTACCATGGTGACTTCCTCCTGGGTGTGGCGCCCCAGGCCCCCCTCCCAGGCCTGGCGGCGTGCCATGCGGGCGATCAGGACCAGGACTAGCCAGGGGTAATCCGATTGTTGCTTGAAGAAGGTCCAGCCAGTCCGCCTGTCATACACATAACGCTGAAGCTCCAACGCCCTGATGGGACGGAGGCAAGTGAAAATATAGGGCAAAGAAGATGCATGCCAATTCTTTGTGGAGTGGGTTGGGTACAACGTCTCCCGCAGGCTGCACTGACACCACTGGACAAAAAACGATTTAGATGCAACATATGGCAAGTCATGTGTATTATAATTCAAAAATGCATGCTTTCAGTCTAAATTTTTTTGGGGGGCCGGGTGTTCTCATCCAGTCTCTCACTCAAAACCTGGTTTATTAATAGCGCAATAACCATAAATAAATAGTGAGAGAACCCTAATTCGCAGAGTAATATGGCACAACTAGCTTGCCATAGGCCTCTCACGGTTGGACAGTCTTTAGCGTAAGAAGAGGAAAGTAGAGAAGACATTGGGTGGAACAAACTTTTCTTTAAACAATCCCCATAAACCGGCCTTAATCTCAATATATCTAATAATTCACAACATTTCTTGCGAACGTGTCGCATATGCACGGGTAGCTTCCATGTGGCTTGATGATCCGATGACCCTATGGATCCAATGAGAACGGGTTTCCCACCAGTAGAGGTGTTCCTCAGTCATGATCCGGAACGCTCTGGCCAGAGCTCTCTCTCCCGCCGAAAGGTGGCGGTTCAAGTTCACGTTGAACTTTTTATTGAGGTACTCCAGACAGAACTGAGAGTCCGAGATGTCTTCGCCGTTGTAGCTGATCCAGGGAGTCTTTCCCTTGTCAGGCGACATTCCGGACGTGTGGTCATTCTGACAACGAAGCCCATATATACACTATGATAGGAGCTCTTCTGTTTAACAGAGCGCCCAGAGATCGACAGTTGCCTCTGGTACTAGTCCCAACATATGCCCCCCCCCTCCCTCTCCCAAGCCTCAAACTACAATCATGTATCAGATAGATCAGCTACAGCTCCCGATCCCAACAGCTGCTAAAGTTGCAATAGTCCTACAACCCATCATAAAAGACCCGTTCATCGGTCTACCTTAGCGTTCTTCCGGCCGTGCAGCTTTGTAGATCTCGCTGCCCCCCCCTCCCCAATCCCACCCGGTCATAACTTTGAGGGCCCCCTTGGGGAGACCGCCTCCGTCAAATAATTACCCCCCCCCCCCCCCCTTCCACCACATGCACATTCCTGTTTGTTCACCCTTGTCGGGTACGAAGCTGTAAATGGTCCAGTAACTCAGCGCTCACCTCATACGGAATCTCGGCCATCCGCAGATACGTCTCCAGCTTGAGTGGGAAGGGAGACATGCTGGGTGCACGGGGACCGCGGCCAATCTGCCGCAACACCACCACGTCGGACCGGAAGTCACGACGCACGCGGCGTGATCTGGTTGGAAAATAAATCTTTAGTGCCGGCCGTTGTACTTAGATTGTTGCAATATTAAACTGAAAGATTTATTCCGATTAAGATAATAAAGCTGTTGTTTCATGGTTATCTTTTATTCATCAATTACCTTGGTACCATTAAGACCAAAAGTGCTTAACTTACCAGTAATTCAATATTGAGGTAGACCAAGGTTGAAAACATTGCCTTCATTCATGTGTCGTTTTCTACTTTGGCATAATAGGTTATAATAGTAAATACCAGTAGAGGTATAAATATTAGTAAAGGTATAAATACCAGTAAAGATATAAATACCAGTAAAGATATAAATACTAGTAAAGATATAAATACTAGTAAAGGTATAAATACTAGTAAAGATATAAATACTAGTAAAGATATAAATACTAGTAAAGACATAAATACTAGTAAAGGTATAAATACTAGTAAAGGTATAAATACTAGCAACGGTTATAATAGTAAATACATGGTTGTAATTACCCAGGCATCATGGGTCGCAGTAGAACGTGGTAGCCAACGGTTGCTATAACAGCACATCCGCCTATGACATAAGGCACATAGCCAGAGTCTGTGACCAACTCTCGAATCCTGTCCATCTGCAATAAATCAGATATGTTAATAATTATATATATCACTATAAAACACGTTTCAAAAACTAGTTTTTACCATATTATGAGTGGAAAATTATCCGTCGCCATCTTGTATCAGGCACCCTGGAGGCTTTCGGTGTCTCTCCAGCAGAGAACGTCGCGCCGGATATCTCGCGTTCTGTGGCAGTCTCGTGATTTAGTTGCAAACCGTATACACACAAGTGTACTGTACGTATGTTGATAATCACGAAAGTTTTCACTTTTCCTGACTAAAAAACGATAATAGAAGAGAACCGTACGCTGGCCAGTGATATGTAGTTTTTAGGATTGTCAACAGATCAGTAGGGCTTCACTTATGCCCTGTTCAAACGATACAAGGCCTAGGCCTACCAACCGAATCAACACGTTTCACTATAGCCACCTAGCGAACATTCCATTAGAGCATCGTGCTTCATAGCGTCATGCATATAAGTCTCATATATATTCGTAATGCAAACAGTAAAGTCAACGTGATCATCTCAATGCTGATTGGCTGAAGTGCTCGACGCTGATTGGTTGACATTTTCCAAATCTTGAAGTTGATCGAAACTTTAAAACACGCGCTTTGATGAGTTGGTTGAAAAGTTGCTGTTTCAATGAACTTTACAACGTATTGCATCGTATGAACAGGGCATAAGAGTTACGCGCTCGTAACCTTTATATATGTTTCTTGCAAATTTAACGACTTATCGTAGGTTTACGAGCAAGGGTAATAAGCCTTATACGGCGATTACTAGGGTGCAGCTATTTTCGTGTAATTTAAGTAAGCTTACCTGCAATATTATTCACAATCACGTTTGCAATATGTCTATGATAAATTCATAACATTTTTCATTTCTTCTTACTGCATTGACGCCAAGAGCGCGTGCGGTAATACCAGTTAGGAAGAGCGTCAAATGGGATTAGTCAGCGGGATATGATCAGTGCCTGGAGAAATGAACGCACCCAGTTTCATGTCTGTATTATTTTTTATTACAGGATTATATCCTCGGAACGGTAAGACAGATACAAATTTAGCGTCCAGTAGCTGGAACGAAGTTTGAGCCGCGCGATGACGCGTAAACAATCAATCAAGGAGAAGGAGTACCAGCAGACATATGAGACTGTATTGTCGCCAGCGGACGACTCGCCCCTGACGACAGTGACAACCTGAACCACAATGTTACCCTTTCGATACTTTGTATCGACGTTCAATACAATTTTAATACACGTTAATAATAAGATATATCCCTTTACAACACGTTTAAAAACGCCGTATAGTAAGTAGATTTTTAACCTGAACCCATGATAGTTGGTTAATAGTGCGCAAGTTCAATCCTTGGTATCGACATTAAATACAATTTGAACTCGGCCAAATATTTACACCTTCGCGCTTATTTAGTGGTATATGTAAGCTTAGTCATAATGCGCCAAATCGCTACTAAAAGCAGATAAAATACCCCACATGCACCCGGTGCACTTTGCAGAATCGGGAGAGATAGCGACACCAAAGAGTCCCTTCAGTAAGTTAATCACCAGAGAGAGACAAATATTGTTTCTCGGATAGTGTCAAAAGAACAACCTTAATTGTGTATTTACTTCATCGAAAAACGAAACACGAAGTTGTACATAATAAACAAGGAGTGTAGGTTTGACCTCTTCCTTTGCGATTGATCAATGTCTGTTTAGCAAATATATGTGACAATTCAGTGCAACTCATATAATATTCCACGGATATTACGCTGCCAGCAAAATCATGAGGTCACCTTTTTATTGCTTAAAGTTGCATGTCGAGTTCCTTCCCGTCAAAACTAAGCCCAGGCGAAATTTATATCGAAACTTGCAGAAAACTCGATTTTTTCATTCTATAAATTCAGAAACCTGATAAACAGCGCCGCTTTGGCTGTGATGTGGCAAACGTCCTATCCCGGGACACCGCAGAACTCTGTCGCGGCGCTGCTACTTATACCAAAGCATCGCAAAGCACACAAACGGATGACGTTTACCAGTAAAATGAAAACTTGTGGTAAACTGATATCACAGGCAAGGCTAAGAGACGCTATTTGGCAGTCTGGCATGGGTGGAGTATAGACAAAAGAAATCTTGAATTATTCAAGGACTGATTATTATTTGTATTTTGACCTCTTTAGTTTTGGCGGGAAAGAGCTGGACAAGCAACTTTAAATATGGCCGACAGATGGCGGTGTCGAACATACAATTTTACAGTAAATTTACTCCTAACAGAACTGGGAGTCTGAAACATCTTCGTCATTAAAACTCATCCAGGTAGTGTTTCCTGTGGAAAATTTATTTTATATGTGTACAAGCGTCCCAGTCCAGCCTGAACCGTAATTTAACCAACTGTAGCCTCGTTATTTAGTGGCCGTCTTCGTCCCGCCGTGTGTGATGCAGTCGTCCCAGTCAGGCCAGAACCGATCCTTCATCCTGTCACAGTAGGCCGCCAGATTAGGGTAGGTCTCTGGAAATAGATAGATAATAGATAATAATGGTTTCTAACGCGTCGCTGTCGAGCGCCTCAGTGGGTGACCAAAAGAGATGTATGGTACACAGGTCAATGGATATAAATATTCATTCCTGGCGAGTACATACAACAAAAACATGATGACTACATGGGTGTATGTAAAATGTTAATATTCTGCCAAGAGCCAGTGAGGTAAGTAAGTTAAGGAGATGAATTAAAGAGCTGATGACTAAGAGGATAAAATACAGTTCCTACTGTCCAAATATGCTCTCCATTTGATTAGGTCAGATGTAGAGTATGGTCCCGAGTGCTGAGGCACCTCCGGCTCATCTGGCTAGAAATATCACAAACTTACCTATTACAAGCGTCTCATAGCGAGACGGCATCTGCCATCGCGCCTGCGCCAACATACCAAACACGGCAGCATCCTCCTCGCATGGCTCAGAGCCCATCAGAAACGGTCTGTCACCTAATGCAATGAGCAATGAACCGAAACAAAATCCGATGAGCATTGTATACAGCTTTGTATGCCTATATAATTTTTTTTCCTTGCTGCTTTTTAAGACGTTCGCATTGCCATTTGCTGCCAAATGACACTAGTTTTTACTAACATCAACGTTTCAATTTACGGACGCTATTCAGCGTCCTACCTCCGCAGCATATTGTCCCGAGAGGTTTCTTGGCCCAATTTTAACCTTCATGTGCACAAAAGTGCACCAACATTTCATTTAATTTCAGCTTTCTACCTTTTTGATGATAAATGGTACCTCAAGGTATCTAAATATTTTTTATGATAAATGTTACCTATTTGTATGGAGATGGCTCTAATGTCTTCTGACCCAAGATGATATATCTCCTCCTCTGTATGCCGCCCGATGCCTTGGCCGTGAGCCATTTTTTTGACACTGCGACTCACGAACCCCATGAGCCAACCAGGAACCAGACAGTATTTTTTCATGAACGGCGTCCCATCCTTTCCGTCATGGACCCACCGGAACAGTGCAAAAACCCTACAAAGGATGTGGATATGAGCACAAAGCTAATGTGGAGTAGTGTTTAACAGTTTTTACCGCGCAACTGATGTGATCAGTTAACTGAGAAGTATCTGGTGTAAGGAAACTTACCCACATTAAAAACTATACGAGAGCGGACACAAGATGGGGAGGGGGCCGGCACTCGGAAAAACCGGGGAGGGGCCAGTTCAGGAGGGGTGGAAAAAGGGGGGAAGGGGCACCCGCATTGGATCCGCGAAGACTTAACAGATATATATATATACGGCCATTAACCAATGACAATTATGTCACAGCTGTCGATCGCTCGGAGCCCACCAGTAGAGGTGATCCTCAGTCATGATCCGGAACGCTCTGGCTACAGCTCTTTCTGAATCCGTCAGATGGCGGTTCAGGTCCACGTCCAGCTTCTTATTGAGGTACTCCACGCAGAACTGGGTGTCCGAGACGTCTTCGTCGTTATAACTCATCCAGGGGGTCTTTTTTTTGGACGACATTGCCATACCGAATTCATTCTGATACAAACGGAAAGTGTATTGCAGTGCGAACACTCAATATGTTTTGTCACAGATGACAAGTTAGTAAAGTCACAAATGTGCCTGTTTTTAAAAAGCTTACTACATAGCTTGCGTAATGATTTCAAATGGTACGTAAGTTACTCTTTTTTTGCATAATGACATTTGGATGTTTTTTTTTTTTTTTTTTTTTTTTATAATTATTTATTTCCAAAAATAGCAGTTTCGTGTCACATTACATCAAATACAAGGATATAATGTCATTTTCATACATCTGATCATCAAACCCAAGAAGAATACAATACAAGAAAGATACCCTACAAAAAGATCCAATATTAGAAAAGTACAATACAAAAAGCAAGAGCTGGTAGTTTTGAAAGCATTCAAAATGCCAAAGGTGTATAAACAGAGGTAGTTCAAAAAGCTGAAATTATACAATTTCATTTGTTTACAAATAAGGTTTTACTAAAATGTTCGTTATGGTCTACTATATGTTTTTCGATTTGATAGTAATATTTTATTAATCTTGGGATATCCCGCATACAAGGAGAAACCTCTCTACACTTGCACGAAAAAATATATTTCTTAGCCAGTAGTATAAGATGGTTTAATAAACGGTCGTTTTCTGAGTTCTTTATGCCGAACAAAACAACCGAGAGTGAGAAACTTGAGCTGATCTCTATATTTGAGTTACCTTCGACCCAGTTAACAAAAGAATTCCAAAATTGACTAACAATGGGACAATGGTAAAACAGATGCTCGATTGACTCAGACGCGGCTTTACAAAAGGTACAGGTGTCCTCACTCTTTATTTTACATCGTTTTAAAAACACGTTGGTTGTTATAAATTGGCAAATAACTTTATATTGAAAACTTCTTAACCGTTCGTCGACTGTTGTCGTTTTTGCAAGCAAATAAATCTGTTTCCATTCGTTTTCCGAGAAATTGATATTTAGTGAGACTGACCATTTAAGTTCATGCTTTCCCGATGATAGCAGTTTCTTAACTAAAAACTTATATACTGCGTTACATACGTTGTCATTGCTCGACAAAACACATAGCCCTGGTGCTACCACACTTACAAGTTTGGTACCAAGTCGCTCACTTTCACATTTCCATGCTCTCGGAATTGAGTGAATAAGAGTAAAAAAGTCTAGAAAGTTAATACTTATTTCATAAATATTACAAAAGTCTTGCCAACCCAGTGGCGTCCCATTGGTATCAATAACATCATTATAATAAACAACACCTTTAGATATGAATTCATTTTTTCTGAACGAAAGATTTTTGTCAGTCAAGAAATATGTATTCCACAGAGGATAACTTCTAACATCTTCCATTTTTGCATGTATAACATATGACCGCCATGCGTCAAATACATCGCGCCAAAAAGGGTTACTGATAGATTTTGACAAGTACTGCAAGGAAGACGGGTCAAGTTCCCAGCATAACTTTATATTTCTACATATAGTACCAGCAAAAAGGTCCTGCCATGCCCCAGTTGAGGTTATAAGCCGCTTGATCCAGGTTATCTTTAGCGACTGGCAGAGAGTCGGAATGTGAGTCAGATTGAGCCCACCGTCGGATTCTGACTGAACCAATTGATTTAAGGCCACTTTGGCCGTACCAGAATTCCAAATAAAATCTCGTATCATACCATTTAATTTGTCTATAACACATTTTCCCGGGGACGGTAAGACCGACATGATGTCAATTAACTTAGGTATTGCCATAGTTTTTACAACAGTGATTTTTCCACGTAACGACAGCTTTCGTTTTCTATAAACATTCAATATATTCTGTACCTCTTGTAGTTTTTTTCCATAATTGATAGATTCGATCTGTTCCATTTTCGTTGAGAATACTATGCCAAGCAATTTAAATTCATCTTCCCAGGTTATCGCAATATCAGGGCATATTATACACGGACTGTTTACTTTGCAGCCAAGTTGGATCCCTTTTGTCTTCTCAACATTTATACATAGTCCGGAACAAATTCCAAACTCCCTTAACACATAAAATGTTCTTCTGAGCGAACCTTCCGAATCATCAAGAAACATAAAAGTATCGTCGGCATATTGCCCTATTTTGTACTCCCGTCCACCAATCACAATGCCCTTAATGTCGGAATCACTTTTTATTGCCATTGCCAGCGGTTCTATGGCTAAAATAAACATATAAGGGGACAGAGGGTCTCCCTGTCTGCATCCTCTTCCCATACTAAAATATTGTGAGCAGTGTCCATTATTAATAACACAGGAGCTTGCTCCTTTATATAATAAATTGACATTTTGTATAAATTGACTACCAAAATTATAACTGTGGAGCACATTAGTAATATATTTCCAACCAAGAGTATCAAAGGCCTTTTCGAAATCCAAAAGAAGCAATGTTCCAGTTTTATTTTGTTGGATAAGATAGTGCATGATATCATAAATCAATCGATTATTTTCTCCAATGTATCGGCCCTTCAAAAAACCTTTTTGATCTTTACTTATTACTCTGGACAGTGAGGCTTTTAAACGTCTTGCAAAGACACCTGACAACAGTTTATAATCTGCATTTAACAGAGTTATTGGTCTCCAATTCTTCAAAATTTCTCTTTTCCTATCACCTTTCGGAATGCAGGTTATTACACCCTGACTTTGTGTAACTGATAGTGATTTAGATTTTATTGCATATATATATAGAGGTGTTTTTCAACATGGCTGCCTGGGTGCGAGTGTGAAGTTTTGCGTGAGGGAATGTGAGGGCAGCTATACGCGGTAATAGGATAGCAGTCAACACCAAAATGTACTGAGACACTGTATAAACCAACCAGGATACTGCAAGGATACGTGTTTTGAGACAAACAACGGACTATATACGGAATTATCGCCGTCAACCGTGAGACTGTCACAACTTCTGCCATTATCGCCTCCCAAACCGAATCGTCTTGCACTTGTGGTATAAAGGGACCGTATCAAAATGGAATATGGGTCGCAACAAACGGAGAAGGAGTAATAGTGGTAAAACACCTGAGAAAGTGGGACAAAAAAAGCAAAGGTCACTCGCTGTGTGGCTAGAAGCATCAAAGGAAGAACATACAAAGGATACGGATACGGTTTCAGACTCCTTTAGTGCAGACATGGCAACTACACAAGACAGCAAACTGGACGATATTCTAGAACTGGTATCGTGCCTGCCGCAGATGAAAGCAACTGTATCTGAAATAAATACAGAGCTAGCAAATCTCCGCAGTCTTGCCGAAATGAACTCGTCGCGTTTGGATAGACTGGAAAAGGAAAACTCTTTCCTGAGAGAAAAAGTGAAGCTGCTAGAAAAAACTGATAAGAAAGATACTTTGGAAAATCTGCTGAAGGATAACCAAACTCTGAAGAAAAGCCTTGAATCTCTCGAGGCCTACAGCAGACGAGAAAATCTCGTGTTTCACGGCGTCCCTGAATCGGCTTGGGGACAAGAAAACTGCGCAAACACCATCAAAGACTTTCTAACAACGAAACTGAAGTTAGAAAATGTCGCCCAAATTAGGATTCAGCGCTGTCACCGACTGGGAGTCAAGCCCGTTACCGCCGCCGATGCTGCTGCTGCTACCGATGGGAATAGGAGGCCAAGACCCATCATTGCCCGCTTTGCCTACTATGATGACCGGGATAAAGTCTGGAAGAGAAAGAAGGAACTCCGAGGTACTAAACTCTTCATCGATGAGGATTTCTCCAGGGCTACACAGGAACAACGCCGTATTCTGTTGCCGGTAATGAGAGCAGCCAGGGGAGACGGGGCCCGCGCCACGGTGTCCGGGAACCGTCTTCTGATCAACGGGAAGACATATGATACTGGGAATCTGGATACTCTCCCTGAAGCCTGGCGGACAAGTCTAGGAGCTGCCACCTCTGCAAAGTAGAGGTCCCACTTGAGGTTGGCGACGGCACCTTGCATAGAGGTTAATAGGTATCACCGTTTTACTATGTCTGTGACTTTTGAGAAAACCCCTCGGGCTCGCTTGAGTTAGCTACCCGGAACAATTATGGCCCATGAGCAAAGGTCTCAAAATATGCTCTTAGGCACCATTTGAGCGACTCCTTTTATGTTAATATGCGCGAGCATTTACGGCTGGTATGACCGACTTTGCGGACCCTGCCTTTGTGCATAGCCAGCGATATGGGCCTGGGCCAGAGCTACAATATTGTGATTGTTTCCGTATAGACATTGTGCATATGTCAGTGTGTTTATAGACGCCCTCTCAAAGCCCCTCCTCACCTCTGCGCCGGGCCTTGTTGATTCATTTCTTGTCTTTCATTCATTCATCAAGCATAATATTGAAATTGTTGTCACGATGATATGCTATTATTTCGTCATTAATTGTAAAATATTTTCCGTTGGTGGCAGTTTCCACGTTAGTTATCCTGAAGTTACTCCAGTGAGTGATGTGAATTGCTGTAATATATGGCTAGTAGCATCCATGACTTGACTGTTTGTAGTATAAATGTCAGAGGCATAGGTTCCAGGTTAAAACGATTTGATGTATTATCATGGCTTAAGGAAAAAAAGTTTTCTATATATTGCCTGCAAGATGTTCACTTAGGGGCACAGTTGTCAGACCCTCTGCAGGACCTGTGGACATCTTCATGCGTCTTAAATTCACCTTCATCACAATCGCGCGGTGTTATGATCTTAATGCCTAGAGATGTGGACCATATTGTGCATCAGCAACATATGGATGCAAATGGTAATTTGTTGATTTTGGATGTTACAGTTTGTGAATTTAGGCTTACGCTGGTTACTCTATATGGTCCAAATAACGACTCCCCTGACTTTTATACTAATTTGCAGACGAAAATCGAAGAATTTGGTAATGCGAGTGTCATTATATGTGGAGATTGGAATTTGGTATTAAATTTTAAATTAGATGCTCGTGGTTATAAACGAGAGAATAACGTGAAGGCAAGGCAGAAGGTGTTGAACCTGTGTGAAAGCTTAGATCTTGTTGACTACTGGCGCATAAACCATCCACAGATGCTTCGATATACGTGGACCAATCAACAACGTAAGACTCAGAGGGCGCGCTTAGATTTTTTCCTGATAACATCTGATTTAGTCACTCTGGCACAGGATGCCGGTATTCAGCCGGGCTACCGTACAGACCACTCTTTAGTAACGCTTAAAATTAATTTTAAGCCAATTACAAGAGGAAAAGGATTGTGGAAGTTTAATACTTCATTGCTGCATGATCCGGTATATGTAACTCTTGTAAAAGAATGTATTCGTGATTTAGAACTGCAATATGGTGTAAATCATAATTCGGAAAATTTAGTTGAAGATAAAATTAACGATCAACTATTTTGGGAAATGATAAAATTAGAAATAAGGGGGAAAACGATAAGCTATAGTGTGTATAAAAAGAGACAGTATCGAAAGGAGGAAGAAAAAACTGAACAACGCCTTGCGGAATTAGAACGGGACTCAGAGTACAATCCTACTATTACAGATGAAATAACAACTTTAAAAGATAAACTACAAGAACTTAGACTGCCTCAAGCACGAGGAGCTTTGTTAAGAGCAAGGGCAAAATACTATGAAGAGGGGGAGAAACCCACTCGATATTTTTGTAGCTTGGAAAAGAAAAACTATATTAGCAGACAAATTAATAGACTTTTAGTAGACGGTAAAGAAATTGAAGAACAAGACGAAATTCTTAAGGAACAAATGAAATTTTATAAAAATCTCTATGCAGAGCAGAATAAACACGGAGGCAACTATGAAATGTTTCTGAATCCCGGACATATAAGACAATTAAATGTCCCTGAGGTTGAAGAATGTGAAGCCTCACTTAATCTGAATGAGTTGTTGCTAGTTCTCAAAAATATGAAGAATAATAAATCACCCGGAAATGACGGATTTCCAGCAGACTTCTATAAGTTTTTTTGGAAAGACTTAGGGCGTTATCTTTTGCGTAGCCTTTTATATGCAATAAAATCTAAATCAGACATTTGGATGTTGACATAACGTTCATGTTGCACTACGTTTAACTTTTTCGAAGTGACATTATGCATTCCCTCAGATGAATATTATAGCGCCCTCATATGTGTTTTACACAATCAAAATCTATAATTGAAATGGCTTACCTTCAAAGAAATAAGTCAACTTACCACGTAAGGTATCTTTGCCATCCTGAGGTAAGTCTCTAATTTCATCGGGAATGGAGAGAGATTGGGAGCAAACGGTCCTCTTGGGATCTGACGTAACACCACGACATCTCGCGGAAAGTCTCGTCTGATCTTTCCACTGCATGAAGCGGCAGCATCAATAGATATTACTCGTCAGTATGTTTTAGCTTCATTTGTTTTGTCTTAATACCAGAAAACATGATACTAATAATATACATAAAAATACGATGTTTTTATAAGCATTATTCGTACAGTGAGGATAAAGCAGAACCGAAAATATAATACATATATAATCCCTAATTTACGTGACATGAAATTATTAATAAATGACTCGTGTACCTTCCAAATAAGGCAGTCATCCGCCGATAACAGATGTAGAGTGCGGTTCCGACGAGCAAAGTGCTTCCCGAGGCCCCGTACAAGTAGGGGTGATTACTAATTGAATCTTGCAATGCCTCCATCTCGGTCACAAGCTGCAGTTCATTCAACTGATAACAGACAACAAAAGTCAATAACAGATACTAAAGTCAATGAGAAAAAAATCAAAACAATAAACTGGAGAAGAGGAAAATAGTGTCGGAAGGAGGTAACTTTTACATGGTCGCCAGTCGGAGGGTGGGGAGGGGGCGATTAACTACTTACGCGCACTTGTCTGGTTATTCTATTACAATTATTTGCATTACTATTATTATCGTAACAGTATTACATACACAATGCCGGTAATCATGATCAACTTCTTCCACATGGGCAAATATTTTCATTGCTTCTTGCATTAATTTTATTTTCTAAAAAAAGTTCTTCTAATTGTGCACTTATATATCCATTTGCCTTGGAGATGCCCTGTCCAAAGGAACATGGCAATGCTTCTTTGGGGGTTATGTACCACGCAAAGTTGGAATCTGCGCTGATTCGCAATTGATGTCCGAATTGGCGCTGTGGATTCCCATTCAGTGCAACCGGCAACTGTGCGATCCGGGGATATTTAAAAATATTTCACCAACCCATCAGTCAGTTGACCTGGAAGACTGGAAACACTCAGCATATATTTTGCCACTTGTTACGATATCACGCTGATATCGAGTGCGTTATGACTGTTATGAATACATGTGTGAATGTCTTGTATGCATGACGTTATGAATGATCCGCTACCGGTTTAGTCACTAGGTGGCGTTTACCATTGGCTGATTGAGCATGACGTGGAATAAACCCCGGCCTCAGTCACTTGACAGCCGGCAACCTGATTGGTTAGTTATTCAGGACGCTTTAACCACTTTTGGTCATATCGCGTCAATGGGAGAAGGAAGGGAGAGTAGAGCCATGTCCCCGGGGGTAACCCCCTACTCTTTACGAAGAAAGACATGGGATCTTTATACTGCGACCACACAGACATGGCCACAGCGGGGCTCGAACCACCGACCCAAGTGCCGTTAGGCTCTCAGGTGACCAGAGCACTCGATGCGAGCGCTCTAGCCCGCTGAGCTGTCGCGCCGGCAACCTGAACAGACGTCTCTAGTTATTTGTGATTATAACACATATTGAAACACCACTCTCTTTACTCCTACAGTCCCAACCATTACTGATTAAAGCTCAATGCAATTAAAGACATTAGAACTTAGTTCACCTTTCCTTTGGCAGCCAATAACAATTAAGCGGCAATTAAGGCTTGCTTTGGACCACCCAACCCGGTTATACTGAAGACCACAAAAACGTCGGTTGGTGGGAAAGATTTAAGGTGATGCTAAATGTTATTAAACATGCTCAACAGGTAAATAGGTTTTAATTCGCTGGAGGCAGACATGGCCTGAATCATTTAACTTGGTTCCATAAAAAAATCAGAATTTGTATTTAGGCCAGAACTTTATCAAAATTATTCCAACTGAGCCAGCTATTCTATTGTAATTGTTTTATGTAATTCCACACGATTCTGATGTGGCCGCGCCATGTGGGAATTATTATTTGGCACAGTGCCATATGAGAATATTCCCACATGGTGCGGATCACAACATGGCGCAGACCAATTACTTCATCATTCCTCTAGTACTGCTGAGTCAAATTTAAAGATGCCTTTGCCTGACTTAACCCAAGAAATGAAAAAATTCTAAATAAAGGAGAGGTCAAATATCATATACGAGAGCAATTTTGCATACCATGATGAAACATACATACCCATACTTAATCTATATCAATAGCTTTACACAATAATCCACTTTAAAGATTAATAATGCTTCCCATGCGAAACATGACTTTGAGGCAGTCAAAAATGAAGAGGCACCAATGTGTTCATGGTCAACAACATTAGCAGCTGATAAGTAATCTTTTTTGATGGGCAAAAGTTATATTGTACATTGTCTAGCCCACAGTTTTACCAAAACTGCCGTTCACATCCACTAAAAGTGGCATCAGTGGATGCATGCCAACAGCAGTCTACATATAAGCATGATAAGCTTATATGTATAAAACTTTAACATGAAAGGAATTTTATTTTTCGCTCTTTCTTAACTGTTTCTTAAATCAGTAATCAAAGCACAGTATCAGCGTCACCATCTTAAGAAGTCTTAGACTAAGTAGGCCAGAAAGAAACTTGATACCGGGCAGGCGAGGCATGACAATGCCAATGGTCTGGTTGTGGCCTGGCTATGTACAGGCCTATACACAACAATGGCCAGGGTGATTTAGCACTATCTTGACATTTGTTATGACAGTCATAAGAACAAGTGTCAAGATGTCAGGGTGATTTAGCACTAATCAGCGAATGTCAAGACTGCTTTCAGGCTAGGTGCTTGTTGGTGGCCCTGGCCTTGGTCTTGGAATTAGGATGTGGTTACCAAAGTCGAATGCGTATTATTATTCTCATCCACAGGCACCCTGATCAGCTGACAGTCGTCCATCAACAGTCATATAAGAAAACTTACCTTTTCAGCTTATGCAGCTAACTGTCATCCACGGACGGACGACTGTCAGCTCAACTGATCAGGTTGGCGTAAGTGGTGCCTGTTAGTGCTAAATCACCCTGGCCACTGTTGTGATTTAGCACTAGATGACTGTGTTCTCATCCCACACACAGTCACAGCTAGTGCTGAATCACTTAGACTTAGTCCACAGAGTGATTCAGCACCTAACTTCCTAGGGGTTCCGTCTCCGAAACCTAGTGTCTCCGCACGCTCTTGTTGGCGGAGCGTGCGGAGACACTAGGTTTCGGAGACGGAACTACTAACTAAGTCACAGGCACAGCCTAAAAATATCGTCCCGTCGATGTATGAGATTGAAATGTTGAAATAAAAGTGCATCTTGCAACTGTCAACCTCACAGAGTTCTTAATTTGTAACTTTTCGCTCCTGTTTCATCAGTTCATTCGGCGCCGGGCGTGACACAAATGACCATAAAGGTACCGCCGCTACCGACTCCACTAAGGGGCACCAGGCAACTGTCACCGACCAAAGCGACATCTGCCAACTGAGTCAGAGACAACTGTGTAGCAACCTAAATATTAGACCCTCTATATGAAAATATGAAAATTGACAATAAAAATAAATAATTCACCAAATATTGGGTTAAATCATATATCTGCCTACATAATAACAATTGTATGACATAATTTTTAGTTATTCTTTATCTATTTTATTTTGGTGCCAGATTGTCAGAGGATATAATTCGAGATCAATAATGGCGGCAAGACGCGGGTTGCAAAATCAGCAACAAGTTTCAAAGTCAATGTGTTGTTAAGCCAACTACTGTCTCTCGATCACCGACAAATCATTTAAGCAAGTGTTCGGAGGTAAATATCTAGCCATACCGCATAGGCCTATGGCTATGTCCTAACTGTTTATTTTACCAGTTTACCAACTGAACTGTGTGAGTGTGTCTGTGTCTGTCACTCTGACTCTGTGTCTCTGACCAGTGCCGTGGCAGTGCCAGTGGTGACTTGTCTTAGCGCAAGTGCCCCCAGGGGTGTATACTCGGAATGGCCGAACTGCGAAACGGCCGAGGTATTTAAGGGGGGTGGGGGGATGGGGTGGTTTGGTGGGGGGGTGAATGGGGTGGGGGGGGGGGGTAGCCCTGGTACATGTCTCTCTTACCACGCCTGTAAACGAAGCTAGGCCTAGGGCTAGGGTTAGGGTGAGAGCCATGCCGCTGACATGGCCGAAAACAAGAAATCGGCAGAAATCGCGGACCGGTGGCTCAAGTTGAAGTTCATAACGGAATAAATATACAGTGCCTACCCGACAATGTGCGCCATGACGTTCCTAAAGCTTTTTGGACTTTCGTCGCACTTTCATTTCTTTGCTTGGTAATGTATTTTCTTGTAATCTAGATAATTTGTCACCTCTCGCTTCCTTTTGAATGCTCCGCCGCTCGCCGGAAGTAAACAAACACCGCCTGGCAGCAAGTGCTCACGCTAAGATTGTTTACTTCCGGCGAGCGGCGGAGCATTTAAAATGAAGCGAGAGGTGAAATAAATTTTCTGCCGATTTCTTGTTTTCGGCTGTGTCAGCGGCATGGCTCTCACCCTAGCTCCGTTTACGGGTGTGGTAAGAGAGGCATGTACCAGGGCTATGGGGTGGGGGGTCGTCGAGCTCGAGCCGCCAGCGGATTAGTGGATTAGTCTGCGCCTCGACGATTGGGTGTCTGGCTTGGCATCGGCCAAGATGGCTTCGGCATCGGGTGGGGGAGGGAGGAAGGGGGAGGGGGCTGCATCCGACACGCGTGAATTAATCTGGTGTTTGGTGTCACTTGTGTTTGTGTTGCTGGCGGCTAGGTGTGTGGGACCAATATTTACTGATTTTTTAGGAGAAATCTTCATGGCCGGGCCACTTAAGTAATCACTAAATTTTGGGGAATTGTCAAGGGCCCCATAATGATCATGGCTAACGTTCACGCAACCCATTGTTTCAATTATATTTTCGCGAAGAAATGTTGGAGCATACAACTGTTCCCGACCAGCCGTCCGCCATATTTGTTTTTGGCGGGTGCCGGTACCTATGAGTCTGACTTGGTTCCTCCTCTTCGTTAGCATATAACTCTTCACTAGATGGCCTTGTCAGTCGCTCACTTTGAACTTAAGACAACAGCAGCGCCCTCCTTCACAGGTCATTGACTGTTACAAAGTTTGGGACCCAGGCTTACAAACGGTTTAAATGGTGGCAGGCTTCGCCAGGTGGCGCTGCATACGCATGGCGGTTGGTAGGGAAAAGTCGCATGCTCCAACATTTGTTCGCGAAAATATGACTGCAACAATCTAGTGTTGACACACTTTCTTGATGTCAGAAGATAGAACAAGGTATATAGAATACGTAGGCACTATTATTTTACGCGGCCACATTATAATAAAAGCTACAGTCGATTCCCTACTAACGTCGAAGGATTTTTACATTGTTACTGTTGTGCCCCTAGAGAAGCAGGCTTGCCTGGGGGCACTTGCACCAATGACTTATCTTGACTTGTGTGACACTGTCACTGTGTGACTGGCCAGTGGCAGTGTCTGAGTATGGGTGGCTGTGCACAGGCACAGGACTCAATCGCGGGGAGCCCACGCTTGTCAGCCGTTTCAGTCTTGCCCACCTCCTCCCCCTCTTCCCCCATTTCTTGAACTTGCCTTACAAGTTATATGGTCGGTGTCGATTGGTTCATGCCAAAAGAATCATTCATGGAATCATAACGAGGGGGCACTTTGGCAGAGTTTGGGAGGGAGGTATGCATGGGGTGCCAACAAAGGGTCTAGGGTCCGTACGACTGCAGCTCGCTTCGACCGCAGTTTATCTGGACCGCCGGTTGGGGTGGAGTGGAGTGTGAGGCGGTGGGGGTGGGGCGGAAGGGGGATGGGTCGGTGGTAGGGGTACCTGGTGATGTTAAGCAGCTTAGACGCTTACGTATTTGTTGTTTCTCGCTTGACAATTGACTGGCTTCTTTGTCTTGCGTGTTTGCGATATCTAGGTTCGGTGTTGGTCAGAGTGATGCATGTCGAGATTTTGTTAATGGGGAACAAATGGTACCGAACAATTACAGTTTTACTACACACACACACATCAACAACTTTATTTACACAATAACCCAACTAAGTTCACTATACAAGTTGCTACATCATCATCAGTCATCCCGCGCGTCATCCCGCGGCAGGCGTACGCATCGGTCACTTTGTCACCCTGTCACTCTGCCTAATGTGGGCGGGCAACTAGCGGGCCCAGGAGATGGCTGCCAGCATCAAGGAGGGATTCGGGCTGTAAACGGCTAATCTAAGGGATTGGTCAACGTGCTCTGCCTGTTTCGCATATTCTCATTGGCTGTGCTAAATTTAGCTGAGTTTAGCATGGCCGCCATTGACAAAGTTTTGGAGAAAGTGGAAGTCAAGCCTCTTGCAACCTTACCTTGTAACAATCGTTTAGTTCTAGCAGTAATCAACAACAACAACAACGAGCAGCGTTCGCCACCAACAATGCGCGCAATCGTTTTATTGTTAGCGTTAATCCTTTAACAATGGGCAGCGTTCGCCCCTCCACTGGATGCCGCCATCAGTGCGCACCACCCCTTACAACATGTACCCCCACCCCCCTAACACCCCCTCCACCCCCCTCCCGCGGTTCAAGTGACCCGCGGTCGACCTGTCCCGCGGTTGACCAGGCTGTACCCCCCAACAAAGTAGGGGTCATACTTACAAATACGGGAGCAGGATTCTACATCTACTTTAGATTAGGGATATTAGGAAGTTGTGTACTGGCCCAGGTGATAGATATATTACAATTTGCAAAAAACTTGATTATTTCATTTGATAAATTTAGAAACCTAATAAACATTGTAGTTTTGGCTGTGATAGGGAATACTTTCTATCCAGCAATACCACACACCTCTGTAGTAGCACTGTTACTTAAAGTCAAATTCATAACTGTCGTAAAGTGACGCCTATATTTTTTGTGAATTTGCCGCAATCGCTCTAGAAATCACTGACACAAGATTCTAATGATACCAAACTGATGTTTGTACTGCAATGTTATTCATTTTTCTGATACAAACAATATTTCTTCATGCTAACACTCCATTCTCATTGACACATTGTCGCAAATAGACTGTGACGTTTACAATTATATTGGAAACCTGTAGTAAATTGATATCAATGGTAAGGCTAAGAGACTACGTTTAACAGCCTGGCCTGTATGGAATATAGTTAAAAAAAAGTTTTTTACAAGATTCAATGACTGATTGTTATTTATATTTTGATTTTTTTGTTTTGGTGGGTAAGAGCTGGATATGCAACTTTAAGAAAAGGGGATAGAGGATCTCTACCCCTGTATCAGCCCCTGCTGTCACTAATTTGTGGGCATTTGTGATTAACCAGGTGTATTCCTATCCCTAGGGAAGTGGTAGCCACAGCAGCTTGCTAGGACTAGACCAGTGCCAGTGGACAGGTTGGCAAACATGCCCAGCAGGCTTGCCTAGCTCCATCATGTAGCCTTATACAATACAAGTTGTTCCTGGCAACAATGCTACAACCTACAATTTTGGGGCTAGCTTGGGGTCCATGGTGTAGTCCTTCTAGGAAAGTGTGAAGTTTTCCAGGAAAAACATTCTATGAATTGGGTGACTTGGGGCTAGCCTGGGGGCACTTGCGGCAAAGCCACAGGCATTATATAAATTGACTGGTACAGAAACACTGAGAAAAGGGGGTCAAGGGCTGGAGACGTGATATATACTCATCAAAATGTGCAGTTATAAATTTGATATGATTAATTCATGGACTGAATTCTATACCTGAGTCAGTGTGTGCCTCAGAGCGTGGCCTTGTGCCATTGTCCCCCTAATAAAATTGAGATACATGTTTCCTGGTGTCCCACTGCTGTCAGGCCATTTAATTAAATACAATAAGATCGCTATAGGGATTAACTGCAACTGTTTGATGTGTTTTTTTAATAAAAGGTGTTTTCATTTGTCATATGGTCCCTTCACACGGACAAACTGAAAACGTTAAAGTAAGTTAAAGCAAGGCATTTGCTACTGGTGTACTAACATTACAGATATGCTAATGCCAAATGGCCAAAATTTAATAGAAGACTTAATATGCATTAGCAAGATCCATCTTTTGAATGTTTTAAACATCGAAATTGGCTTCCTATGTGGTCAGGTGCGGTAAGTAGGCCCAACACTTACATACCCCATGTATGATTGTCTTGCACCGAGAATGGAATTTTCCACTGTAGGGGGCACCCTCTCTCTGCCTTCCGCCCCCCCCCCCCCCCCCCGCTAGGGCTCCATTATATTTCTGTCACCTACGTCCTCCATGCATTTTTACACTCGCTCGCCAGGGCGGCGCTGCGCGAATTGATAGGAAAAATCCGTCGCGCATTTCCAGTGATTGCCCTAGACATTTTTAAATGGGGGACACACACTATGGAATTTGGGGGGACATTTTGGATAATAGGGGGCGCAACCTGTCAAAGTTCTGACGGCCGTTGTATGCAGCGTGGGGCAATTTCATGTAGCGGTCATAAGGCAGTTATAGCGTTGTTTACCATGGCTGCATGTTACCATAGTCCAGCGCACGGAGCCATAGTCCAGCGCACGGAGCCATAGCCGCGACCGGAGCCATAGTCCAGCGCACGGAGCCATAGTCCAGCGCACAGAGCCATAGCCGCGACCGAAGCCATAGTTCAGCGCACGGACCATAGGTTAGCGCACGGAGCCATAGTCCAGCGCACGGAGCCATAGTCCAGCGCACGGAGCCATAGTCCAGCGCACGGAGCCATAGTCCAGCGCACGGAGCCATAGTCCAGCGCACGGAGCCATAGCCGCGACCGAAGCCATAGTCCAGCGCACGGAGCCATAGTCCAGCGCACGGAGCAATAGCCGCGACCATAGGTTAGCGCCCGGAGCCGTAGTCCAGCGCACGGAGCCATAGCCGCGACCGAAGCCATAGTCCAGCGCACGGAGCCATAGTCCAGCGCACGTAGCCATAGTCCAGCGCATGGAGCAATAGCCGCGACCGAAGCCATAGTCCAGCGCACGGAGCAATAGCCGCGACCGAAGCCATAGTCCAGCGCACGGAGCCATAGTCCAGCGCACGGAGCCATAGTCCAGCGCACGGAGCCATAGCCGCGACCGAAGCCATAGTCCAGCGCACGAAGCCATAGTCCAGCGCACGGAGCCATAGTCCAGCGCACGGAGTAATAGCCGCGACCGAAACCATAGTCCAGCGCCCATAGCTGCGACCGAAGCCATACTCCAGCGCACGCAGCCATAGTCCAGCGCACAGAGCAATAGCCGCGACCATAGGTTAGCGCACGGAGCCATAGTCCAGCGCACGGAGCCATAGTCCAGCGCACGGAGCCATAGTCCAGCGCACGGAGCCATAGTCCAGCGCACGGAGCAATAGCCGCGACCATAGGTTAGCGCACGGAGCCATAGTCCAGCGCACGGAGCAATAGCCGCGACCATAGGTTAGCGCACGGAGCAATAGTCCAGCCCACGGATCCATAGTCCAGCGCACGAAGCCATAGCCGCGACCGAAGCCATAGTCCAGCGCCCGGAGCCATAGTCCAGCGCACGGAGCCATAGTCCAGCGCACGGAGCCATAGCCGCGACCGAAGCCTTAGTCCAGCGCACGGAGCCATAGTTCAGCGCACGGAGCCATAGTCCAGCGCACGTAGCCATAGTCCAGCGCACGGAGCCATAGCCGCGACCGAAGCCATTGTCCAGAGCACGGAGCCATAGTCCAGCGCATGGAGCCATAGTCCAGCGCACGGAGCCATAGCCGCGAACGGAGCCATAGTCCAGCGCACGGAGCCATAGTCCAGCGCACAGAGCCATAGCCGCGACCGAAGCCATAGTTCAGCGCACGGACCATAGGTTAGCGCACGGAGCCATAGTCCAGCGCACGGAGCAATAGTCCAGCGCACGGAGCAATAGCCGCGACCATAGGTTAGCGCACGTAGCCATAGTCCAGCGCACGGAGCCATAGTCCATCGCACGGAGCCATAGTCCATCGCACGGAGCCATAGTCCAGCGCACGGAGCCATAGCCGCGACCGAAGCCATAGTCCAGCGCACGGAGCCATAGCCGCGACCGAAGCCATAGTCCAGCGCACGGAGCCATAGTCCAGCGCACGGAGCAATAGCCGCGACCATAGGTTAGCGCCCGGAGCCATAGTCCAGCGCACGGAGCCATAGCCGCGACCGAAGCCATAGTCCAGCGCACGGAGCCATAGTCCAGCGCACGTAGCCATAGTCCAGCGCACGGAGCAATAGCCGCGACCGAAGCCAGAGTCCAGCGCACGGAGCAATAGCCGCGACCGAAGCCATAGTCCAGCGCACAGAGCCATAGTCCAGCGCACGGAGCCATAGTCCAGCGCACGGAGCCATAGTCCAGCGCACGGAGCCATAGTCCAGCGCACGGAGCCATAGCCGCGACCGAAGCCATAGTCCAGCGCACGAAGCCATAGTCCAGCGCACGGAGCCATAGTCCAGCGCACGGAGTAATAGCCGCGACCGAAACCATAGTCCAGCGCCCATAGCCGCGACCGAAGCCATAGTCCAGCGCACGGAGCCATAGTCCAGCGCACAGACTAATAGCCGCGACCATAGGTTAGCGCACGGAGCCATAGTCCAGCGCACGGAGCCATAGTCCAGCGCACGGAGCAATAGCCGCGACTATAGGTTAGCGCACGGAGCCATAGTCCAGCGCACGGAGCAATAGCCACGACCATAGGTTAGCGCACGGAGCAATAGTCCAGCCCACGGATCCATAGTCCAGCGCACGGAGCCATAGCCGCGACCGAAGCCATAGTCCAGCGCCCGGAGCCATAGTCCAGCGCACGGAGCCATAGTCCAGCGCACGGAGCCATAGCCGCGACCGAAGCCATAATCCAGTGCACGGAGCCATAGTCCAACGCACGGAGCAATAGCCGCGACCATAGGTTAGCGCACGGAGCAATAGTCCAGCCCACGGAGCCATAGTCCAGCGCACGGAGCCATAGCCGCGGCCGAAGCCATAGTCCAGAGCACAGAGCCATAGTCCAGCGCATGGAGCCATAGTCCAGCGCACGGAGCCATAGCCGCGACCGAAGCCATAATCCAGTGCACGGAGCCATCGTCCAACGCACGGAGCAATAGCCGCGACCATAGGTTAGCGCACGGAGCCATAGTCCAGCGCACGGAGCCATAGCCGCGACCGAAGCCATAGTCCAATGCACGGAGCCATAGTCCGGCGCACGGAGCCATAGCCGCGACCGGGGCCGGAGTCATATCCCGCGACCGGAGCCGGAGTCATAGCCCGCGACCGGAGCTAGACCACGACCGGACCCGTAGTCCAGCGCACGGAGCCGTAGTCCACGACCGGAGCCATAGCCCGCGACAGGAGCCATACTCCACGACCGGCGCCAAAGCCCGCGACAGGAGCCATATTCCGCGACCGGAGCCATAGTCCAGCGCACGAAGTCATAGTCCAGCGCACGAAGTCATAGTCCAGCGCACGGAGCCATAGCCCGCGACCGTAACCATAGCACACGACCGGAGCCATAGTCCGCGACCGTAGCCATAGCCCAGCCAATGGAGCCATAGCCCAGCCCAGGGAGCCATAGCCCGGCGCCCTGAGCCATATGCCGGCGCACGGAGCAATAGTCCGGCGCCCTGAGCGATAGCCCAGCGTCGGGAACCGAGAACGCGAGAGGGCGAGGGCGAGAACGCGAGAATGCAACGGCGAGACCCATCTCGCGTTTTCGCCCTCGCGATCTCTCATTCTGGCGTTTTCGACCCTGTTTTGTGACAGGCGAGAATGCGCGATAGAGAGCGGCACATATTAGGCCGAGAACTGCAAGTATCACACACTGCGTGGAAGCTATAAAATTAGGAGCAGACTCCCTCCGCTCAGAAGAGATTATGTGTCCTTATAATACACACACTAAACATGTACTATATAAGGATGCCAACAAGGCCCGCAAAAGCCCCTACAGTTGAAAATTCCATTCTCGGCGCAAGAAGATTATACATGGGGCATGTAAGGACGCAGGCACATCTAAATGCAATCAATCCCTATACAGTGATCTTATTGTATTTAATTAACTCGCTTGAAAGCAGCGGGACACAGGGATGCATGTGTCACAGTTTTACCGGACATCTGCTTTATTAGGGGGGCAATGGCGCAAGGCCGCGCTCTGCGGCGAACACTGCATTTCTACAAATTAGTGCTGGGACCAAGCCTGAGCCTAACGACACATGAAATCAGGTGATGAAAAGAAAGAGTTTTGTAACAATTATAACTTTTTTTCGAAAGGGTACAAGATGTTTTTTGCTGTATTAAATACACAAAGCTCGTTATTTCTATGTTTTATTCTTGAAAACTATAATGTTGCAAGAAATTACAGCTGATTTGACCGTTTTTCAAAATTCTTGAAATTTGCCCCCGGCCGACAGCAGCGGTAAAAGCGGACTTTGCCTAGCGCCACCGTGCGGGGACCTTGGGGGCATCATCCCTCTTGCAGGCTTTGGTGGCATCCGTATATAGTATATTTTAAGGTTGTGTAAGGATGCAGAATCTCCTCTGAGTGGAGGTAGTCTGCTGCTAACTTCATAGCTTGCACGCAGTGTGAGATACTTGCAGTACTCAGTCAAATATGTGCTGCTCTCTATCGCGCATTCTCTCCTATCACGAAACATCCTGTCGCGGGCTATGACTGCGCGCTGGACTATGGCTTCGTGCGCTGGACTATGGCTTCGTGCGCTGGACCAGGTCTCCGCTCGCGGCTATGGCTCCGTGCACTGGACTATGGCCCCGCGCTGGACTATGCCTCTGTGCGCCGGGCTATGTCTCCGGTCGCGGCTATGGCTCCGTGCACTGGACTATGGCCCCGCGCTGGACTATGCCTCTGTGCGCCGGGCTATGTCTCCGGTCGCGGCTATGGCTCCGGTCGCGGGTTATGGCTCCGGTCGCGGGTTATGGCTCCGATCGCGGGATATGGCTCCAGTCGCGGGCTTTGGCTCCGGTCGCGGGATATGGCTCCGGTCGCGGGTTATGGCTCCGGTCGCGGGTTATGGCTCCGGTCGCGCCTATGGCTCCGGTCGCGGGTTATGGCTCCGGGCGCAGGTTATGGCTCCGGTCGCGGGATATGGCTCCATTCGCGGGTTATGGCTCCGGTCGCGGGTTATGGCTCCGGTCGCGGGTTATGGCTCCGGTCGCGGGATATGGCTCCGGTCGCGGGTTATGGCTCCGGGCGCAGGTTATGGCTCCGGTCGCGGGATATGGCTCCATTCGCGGGTTATGGCTCCGGTCGCGGGTTATGGCTCTGGTCGCGGGTTATGGCTCCGGTCGCGGGTTATGGCTCCGGTCGCGGGCTTTGGCTCCGGTCGCGGGTTATGGCTCTGGTCGCGGGTTATGGCTCCGGTCGCGGGATATGGCTCCGGTCGCGGGTTATGGCTCCGGTCGCGGGTTATGGCTCCGGTCGCGCCTATGGCTCCGGTCGCGGGTTATGGCTCCGGGCGCAGGTTATGGCTCCGGTCGCGGGATATGGCTCCATTCGCGGGTTATGGCTCCGGTCGCGGGTTATGGCTCCGGTCGCGGGTTATGGCTCCGGTCGCGGGATATGGCTCCGGTCGCGGGTTATGGCTCCGGTCGCGGGTTATGGCTCCGGTCGCGGGTTATGGCTCCGGTCGCGCCTATGGCTCCGGTCGCGGGTTATGGCTCCGGGCGCAGGTTATGGCTCCGGTCGCGGGATATGGCTCCATTCGCTCGTTATTGCTCCGGTCGCGGGTTATGGCTCCGGTCGCGGGTTATGGCTCCGGTCGCGGGATATGGCTCCGGTCGCGGGTTATGGCTCCGGGCGCAGGTTATGGCTCCGGTCGCGGGATATGGCTCCATTCGCGGGTTATGGCTCCGGTCGCGGGTTATGGCTCTGGTCGCGGGTTATGGCTCCGGTCGCGGGTTATGGCTCCGGTCGCGGGCTTTGGCTCCGGTCGCGGGTTATGGCTCTGGTCGCGGGTTATGGCTCCGGTCGCGGGTTATGGCTCCGGTCGCGGGTTATGGCTCCGGTCGCGCCTATGGCTCCGGTCGCGGGTTATGGCTCCGGGCGCAGGTTATGGCTCCGGTCGCGGGATATGGCTCCATTCGCGGGTTATGGCTCCGGTCGCGGGTTATGGCTCCGGTCGCGGGTTATGGCTCCGGTCGCGGGATATGGCTCCGGTCGCGGGTTATGGCTCCGGGCGCAGGTTATGGCTCCGGTCGCGGGATATGGCTCCATTCGCGGGTTATGGCTCCGGTCGCGGGTTATGGCTCTGGTCGCGGGTTATGGCTCCGGTCGCGGGTTATGGCTCCGGTCGCGGGCTTTGGCTCCGGTCGCGGGTTATGGCTCTGGTCGCGGGTTATGGCTCCGGTCGCGGGTTATGGCTCCGGTCGCGGGATATGGCTCCGGTCGCGGGTTATGGCTCCGGTCGCGGGTTATGGCTCCGGTCGCGCCTATGGCTCCGGTCGCGGGTTATGGCTCCGGGCGCAGGTTATGGCTCCGGTCGCGGGTTATGGCTCCGGTCGCGGCTTATGGCTCCGGTCGCGGGTTATGGCTCTGGTCGCGGGTTATGGCTCCGGTCGCGGGTTATGGCTCCGGTCGCGGGATATGGCTCCGGTCGCGGGTTATGGCTCCGGTCGCGGGTTATGGCTCCGGTCGCGCCTATGGCTCCGGTCGCGGGTTATGGCTCCGGGCGCAGGTTATGGCTCCGGTCGCGGGTTATGGCTCCGGTCGCGGCTTATGGCTCCGGTCGCGGGTTATGGCTCTGGTCGCGGGTTATGGCTCCGGTCGCGGGCGTTGGCTCCGGTCGCGGGTTATGGCTCCGGTCGCGGGTTATGGCTCCGGTCGCGGGTTATGGCTCCGGTCGCGGGATATGGCTCCGGTCGCGGGTTATGACTCCGGTCGCGGGTTATGGCTCCGGTCGCGGGTTATGGCTCCGGTCGCGGGTTATGGCTCCGGTCGCGGGTTATGGCTCCGGTCGCGGGATATGGCTCCGGTCGCGGGCTTTGGCTCCGGTCGCGGGATATGGCTCCGGTCGCGGGTTATGGCTCCGGTCGCGGGATATGGCTCCGGTCGCGGGTTATGGCTCCGGTCGCGGGTTATGGCTCCGGTCGCGGGTTATGGCTCCGGTCGCGGGTTATGGCTCCGGTCGCGGGTTATGGCTCCGGTCGCGGGATATGGCTCCGGTCGCGGGTTATGGCTCCGGTCGCGGGTTATGGCTCCGGTCGCGGGTTATGGCTCCGGTCGCGGGATATGGCTCCGGTCGCGGGTTATGGCTCCGGTCGCGGGTTATGGCTCCGGTCGCGGGCTTTGGCTCCGGTCGCGGGTTATGGCTCCGGTCGCGGGTTATGGCTCCGGTCGCGGGTTATGGCTCCGGTCGCGGGTTATGGCTCCGGTCGCGGGTTATGGCTCCGGTCGCGGGTTATGGCTCCGGTCGCGGCTATGGCTCCGGTCGCGGGTTATGGCTCCGGTCGCGGGTTATGGCTCCGGTCGCGGGCTTTGGCTCCGGTCGCGGGTTATGGCTCCGGTCGCGGGGTTATGGCTCCGGTCGCGGGTTATGGCTCCGGTCGCGGGTTATGGCTCAGTGCGCTGGACTACGGTCCATGCGGTCGTAAACAGCGCTATAACTGCCTTATGACCGCTACATGAAATCGGCCCCCGCTGCAAACAACGGCCGTCATAACTTTGACAGGTCCCCCTATTATCCAAAATGTCCTTCAGAATGCCATGGTGTGGGACACGATATCCCCCATTTAAAAATGTTTAGGGCAATCTCTGCCTGAGTACTATTTCCTAACAGTTATTTCTTATCTGTTGTAGGACTTAAAAAAAAACATGGACAAGCAGCTTATCACTTTGCTTGGTGAGAAGAAGCACAAGGAACTGGAAACCTGCCTGAAAGAGATCACTGATGCAGAGGTACCGTATTTAAGTGAAAATGTAAAATCTTTGGCATGAAACTGCACTGCAGATAAATATTGCTCATGCCCTAGCAGTTGATATACCGTACACCGTACATGCCAAAGGTACCATTTCTTGCTGTACATCGTTCACCTGGCAAATCTTCCTTTAAGTAATTATTATTCTGGTTTAGGTCTGAAAAATGGGTGGTTAAGAAACATTTCTATATGAGCCTATGTGGGTCATTGAAATTGTGTTTAACTGCAGATACCGTACATTATAGCCTCTTTATTTATATCGAAAGTGACAGATTTGTTATACTTTGTTATATCTCATATCCCATCAATGCAGTTAGAGGGAATTAAACTTTGAATTTGTTTAAGGTAGTTTGGGATTTAAAATCATCAAATATTAGACCCCAAACCATCCCAAACCATCTAGGTCAATCGTAAAAATGTTTATTGAGCAAACTTTGTGATGGATGAGTGCCACCACATGGCGCTAAAAATAATATATACACCACAGAACAGAATGATTTGATTGTGTGATGATCTGTGGCTTTTCAGCTCAATGCATTGATCGACCAGAGGGCTCTGAAAGGACGCGGCGACCCAGTATCACTGATCAGGGCGATTTTAGCGGGTAAGGTCACATTTTACGAAAATTTTATGAATATTCTCCTGTGTTTGTTATATGGATGAATCAATGGTACAATGCATGGAAGTTGACCTGAAAGGAACACTAGTTGATTCGAATCTCTTGTATGAAATCTATAACACTCAATTACCGTAACGGAATCGGAAACAAAATTCCCATTCAAAGTGCACCATGAAAAAACGTGCAAAGGGTAAAGTGTATATTTATATGCGAGACCTCCTCCATCAAATGCTATTGTCCAAGTAATCCTCTGTATCTTGTCTAATCCGGCGGGGATTGTATCTTCTGGTCATTATGGAAAGAATGATGCAACAAAAAATATGTGGTATTAGTTACAGCATGAACTCTGTCCCTTCCATGGAGCTGGGGGATGGAGGGGTGGCACTTACTTGGTGCTCGACTATGCCACTGCCAAAGCTATTTATTTAATAATCAAATGCCAGTCTAGACATTTGCCGCCGATTACATACTGGATTGTGTTTTTTTATGTCTCGCGGTGATCGAGTCGCCATCGCTGGACCGTTCATACTGCCTCACTTCGCCAGAGTCGTCTGTGCGTGATCGGACACTTTAACAGCTGTTTTGCCACCAATATATATATATCTGTTGTGTTGTGGGGCAAACATGCAACGTCTGAGGCATTGTTTGATGTAACAAACACTTGTCTGAGCCTGCCGAAGAGTCTCCAATTGATTTATGTTTGGTACAATTAGCGTCTTTCTGTTCGCACCTTTGATCTGGTGTGAATGGAGACCGTGTTTTGGGTGTCGGAGCGCATCATTTGCTCGGAGTTGTTGTTGTTTTTGTATTTCTCGGTTATTACAAAAAGCAATTCGCTCCGAAGACCTTTGATTGTTTCACCTGTTTACGCTGCTGTTAGCGAGGTTAACAGCGACGCTGTCTCAAGGCCGCACGCTGTTCCCCATTGCACCCCCACCCCCCTACACCCTCTTTTAATCCTATTGGCACGCGCTGTCTTGACCTCCCAGGGTTATCACAGCGTGTCGGAGAAACACATGTTGCTGTCACTCAATGCTCACTTCACGCCTGCGCCCAGCAGGTTCCATCTCGCTTGAACTATGACCCAAGCCGGCGGTCGTCCATAAGAAGGCTGGTGTTGTACCAGACCTCAAACTGCGCTTCGGCGACGTCAAGGCAAGAAGGTGACCTCACGAACGTTGTACAAGTCTGGTATCACGCCCGACATCACAACGAGCTTTAAATCTTTATGAATTAGCAATACGGCGAACTTTTATGCCAAGCTTTAACAAATACGTGGACCGGCGTTGTAGTTTACAACGTTTTGGTGTGGTAACCAAGGCTAGGACATGTTCAGTGTCATTGAAACCGTTGCAGCGAGGCGGAGAGTTTCAGACATGAGCTCTCGTACATTGTGTCGATCCGGATCCCACGAACGGATCTGGCAAGCCAAGCATACAGATCCGATGACGTCATCGTCTACTCTTGATAATCCACTGATGTGGGAGAGGGCTGCCACTCACAACGACACATTGACGACTGACACTGAAAGCGACTGGACCAGTTTCTGCAGCCATCACCTCTACTTGAACCTTGATCCCGAGGAGAGGAGGCTGGCGGAGGAATTCTGGGCCGATTACGGAACGACGAGACACTCTGGGCGTCTCTGGAGCCGCCGTGGTACCGTTCAGTCATCGGGTTCCATCGATAGTTCTGTGGAGGAGGGCTCTCTAGGACCGCGGCTTCCGTGCGACGGACAAGAATGTCCGGATCTCTTCAACCCTAAAGCGACGTCTGGAGGTTTAACGCCCATTCAACGTGGCATCCCTCAGGATCTGTCGCTGGGTGGGAGTGAGGCGATCCTCTCAGCCATGGACACGGTCTGTCGGACTCCCCCGACGAGCCGAAAGGTGATGCAATGGCTACAGCACAACGAGAATGTGTACATGCCACGGGACCGTCTTTCTCTGGCGTCGGGAGCCAGTGGGGCTCCCATGGGGTGCTCAGAGTGCGCAGTGTCCAACACGTTCAACTCAAGGACCAAACAACGCCACTTCATCCTCTCAGACGTCCGCCACGGATCAGTGAAGACCAACGCCCGGCGTTGCGATGACGTTTGTCACAATCGGCCTCCAAAGCGCTCCAGGAGCCAGAAAGGCTACGTTCGGCGCTGCTACTCCCCAGATTCCCAAGGATCCAGTGGCGGCCGAACGATGACGTCATACAGCGAGGAAAGCTCGGACTTGGCAAACATTGGTTTTGAGGAGGTAGATGAATCCGATGCTACATTTACTCCGGCTTTACCAACAAATGATGACGTCAGTTCAGCATCTGTATGTCGCACCAGATATGACGTCACCATCGATTCCGATGCCACGGCTTTCCTCCAGCTTCCCTTGGCGCGACCCGGTGTAACTGGACTACGTGTGGCGCCCTCTAAGAGGAGAATGATCTCCAAGCGAATCCAGAAAGTTAAGCAATACGTGAGCAAAGTTTGTCGAGGGAAGCCTGGTACCGGCAGTGCAACGATGCACACCCTCGCCATCCTTTGATACGGATGAACATTGAGATATTGGGACTCTTTGACTGTTATGAAAGTCATTGTTATGTTTTGTTTTTACTGTTATGATGTTCATGGTGCTTGTTATTACGAACAGAAAATATGATTAAAAGAGTGAAAAAGACGCATTTTTTTGTATCTGTTCATTTTATTTTAATATCATTGGCAATTTTAACGCTTTTCAACCTTTTCCATATATTTTGTATGGCAATTTTAGGAATGTTTGCGGATGATATCATCTTCGCGAACTGTACTATTTGCTTCACGTCTTATGATGAGTCACAAATGTGTCAAGGAATAATTCACACAATGTTGCAAATTTTTTGACGAAAATCGCTTTTATTATAATAATATTATCATAATTGGTGAGAAAATTTCCAATCATTAAAAAACAAAATTAAATCAAAGGAAGACATTCACATTCACTTAGTTTTTTTGCGTGTTATCTCACCTGTTTGAGCCACAGTCTTGCTGCGATCATCGGGGACTAATTACTGGGTGTTTTTCAACGACCGATTAATTTCGACGCAAACCTGAGGTGTTGTTTAAAGGGAACCGCCAGCATGGCCTCTAACGCTGCTTTACCGATTCATATAATATCCAATGGTCTATCCTCCAAATTACAGAATTTTTCGTCCTATCTATAGCTCCCAATAAAATTTAGAAGTGACCGCCGGGCACGATTTCGCCACCTAACCAGGCGTCAGCCCTCTTTGGAGGTGTGTCCGCGATTGACCAATCAGGAGGCGATACTCTAATTTATTCAAACCGGAAATTGCGCCTATTGTGTGAGAAAAACAAGAGCACGTGATCATCGCTAATCTAAAGAGCTGCGATTCTAACTCCAATCATGGCATTGTTGCGGAGTCAATCGTCGCAAGACGTATATCAATTTTGTTTGGACGGTACTTTTCTCTGAAACACTAAGATTTTGCGCTAACGCGCGTCTTGGAACTGCCGCTGTTCATCTGTAAATCGCGGCCCTGATATCTCTCTCTGCGAGTGATAACGTAAAGCGGTGCCACATGAATAGTCACTATACGCGTCACTGCCCCCGGCAAAATGGCGCTCTGCTTGACATTGCTGGGGGCGGGTTGCCTTAATTTTTTTCACCTTACCAGTCTGCCGAAACGAAGTGTTAACACTCGCCAATTGAATTTAAAGATTCAAACTTTCGGTGCAGATCGCCATTAAATTAGGTTGGGCACGTGCTTTAAAGTAACAAACACCTGTCTGAACGTGTTATTTACGTTAGAAAAGACACTGGCTCAAAAAGCCTTTAATTTGTTTTATTATTGACTGCTGACAAGTGTTAAGTGCGTACATGTCCCAATCCCCTTGACGCACCGCCTACCCCCTTGGTGCCTGCGATACTCAGATCGTGCCACAGACACTTGTTGCTGTCGCTCAGTGTTGAAGCCCTCACTAAGGTCCAGGCATTCTTCATCCTCTTCACTAAGCCCCGGGCATTCTTCATCCCCTTCACTAAGCCCCGGGCATTCTCCATCCTCTTCACTAGCCCCGGGCATTCTCCATCCTCTTCACTAGCCCCGGGCATTCTCCATCATCTTCACTAAACCCCGGGCATTCTTCATCCTCTTCACTAGCCCCGGGCATTCTCCATCATCTTCACTTAAGCCCCGGGCATTCTTCATCCTCTTCACTAAGCCCCGGGCATTCTTCATCCCCTTCACTAAGCCCCGGGCATTCTCCATCCTCTTCACTAGCCCCGGGCATTCTCCATCCTCTTCACTAAGCCCCGGGCATTCTTCATCCCCTTCACTAAGCCCCGGGCATTCTCCATCCTCTTCACTAGCCCCGGGCATTCTCCATCATCTTCACTAAACCCCGGGCATTCTCCATCCTCTTCACTAAGCCCCGGGCATTCTTCATCCCCTTCACTAAGCCCCTGGCATTCTCCATCATCTTCACTTAAGCCCCGGGCATTCTTCATCCTCTTCACTAAGCCCCGGGCATTCTTCATCCCCTTCACTAAGCCCCGGGCATTCTCCATCCTCTTCACTAGCCCCGGGCATTCTCCATCCTCTTCACTTAAGCCCCGGGCATTCTCCATCCTCTTCACTAGCCCCGGGCATTCTCCATCATCTTCACTTAAGCCCCGGGCATTCTCCATCCTCTTCACTTAAGCCCCGGGCATTCTCCATCCTCTTCACTAGCCCCGGGCATTCTCCATCATCTTCACTTATACCCCGGGCATTCTCCATCCTCTTCACTAAGCCCCGGGCATTCTCCATCCTCTTCACTAAGCCCCGGGCATTCTCCATCATCTTCACTTATACCCCGGGCATTCTCCATCCTCTTCACTAAGCCCCGGGAATTCTCCATCCCCTTCACTAAGCCCCGGGCATTCTCCATCCTCTTCACTAGCCCCGGGCATTCTCCATCATCTTCACTTAAGCCCCGGGCATTCTCCATCCTCTTCACTAAGCTCCGGGCATTCTCCATCCTCTTCACTAAGCCCCGGGCATTCTCCATTCTCTTCACTAAGCCCCGGGCATTCTCCATCCTCTTCACTAATCCCCGGGCATTCTCCATTCTCTTCACTAATCCCCGGGCATTCTCCATTCTCTTCACTAATCCCCGGGCATTCTCCATCCTCTTCACTAATCCCCGGGCATTCTCCATTCTCTTCACTAATCCCCGGGCATTCTCCATTCTCTTCACTAATCCCCGGGCATTCTCCATCCTCTTCACTAAACCCTAGGCATTCTCCATTCTCTTCACTAAGCCCCTGGCATTCTCCATCCTCTTCACTAAGTCCAGGGCATTCTCCATCCTCTTCAATAAGCCCCGGGCATTCTCCATTCTCTTCACTAAGTCCCGGGAATTCTCCATCCTCTTCACTATGTCCCGGGCAATCTGCAGCCTCTTAACTAAGCCCCCGGCATTCTCCGTCCTCTTCACTAAGCCCCGGGCATTCTCCATCCTCTTCACTCAGCCCCTGGCATTCCCCATCCTCTTCACTAGCCCCGGGCATTCTTCATCCTCTTCACTTAGCCCTGGGCATTCTCCATCCTCTTCACTAGACCCGGGCATTCTCCATCCTCTTCAGTAAGCCCCGGGCATTCTTCATCCTCTTCAGCAAGCCCCGGGCATTCTCCATCCTCTTCACTAAGCCCCGGGCATTCTCCATCCTCTTCACTAAGCCCGGGCATTCTCCATCCTCTTCACTAAGCCCGGGCATTCTCCATCCTCTTCACTAAGCCCCGGGCATTCTCCATCCTCTTCACTAAGCCCCTGGCATTCTCCATCATCTTCACTAAACCCCGGGCATTCTCCATCATCTTCACTAAACCCCGGGCATTCTCCATCCTCTTCAGTAAACCCCGGGCATTCTTCATCCTCTTCAGCAAGCCCCGGGCATTCTTCATCCTCTTCAGCAAGCCCCGGGCATTCTCCATCCTCTTCACTAAGCCCCTGGCATTCTCCATCCTGTGCACTAATCCCCGGGCATTCTCCATCCTCTTCAGTAAGCCCCTGGCATTCTCCATCCTCTTCACTAAGCCCCTGGCATTCTCCATCCTCTTCACTAAGCCCCTGGCATTCTCCATCCTCTTCACTAAGCCCGGGCACTCTATCCTCTTCACTAAGCCCCGGGCATTCTCCATTCTCCTCAACCTGGGAACAACCCATATTAACTGAATCGTGAAAAACATTCAAGTCGACCATCAACTTGAAATGTGGTATTTAGGCCGCTTTTGGGCACATGAAGGCGCCGCGTCGGTTCTGACGACGCCTCTATGAGGACAAAGGTTATGTTCAACGCACGATGAAGACCTAGAACTATGCTTCTCATTTGGAGTACAGCACCTTGTTAATAGTTATAAAACATTGCAGTTTCGGATTATTTTAACGAATTGTGAATAATTATGGCACTAATTATAAAATTATAGTCATTCCTATAATTCTACTTCACTCGGCTCGCGCAGTATTCTAGTATGAATGCGCGCCGGTTCATCCCTAATCGCGCATTTCGCTTCTGCACAATTGTTCAATTCGTAGTGATCAATATTATATATTAGCTATAAGTTATTGGTATCCTCAGAGTTAAATATCGAACCATCAAGAAAAAGAAAGCGTGTGAATGAAGCAAATAGTAAGTAATAGGTCCTTTTCAAGAATTTAATAATATTTACAACATATATTCAATTATAAGCACCATGTATATGTACATTCATAAATTATATAGAGCAACAACAGAAACAAAACAGTTTCTTTCTTCACAGTCCAATTTCAGAGAATTGCTAAGGTGTGCATCGTCACAAAGCGGTTGTCATGGTTTCCTCGACCAAGTTTTCTGACGCATTGCTTAAATTTTTGGATTCGCTTAGAGATCATTCTCCTCTTAGAGGGCGCCACACGTAGTCCAGTTACACCGGGTCGCGCCAAGGGAAGCTGGAGGAAAGCCGTGGCATCGGAATCGATGGTGACGTCATATCTGGTGCGACATACAGATTCTGAAGTGACGTCCGTGTCTGTTGGTAAAGCCGGAGTAAATGTAGCTTCTGATTCATCAATCCGTTCAACGCGAACGTTTGCTGTGGCCAAGTCCGAGATTTCCGAGCTGTATGACGTCATCGTGCGGCCGCCACTGGATCCTTGGGAATCTGGAGAGTAGCAGCGCCGGACGTAGCTTTCCTGTTTCCTCGAGCACTTTACAGGCCGATTGTGACTAACGTCATAGCGATGCCGAGTGTCGGTCTTCACTGATCTATGATTTGCGTGAGATGGGATGACGCGGCATGGTTTGGTTTCTGAGTAGAGAGTGTTGGACATTGTAGAGGACTCTGAGCACTCGGCCACCATGGGAGCCCCACTGGATCCCGACGCCAGAGAAAGACGGTCCTGTGACATGTACTCATTCTCGTTGTGCTGCAGCCATTGCATCACCTTTCGGCTCGTCGGGGGAGTCCGACAGACCGTGTCCATGGCTGAGAGGCTCGCCTCACTCCCACCTAGCGACAGATCCTGAGGGACGCCACGTTGAATGGACGTCAAACCTCCAGAAGTCGCTTTAGGGTTGAAGGGATCCGGACATTCTTGTCCGTCGCAGGGACGCCGGGGTCCTGGAGAACTATCGATGGAGTCCGGGGAAGGACACATCTGGCGATGGTGCCAGAGAAGCCCAGAGATTCTCTCCGACCCGTACTCCACCCAGGATTCCTCCGCCAGCCTCCTTAGCTCGGGGTCAAGGTTCATGTAGAGGTCACTGCTGCAGAAACTGGTCCAGTCGCTGTCAATATCAGTCGTCGGTGAGTTGTTGTGAGCAGCAGACTTCTCCCACATCATTGAACTGTCGAGAGTAGACGATGAGGTCATGGTATTTATGTGCTCGGCTCCCCACGTCCACCCGTAGCATCCAGAGTGACACATTGTACGGCAGCTCATGTCTGAATATATCTCACTATAACCACTTGTATGTCACTTAAATCTTCCCAGCTTTGTATCTCAGAATAACCAAAAAGTCGTGAACTTCAGATGCACTGCCTAGATAACATTTAGACCACGCTTAGATATTTGTCTCTTTGATTCATGAGGATTTAAAGCCGGTGACAATCTCGGCGTAATACCAGACTTCTAGTAAGGTTCGTGAGGTCGCCTTCGTGCCTTGACGTCGCAGAAGCACAGTGTGAGGTCTGGTACAACACCAGCCTTCTTATGGACGACCGCCGTCTGGGGTCACAGTTAAATGGAGATAGAACCAGCTGGGCTCAAGCGTGAAGTGAGCATTGAGTGACAGCAACATGTGTGTGTGCGACACGCTGTGGTGACCCCGGGAGGTCAAGACAGCGCGTGCCAAACGGGTTAAAAGAGCGTGTACGGGGGGTGGGTGGTGGAAGCAGCCTGTGCTAATTGTGGTACGTGACTACGGGAGAGTGTGGGAGTTGGCGTCGGATCCGAATATTCTTTAAGAAAGTGAGACATCACGATTGCTAACAGCAGCGTGAACAGGTGAAAGAATCAAAGCTCTCGGTAGTTAATTACCCTTTTCAATAACCGGGAATAAGACCAAAACAGCAACTACGAGCAAATGATGCGCTCCGACATCCAAAACACAGCCTCCATTCACACCAGATCAAAGGCGTGCGACAAGAAGAAACCAATTATACCCAGTCGAAATCAATTTGGGATTCTCCAGCAGGGCCAGACAAGTGTTTGTTACAAACAACGCCTCAGACATGATCAGGTCTGCTTCTCTGTGGAAGTCGTCGCTAACATCCCAGCAGTTGAAGTCCCCGATCAGTAACATTTTGCCTCAATGCAATGAGAAAATGCGAAAGAAAGTGTTGGCCACTCGTAGTCTGAAACAGAAACAGTAATGTCAGGGCCAATGGGTGGGCAAGTGTTTGGATGGAAATGTCACTACTTAAAGATTTTATTTTCAATGTTTTCTGTGGCATCGGCAATTTCCCACCTTGCCGCTGCGGGTGCTTCGTTGTCCCTACTCCAATCTTGACAGATTGCGAAAAGTCGCAGGTTCAGCCAGGACAAGTTTGTCGGTACGTGTCAAGGCTGGGTGTTAATCTTCCTAAATAAATAGTTTCTAGATAACATCAGGAATTTTTATCTTTCCGATGCCGGTACTTCATTGTCACCCCCACCCCCCACCCCCACCCCCCGGGTCTAGCTTGTGCATTTATTTCTTCGTAATACTTGGCCACATTGTGTAACTGTGACAAATTTTAACTTTTTTAACCTGACATGCCCTGTGATTTACTAATCGCATCGCATCCAAAACATAATACGTCTTCAGGTTCGTTTTTTTTTTAATGTGAGGTTAAATATTCCCACCCCTCTGTCCAAAAATTGAGCACGCAAGAGGGAGAAGCGGTCACATATCAATATTACTCGCTTGGTGGCGCCACGTTGATCTCGCAAACTCCCTCAAATTTGACGATAAGAGGTAAAGTTCCATTGTCATAATCTGTCAAAATAATTATTTGAAGTCGATTTCCTTGGAAAATGTTTTTATCTTCCGAATGAATATATTACAAAAGTATGCCAAATATACGTGAATGTGGACATCTTGTAGAATATCTTCCAGTGAACTGCCAGAGCTCAGCTGGCATGTTGTCTCACTTTTCTCGAGTTAATTGTTAGTAACTGGGAACGTGTCATATTTGTTATTTTATTACAATGACAACCTAGGGTGTTAGACGTAATCCACATTTCTCTGGCCTTTTCTGAAGAGTCAAATGGTGTTCCAATGCTGGTATAACTGGCGTCGTCTCGTTACACAGCGTTGGTCCGGTGTGAAAGGAGGCTGTGCCATGGGTGTCGGAGCGCATCATGTATTCGTAGTTATTGTTTGCGAGTTTTTATCGTTTTTGAGAGAGATGAATTTCACCAGCTAATTGCAGCTGTAACCGAGTGTGCAGTGTGTATTTTCCCACCTACTCCACCTGGCCATACTCTCACCACCTTCCCCGGTTCTGAAAACCGAATCTGAATCTGAAAAGATCACGACGTGTTGTTATCACACGGTTCTCACCCGACAAGCCGAGTGTCATTGTAATGGTCTCTTCTCGGTTTTTCAAGGTGGATGACTGAAAAGAGATTTGATTGTTTCACATGCGGGTCGCTGTTGTAATCCGTTGTAAATTGTGGACATTCTTTACCCCACCAACCACTCAAGGCTGATCCCACACTCGTTCCTCGCTCCATCACAGCCTCTGGTACATGTTATCCCAGTAATGTAGATAATGACGCATTGTTCTAGACAATATTCCATATCAGGCCTCTCAGCTACTCACGGCTGATCCCACACTCGTTCCTCGCTCCATCACAGCCTCTGGTACATGTTATCCCAGTAATGTAGATAATGACGCATTGTTCTAGACAATATTCCATATCAGGTCTCTCTCAGCTACCTTTTTATTTAACGCATGGCACAGGATGCATTGCTGTGCTCGTTTTCCATGGTGGAAACGCGTGTTTTACGTTATAATTAACAGTTATGAAATATCATGTGGGGACGGTCAATACATTTTTCTGGAGTATGATGGGTTTGTTTTGTTGTCCAATAAGGAACTATTGTGCTTTTGCGAGTTCATTGAGGGCTACATGTCGTGTGATTGTGTCGGGATTTACCGTTGAGGTGCCTATATCTGTCGGCATTATTTGATCTTATCCGTGTTTAGGACTGCGTTAAACAATATGTCGAAACTTAGAGGAGATCGCGTTCATATGGATAAAAGCATTGATGGGGACCGGAAAGGAAATATATAGAAATTAAATAAATGTTTGAGAGTTTAATCATGTTATGTACATTTGTTCAATAACAAGCACTATGTACAATAAGTAAGATCATAGACAGTAGCAATAAAACTTAACGATTAACTTCTTAACAGTCAAGTGATCTGGAGTCACTTTCCACAGTGAATTGTCTTATAAAATGGGTGTGCATCGTCACCAAGCCGTTGCCATGGTTCCTTGGACTAAGTTTTCTGACGCATTGCTTAATTTTCTGGATTCACTTGGAGATCATTCTCCTCTTAGAGGGCGCCACACGTAGTCCAGTTACACCGGGTCGCGCCAAGGGAAGCTGGAGGAAAGCCATGGCATCGGAATCGATGGTGACGTCATATCTGGAGCGACATACAGATTCTGAAATGACGTCATCATTTGTTTTTAAAGCCGGAGTAAATGTAGCTTCGGATTCATCGATCTCCTCAAAACCAGTGTTTGCCAAGTCCTCGCTTTCTTCGCTATATGACGTCATCGTTCGGCCGCCACTGGATCCTTGGGAATCTGGAGAGTAACAGCGCCGGACGTAGCCTTCCTGGCTCCTGGAGCGCTTTAGAGGCGGGTTGTGACTAACGTCATAGCAGTGCCGAGTGTCGGTCTTCACTGATCTATGATTTGCTTGAGACGGGATGACGCGGCATGGTTTGGTTACTGAGTAGAGAGTGTTGGACATTGTAGAGCGCTCTAAGCTCTCGGCCACCATGGGAGCCCCACTGGATCCCGACGCCAGAGAAAGACGATCCCGTGACATGTACACATTCTCGTTGTGCTGCAGCCATTGCATCACCTTTCGGCTCGTCGGGGGCGTCCGACAGACCGTGTCCATGGCTGAGAGGCTCGCCTCACTCCCACCCAGCGACAGATCCTGAGTGATGCCACGTTGAATGGACGCCAGAACTCCAGAGGTCGCTTTAGGGTTGAAGGGATCCGGAGATGCTTGTCCCTCGCACGGAAGCCGCGGTCCCAGAGAGCCCTCCTCCAGAGAACTATCGATGGAGTCCGGGGAAGGACACATCTGGCGATGGTGCCAGAGAAGCCCAGAGATTCTCGCCGCCCCGTACTCCACCCAGGACTCCTCCGCCAGCCTCCTCTCTTCGGGGTCAAGGTTGATGTAGAGGTCACGGCTGCAGAAACTGGTCCAGTCGCTGTGGGTCATCAGTGAGTTGTTGTGAGTAGCAGACTTCTCCCACATCATTGAACTCTCGAGAGTAGACGATGACGTCATGGTATTTATGTGCTCGGCTCCCCACGTCCACCCGTAGCATCCAGAGTGACACATCGTACGGCAGCTCATGTCTGGATCTCTGTCTCGGTGTAGCCACTTGTAAGTCAATGAAACTCTTTTTAAACTTTGTATCGCAGGATAACCAACAAGTCGTGAACTTGTCGCCGAAGCACAGTGTGACGTCTGGTACAACACCAGCCTTCTGATGGACGACCGCCGTCTGGGGTCACAGTTCAGTGGAGATGGAACCAGCTGGGCCCAGGCGTGAAGTGAGCATTGAGTGACAGCAACATGTGTGTCGGCGACACTGGTGACCCTAGGATGGCAAGACGGCGCCTGCCAATTGGGTTACGGGACTACGGGAGAGAGTGGGAATTAGCGTCGGGTCGAAATGTTCTGTAAGGAAGTGAGACATCGCGACTGCTAACCTCGCTAACAGCAGCGTGAACAGGTGAAAGATTCAAAGCTCTCGGAAGTTAATTACCTTTTTCAATAACGGGGAAAAAAAACAAAACAGCAACTACGAGCAAATGATGCGCTCCGACACACAAAACACAGCCTCCATTCACATCAGATCAAAGGCATGCCACAAGAAGAAGCCGATTATGCCAAACCGGAATCAGTTCGGGACTCTTCGGCAGGGCCAGACAAGTGTTTGTTACATCAAGCAACGCCTCAGACGGGATCGGGTGCTTCAATTGTCCCGACCAGGAACGTTTTGCCTCAATGGAATGAGAAAATGCCGAAGGAAAGTGTTGGTCACTCGCAGTCAGATAGATTGCCAACAGTCGCACCTAACGCCAGGATACGCGTGTTGTTATGTGTCTAGGCTAGAGTGTTATTTTTAAATAATGAGGAATGTTGTGTCTTTCCGATGCTAGAGCTTCATTGTGACCCCCCCCCCCCCCCAGCTAGTGTTTTTATTTCACCATAATACATCGCCAAACAAATAAAGGTAATTCGCGACATTGTGTAACTTACGGTGAACAATTTTGAATTTTTTTTTACCAGATTTGGCTAGTTTTTCACGAATCACATCGCGGCAAACATGATATATCTTCAGGTTCGTTTTTCGGATGTGAGTTCGTATGTGAGGGTGAATATCCCTACCCCTCTATCCAAATTTAGCGCAAACGGTAGAGAAGCGGTCACATATCAATATTACTCGCTACGTTGCGCCACGGTGAACCCGCGAGCTGAGCAAATTTGACGGTAAGAGGCAAATATACAATTTCATAATCTATGTCAATATAATTATTGAATTCGATTTCCAGGGAAACTGTTTTATCCTGACAATTGATATATTACGAAATTATTGAAAAATATACTTGAAGATGGAAATCGTCGAGGATATGTTTTAGTGTACTACCAGTGCTCAGCTGGTATGCTGTCTCCCTTTGCTCATATCGACTGTTAGTGATTGGGAACTTCAAGTGTTATTTTGTGAGTGGTGTCAGTTATTTTATTACGATGACAACCTAGGTTGTTAGACGCAATCCACAATTGTCTGGCCTTGCCGAAGAGTGAAATTGTGTTTGATTGTTGTTATAATTGTCATCGACTCGTTGTACAGCGTTGATCCGGAGGCTGAACCATGGGTGTCGGAGCGCATCATGTGTTCGTAGTTATTGTTTGCGAGTTTTTATCGTTTTTGAAAGAGATGAATGTCACCAGCTAACCGCAGCTGTAATCGAGTGTAAAGTGTGTATTTTCCCACCTACTCCACCTGGCCATACTCTCACCCCCTTCCCCGTTACAGGGTCAGTCACACACGCTTCCTCGGCGGCTGAAAGATCATGAAGTTCTCTTCTCGGTGTTTGAAGGCGGGTGACTGAAAAGAGATTTGATTGTTTCACCTGCGGGTCGCATGTAATCCGTTGTAAACAGTGAACTTTCTTTACCCCACCAGCTACTCACGGCTGATCCAACACTCGTTCCTCGCTCCATCACAACCTCTGCTACAACCTCTCCTGGTATCGTAGAAAATGACGCGGTGTTGTAGGCAATATTGCATATGAGGTCTCTCTCAGCTACCCTCTTTTTTAACGCATAGCACGAGATGTGTTGCTTGGCTCGTTATCCATTGAGGAAACGCATGTTTTACGTTTTAATTAACGGCTATGATGTATTATGTGCGGACGGTCTGGGTTTTTTTTGTTGTCCAATAAGGAGCGATTGTGTTTTTGCGGGTCCGCTGAGAGCTACATATAGTGTGATTGTATCGGGATTGACCGGCCAGATGCCTATGTCTGTCGAAATTAAATTGGTCTTTTCCGTGTTGATGACCTCGTTAAACAATATGTCGGAACCTAGAGGAAATCGCGTTTCGTATGGACAAAGGCATTGATGGCGACCGGAAAGGAAACAAAAAGAAATTAATGACTTTTCGAGAGTTTAATAATGTTATGTACATTTGTTCAATTATAAGCACCATGTACAATAAATAAGATCAGTCAAGTGATCTTGAGTCACTTTCCATAGACATATCTGTCTTATAGAATGGCGAGGGTGTGCATCGTCACCAAGCCGTTGCTATGGTTCCTTCGACCAAGTTTTCTTACGCATTGCTTAACTTTTTGGATTCGCTTTGAGATCATTCTCCTCTTAGAGGGCGCCACACGTAGCCCGGTTACACCAGGTCGCGCCAAGGGAAGCTGGAGGAAAGCCGTGGCATCAGAATCAATGGTGACGTCATATCTGGTGCGACCTACAGATTCTGAAGTTACGTCAGTGTCTGTTGGTAAAGCCGGAGTAAATGTAGCTTCGGATTCATCGATCTCCTCAAAACCAGTGTTTGCCAAGTCCGAGCTTTCCTCGCTGTATGACGTCATCGTTCGGCTGCCACTGGATCCTTGGGAATCTGGAGAGTAGCAGCGCCGGATGTAGCCTTCCTGTTTCCTGGAGCACTTTAGAGGCCGATTGTGACTAACGTTATAGCAGTGCCTAGTGTCGGTCTTCACTGATTTATTATATGCGTCAGAGGGGATGACGCGTGGTTTGATCCCTGAGTAGCGAGTGTTGGGCATTGTAGAGGACTCTGAGCACTCGGCCACCATGGGAGCCCCACTGGATCCCGGCGCGAGAGAAAGACGGTCCTGTGACATGTACACATTCTCGTTGTGCTGCAGCCATTGCATCACCTTTCGGCTCGTCGGGGGAGTCCGACAGACCGTGTCCATGGCTGAGAGGCTCGCCTCACTCCCACCCAGCGACAGATCCTGAGGGACGCCACGTTGAATGGACGTCAAACCTCCAGAGGTCGCTTTAGGGTTGAAGGGATCCGGAGATTCTTGTCCGTCGCACGGAAGCCGCGGTCCTGGGGAACACTCCTCCAGAGAACTATCGATGGAGTCCGGGGAAGGACACATCTGGCGATGGTGCCAGAGAAGCCCAGAGATTCTCGCCGCCCCGTACTCCACCCAGGACTCCTCCGCCAGCCTCCTCTCTTCGGGGTCAAGGTTGATGTAGAGGTCACGGCTGCAGAAACTGGTCCAGTCGCTGTGGGTCATCAGTGAGTTGTTGTGAGTAGCAGACTTATTCCACATCGTTGAACTCTCGAGAGTAGACGATGACGTCATGGTATTTATGTGCTCGGCTCCCCACGTCCACCCGTAGCATCCAGAGTGACGCATTGTACGGCAGCCGATTTTGTACCTCAGGATAACCAGCACGTCGACAACTCTAAATAACCGACCTGGGTAACCTTTAAACCACGATTAGATATTAATCTCTTTGACTCATGAGGATTTAAAGCCGGTGACAATCTCGGCGTAATACCAGACTTGTAGTAAGATTCGTGAGGTCGCCTTCGTGCCTTGACGTCGCAGAAGCACAGTGTAAGGTCTGGTACAACACCAGCCTTCTTATGGACGACCGCCGTCTGGGGTCACAGTTAAATGGAGATGTAACCAGCTGGGCTCGGGCGTGAAGTGAGCATTGAGTGACAGCTACATGTGTGTGTGCGACACGCTGTGGTGACCCCAGGAGGTCAAGACAGCGCGTGCCAATCGGGTTAAAAGAGTGTGTACTGGGGGTGGGTGGTGGAAGCAGCCTGTGGTAATTGTGGTACGTGACTACGGGAGAGTGGGAGTTGGCGTCGGATCCGAATATTCTTTAAGAAAGTGAGACATCACGACTGCTAACAGCAGCGTAAACAGGTGGAAGAATCAAAGCTCTCGGTAGTTAATTACCCTTTTCAATAACCGGGAATAAGACCAAAACAGCAACTACGAGCAAATGATGCGCTCCGACATCCAAAACACAGCCTCCATTCACACCAGATCAAAGGCGTGCGACAAGAAGAAACCAATTATACCCAGTCGAGATATATTTCGGACTCTCCAGCAGGGCCAGACAAGTGTTTGTTACAAATAACGCCTCAGACGTGACCAGGTCTGTTTCTCTTTTGGAGTCGTCGCTAACATCACAGCAGTTGAAGTCCCCGATCAGTAACATTTTGCCTCAATGCAATGAGAAAATGCGAAAGAAAGTGTTGGCCACTCGCCACTGAAACAGAAACAGTCATGCCATTGCCAATGGGTCGGCAAGTGTTTGGATGGAAATGTCACTACTTAAAAGATTTTATTTCAATGTTTTCTGTGGCATCGGAAATTTCCCACCTTGCCGCTGCGGGTGCTTCGTTGTCCCTACTTCAATCTTGACAGATTGCCAAAAGTTGCAGGTACGGCCAACACAAGTTTGTTGATACGTGTCAAGGCTGGGTGTTATTCTTCCTAAATAAATAGTTTTTAGATAACATCAGGAATTTTTATCTTTCCGATGCCGGTACTTCATTGTCACCCCCCCCCTCCCCCCCGGCCTCACCCCCGGGTCTAGCTTGTGCATTTATTTCTTCGTAATACTTCGCCACATTGTGTAACTGTGACAAATGTTAATTTTTTTAACCAGACATGACATGTTATTTGCTAATCGCATCGCATCCAAAACATAATACGTCTTCAGGTTCTTCTTTTTTTAATGTGAGGTTAAAGTTGTATATCGAGCTCTTTCCCGCCAAAACTAAGCCCAGGTGAAATTTATAACAAAAATTGCAGAAAACTCGATTGTTTCATTCTATAAATTCAGAAACCTGATAAACATCGCCGTTTTGGCTGTGATGTGGTGTCTATCCCTGGACACCACAAAACTCTGTCTCGGCACTGTTACTAATACCAAAGCATCGAGAAGCACACAAACTGATGACGTTTACCACTAAAATGAAAACTTGTGGTCTATTAATATCACGGTCAAGGCTAAGAGACTCCATTTGGCAGACTGGCATGCGTGGAGTTTAGACAAAAGAAATCTTGAATGAATCAAGGACTGATTCTTATTTGTATCTTGACCTCTTTAGTTTTGGCGGGAATAAGCTCGATATGCAACTTTAAATATCCCCACCCCTCTGTCCAAAAATTGAACACGCAAGAGGGAGAAGCGGTCACATATCAATATAACTCGCTTGGTGGCGCCACGTTGATCTCGCAAACTCCCTCAAATTTGACGATAATAGGTAAAGTTACATTGTCATAATCTATGTAAAATAATTATTTGGATTCGATTTCCTTGGAAAATGTTTTTATCTTCCGAATTACTATATTACAAAATTATGGCAAATATGCTTGAATGTGGAAATCGTGGAGGATATCTTCCAGTGAACTGCCAGAGCTCAGCTGGCATGTTGTCTCACTTTTCTCGAGTTGACTGTTAGTAATTGGGAACGTGTCATTTTGTTATTTTATTACAATGACAACCTAGGTTGTTAGACGCAATCCACAATTGTCTGGCCTTGCCGAAGAGTGAAATTGTGTTTGATTGTTGTTATAATTGTCATCGACTCGTTGTACAGCGTTGATCCGGTGTGAAAGGAGGCTGTACCATGGGTGTCGGAGCGCATCATGTGTTGGTAGTTATTGTTTGCGAGTTTTTATCGTTTTTGAAAGAGATGAATGTCACCAGCTAACTGCAGCTGTAACCGAGTGTGAAGTGTGTATTTTCCCACCTACTTCACCTGGCCATACTCTCACCCTCTTCCCCGTTACAGGGTCAGTCACACACGCTTCCTCGGCGGCTGAAAAGATCATGAAGTTCTCTTCTCGGTGTTTGAAGGCGGGTGACTGAAAAGAGATTTGATTGTTTCATCTGCGGGTCGCATGTAATCCGTTGTAAACAGTGAACATTCTTTACCCCACCAGCTACTCACGGCTGATCCCACACTCGTTCCTCGCTCCATCACAGCCTCTGCTACATCCTGTCCTGGTATCGTAGAAAATGGCGCGGTGTTGTAGGCAATATTGCATATGAGGTCTCTCTCAGCTACCCTCTTTTTTAACGCATAGCACGAGATGTGTTGCTTGGCTCGTTGTCCATTGAGGAAATGCATGTTTTACGTTTTAATTAACGGCTATGATGTATTATGTGGGGACGGTCTGGGTTTTTTTTGTTGTCCAATAAGGAGCGATTGTGTTTTTGCGGGTCCACTGAGAGCTACATATCGTGTGATTGTATCGGGATTGACCGGCCAGATGCCTATGTCTGTCGAATTTAAATTGGTCTTTTCCGTGTTGATGACCTCGTTAAACAATATGTCGGAACCTAGAGGAAATCGCGTTCGTATGGACAAAAGCATTGATGGCGACCGTAAAGGAAACATATAGAAATTAATGAATTTCGAGAGTTTAATAATGTTATGTACATTTGTTCAATTATAAGCAACACGTACAATAAATAAGATCAGTCAAGTGATCTTGAGTCACTTTCCATAGACATATCTGTCTTATAGAATGGCGAGGGTGTGCATCGTCACCAAGCCGTTGCTATGGTTCCTTCGACCAAGTTTTCTGACGCATTGCTTAACTTTTTGGATTCGCTTGGAGATCATTCTCCTCTTAGAGGGCGCCACACGTAGTCCGGTTACACCGGGTCGCGCCAAGGGAAGCCGGAGGAAAGCCGTGGCATCGGAATCGATGGTGACGTCATATCTGGTGCGACCTGCAGATTCTGAAGTTACGTCAGTGTCTGTTGGTAAAGCCGGAGTAAATGTAGCTTCGGATTCATCGATCTCCTCAAAACCAGTGTTTGCCAAGTCCGAGCTTCCCTCGCTGTATGACGTCATCGTTCGGCTGCCACTGGATCCTTGGGAATCTGGAGAGTAGCAGCGCCGGATGTAGCCTTCCTGTTTCCTGGAGCACTTTAGAGGCCGATTGTGACTAACGTTATAGCAGTGCCTAGTGTCGGTCTTCACTGATTTATTATATGCGTCAGAGGGGATGACGCGTGGTTTGATCCCTGAGTAGCGAGTGTTGGGCATTGTAGAGGACTCTGAGCACTCGGCCACCATGGGAGCCCCACTGGATCCCGGCGCGAGAGAAAGACGGTCCTGTGACATGTACACATTCTCGTTGTGCTGCAGCCATTGCATCACCTTTCGGCTCGTCGGGGGAGTCCGACAGACCGTGTCCATGGCTGAGAGGCTCGCCTCACTCCCACCCAGCGACAGATCCTGAGGGACGCCACGTTGAATGGACGTCAAACCTCCAGAGGTCGCTTTAGGGTTGAAGGGATCCGGACATTCGTGTCCATCGCACGGAAGCCGCGGTCCTGGAGAACACTCCTCCAGAGAACTATCGATGGAGTCCGGGGAAGGACACATCTGGCGATGGTGCCAGAGAAGCCTAGAGATTCTCGCCGCCCCGTACTCCACCCAGGACTCCTCCGCCAGCCTCCTCTCTTCGGGGTCAAGGTTGATGTAGAGGTCACGGCTGCAGAAACTGGTCCAGTCGCTGTGGGTCATCAGTGAGTTGTTGTGAGTAGCAGACTTATTCCACATCGTTGAACTCTCGAGAGTAGACGATGACGTCATGGTATTGATGTGCTCGGCTCCCCACGTCCACCCGTAGCATCCAGAGTGACGCATTGTACGGCAGCCGATTTTGTACCTCAGGATAACCAGCACGTCGAAAACTCTAAATAACCGACCTGGGTAACCTTTAAACCACGATTAGATATTAATCTCTTTGACTCATGAGGATTTAAAGCCGGTGACAATCTCGGCGTAATACCAGACTTGTGGTAAGATTCGTGAGGTCGCCTTCGTGCCTTGACGTCGCAGAAGCACAGTGTAAGGTCTGGTACAACACCAGCCTTCTTATGGACGACCGCCGTCTGGGGTCACAGTTAAATGGAGATGTAACCAGCTGGGCTCGGGCGTGAAGTGAGCATTGAGTGACAGCTACATGTGTGTGTGCGACACGCTGTGGTGACCCCGGGAGGTCAAGACAGCGCGTGCCAATCGGGTTAAAAGAGTGTGTACTGGGGGTGGGTGGTGGAAGCAGCCTGTGCTAATTGTGGTACGTGACTACGGGAGAGTGGGAGTTGGCGTCGGATCCGAATATTCTTTAAGAAAGTGAGACATCACGACTGCTAACAGCAGCGTAAACAGATGGAAGAATCAAAGCTCTCGGTAGTTAATTACCCTTTTCAATAACCGGGAATAAGACCAAAACAGCAACTACGAGCAAATGATGCGCTCCGACATCCAAAACACAGCCTCCATTCACACCAGATCAAAGGCGTGCGACAAGAAGAAACCAATTATACCCAGTCGAGATCAATTTGGGACTCTCCAGCAGGGCCAGACAAGTGTTGGTTACAAACAACGCCTCAGACGTGATCAGGTCTGCTTCTCTTTTGGAGTCGTCGCTAACATCACAGCAGTTGAAGTCCCCGATCAGTAACATTTTGCCTCAATGCAATGAGAAAATGCGAAAGAAAGTGTTGGCCACTCGCCACTGAAACAGAAACAGTCATGCCATTGCCAATGGGTCGGCAAGTGTTTGGATGGAAATGTCACTACTTAAAAGATTTTATTTCAATGTTTTCTGTGGCATCGGAAATTTCCCACCTTGCGGCTGCGGGTGCTTCGTTGTCCCTACTTCAATCTTGACAGATTGCCAAAAGTTGCAGGTACGGCCAACACAAGTTTGTTGGTACGTGTCAAGGCTGGGTGTTATTCTTCCTAAATAAATAGTTTTTAGATAACATCAGGAATTTTTATCTTTCCGATGCCGGTACTTCATTGTCACCCCCCCCCCCTCACCCCCGGGTCTAGCTTGTGCATTTATTTCTTCGTAATACTTCGCCACATTGTGTAACTGTGACAAATGTTAATTTTTTTAACCAGACATGACATGTTATTTACTAATCGCATCGCATCGAAAAGATAATACGTCTTCAGGTTCTTCTTTTTTTTAATGTGAGGTTAAAGTTGTATATCGAGCTCTTTCCCGCCAAAACTAAGCCCAGGTGAAATTTATAACAAAAATTGCAGAAAACTCGATTGTTTCATTCTATAAATTCAGAAACCTGATAAACATCGCCGTTTTGGCTGTGATGTGGCAAACGTGTCTATCCCTGGACACCACAAAACTCTGTCTCGGCACTGTTACTAATACCAAAGCATCGAGAAGCACACAAACTGATGACGTTTACCACTAGAATGAAAACTTGTGGTCTATTAATATCACGGTCAAGGCTAAGAGACTCCATTTGGCAGTCTGGCATGCGTGGAGTTTAGACAAAAGAAATCTTGAATGAATCAAGGACTGATTCTTATTTGTATCTTGACCTCTTTAGTTTTGGCGGGAATAAGCTCGATATGCAACTTTAAATATCCCCACCCCTCTGTCCAAAAATTGAACACGCAAGAGGGAGAAACGGTCACATATCAATATAACTCGCTTGGTGGCGCCACGTTGATCTCGCAAACTCCACGTTGATCTCGCAAACTCCCTCAAATTTGACGATAATAGGTAAAGTTACATTGTCATAATCTATGTCAAAATAATTATTTGGATTCGATTTCCTTGGAAAATGTTTTTATCTTCCGAATTACTATATTACAAAATTATGGCAAATATGCTTGAATGTGGAAATCGTGGAGGATATCTTCCAGTGAACTGCCAGAGCTCAGCTGGCATGTTGTCTCACTTTTCTCGAGTTGACTGTTAGTAATTGGGAACGTGTCATTTTGTTATTTTATTACAATGACAACCTAGGTTGTTAGACGCAATCCACAATTGTCTGGCCTTGCCGAAGAGTGAAATTGTGTTTGATTGTTGTTATAATTGTCATCGACTCGTTGTACAGCGTTGATCCGGTGTGAAAGGAGGCTGTACCATGGGTGTCGGAGCGCATCATGTGTTGGTAGTTATTGTTTGCGAGTTTTTATCGTTTTTGAAAGAGATGAATGTCACCAGCTAACTGCAGCTGTAACCGAGTGTGAAGTGTGTATTTTCCTGGGTTTTTTTTGTTGTCCAATAAGGAGCGATTGTGTTTTTGCGGGTCCACTGAGAGCTACATATCGTGTGATTGTATCGGGATTGACCGGCCAGATGCCTATGTCTGTCGAATTTAAATTGGTCTTTTCCGTGTTGATGACCTCGTTAAACAATATGTCGGAACCTAGAGGAAATCGCGTTCGTATGGACAAAAGCATTGATGGCGACCGTAAAGGAAACATATAGAAATTAATGAATTTCGAGAGTTTAATAATGTTATGTACATTTGTTCAATTATAAGCACCACGTACAATAAATAAGATCAGTCAAGTGATCTTGAGTCACTTCCCATAGACATATCTGTCTTATAGAATGGCGAGGGTGTGCATCGTCACCAAGCTGTTGCTATGGTTCCTTCGACCAAGTTTTCTGACGCATTGCTTAACTTTTTGGATTCGCTTGGAGATCATTCTCCTCTTAGAGGGCGCCACACGTAGTCCGGTTACACCGGGTCGCGCCAAGGGAAGCCGGAGGAAAGCCGTGGCATCGGAATCGATGGTGACGTCATATCTGGTGCGACCTGCAGATTCTGAAGTTACGTCAGTGTCTGTTGGTAAAGCCGGAGTAAATGTAGCTTCGGATTCATCGATCTCCTCAAAACCAGTGTTTGCCAAGTCCGAGCTTCCCTCGCTGTATGACGTCATCGTTCGGCTTCCACTGGATCCTTGGGAATCTGGAGAGTAGCAGCGCCGGATGTAGTCTTCCTGTTTCCTGGAGCACTTTAGAGGCCGATTGTGACTAACGTTATAGCAGTGCCTAGTGTCGGTCTTCACTGATTTATTATATGCGTCAGAGGGGATGACGCGTGGTTTGATCCCTGAGTAGCGAGTGTTGGGCATTGTAGAGGACTCTGAGCACTCGGCCACCATGGGAGCCCCACTGGATCCCGGCGCGAGAGAAAGACGGTCCTGTGACATGTACACATTCTCGTTGTGCTGCAGCCATTGCATCACCTTTCGGCTCGTCGGGGGAGTCCGACAGACCGTGTCCATGGCTGAGAGGCTCGCCTCACTCCCACCCAGCGACAGATCCTGAGGGACGCCACGTTGAATGGACGTCAAACCTCCAGAGGTCGCTTTAGGGTTGAAGGGATCCGGAGATTCTTGTCCGTCGCACGGAAGCCGCGGTCCTGGAGAACACTCCTCCAGAGAACTATCGATGGAGTCCGGGGAAGGACACATCTGGCGATGGTGCCAGAGAAGCCCAGAGATTCTCGCCGCCCCGTACTTTACCCAGGACTCCTCCGCCAGCCTCCTCTCCTCGGGGTCAAGGTTCATGTAGAGGTCACTGCTGCAGAAACTGGTCCAGTCGCTGCCAATATCAGTCGTCGGTGAGTTGTTGTGAGTAGCAGACTTCTCCCACATCATTGAACTGTCGAGAGTAGACGATGACGTCATGGTATTTATGTGCTCGGCTCCCCACGTCCACCCGTAGCATCCAGAGTGACACATCGTACGGCAGCTCATGTCTGGATCTCTGTCTCGCTGTAGCCACTTGTAAGTCAATGAAACTCTTTTTAAACTTTGTATCGCAGGATAACCAACAAGTCGTGAACTTGTCGCCGAAGCACAGTGTGATGTCTGGTACAACACCAGCCTTCTTATGGACGACCGCCGTCTGGGGTCACAGTTCAGTGGAGATGGAACCAGCTGGGCCCAGGCGTGAAGTGAGCATTGAGTGACAGCAACATGTGTGTCGGCGACACTGGTGACCCTAGGATGGCAAGACGGCGCCTGCCAATTGGGTTACGGGACTACGGGAGAGAGTGGGAATTAGCGTCGGGTCGAAATGTTCTGTAAGGAAGTGAGACATCGCGACTGCTAACCTCGCTAACAGCAGCGTGAACAGGTGAAAGATTCAAAGCTCTCGGAAGTTAATTACCTTTTTCAATAACGGGGAAAAAAAACAAAACAGCAACTACGAGCAAATGATGCGCTCCGACACACAAAACACAGCCTCCATTCACATCAGATCAAAGGCATGCCACAAGAAGAAGCCGATTATGCCAAACCGGAATCAGTTCGGGACTCTTCGGCAGGGCCAGACAAGTGTTTGTTACATCAAGCAACGCCTCAGACGGGATCGGGTGCTTCAATTGTCCCGACCAGGAACGTTTTGCCTCAATGGAATGAGAAAATGCCGAAGGAAAGTGTTGGTCACTCGCAGTCAGATAGATTGCCAACAGTCGCACCTAACGCCAGGATACGCGTGTTGTTATGTGTCTAGGCTAGAATGTTATTTTTAAATAATGAGGAATGTTGTGTCTTTCCGATGCTAGAGCTTCATTGTGACCCCCCCCCCCCCCCAGCTAGTGTTTTTATTTCACCATAATACATCGCCAAACAAATAAAGGTAATTCGCGACATTGTGTAACTTACGGTGAACAATTTTGAATTTTTTTTTACCAGATTTGGCTAGTTTTTCACGAATCACATCGCGGCAAAAACATAATATATCTTCAAGTTCGTTTTTCGGATGTGAGTTCGTATGTGAGGGTGAATATCCCTACCCCTCTATCCAAATTTAGCGCAAACGGTAGAGAAGCGGTCACATATCAATATTACTCGCTACGTTGCGCCCCGGTGAACCCGCGAGCTGAGCAAATTTGACGGTAAGAGGCAAATATACAATTTCATAATCTATGTCAATATAATTATTGAATTCGATTTCCAGGGAAACTGTTTTATCCTGACAATTAATATATTACGAAATTATTGAAAAATATACTTGAAGATGGAAATCGTCGAGGATATGTTTTAGTGTACTACCAGAGCTCAGCTGGTATGCTGTCTCCCTTTGCTCATATCGACTGTTAGTGATTGGGAACTTCAAGTGTTATTTTGTGAGTGGTGTCAGTTATTTTATTACGATGACAACCTAGGTTGTTAGACGCAATCCACAATTGTCTGGCCTTGCCGAAGAGTGAAATTGTGTTTGATTGTTGTTATAATTGTCATCGACTCGTTGTACAGCGTTGATCCGGAGGCTGAACCATGGGTGTCGGAGCGCATCATGTGTTCGTAGTTATTGTTTGCGAGTTTTTATCGTTTTTGAAAGAGATGAATGTCACCAGCTAACCGCAGCTGTAACCGAGTGTAAAGTGTGTATTTTCCCACCTACTCCACCTGGCCATACTCTCACCCCCTTCCCCGTTACAGGGTCAGTCACACACGCTTCCTCGGCGGCTGAAAAGATCATGAAGTTCTCTTCTCGGTGTTTGAAAGCGGGTGACTGAAAAGAGATTTGATTGTTTCACCTGCGGGTTGCATGTAATCCGTTGTAAACAGTGAACTTTCTTTACCCCACCAGCTACTCACGGCTGATCCAACACTCGTTCCTCGCTCCATCACAGCCTCTGCTAAATCCTGTCCTGGTATCGTAGAAAATGACGCGGTGTTGTAGGCAATATTGCATATGAGGTCTCTCTCAGCTACCCTCTTTTTTAACGCATAGCACGAGATGTGTTGCTTGGCTCGTTGTCCATTGAGGAAACGCATGTTTTACGTTTTAATTATCGGCTATGATGTATTATGTGCGGACGGTCTGGGTTTTTTGTTGCTGTCCAATAGGGAGCGATTGTGTTTTTGCGGGTCCGCTGAGAGCTACATATAGTGTGATTGTATCGGGATTGACCCGCCAGATGCCTATGTATGTCGAAATTAAATTGGTCTTTTCCGTGTTTATGACCTCGTTAAACAATATGTCGGAACCTAGAGGAAATCGCGTTTCGTATGGACAAAAGCATTGATGGCGACCGTAAAGGAAACAAAAAGAAATTAATGACTTTTCGAGAGTTTAATAATGTTATGTACATTTGTTCAATAATAAGCACCATGTACAATAAATAAGATCAGTCAAGTGATCTTGAGTCACTTTCCATAGACATATCTGTCTTATAGAATGGCGAGGGTGTGCATCGTCACCAAGCCGTTGCTATGGTTCCTTCGACAAAGTTTTCTGACGCATTGCTTAACTTTTTGGATTCGCTTGGAGATCATTCTCCTCTTAGAGGGCGCCACACGTAGTCCGGTTACACCGGGTCGCGCCAAGGGAAGCCGGAGGAAAGCCGTGGCATCGGAATCGATGGTGACGTCATATCTGGTGCGACCTGCAGATTCTGAAGTTACGTCAGTGTCTGTTGGTAAAGCCGGAGTAAATGTAGCTTCGGATTCATCGATCTCCTCAAAACCAGTGTTTGCCAAGTCCGAGCTTCCCTCGCTGTATGACGTCATCGTTCGGCTTCCACTGGATCCTTGGGAATCTGGAGAGTAGCAGCGCCGGATGTGGTCTTCCTGTTTCCTGGAGCACTTTAGAGGCCGATTGCGACTAACGTTATAGCAGTGCCTAGTGTCGGTCTTCACTGATTTATTATATGCGTCAGAGGGGATGACGCGTGGTTTGATCCCTGAGTAGCGAGTGTTGGGCATTGTAGAGGACTCTGAGCACTCGGCCACCATGGGAGCCCCACTGGATCCCGGCGCGAGAGAAAGACGGTCCTGTGACATGTACACATTCTCGTTGTGCTGCAGCCATTGCATCACCTTTCGGCTCGTCGGGGGAGTCCGACAGACCGTGTCCATGGCTGAGAGGCTCGCCTCACTCCCACCCAGCGACAGATCCTGAGGGACGCCACGTTGAATGGACGTCAAACCTCCAGAGGTCGCTTTAGGGTTGAAGGGATCCGGAGATTCTTGTCCGTCGCACGGAAGCCGCGGTCCTGGAGAACACTCCTCCAGAGAACTATCGATGGAGTCCGGGGAAGGACACATCTGGCGATGGTGCCAGAGAAGCCCAGAGATTCTCGCCGCCCCGTACTTTACCCAGGACTCCTCCGCCAGCCTCCTCTCCTCGGGGTCAAGGTTCATGTAGAGGTCACTGCTGCAGAAACTGGTCCAGTCGCTGCCAATATCAGTCGTCGGTGAGTTGTTGTGAGTAGCAGACTTCTCCCACATCATTGAACTGTCGAGAGTAGACGATGACGTCATGGTATTTATGTGCTCGGCTCCCCACGTCCACCCGTAGCATCCAGAGTGACACATCGTACGGCAGCTCATGTCTGGATCTCTGTCTCGCTGTAGCCACTTGTAAGTCAATGAAACTCTTTTTAAACTTTGTATCGCAGGATAACCAACAAGTCGTGAACTTGTCGCCGAAGCACAGTGTGATGTCTGGTACAACACCAGCCTTCTTATGGACGACCGCCGTCTGGGGTCACAGTTCAGTGGAGATGGAACCAGCTGGGCCCAGGCGTGAAGTGAGCATTGAGTGACAGCAACATGTGTGTCGGCGACACTGGTGACCCTAGGATGGCAAGACGGCGCCTGCCAATTGTGTTACGGGACTACGGGAGAGAGTGGGAATTAGCGTCGGGTCGAAATGTTCTGTAAGGAAGTGAGACATCGCGACTGCTAACCTCGCTAACAGCAGCGTGAACAGGTGAAAGATTCAAAGCTCTCGGAAGTTAATTACCTTTTTCAATAACGGGGAAAAAAAACAAAACAGCAACTACGAGCAAATGACACACAAAACAGAGCCTCCATTCACATCAGATCAAAGGCATGCCACAAGAAGAAGCCGATTATGCCAAACCTTCGGCAGGGCCAGACAAGTGTTTGTTACATCAAGCAACGCCTCAGACGGGATCGGGTGCTTCAATTGTTCCGACCAGGAACGTTTTGCCTCAATGGAATGAGAAAATGCCGAAGGAAAGTGTTGGTCACTCGCAGTCAGATAGATTGCCAACAGTCGCACCTAACGCCAGGATACGCGTGTTGTTATGTGTCTAGGCTAGAATGTTATTTTTAAATAATGAGGAATGTTGTGTCTTTCCGATGCTAGAGCTTCATTGTGACCCCCCCCCCCCCCCCAGCTAGTGTTTTTATGTCACCATAATACATCGCCAAACAAATAAAGGTAATTCGCGACATTGTGTAACTTACGGTGAACAATTTTGAATTTTTTTTTACCAGATTTGGCTAGTTTTTCACGAATCACATCGCGGCAAAAACATAATATATCTTCAAGTTCGTTTTTCGGATGTGAGTTCGTATGTGAGGGTGAATATCCCTACCCCTCTATCCAAATTTAGCGCAAACGGTAGAGAAGCGGTCACATATCAATATTACTCGCTACGTTGCGCCCCGGTGAACCCGCGAGCTGAGCAAATTTGACGGTAAGAGGCAAATATACAATTTCATAATCTATGTCAATATAATTATTGAATTCGATTTCCAGGGAAACTGTTTTATCCTGACAATTAATATATTACGAAATTGTTGAAAAATATACTTGAAGATGGAAATCGTCGAGGATATGTTTTAGTGTACTACCAGAGCTCAGCTGGTATGCTGTCTCCCTTTGCTCATATCGACTGTTAGTGATTGGGAACTTCAAGTGTTATTTTGTGAGTGGTGTCAGTTATTTTATTACGATGACAACCTAGGTTGTTAGACGCAATCCACAATTGTCTGGCCTTGCCGAAGAGTGAAATTGTGTTTGATTGTTGTTATAATTGTCATCGACTCGTTGTACAGCGTTGATCCGGAGGCTGAACCATGGGTGTGGGAGCGCATCATGTGTTCGTAGTTATTGTTTGCGAGTTTTTATCGTTTTTGAAAGAGATGAATGTCACCAGCTAACCGCAGCTGTAACCGAGTGTAAAGTGTGTATTTTCCCACCTACTCCACCTGGCCATACTCTCACCCCCTTCCCCGTTACAGGGTCAGTCACACACGCTTCCTCGGCGGCTGAAAAGATCATGAAGTTCTCTTCTCGGTGTTTGAAGGCGGGTGACTGAAAAGAGATTTGATTGTTTCACCTGCGGGTTGCATGTAATCCGTTGTAAACAGTGAACTTTCTTTACCCCACCAGCTACTCACGGCTGATCCAACACTCGTTCCTCGCTCCATCACAGCCTCTGCTAAATCCTGTCCTGGTATCGTAGAAAATGACGCGGTGTTGTAGGCAATATTGCATATGAGGTCTCTCTCAGCTACCCTCTTTTTTAACGCATAGCACGAGATGTGTTGCTTGGCTCGTTGTCCATTGAGGAAACGCATGTTTTACGTTTTAATTATCGGCTATGATGTATTATGTGCGGACGGTCTGGGTTTTTTGTTGCTGTCCAATAAGGAGCGATTGTGTTTTTGCGGGTCCGCTGAGAGCTACATATAGTGTGATTGTATCGGGATTGACCCGCCAGATGCCTATGTATGTCGAAATTAAATTGGTCTTTTCCGTGTTTATGACCTCGTTAAACAATATGTCGGTACCTAGAGGAAATCGCATTTCGTATGGACAAAGGCATTGATGGCGACCGTAAAGGAAACAAAAAGAAATTAATGACTTTTCGAGAGTTTAATGTTATGTACATTTGTTCAATAATAAGCACCATGTACAATAAATAAGATCAGTCAAGTGATCTTGAGTCACTTTCCATAGACATATCTGTCTTATAGAATGGCGAGGGTGTGCATCGTCACCAAGCCGTTGCTATGGTTCCTTCGACAAAGTTTTCTGACGCATTGCTTAACTTTTTGGATTCGCTTGGAGATCATTCTCCTCTTAGAGGGCGCCACACGTAGTCCGGTTACACCGGGTCGCGCCAAGGGAAGCCGGAGGAAAGCCGTGGCATCGGAATCGATGGTGACGTCATATCTGGTGCGACCTACGGATTCTGAAGTTACGTCAGTGTCTGTTGGTAAAGCCGGAGTAAATGTAGCTTCGGATTCATCGATCTCCCCAAAACCAGTGTTTGCCAAGTCCGAGCTTCCCTCGCTGTATGACGTCATCGTTCGGCTTCCACTGGATCCTTGGGAATCTGGAGAGTAGCAGCGCCGGATGTAGCCTTCTTGTTTGCTGGAGCACTTTAGAGGCCGACTGTGACTAACGTTATAGCAGTGCCTAGTGTCGGTCTTCACTGATTTATTATATGCGTCAGAGGGGATGACGCGTGGTTTGATCCCTGAGTAGCGAGTGTTGGGCATTGTAGAGGACTCTGAGCACTCGGCCACCATGGGAGCCCCACTGGATCCCGGCGCGAGAGAAAGACGGTCCTGTGACATGTACACATTCTCGTTGTGCTGCAGCCATTGCATCACCTTTCGGCTCGTCGGGGGAGTCCGACAGACGGTGTCCATGGCTGAGAGGCTCGCCTCACTCCCACCCAGCGACAGATCCTGAGGGACGCCACGTTGAATGGACGTCAAACCTCCAGAGGTCGCTTTAGGGTTGAAGGGATCCGGAGATTCTTGTCCGTCGCACGGAAGCCGCGGTCCTGGAGAACACTCCTCCAGAGAACTATCGATGGAGTCCGGGGAAGGACACATCTGGCGATGGTGCCAGAGAAGCCCAGAGATTCTCGCCGCCCCGTACTCCACCCAGGACTCCTCCGCCAGCCTCCTCTCTTCGGGGTCAAGGTTCATGTAGAGGTCACGGCTGCAGAAACTGGTCCAGTCGCTGTGGGTCATCAGTGAGTTGTTGTGAGTAGCAGACTTATTCCACATCGTTCAACTCTCGAGAGTAGACGATGACGTCATGGTATTTATGTGCTCGGCTCCCCACGTCCACCCGTAGCATCCAGAGTGACGCATTGTACGGCAGCCGATTTTGTATCTCAGGATAACCAGCAAGTCGAAAACTCTAAATAACCGACCTGGGTAACCTTTAAACCACGATTAGATATTAATCTCGTTGACTCATGAGGATTTAAAGCCGGTGACAATCTCGGCGTAATACCAGACTTCTAGTAAGATTCGTGAGGTCGCCTTCGTGCCTTGACGTCGCAGAAGTACAGTGTGAGGTCTGGTACAACACCAGCCTTCTTATGGACGACCGCCGTCTGAGGTCACAGTTAAATGGAGATGTAACCAGCTGGGCTCGGGCGTGAAGTGAGCATTGAATGACAGCTACATGTGTGTGTGCGACACGCTGTGGTGACCCCAGGAGGTCAAGACAGCGCGTGCCAATCGGGTTAAAAGAGTGTGTACTGGGTGTACTAATTGTGGTACGTGACTACGGGAGAGTGGGAGTTGGCGTCGGATCCGAATATTCTTTAAGAAAGTGAGACATCACGACTGCTAACAGCAGCGTAAACAGGTGGAAGAATCAAAGCTCTCGGTAGTTAATTACCCTTTTCAATAACCGGGAATAAGACCAAAACAGCAACTACGAGCAAATGATGCGCTCCGACATCCAAAACACAGCCTCCATTCACACCAGATCAAAGGCGTGCGACAAGAAGAAACCAATTATACCCAGTCGAGATCAATTTGGGACTCTCCAGCAGGGCCAGACAAGTGTTTGTTACAAACAACGCCTCAGACGTGATCAGGTCTGCTTCTCTTTTGGAGTCGTCGCTAACATCACAGCAGTTGAAGCTCCCGATCAGTAACATTTTGCCTCAATGCAATGAGAAAATGCGAAAGAAAGTGTTGGCCACTCGCCACTGAAACAGAAACAGTCATGCCAGGGCCAATGGGTCGGCAAGTGTTTGGATGGAAATGTCACTACTTAAAGATTTTATTTTCAAAGTTTTCTGTGGAATCGGACATTTCCCACCTTGCCGATGCGGGTGCTTCGTTGTCCCTACTCCAATCTCGACAGATTTCCAAAAGTCGCAGGTACAGCCAGGACAAGCTTGTCTGTATGTGTCAAGGCTGGGTGTTATTCTCCTAAATAAATAGTTTCTAGATAACATCAGGAATTTTTATCTTTCCGATGCCGGTACTTTGTTGTCACCCCCCCCCCCCCCGGGTCTAGCTTGTGCACTTATTTCTTCGTAATACTTCGCCACATTGTGTAACTGTGAATTTTTTTTCATTTTTTAACCAGGCATGACTTGCTATTTACTAATCGCATCGCATCCAAAACATAATACGTCTTCAGGTTCGTTTTTTTTAATGTGAGGTTAAATATTCCCACCCCTCTGTCCAAAAATTGAGCACGCAAGAGGGAGAAGCGGTCACATAATAATATTACTCGCTTGGTGGCGCCACGTTAATCTCGCAAACTTCCTCCAATTTGACGATAAGAGGTAAAGTTACATTGTCATAATCTATGTCAAAATAATTATTTGAAGTCGATTTCCTTGGAAAATGTTTTTATCTTCCGAATGAATATATTACAAAATTATGCCAAATATACTTGAATGTGGACATCTTGTAGAATATCTTCCAGTGAACTGCCAGAGCTCAGCTGGCATGTTGTCTCACTTTTCTCGAGTTGACTGTTAGTAATTGGGAACGTGTCATTTTGTTATTTTATTACAATGACAACCTAGGGTGTTAGACGTAATCCACATTTCTCTGGCCTTTGCTGAAGAGTCAAATGGTGTTGCAATGTTGGTATAACTGGCGTCGTCTCGTTACACAGCGTTGGTCCGGTGTGAAAGGAGGCTGTGCCATGGGTGTCGGAGCGCATCATGTATTCGTAGTTATTGTTTGCGAGTTTTTATCGTTTTTGAAAGAGATGAATTTCACCAGCTAATTGCAGCTGTAACCGAGTGTGCAGTGTGTATTTTCCCACCTACTCCACCTGGCCATACTCTCACCACCTTCCCCGGTTCAGGGTCAGTCACACACGGTGCCTCGGCGGCTGAAAAGATCACGACGTGTTGTTATCACACGGTTCTCACCCGACAAGCCGAGCGTCATTGTAATGGTCTCTTCTCGGTTTTTGAAGGCGGGTGACTGAAAAGAGATTTGATTGTTTCACCTGCGGGTCGCTGTTGTAATCCGTTGTAAATTGTGGACATTCTTTACCCCACCAACCACTCAAGGCTGATCCCACACTCGTTCCTCGCTCCATCACAGCCTCTGGTACATGTTATCCCAGTAATGTAGATAATGACGCATTGTTCTAGACAATATTCCATATCAGGTCTCTCAGCTACTCACGGCTGATCCCACACTCGTTCCTCGCTCCATCACAGCCTCTGGTACATGTTATCCCAGTAATGTGGATAATGACGCATTGTTCTAGACAATATTCCATATCAGGTCTCTCTCAGCTACCCTTTTATTTAAAGCATGGCACAGGATGCATTGCTGTGCTCGTTTTCCATGGTGGAAACGCGTGTTTTACGTTATAATTAACAGTTATGAAATATCATGTGGGGACGGTCAATACATTTTTCTGGAGTATGATGGGTTTGTTTTGTTGTCCAATAAGGAACTATTGTGCTTTTGCGAGTTCATTGAGGGCTACATGTCGTGTGATTGTGTCGGGATTTACCGTTGAGGTGCCTATATCTGTCGGCATTATTTGATCTTATCCGTGTTTAGGACTGCGTTAAACAATATGTCGAAACTTAGAGGAGATCGCGTTCATATGGATAAAAGCATTGATGGGGACCGGAAAGGAAATATATAGAAATTAAATAAATGTTCGAGAGTTTAATCATGTTATGTACATTTTTTCAATAACAAGCACTATGTACAATAAGTAAGATCATAGACAGTAGCAATAAAACTTAACGATTAACTTCTTAACAGTCAAGTGATCTGGAGTCACTTTCCACAGTGAATTGTCTTATAAAATGGGTGTGCATCGTCACCAAGCCGTTGCCATGGTTCCTTGGACCAAGTTTTCTGACGCATTGCTTAACTTTCTGGATTCACTTGGAGATCATTCTCCTCTTAGAGGGCGCCACACGTAGTCCAGTTACACCGGGTCGCGCCAAGGGAAGCTGGAGGAAAGCCATGGCATCGGAATCGATGGTGACGTCATATCTGGAGCGACATACAGATTCTGAACTGACGTCATCATTTGTTTTGAAAGCCGGAGTAAATGTAGCTTCGGATTCATCGATCTCCTCAAAACCGGTGTTTGCCAAGTCCTCGCTTTCTTCGCTATATGACGTCATCGTCCGGCCGCCACTAAATCCTTGGGAATCTGGAGAGTAACAGCGCCGGACGTAGCCTTCCTGGCTCCTGGAGCGCTTTAGAGGCCGGTTGTGACAAACGTCATAGCAGTGCCGAGTGTCGGTCTTCACTGATCTATGATTTGCTTGAGATGAGATGACGCGGCATGGTTTGGTTACTGAGTAGAGAGTGTTGGACATTGTAGAGCGCTCTGAGCTCTCGGCCACCATGGGAGCCCCACTGGATCCCGACGCCAGAGAAAGACGATCCCGTGACATGTACACATTCTCGTTGTGCTGCAGCCATTGCATCACCTTTCGGCTCGTCGGGGGAGTCCGACAGACCGTGTCCATGGCTGAGAGGCTCGCCTCACTCCCACCCAGCGACAGATCCTGAGTGATGCCACGTTGAATGGACGCCAGAACTCCAGAGGTCGCTTTAGGGTTGAAGGGATCCGGAGATGCTTGTCCGTCGCACGGAAGCCGCGGTCCCAGAGAGCCCTCCTCCAGAGAACTATCGATGGAGTCCGGGGAAGGACACATCTGACGATGGTGCCAGAGAAGCCCAGAGATTCTCGCCGCCCCGTACTCCGCCCAGGACTCCTCCGCCAGCCTCCTCTCCTCGGGGTTAAGATTCATGTAGAGGTCACTGCTGCAGAAACTGGTCCAGTCGCTGTCAATATCAGTCGTCGGTGAGTTGTTGTGAGTAGCAGACTTCTCCCACATCATTGAACTCTCGAGAGTAGACGATGACGTCATGGTATTTATGTGCTCGGCTCCCCACGTCCACCCGTAGCATCCAGAGTGACACATCGTACGGCAGCTCATGTCTGGATCTCTGTCTCGCTGTAGCCACTTGTAAGTCAATGAAACTCTTTTTAAACTTTGTATCGCAAGATGACCAACAAGTCGTGAACTTGTCGCCGAAGCACAATGTGACGTCTGGTACAACACCAGCCTTCTGATGGACGACCGCCGTCTGGGGTCACAGTTCAGTGGAGATGGAACCAGCTGGGCCCAGGCGTGAAGTGAGCATTGAGTGACAGCAACATGTGTGTCGGCGAAACTGGTGACCCTAGGATGGCAAGACGGCGCCTGCCAATTGGGTTACGGGACTACGGGAGAGAGTGGGAATTAGCGTCGGGTCGAAATGTTCTGTAAGGAAGTGAGACATCGCGACTGCTAACCTCGCTAACAGCAGCGTGAACAGGTGAAAGATTCAAAGCTCTCGGAAGTTAATTACCTTTTTCAATAACGGGGAAAAAAAACAAAACAGCAACTACGAGCAAATGACACACAAAACAGAGCCTCCATTCACATCAGATCAAAGGCATGCCACAAGAAGAAGCCGATTATGCCAAACCTTCGGCAGGGCCAGACAAGTGTTTGTTACATCAAGCAACGCCTCAGACGGGATCGGGTGCTTCAATTGTTCCGACCAGGAACGTTTTGCCTCAATGGAATGAGAAAATGCCGAAGGAAAGTGTTGGTCACTCGCAGTCAGATAGATTGCCAACAGTCGCACCTAACGCCAGGATACGCGTGTTGTTATGTGTCTAGGCTAGAATGTTATTTTTAAATAATGAGGAATGTTGTGTCTTTCCGATGCTAGAGCTTCATTGTGACCCCCCCCCCCCCAGCTAGTGTTTTTATGTCACCATAATACATCGCCAAACAAATAAAGGTAATTCGCGACATTGTGTAACTTACGGTGAACAATTTTGAATTTTTTTTTACCAGATTTGGCTAGTTTTTCACGAATCACATCGCGGCAAACATGATATATCTTCAGGTTCGTTTTTCGGATGTGAGTTCGTATGTGAGGGTGAATATCCCTACCCTCTATCTAAATTTAGCGCAAACGGTAGAGAAGCGGTCACATATCAATATTACTCGCTACGTTGCGCCCCGGTGAACCCGCGAGCTGAGCAAATTTGACGGTAAGAGGCAAGTATACAATTTCATAATCTATGTCAATATAATTATTGAATTCGATTTCCAGGGAAACTGTTTTATCCTGACAATTGATATATTACGAAATTATTGAAAAATATACTTGAAGATGGAAATCGTCGAGGATATGTTTTAGTGTACTACCAGTGCTCAGCTGGTATGCTGTCTCCCTTTGCTCATATCGACTGTTAGTGATTGGGAACTTCAAGTGTTATTTTGTGAGTGGTGTCAGTTATTTTATTACGATGACAACCTAGGTTGTTAGACGCAATCCACAATTGTCTGGCCTTGCCGAAGAGTGAAATTGTGTTTGATTGTTGTTATAATTGTCATCGACTCGTTGTACAGCATTGATCCGGAGGCTGAACCATGGGTGTCGGAGCGCATCATGTGTTCGTAGTTATTGTTTGCGAGTTTTTATCGTTTTTGAAAGAGATGAATGTCACCAGCTAACCGCAGCTGTAATCGAGTGTAAAGTGTGTATTTTCCCACCTACTCCACCTGGCCATACTCTCACCCCCTTCCCCGTTACAGGGTCAGTCACACACGCTTCCTCGGCGGCTGAAAAGATCATGAAGTTCTCTTCTCGGTGTTTGAAGGCGGGTGACTGAAAAGAGATTTGATTGTTTCACCTGCGGGTCGCATGTAATCCGTTGTAAACAGTGAACTTTCTTTACCCCACCAGCTACTCACGGCTGATCCAACACTCGTTCCTCGCTCCATCACAGCCTCTGCTAAATCCTGTCCTGGTATCGTAGAAAATGACGCGGTGTTGTAGGCAATATTGCATATGAGGTCTCTCTCAGCTACCCTCTTTTTTAACGCATAGCACGAGATGTGTTGCTTGGCTCGTTGTCCATTGAGGAAACGCATGTTTTACGTTTTAATTAACGGCTATGATGTATTATGTGGGGACGGTCTGGGTTTTTTTTGTTGTCCAATAAGGAGCGATTGTGTTTTTGCGGGTCCACTGAGAGCTACATATCGTGTGATTGTATCGGGATTGACCGGCCAGATGCCTATGTCTGTCGAATTTAAATTGGTCTTTTCCGTGTTGATGACCTCGTTAAACAATATGTCGGAACCTAGAGGAAATCGCGTTCGTATGGACAAAAGCATTGATGGCGACCGTAAAGGAAACATATAGAAATTAATGAATTTCGAGAGTTTAATAATGTTATGTACATTTGTTCAATTATAAGCACCACGTACAATAAATAAGATCAGTCAAGTGATCTTGAGTCACTTTCCATAGACATATCTGTCTTATAGAATGGCGAGGGTGTGCATCGTCACCAAGCCGTTGCTATGGTTTCTTCGACCAAGTTTTCTGACGCATTGCTTAACTTTTTGGATTCGCTTGGAGATCATTCTCCTCTTAGAGGGCGCCACACGTAGCCCGGTTACACCGGGTCGCGCCAAGGGAAGCCGGAGGAAAGCCGTGGCATCGGAATCGATGGTGACGTCATATCTGATGCGACCTACAGATTCTGAAGTTACGTCAGTGTCTGTTGGTAAAACCGGAGTAAATGTAGCTTCGGATTCATCGATCTCCCCAAAACCAGTGTTTGCCAAGTCCGAGCTTCCCTCGCTGTATGACGTCATCGTTCGGCTGCCACTGGATCCTTGGGAATCTGGAGAGTAGCAGCGCCGGATGTAGCCTTCCTGTTTCCTGGAGCACTTTAGAGGCCGATTGTCACTAACGTTATAGCAGTGCCTAGTGTCGGTCTTCACTGATTTATTATATGCGTCAGAGGGGATGACGCGTGGTTTGATCCCTGAGTAGCGAGTGTTGGGCATTGCAGAGGACTCTGAGCACTCGGCCACCATGGGAGCCCCACTGGATCCCGGCGCGAGAGAAAGACGGTCCTGTGATATGTACACATTCTCGTTGTGCTGCAGCCATTGCATCACCTTTCGGCTCGTCGGGGGAGTCCGACAGAACGTGTCCATGGCTGAGAGGCTCGCCTCACTCCCACCCAGCGACAGATCCTGAGGGACGCCACGTTGAATGGACGTCAAACCTCCAGAGGTCGCTTTAGAGTTGAAGGGATCCGGAGATTCTTGTCCGTCGCACGGAAGCCGCGGTCCTGGAGAACACTCCTCCAGAGAACTATCGATGGAGTCCGGGGAAGGACACATCTGGCGATGGTGCCAGAGAAGCCCAGAGATTCTCGCCGCCCCGTACTCCACCCAGGACTCCTCCGCCAGCCTCCTCTCTTCGGGGTCAAGGTTCATGTAGAGGTCACGGCTGCAGAAACTGGTCCAGTCGCTGTGGGTCATCAGTGAGTTGTTGTGAGTAGCAGACTTATTCCACATCGTTCAACTCTCGAGAGTAGACGATGACGTCATGGTATTTATGTGCTCGGCTCCCCACGTCCACCCGTAGCATCCAGAGTCACGCATTGTACGGCAGCCGATTTTGTATCTCAGGATAACCAGCAAGTCGAAAACTCTAAATAACCGACCTGGGTAACCTTTAAACCCCGATTAGATATTAATCTCTTTGACTTATGAGGATTTAAAGCCGGTGACAATCTCGGCGTAATACCAGACTTGTAGTAAGATTCGTGAGGTCGCCTTCGTGCCTTGACGTCGCAGAAGCACAGTGTGAGGTCTGGTACAACACCAGCCTTCGTATGGACGACCGCCGTCTTGCGTCACAGTTAAATGGAGATGTAACCAGCTGGGCTCGGGCGTGAAGTGAGCATTGAGTGACAGCTACATGTGTGTGTGCGACACGCTGTGGTGACCCCAGGAGGTCAAGACAGCGCGTGCCAATCGGGTTAAAAGAGTGTGTACTGGGGGTGGGTGGTGGAAGCAGCCTGTGCTAATTGTGGTACGTGTCTACGGGAGAGTGGGAGTTGGCGTCGGATCCGAATATTCTTTAAGAAAGTGAGACATCACGACTGCTAACAGCAGCGTAAACAGGTGGACGAATCAAAGCTCTCGGTAGTTAATTACCCTTTTCAATAACCGGGAATAAGACCAAAACAGCAACTACGAGCAAATGATGCGCTCCGACACACAAAACACAGCCTCCATTCACACCAGATCAAAGGCGTGCGACAAGAAGAAACCAATTATACCCAGTCGAGATCTATTTGGGACTCTCCAGCAGGGCCAGACAAGTGTTTGTTACAAATAACGCCTCAGACGTGATCAGGTCTGCTTCTCTTTTGGAGTCGTCGCTAACATCACAGCAGTTGAAGTCCCCGATCAGTAACATTTTGCCTCAATGCAATGAGAAAATGCGAAAGAAAGTGTTGGCCACTCGCTGCTGAAACAGAAACAGTCATGCCATTGCCAATGGGTCGGCAAGTGTTTGGATGGAAATGTCACTACTTAACAGATTTTATTTCAATGTTTTCTGTGGCATCGGAAATTTCCCACCTTGCCGCTGCGGGTGCTTCGTTGTCCCTACTTCAATCTTGACAGATTGCCAAAATTTGCAGGTACGCCCAACACAAGTTTGTTGGTACGTGTCAAGGCTGGGTGTTATTCTTCCTAAATAAATAGTTTTTAGATACCATCAGGAATTTTTATCTTTCCGATGCCGGTACTTCATTGTCACCCCCCCCCCCCCTCCCCCCCGGCCTCACCCCCGGGTCTAGCTTGTGCATTTATTTCTTCGTAATACTTCGCCACATTGTGTAACTGTGACAAATGTTGATTTTTTTAACCAGACATGACATGTTATTTACTAATCGCATCGCATCCAAAACATAATACGTCTTCAGGTTCTTTTTTTTTTAATGTGAGGTTAAAGTTGTATATCGAGCTCTTTCCCGCCAAAACTAAGCCCAGGTGAAATTTATAACAAAAATTGCAGAAAACTCGATTGTTTCATTCTATAAATTCAGAAACCTGATAAACATCGCCGTTTTGGCTGTGATGTGGCAAACGTGGATATCCCTGGACACCACAAAACTCTGTCTCGGCACTGTTACTAATACCAAAGCATCGAAAAGCACACAAACTGATGACGTTTACCACTAAAATGAAAACTTGTGGTCTATTAATATCACGGTCAAGGCTAAGAGACTCCATTTGGCAGTCTGGCATGCGTGGAGTTTAGACAAAAGAAATCTTGAATGAATCAAGGACTGATTCTTATTTGTATCTTGACCTCTTTAGTTTTGGCGGGAATAAGCTCGATATGCAACTTTAAATATCCCCACCCCTCTGTCCAAAAATTGAACACGCAAGAGGGAGAAGCGGTCACATATCAATATAACTCGCTTGGTGGCGCCACGTTGATCTCGCAAACTCCCTCAAATTTGACGATAATAGGTAAAGTTACATTGTCATAATCTATGTCAAAATAATTATTTGGATTCGATTTCCTTGGAAAATGTTTTTATCTTCCGAATTACTATATTACAAAATTATGGCAAATATGCTTGAATGTGGAAATCGTGGAGGATATCTTCCAGTGAACTGCCAGAGCTCAGCTGGCATGTTGTCTCACTTTTCTCGAGTTGACTGTTAGTAATTGGGAACGTGTCATTTTGTTATTTTATTACAATGACAACCTAGGTTGTTAGACGCAATCCACAATTGTCTGGCCTTGCCGAAGAGTGAAATTGTGTTTGATTGTTGTTATAATTGTCATCGACTCGTTGTACAGCGTTGATCCGGTGTGAAAGGAGGCTGTACCATGGGTGTCGGAGCGCATCATGTGTTCGTAGTTATTGTTTGCGAGTTTTTATCGTTTTTGAAAGAGATGAATGTCACCAGCTAACTGCAGCTGTAACCGAGTGTGAAGTGAGTATTTTCCCACCTACTTCACCTGGCCATACTCTCACCCTCTTGCCCGTTACAGGGTCAGTCACACACGCTTCCTCGGCGGCTGAAAAGATCATGAAGTTCTCTTCTCGGTGTTTGAAGGCGGGTGACTGAAAAGACATTTGATTGTTTCACCTGCGGGTCGCATGTAATCCGTTGTAAACAGTGAACATTCTTTACCCCACCAGCTACTCACGGCTGATCCCACACTCGTTCCTCGCTCCATCACAGCCTCTGCTAAATCCTGTCCTGGTATCGTAGAAAATGACGCGGTGTTGTAGGCAATAATGCATATGAGGTCTCTCTCAGCTACCCTCTTTTTTAACGCATAGCACGAGATGTGTTGCTTGGCTCGTTGTCCATTGAGGAAACGCATGTTTTACGTTTTAATTAACGGCTATGATGTATTATGTGGGGACGGTCTGGGTTTTTTTTGTTGTCCAATAAGGAGCGATTGTGTTTTTGCGGGTCCACTGAGAGCTACATATCGTGTGATTGTATCGGGATTGACCGGCCAGATGCCTATGTCTGTCGAATTTAAATTGGTCTTTTCCGTGTTGATGACCTCGTTAAACAATATGTCGGAACCTAGAGGAAATCGCGTTCGTATGGACAAAAGCATTGATGGCGACCGTAAAGGAAACATATAGAAATTAATGAATTTCGAGAGTTTAATAATGTTATGTACATTTGTTCAATTATAAGCACCACGTACAATAAATAAGATCAGTCAAGTGATCTTGAGTCACTTTCCATAGACATATCTGTCTTATAGATTGGCGAGGGTGTGCATCGTCACCAAGCCGTTGCTATGGTTCCTTCGACCAAGTTTTCTGACGCATTGCTTAACTTTTTGGATTCGCTTGGAGATCATTCTCCTCTTAGAGGGCGCCACACGTAGTCCGGTTACACCGGGTCGCGCCAAGGGAAGCCGGAGGAAAGCCGTGGCATCGGAATCGATGGTGACGTCATATCTGGTGCGACCTGCAGATTCTGAAGTTACGTCAGTGTCTGTTGGTAAAGCCGGAGTAAATGTAGCTTCGGATTCATCGATCTCCTCAAAACCAGTGTTTGCCAAGTCCGAGCTTCCCTCGCTGTAATACGTCATCGTTCGGCTGCCACTGGATCCTTGGGAATCTGGAGAGTAGCAGCGCCGGATGTAGTCTTCCTGTTTCCTGGAGCACTTTAGAGGCCGATTGTGACTAACGTTATAGCAGTGCCTAGTGTCGGTCTTCACTGATTTATTATATGCGTCAGAGGGGATGACGCGTGGTTTGATCCCTGAGTAGCGAGTGTTGGGCATTGTAGAGGACTCTGAGCACTCGGCCACCATGGGAGCCCCACTGGATCCCGGCGCGAGAGAAAGACGGTCCTGTGACATGTACACATTCTCGTTGTGCTGCAGCCATTGCATCACCTTTCGGCTCGTCGGGGGAGTCCGACAGACCGTGTCCATGGCTGAGAGGCTCGCCTCACTCCCACCCAGCGACAGATCCTGAGGGACGCCACGTTGAATGGACGTCAAACCTCCAGAGGTCGCTTTAGGGTTGAAGGGATCCGGAGATTCTTGTCCGTCGCACGGAAGCCGCGGTCCTGGAGAACACTCCTCCCGAGAACTATCGATGGAGTCCGGGGAAGGACACATCTGGCGATGGTGCCAGAGAAGCCCGGAGATTCTCGCCGCCCCGTACTCCACCCAGGACTCCTCCGCCAGCCTCCTCTCTTCGGGGTCAAGGTTCATGTAGAGGTCACGGCTGCAGAAACTGGTCCAGTCGCTGTGGGTCATCAGTGAGTTGTTGTGAGTAGCAGACTTATTCCACATCGTTGAACTCTCGAGAGTAGACGATGACGTCATGGTATTTATGTGCTCGGCTCCCCACGTCCACCCGTAGCATCCAGAGTGACGCATTGTACGGCAGCCGATTTTGTACCTCAGGATAACCAGCACGTCGAAAACTCTAAATAACCGACCTGGGTAACCTTTAAACCACGATTAGATATTAATCTCTTTGACTCATGAGGATTTAAAGCCGGTGACCATCTCGGCGTAATACCAGACTTGTAGTAAGATTCGTGAGGTCGCCTTCGTGCCGTGACGTCGCAGAAGCACAGTGTAAGGTCTGGTACAACACCAGCCTTCTTATGGACGACCGCCGTCTGGGGTCACAGTTAAATGGAGATGTAACCTGCTGGGCTCGGGCGTGAAGTGAGCATTGAGTGACAGCTACATGTGTGTGTGCGACACGCTGTGGTGACCCCAGGAGGTCAAGACAGCGCGTGCCAATCGGGTTAAAAGAGTGTGTACTGGGGGTGGGTGGTGGAAGCAGCCTGTGCTAATTGTGGTACGTGACTACGGGAGAGTCGGAGTTGGCGTCGGATCCGAATATTCTTTAAGAAAGTGAGACATCACGACTGCTAACAGCAGCGTAAACAGGTGGAAGAATCAAAGCTCTCGGCAGTTAATTACCCTTTTCAATAACCGGGAATAAGACCAAAACAGCAACTACGAGCAAATGATGCGCTCCGACATCCAAAACACAGCCTCCATTCACACCAGATCAAAGGCGTGCGACAAGAAGAAACCAATTTTACCCAGTCGAGATCAATTTGGGACTCTCCAGCAGGGCCAGACAAGTGTTTGTTACAACAACGCCTCAGACGTGATCAGGTCTGCTTCTCTTTTGGAGTCGTCGCTAACATCACAGCAGTTCAAGTCCCCGATCAGTAACATTTTGCCTCAATGCAATGAGAAAATGCGAAAGAAAGTGTTGGCCACTCGCCACTGAAACAGAAACAGTCATGCCATTGCCAATGGGTCGGCAAGTGTTTGGATGGAAATGTCACTACTTAAAAGATTTTATTTCAATGTTTTCTGTGGCATCGGAAATTTCCCACCTTGCGGCTGCGGGTGCTTCGTTGTCCCTACTTCAATCTTGACAGATTGCCAAAAGTTGCAGGTACGGCCAACACAAGTTTGTTGGTACGTGTCAAGGCTGGGTGTTATTCTTCCTAAATAAATAGTTTTTAGATACCATCAGGAATTTTTATCTTTCCGATGCCGGTACTTCATTGTCACCCCCCCCCCCCCCCGTCACCCCCGGGTCTAGCTTGTGCATTTATTTCTTTGTAATACTTCGCCACATTGTGTAACTGTGACAAATGTTAATTTTTTTAACCAGACATGACATGTTATTTACTAATCGCATCGCATCGAAAACATAATACGTCTTCAGGTTCTTCTTTTTTTTAATGTGAGGTTAAAGTTGTATATCGAGCTCTTTCCCGCCAAAACTAAGCCCAGGTGAAATTTATAACAAAAATTGCAGAAAACTCGATTGTTTCATTCTATAAATTCAGAAACCTGATAAACATCGCCGTTTTGGCTGTGATGTGGCAAACGTGTCTATCCCTGGACACCACAAAACTCTGTCTCGGCACTGTTACTAATACCAAAGCATCGAGAAGCACACAAACTGATGACGTTTAGAACTAAAATGAAAACTTGTGGTCTATTAATATCACGGTCAAGGCTAAGAGGCTCCATTTGGCAGTCTGGCATGCGTGGAGTTTAGACAAAAGAAATCTTGAATGAATCAAGGACTGATTCTTATTTGTATCTTGACCTCTTTAGTTTTGGCGGGAATAAGCTCGATATGCAACTTTAAATATCCCCACCCCTCTGTCCAAAAATTGAACACGCAAGAGGGAGAAGCGGTCACATATCAATAGAACTCGCTTGGTGGCGCCACGTTGATCTCGCAAACTCCCTCAAATTTGACGATAATAGGTAAAGTTACATTGTCATAATCTATGTCAAAATAATTATTTGGATTCGATTTCCTTGGAAAATGTTTTTATCTTCCGAATTACTATATTACAAAATTATGGCAAATATGCTTGAATGGGGAAATCGTGGAGGACATCTTCCAGTGAACTGCCAGAGCTCAGCTGGCATGTTGTCTCACTTTTCTCGAGTTGACTTAGTAATTGGGAACGTGTCATTTTGTTATTTTATTACAATGACAACCTAGGTTGTTAGACGCAATCCACAATTGTCTGGCCTTGCCGAAGAGTGAAATTGTGTTTGATTGTTGTTATAATTGTCATCGACTCGTTGTACAGCGTTGATCCGGTGTGAAAGGAGGCTGTACCATGGGTGTCGGAGCGCATCATGTGTTCGTAGTTATTGTTTGCGAGTTTTTATCGTTTTTGAAAGAGATGAATGTCACCAGCTAACTGCAGCTGTAACCGAGTGTGAAGTGTGTATTTTCCCACCTACTTCACCTGGCCATACTCTCACCCTCTTCCCCGTTACAGGGTCAGTCACACACGCTTCCTCGGCGGCTGAAAAGATCATGAAGTTCTCTTCTCGGTGTTTGAAGGCGGGTGACTGAAAAGAGATTTGATTGTTTCACCTGCGGGTCGCATGTAATCCGTTGTAAACAGTGAACATTCTTTACCCCACCAGCTGCTCACGGCTGATCCCACACTCGTTCCTCGCTCCATCACAGCCTCTGCTACATACTGTCCTGGTATCGTAGAAAATGACACGGTGTTGTAGGCAATATTGCATATGAGGTCTCTCTCAGCTACCCTCTTTTTTAACGCATAGCACGAGATGTATTGCTTGGCTCGTTGTCCATTGAGGAAACGCATGTTTTACGTTTTAATTAACGGCTATGATGTATTATGTGGGGACGGTCTAGGTTATTTTTGTTGTCCAATAAGGAGCGATTGTGTTTTTGCGGGTCCACTGAGAGCTACATATCGTGTGATTGTATCGGGATTGACCGGCCAGATGCCTATGTCTGTCGAATTTAAATTGGTCTTTTCCGTGTTGACGACCTCGTTAAACAATATGTCGGAACCTAGAGGAAATCGCGTTCGTATGGACAAAAGCATTGATGGCGACCGTAAAGGAAACATATAGAAATTAATGAATTTCGAGAGTTTAATAATGTTATGTACATTTGTTCAATTATAAGCAACACGTACAATAAATAAGATCAGTCAAGTGATCTTGAGTCACTTTCCATAGACATATCTGTCTTATAGAATGGCGAGGGTGTGCATCGTCACCAAGCCGTTGCTATGGTTCCTTCGACCAAGTTTTCTGACGCATTGCTTAACTTTTTGGATTCGCTTGGAGATCATTCTCCTCTTAGAGGGCGCCACACGTAGTCCGGTTACACCGGGTCGCGCCAAGGGAAGCCGGAGGAAAGCCGTGGCATCGGAATCGATGGTGACGTCATATTTGGTGCGACCTGCAGATTCTGAAGTTACGTCAGTGTCTGTTGGTAAAGCCGGAGTAAATGTAGCTTCGGATTCATCGATCTCCTCAAAACCAGTGTTTGCCAAGTCCGAGCTTCCCTCGCTGTATGACGTCATCGTTCGGCTGCCACTGGATCCTTGGGAATCTGGAGAGTAGCAGCGCCGGATGTAGTCTTCCTGTTTCCTGGAGCACTTTAGAGGCCGATTGTGACTAACGTTATAGCAGTGCCTAGTGTCGGTCTTCACTGATTTATTATATGCGTCAGAGGGGATGACGCGTGGTTTGATCCCTGAGTAGCGAGTGTTGGGCATTGTAGAGGACTCTGAGCACTCGGCCACCATGGGAACCCCACTGGATCCCGGCGCGAGAGAAAGACGGTCCTGTGACATGTACACATTCTCGTTGTGCTGCAGCCATTGCATCACCTTTCGGCTCGTCGGGGGAGTCCGACAGACCGTGTCCATGGCTGAGAGGCTCGCCTCACTCCCACCCAGCGACAGATCCTGAGGGACGCCACGTTGAATGGACGTCAAACCTCCAGAGGTCGCTTTAGGGTTGAAGGGATCCGGAGATTCTTGTCCGTCGCACGGAAGCCGCGGTCCTGGAGAACACTCCTCCAGAGAACTATCGATGGAGTCCGGGGAAGGACACATCTGGCGATGGTGCCAGAGAAGCCCAGAGATTCTCGCCGCCCCGTACTCCACCCAGGACTCCTCCGCCAGCCTCCTCTCCTCGGGGTCAAGGTTCATGTAGAGGTCACTGCTGCAGAAACTGGTCCAGTCGCTGTCAATATCAGTCGTCGGTGAGTTGTTGTGAGTAGCAGACTTATTCCACATCGTTGAACTCTCGAGAGTAGACGATGACGTCATGGTATTTATGTGCTCGGCTCCCCACGTCCACCCGTAGCATCCAGAGTGACGCATTGTACGGCAGCCGATTTTGTACCTCAGGATAACCAGCACGTCGAAAACTCTAAATAACCGACCTGGGTAACCTTTAAACCACGATTAGATATTAATCTCTTTGACTCATGAGGATTTAAAGCCGGTGACAATCTCGGCGTAATACCAGACTTGTAGTAAGATTCGTGAGGTCGCCTTCGTGCCGTGACGTCGCAGAAGCACAGTGTGAGGTCTGGTACAACACCAGCCTTCTTATGGACGACCGCCGTCTGGGGTCACAGTTAAATGGAGATGTAACCAGCTGGGCTCGGGCGTGAAGTGAGCATTGAGTGACAGCTACATGTGTGTGTGCGACACGCTGTGGTGACCCCAGGAGGTCAAGACAGCGCGTGCCAATCGGGTTAAAAGAGTGTGTACTGGGGGTGGGTGGTGGAAGCAGCCTGTGCTAATTGTGGTACGTGACTACGGGAGAGTCGGAGTTGGCGTCGGATCCGAATATTCTTTAAGAAAGTGAGACATCACGACTGCTAACAGCAGCGTAAACAGGTGGAAGAATCAAAGCTCTCGGCAGTTAATTACCCTTTTCAATAACCGGGAATAAGACCAAAACAGCAACTACGAGCAAATGATGCGCTCCGACATCCAAAACACAGCCTCCATTCACACCAGATCAAAGGCGTGCGACAAGAAGAAACCAATTTTACCCAGTCGAGATCTATTTGGGACTCTCCAGCAGGGCCAGACAAGTGTTTGTTACAAACAACGCCTCAGACGTGATCAGGTCTGCTTCTCTTTTGGAGTCGTCGCTAACATCACAGCAGTTGAAGTCCCCGATCAGTAACATTTTGCCTCAATGCAATGAGAAAATGCGAAAGAAAGTGTTGGCCACTCGCCACTGAAACAGAAACAGTCATGCCATTGCCAATGGGTCGGCAAGTGTTTGGATGGAAATGTCACTACTTAAAAGATTTTATTTCAATGTTTTCTGTGGCATCGGAAATTTCCCACCTTGCGGCTGCGGGTGCTTCGTTGTCCCTACTTCAATCTTGACAGATTGCCAAAAGTTGCAGGTACGGCCAACACAAGTTTGTTGGTACGTGTCAAGGCTGGGTGTTATTCTTCCTAAATAAAAAGTTTTTAGATACCATCAGGAATTTTTATCTTTCCGATGCCGGTACTTCATTGTCAGCCCCCCCCCCCCCCCCTCACCCCCGGGTCTAGCTTGTGCATTTATTTCTTCGTAATACTTCGCCACATTGTGTAACTGTGACAAATGTTAATTTTTTTAACCAGACATGACATGTTATTTACTAATCGCATCGCATCGAAAACATAATACGTCTTCAGGTTCTCCTTTTTTTTAATGTGAGGTTAAAGTTGTATATCGAGCTCTTTCCCGCCAAAACTAAGCCCAGGTGAAATTTATAACAAAAATTGCAGAAAACTCGATTGTTTCATTCTATAAATTCAGAAACCTGATAAACATCGCCGTTTTGGCTGTGATGTGGCAAACGTGTCTATCCCTGGACACCACAAAACTCTGTCTCGGCACTGTTACTAATACCAAAGCATCGAGAAGCACACAAACTGATGACGTTTAGAACTAAAATGAAAACTTGTGGTCTATTAATATCACGGTCAAGGCTAAGAGACTCCATTTGGCAGTCTGGCATGCGTGGAGTTTAGACAAAAGAAATCTTGAATGAATCAAGGACTGATTCTTATTTGTATCTTGACCTCTTTAGTTTTGGCGGGAATAAGCTCGATATGCAACTTTAAATATCCCCACCCCTCTGTCCAAAAATTGAACACGCAAGAGGGAGAAGCGGTCACATATCAATATAACTCGCTTGGTGGCGCCACGTTGATCTCGCAAACTCCCTCAAATTTGACGATAATAGGTAAAGTTACATTGTCATAATCTATGTCAAAATAATTATTTGGATTCGATTTCCTTGGAAAATGTTTTTATCTTCCGAATTACTATATTACAAAATTATGGCAAATATGCTTGAATGGGGAAATCGTGGAGGACATCTTCCAGTGAACTGCCAGAGCTCAGCTGGCATGTTGTCTCACTTTTCTCGAGTTGACTGTTAGTAATTGGGAACGTGTCATTTTGTTATTTTATTACAATGACAACCTAGGTTGTTAGACGCAATCCACAATTGTCTGGCCTTGCCGAAGAGTGAAATTGTGTTTGATTGTTGTTATAATTGTCATCGACTCGTTGTACAGCGTTGATCCGGTGTGAAAGGAGGCTGTACCATGGGTGTCGGAGCGCATCATGTGTTCGTAGTTATTGTTTGCGAGTTTTTATCGTTTTTGAAAGAGATGAATGTCACCAGCTAACTGCAGCTGTAACCGAGTGTGAAGTGTGTGTTTTCCCACCTACTTCACCTGGCCATACTCTCACCCTCTTCCCCGTTACAGGGTCAGTCACACACGCGTCCTCGGCGGCTGAAAAGATCATGAAGTTCTCTTCTCGGTGTTTGAAGGCGGGTGACTGAAAAGAGATTTGATTGTTTCACCTGCGGGTCGCATGTAATCCGTTGTAAACAGTGAACATTCTTTACCCCACCAACTACTCACGGCTGATCCCACACTCGTTCCTCGCTCCATCACAACCTCTGCTACATCCTGTCCTGGTATCGTAGAAAATGACGCGGTGTTGTAGGCAATATTGCATATGAGGTCTCTCTCAGCTACCCTCTTTTTTAGCGCATAGCACGAGATGTGTTGCTTGGCTCGTTGTCCATTGAGGAAACGCATGTTTTACGTTGTAATTAACGGCTATGATGTATTATGTGGGGACGGTCTGGGTTTTTTTTGTTGTCCAATAAGGAGCAATTGTGTTTTTGCGGGTCCAATGAGAGCTACATATCGTGTGATTGTATCGGGATTGACCGGCCAGATGCCTATGTCTGTCGAATTTAAATTGGTCTTTTCCGTGTTGATGACCTCGTTAAACAATATGTCGGAACCTAGAGGAAATCGCGTTCGTATGGACAAAAGCATTGATGGCGACCGTAAAGGAAACATATAGAAATTAATGAATTTTCGAGAGTTTAATAATGTTATGTACATTTGTTCAATTATAAGCACCATGTACAATAAATAAGTTCAGTCAAGTGATCTTAAGTCACTTTCCATAGACATATCTGTCTTATAGAATGGCGAGGGTGTGCATCGTCACCAAGCCGTTGCTATGGTTCCTTCGACCAAGTTTTCTGACGCATTGCTTAACTTTTTGGATTCGCTTTGAGATCATTCTCCTCTTAGAGGGCGCCACACGTAGCCCGGTTACACCGGGTCGCGCCAAGGGAAGCCGGAGGAAAGCCGTGGCATCGGAATCGATGGTGACGTCATATCTGGTGCGACCTACAGATTCTGAAGTTACGTCAGTGTCTGTTGGTAAAGCCGGAGTAATTGTAGCTTCGGATTCATCGATCTCCTCAAAACCAGTGTTTGCCAAGTCCGAGCTTCCCTCGCTGTATGACGTCATCGTTCGGCTGCCACTGGATCCTTGGGAATCTGGAGAGTAGCAGCGCCGGATGTAGCCTTCCTGTTTCCTGGAGCACTTTAGAGGCCGATTGTGACTAACGTTATAGCAGTGCCTAGTGTCGGTCTTCACTGATTTATTAAATGCGTCAGAGGGGATGACGCGTGGTTTGATCCCTGAGTAGCGAGTGTTGGGCATTGTAGAAGACTCTGAGCACTCGGCCACCATGGGAACCCCACTGGATCCCGGCGCGAGAGAAAGACGGTCCTGTGACATGTACACATTCTCGTTGTGCTGCAGCCATTGCATCACCTTTCGGCTCGTCGGGGGAGTCCGACAGACCGTGTCCATGGCTGAGAGGCTCTCCTCACTCCCACCCAGCGACAGATCCTGAGGGACGCCACGTTGAATGGACGTCAAACCTCCAGAGGTCGCTTTAGGGTTGAAGGGATCCGGACTTTCTTGTCCGTCGCACGGAAGCCGCGATCCTGGAGAACACTCCTCCAGAGAACTATCGATGTCCGGGGAAGGACACATCTGGCGATGGTGCCAGAGAAGCCCAGAGATTCTCGCCGCCCCGTACTCCGCCCAGGACTCCTCCGGCAACCTCCTCTCCTCGGGGTCAAGGTTCATGTAGAGGTCACTGCTGCAGAAACTGGTCCAGTCGCTGTGGGTCATCAGTGAGTTGTTGTGAGTAGCAGACTTCTCCCACATCGTTGAACTCTCGAGAGTAGACTATGACGTCATGGTATTTATGTGCTCGGCTCCCCACGTCCACCCGTAGCATCCAGAGTGACGCATTGTACGGCAGCCGATTTTGTATCTCGGGATAACCAGCAAGTCGAAAACTCTTAATAAACGACCTGGGTGACCTTTAAACCACGATTAGATATTTATCTCTTTGATTCATGCGGATTTAAAGCCGGTGACAATCTCGGCGTAATACCAGACTTCTAGTAAGATTCGTGAGGTCGCCTTCGTGCCTTGACGTCGCAGAAGCACAGTGTGAGGTCTGGTACAACACCAGCCTTCTTATGGACGACCGCCGTCTGGGGTGACAGTTAAATGGAGATGTAACCAGCTGGGCTCGGGCGTGAAGTGAGCATTGAGTGACAGCAACATGTGTGTGTGCGACACGCTATGGTGACCCCGGAGGTCAAGACAGCGCGTGCCAATCGGGTAAAACGAGCGTGTACGGGGGGTGGGTGGTGGAAGCAGCCTGTGCTAATTGTGGTACGTGACTACGGGAGAGTGTGGAAGTTGGCGTCGGATCCGAATATTCTTTAAGAAAGTGAGACATCACGACTGCTAACAGCAGCGTAAACAGGTGGAAGAATCAAAGCTCCCGGTAGTTAATTACCCTTTTCAATAACAGGAAATATGACAAAAACAACAGCAACTAATGACAGCAGCAAATGATGCGCTCCGACATCCAAAACACAGCCTCCATTCACACCAGATCAAAGGCCTGCGACCAGAAGAAACCAATTATACCCAGTCGAAATCAATTTGGGACTCTCCAGCAGGGCCAGACAAGTGTTTGTTACAAACAACGCCTCGGACATGATCAGGTCTGCTTCTCTGTGGAAGTTGTCGCTAACATCCCAGCAGTTGAAGTCCCCGATCAGTAACATTTTACCTCAATGCAATGAGAAAATTCGAAAGAAAATGTTGGCCACTCGCAGTCTGAAACAGAAACAGTCATGCCAGGGCCAATGGGTCGGCAAGTGTTTGGATGGAAATGTCACTACTTAAAGATTTTATTTTCAATGTTTTCTCTGGCATCGGAAATTTCCCACCTTGCCGATGCGGGTGCTTCGTTGTCCCTACTCCAATCTTGACAGATTGCCAAAAGTCGCAGGTACCGCCAGGACAAGTTTGTCGGTACGTGTCCAGGCTGGGTGTTATTCTTCCTATATAAATAGTTTCTTGGCGACATCGGACATTTTTGTCTTTCCGATGCTGGTACTTCATTCATGCCCCCCCCCCCCCCCGCCCACCGAGTCTTGCTTGTGCTTTTATTTCTTCGTAATACTTTGCCAAACAGATTAAAGAGCTCGAATTTGAGGATAAGAGGCAAAGTTACATTGCCATGAGTTACGGTAAATAATGATTTGAATTAAATTTCCGGGTGAAATATTTTATCTTCACAATTACTATATTAGCAATCATTTATAAATAGATTAATAGGTGAGAATCGCGACAGTTTGGATGTTACAGTGAACCACCAGAACTCGGCTGCCATGTTAATTCACTTTGCTCACGCCGACTGTTAGTGATTGAGAACTCTTAGTGTTATTTTGTCAGTCAGGTCAGTTATTATATTATTGTGTGTCTGCGATACGCTGTTGTGACCCCGGGAGGTTAAGACAGCGCGTGCCATTTGAGTACAAGACTACGGGAGAGTGTGGGAGGTGGCGTCGGGTCGGAATATTATGCAAGAAAGTGAGACATCACGACTGCTAACCTCGCTAATATCTGTGTGAACAGGTGAATGAATCAAAGCTCGCGGAAGTGATTAGCCTTTTTCAATAACCGGGAAACAGACCAAAACAGCAACTGCGAGAAAACGGTGTGCCCTGACCCCCAAAACACAGCGTCCATTCACACCAGATCAAAGGTGTGCCACAAGAAGACGCCAATTATACCAAACCGGAATCAGTTCGGGACTTTTCGGCAGGGCCAGACAAGTGTTTGTTACATCAAACAACGCCTCAGACGGGATCACGTGCTTCAACTGTCCCGACCAGTAACCGTTTGCCTCAATGAAATGAGAAAATGCCGAAGGAAAGTCTTGGTCACTCGCAGCCAGATAGATTGCCAACAGTCGCACCTAACGCCAGGACACGCGTGTTGTTATGTGTCTAGGCTAGAATGTTATTTTTAAATAAGTAATTTCTTTAGGACATCAAGAATGTTGTGTTTTTGCGATGCTATTGTTTTATTGTCACCCCCCCCCCCCCCCAAAATCTGCCTTGTGTTTTTATTTATCCAGAATACATCGCCAAACAAATAAAGGTAATTCGCGACATTGTGTCTCTTCCGGTGAACAATTTTGTTTTTTTTTACCAGACGTAGCCTATTATTTACGAGTCACATCGCAGCACAAACATAATGTTTCTTCAGATACGTTTTTTTGAAATGTGAGGTTGAATATCCCCACCCCTCTACCCAAATTTATCCCATCTGGTGGATAAGCGGTCTCATATCAATATTATATAAACATATTTTTCCTGGAAATTCGAGTTTACATAATTATTTTGATATAGATTATGAAAATGTATCTTTGACTCTTATCGTCAAATTTGAGGCACTTCGCGGGATCACCGTAGTGCCACCTAGCGAGTAATATTGATATGTGACCGCTTCTCCACCTGGCGTGCTAAATTTGGATAGAGGGCTAGGGAGATTTAACCTCACATACGAACCTGAAGACATGTTATGTTTTTGCTGCGATGTGATCAGTAAATCTGGTACGTCTGGTAAAAAAATCTAAATTGTTCACCGGAAGAGAAACAATGTCGCGAATTACCCTTATTTGTTTGGCGATATATTCTGGATAAATAAAAACACAAGCTATAGTCGGGGGGGGGGGGGGGGAGGGGCGGGAGGGGGGTGACAATGAAACACCAGCATCGGAAAGACGCAACATGCCTGATGTCATGAAGAAACTATTTATTTAGAAATAGCATTCCAGCCTGGACACATAACAACACATGCGTCTGGCTTTAGGTGCGACTGTTCGCAATCTATCTTACTGCGAGTGACCAAGACTTTCCTTCAGCATGTTCTCATTTCATTAAAGCAAAACGTTCCTGGTCGGGACAATTGAAACACCCGATCCCGTCTGAGGCGTTGTTTGATGTAACAAACACTTGTCTGGCCCTGCCGAAGTGTCTCGAACTGATTCCTGTTTGGTATAATTGGCTTCTTCTTGTGGCATGCCTTTGATCTGGTGTGAATGGACGCTGTGTTTTGGGGGTCAGGGCGCATCGTTTTCTCGCAGTTGCTGTTTTGGTCTGTTTCCCGGTTATTGAAAAAGGCAATTAACTTCCGAGAGCTTTGATTCTTTCACCTGTTCACGCTGCTGTTAGCGAGGTTAGCAGTCGTGATGTCTCACTTTGTTAAAGAGTATTCCGACCCGACGCCACCTCACACACTCTCCCGTAGTCTCGTACCCCGACTGGCACACGCTGTCGTGATCTCCCGGGGTCACCACAGCGTGTCGCCGACACACATGTTGCTGTCACCCAATACTCACTTCATGCCTGAGCCCAGCTGGGTTTATCTGCATTGAACTGTGACCCCAGACGGCGGTCGTCCATAAGAAGGCTGGTGTTGTACCAGACCTCACACTGTGCTTCGGCGACGTCAAGGCACGAAGGCGACCTCACGAGCGTTACATGAAGTCTGGTATCACGCAGACATTGTCACCGGCTTTAAATCGTGGTGGTCAAAGAGCCAAATCAGAATTTAAAGTTCACGACTTGATGGTTATCCTGAGATACAAAGCTGGGAAGATTTAAGTGACATACAAGTGGTTATAGTGAGATATATCCAGACATGAGCTGCCGTACAATGTGTCACTCTGGATGCTACGGGTGGACGTGGGGAGCCGAGCACATAAATACCATGACCTCATCGTCTACTCTCGAGAGTTCAATGATGTGGGAGAAGTCTGCTACTCACAACAACTCACCGACGACTGATATTGACAGCGACTGGACCAGTTTCTGCAGCAGTGACCTGTACATGAACCTTGACCCCGAGGAGAGGAGGCTGGCGGAGGAGTCCTGGGTGGAATACGGGGCGGCGAGAATCTCTGGGCTTCTCTGGCACCATCGCCAGATGTGTCTTTCCCCGGACTCCATCGATAGTTCTCTGGGGGAGTGTTCTTTAGGACCGCGGCTTCTGTGCGACGGACAAGAATCTCCGGATCCCTTCAACCCTAAAGCGACCTCTGGAGTTTTGGCGTCCATTCAACGTGGCGTCCCTCAGGATCTGTCGCTGGGTGGGGGTGAGGTGAGTCTCTCAGCCATGGACACGGTCTGTCGGACTCCCCCGACGAGCCGAAAGGTGATGCAATGGCTGCAGCACAACGACAATGTGTACATGTCACGGGACCGTCTTTCTCTCGCGTCGAGATCCAGTGGGGCTCCCATGGTGGCCGAGAGCTCAGAGTGCTCTACAATGTCCAACACTCTCTACTCAGTAACCAAACCACGCCGCGTCATCCCATCTCACGCGTATAATAGATCAGTGAAGACCGACACTCTGCATCGCTATAACGTTAGCCACAACCGGCCTCTAAAGCGCTCCATGAGCCAGGAAGGCTTCGTCCGGCGCTGTTACTCTCCAGATTCCCAAGGATCCAGTGGCGGCCGAACGGTGACGTCATACAGCGATGAAAGCTCGGACTTGGCTATAACAAATGTTCGTGTTGAACGGATCGATGAATCCGAAGCTACATTTACTCCGGTTTTACCAACAGACACTGACGTCACTTCAGAATCTGTAGGTCGCACCAGATATGACGTCACCATCGATTCCGATGCCACGGCTTTCCTCCAGCTTCCCTTGGCGCGACCCGGTGTAACTGGACTACATGTGGCGCCCTCTAAGAGGAGAATGATCTCCAAGCGACTTCAGAAAGTTAAGCAATACGTCAGAAGACTTGGTCGAAGGAACCATAGCAACGGCTTGGTGACGATGCACACCCTCGCCATTTTATAAAACAGTTTACTGTAGAAAGTAACTCAAGATCACTTCATTTTGAAGAAAATGATCGTTACGTTTTATTGTTAATGTATATGATCTTATTTATTGTACATGGTGCTTATTATTGAACAAATGTACATAACTTTAGTAAAACTCTTGAAAATTCATTTTGTTTTTATGTGTTTCCTTTCCGGTCTCCATCAATGCTTTTGTCCATATGAACACGATTTTCTCTAGGTTCCGACATATTGTTTAACCCAGTCGTAAACACGGAAAAAACTAATTAATGTCAACAGGTATTTGCAACTCGCAGATCAATCCCGATAGAATCACAAGATCTGTAGCTCTCAGTGAACTCGCAAAAAGACAATCGTTCCTTATTGGACAACAAAAACCTATTATACTAAAGAACAAGACATTAACCGTCTCCACTTAATACTTAATTAGCCGTTAATTAAAAGGTAAAAAAGGGGTTTCCTCCATGGACAACGAGCCCAGCAACACATCTCGTGCCATGCGTTACATAAGAGGGGAGCGGAAAGAGACCTCATATAGAATATGGTCCACAACGCCGCGTCATGATCTACAGTACCCAGACATCATGTGCCACAGAGGCTCTGATGGGACGAGACACGAGTGTGAGTCAGCCGGGAGTGGTTGGTGGGGTAAAGAATATCAACACTTTACAACGGATTACAACAGCGATCTGCAGGTGAAACAATTTTCACTGATCCGCCTTCAAAAACCGAGAAGAGACCACTACAATGACAGGCTTAGATGTCGAGTGAAAACTGCGTGATAACAGCACGTCATGATCTCTTCAGCCGCCGAGGCAGCGTGTGTCACTGACCCTGTAACGGGGAAGGGGGCGAGAGTATGGCCAGGTGGAGTGGGTGGGAAAATACACACTTCACAATCTGTTACAGCTGCAATTAGCTGGTGACATTCATCTCTTGCAAAATCGTGAAAAAACTCGCAAACAATAACTACGAACACATGATGCGCTCTGACACCCATGGTACAGCATACATTCACGCCAGACCAACGCCGTACAACGAGAGGATGACAATTATGCGAACATTGGAACACAATTTGACTGTTCAGCGAGGCCAGATAAATGTGGATTACGTTTAACAACCTACGTTGTCATCGCAATAAAAAAACTGACATCATTCCCACAATAACACTTGAAGTTCCCAATCACAAACAGCAACGTAAGAAAACATCCCAGCTGAGCTCTAGCAACTTACGATTTTCACGTTGAGGTATTTCTTCAATAATTCGTCATATAGTAAATATAACTTTGCCTCTCTCATCTCAATATTAATCCAATATAAATAACAGCAAATAATACTAAATTAAAAAATCAGGACCTTTAATTTGGCCATCTTCTTTTCTTCGATTGTTTGTACCCCCCCTCCCCCCCCCCCCTGAAATACCGTACGTGACCTTTCATACGGGGTTGGGGTGGGACGGTTCTAGCTCACATTGGAAAACAAATTAGCCCCGTGACCTATCAATATTATTGCATTGTTTTCGTAAGCATATACAAAAATTCTCCTTGCGCATAATTTAGGATGTTTGACCGTTTTGTTGTTTCTTAAAAAAAAAAAAAAATGTGGTTGAATACTTTGACATCCCATAAGCGACAATGCTATATTTGGATAGGGAGGTGGGGATATTCAATCTCACATTCCAAATAAACGAACGTGAAGACATTATTTTTTTTGCTCCGATGTTATCAGTAAGTAACAAGCTATGTCGGGTAAAACAAAATCAGAATTGTTCACCTTAAGTTATGCAATGCCGCATAACTGCCTTCACCTTCATTCATTTGGCGATGTTTTATGGACAAATAAAAACATAAGCCAGACACGGGTTGGGGGGGGGGGGGGGCTGACAATGAAGCACTGGCATCGGAAAGACACAACATTCCTGATGTCCCAAATAAAATATTTATTTAGAAATAATATTCCAGCCCAGACACATAACAACGCATGTGTCCTGGCTTTAGGTGCGACTATTGGCAATCTACCTGACTGCGAGTGGCCAACACTCACTATCTTTAGGCATTTTTTCATTTCATTGAGGCAAAATGTCACTGATCGGGACAGCTGAAGCACGTGATCCCGTCTGAGGCGTTGTTTGATGTAACAAACACTTGTCTGGCCCTGCCGAAAAGTCCCGAATTGATTCAGGTTTGGTATAATTGGCTTCTTCTTGTGGCAATGCTTTGATCTGGTGTGAATGGACGCTGTGTTTTTGGGGTCAGGGCGCATCGTTTTCTCGCAGTTGCTGTTTTGGTCTGTTTCCCGGTTATTGAAAAAGGCAATTAACTTCCGAGAGCTTTGATTCTTTCACCTGTTCACGCTGCTGTTAGCGAGGTTAGCAGTCGTGATGTCTCACTTTGTTAAAGAGTATTCCGACCCGACGCCACCTCACACACTCTCCCGTAGTCTCGTACCCCGACTGGCACACGCTGTCGTGACCTCCCGGGGTCACCACAGCGTGTCGCCGACACACATGTTGCTGTCACCCAATACTCACTTCATGCCTGAGCCCAGCTGGGTTTATCTGCATTGAACTGTGACCCCAGACGGCGGTCGTCCATAAGAAGGCTGGTGTTGTACCAGACCTCACACTGTGCTTCGGCGACGTCAAGGCACGAAGGCGACCTCACGAGCGTTACATGAAGTCTGGTATCACGCAGACATTGTCACCGGCTTTAAATCGTGGTGGTCAAAGAGCCAAATCAGAATTTAAAGTTCACGACTTGATGGTTATCCTGAGATACAAAGCTGGGAAGATTTAAGTGACATACAAGTGGTTATAGTGAGATATATCCAGACATGAGCTGCCGTACAATGTGTCACTCTGGATGCTACGGGTGGACGTGGGGAGCCGAGCACATAAATACCATGACCTCATCGTCTACTCTCGAGAGTTCAATGATGTGGGAGAAGTCTGCTACTCACAACAACTCACCGACGACTGATATTGACAGCGACTGGACCAGTTTCTGCAGCAGTGACCTGTACATGAACCTTGACCCCGAGGAGAGGAGGCTGGCGGAGGAGTCCTGGGTGGAATACGGGGCGGCGAGAATCTCTGGGCTTCTCTGGCACCATCGCCAGATGTGTCCTTCCCCGGACTCCATCGATAGTTCTCTGGGGGAGTGTTCTTTAGGACCGCGGCTTCCGTGCGACGGACAAGAATCTCCGGATCCCTTCAACCCTAAAGCGACCTCTGGAGTTTTGGCGTCCATTCAACGTGGCGTCCCTCAGGATCTGTCGCTGGGTGGGGGTGAGGTGAGCCTCTCAGCCATGGACACGGTCTGTCGGACTCCCCCGACGAGCCGAAAGGTGATGCAATGGCTGCAGCACAACGACAATGTGTACATGTCACGGGACCGTCTTTCTCTCGCGTCGGGATCCAGTGGGGCTCCCATGGTGGCCGAGAGCTCAGAGTGCTCTACAATGTCCAACACTCTCTACTCAGTAACCAAACCACGCCGCGTCATCCCATCTCACGCGTATAATAGATCAGTGAAGACCGACACTCTGCATCGCTATAACGTTAGCCACAACCGGCCTCTAAAGCGCTCCATGAGCCAGGAAGGCTTCGTCCGGCGCTGTTACTCTCCAGATTCCCAAGGATCCAGTGGCGGCCGAACGGTGACGTCATACAGCGATGAAAGCTCGGACTTGGCTATAACAAATGTTCGTGTTGAACGGATCGATGAATCCGAAGCTACATTTACTCCGGTTTTACCAACAGACACTGACGTCACTTCAGAATCTGTAGGTCGCACCAGATATGACGTCAACATCGATTCCGATGCCACGGCTTTCCTCCAGCTTCCCTTGGCGCGACCCGGTGTAACTGGACTACATGTGGCGCCCTCTAAGAGGAGAATGATCTCCAAGCGACTTCAGAAAGTTAAGCAATACGTCAGAAGACTTGGTCGAAGGAACCATAGCAACGGCTTGGTGACGATGCACACCCTCGCCATTTTATAAAACAGTTTACTGTAGAAAGTAACTCAAGATCACTTCATTTTGAAGAAAATGATCGTTACGTTTTATTGTTAATGTATATGATCTTATTTATTGTACATGGTGCTTATTATTGAACAAATGTACATAACTTTAGTAAAACTCTTGAAAATTCATTTTGTTTTTATGTGTTTCCTTTCCGGTCTCCATCAATGCTTTTGTCCATATGAACACGATTTTCTCTAGGTTCCGACATATTGTTTAACCCAGTCGTAAACACGGAAAAAACTAATTAATGTCAACAGGTATTTGCAACTCGCAGATCAATCCCGATAGAATCACAAGATCTGTAGCTCTCAGTGAACTCGCAAAAAGACAATCGTTCCTTATTGGACAACAAAAACCTATTATACTAAAGAACAAGACATTAACCGTCTCCACTTAATACTTAATTAGCCGTTAATTAAAAGGTAAAAAAGGGGTTTCCTCCATGGACAACGAGCCCAGCAACACATCTCGTGCCATGCGTTACATAAGAGGGGAGCGGAAAGAGACCTGATATAGAATATGGTCCACAACGCCGCGTCATGATCTACAGTACCCAGACATCATGTGCCACAGAGGCTCTGATGGGACGAGACACGAGTGTGAGTCAGCCGGGAGTGGTTGGTGGGGTAAAGAATATCAACACTTTACAACGGATTACAACAGCGATCTGCAGGTGAAACAATTTTCACTGATCCGCCTTCAAAAACCGAGAAGAGACCACTACAATGACAGGCTTAGATGTCGAGTGAAAACTGCGTGATAACAGCACGTCATGATCTCTTCAGCCGCCGAGGCAGCGTGTGTCACTGACCCTGTAACGGGGAAGGGGGCGAGAGTATGGCCAGGTGGAGTGGGTGGGAAAATACACACTTCACAATCTGTTACAGCTGCAATTAGCTGGTGACATTCATCTCTTGCAAAATCGTGAAAAAACTCGCAAACAATAACTACGAACACATGATGCGCTCTGACACCCATGGTACAGCATACATTCACGCCAGACCAACGCCGTACAACGAGAGGATGACAATTATGCGAACATTGGAACACAATTTGACTGTTCAGCGAGGCCAGATAAATGTGGATTACGTTTAACAACCTACGTTGTCATCGCAATAAAAAAACTGACATCATTCCCACAATAACACTTGAAGTTCCCAATCACAAACAGCAACGTAAGAAAACATCCCAGCTGAGCTCTAGCAACTTATACCCCACGATTTTCACGTTGAGGTATTTCTTCAATAATTCGTCATATAGTAAATATAACTTTGCCTCTCTCATCTCAATATTAATCCAATATAAATAACAGCAAATAATACTAAATTAAAAAATCAGGACCTTTAATTTGGCCATCTTCTTTTCTTCGATTGTTTGTACCCCCCCTCCCCCCCCCCCCCTGAAATACCGTACGTGACCTTTCATACGGGGTTGGGGTGGGACGGTTCTAGCTCACATTGGAAAACAAATTAGCCCCGTGACCTATCAATATTATTGCATTGTTTTCGTAAGCATATACAAAAGTTCTCCTTGCGCATAATTTAGGATGTTTGACCGTTTTGTTGTTTCTTAAAAAAAAAAAAAAATGTGGTTGAATACTTTGACATCCCATAAGCGACAATGCTATATTTGGATAGGGAGGTGGGGATATTCAATCTCACATTCCAAATAAACGAACGTGAAGACATTATTTTTTTTGCTCCGATGTTATCAGTAAGTAACAAGCTATGTCGGGTAAAACAAAATCAGAATTGTTCACCTTAAGTTATGCAATGCCGCATAACTGCCTTCACCTTCATTCATTTGGCGATGTTTTATGGACAAATAAAAACATAAGCCAGACACGGGTTGGGGGGGGGGGGGGGTGGGGGGCTGACAATGAAGCACTGGCATCGGAAAGACACAACATTCCTGATGTCCCAAATAAAATATTTATTTAGAAATAATATTCCAGCCCAGACACATAACAACGCATGTGTCCTGGCTTTAGGTGCGACTATTGGCAATCTACCTGACTGCGAGTGGCCAACACTCACTATCTTTAGGCATTTTTTCATTTCATTGAGGCAAACGGTTACTGGTCGGGACAGCTGAAGCACGTGATCCCGTCTGAGGCGTTGTTTGATGTAACAAACACTTGTCTGACCCTGCCGAAGAGTCCCGAATTGATTCAGGTTTGGTATAATTGGCTTCTTCTTGTGGCATGGCTTTGATCTGGTGTGAATGGACGCTGTGTTTTGGGGGTCAGGGCGCATCGTTTTCTCGCAGTTGCTGTTTTGGTCTGTTTCCCGGTTATTGAAAAAGGCAATTAACTTCCGAGAGCTTTGATTCTTTCACCTGTTCACGCTGCTGTTAGCGAGGTTAGCAGTCGTGATGTCTCACTTTGTTAAAGAGTATTCCGACCCGACGCCACCTCACACACTCTCCCGTAGTCTCGTACCCCGACTGGCACACGCTGTCGTGACCTCCCGGGGTCACCACAGCGTGTCGCCGACACACATGTTGCTGTCACCCAATACTCACTTCATGCCTGAGCCCAGCTGGGTTTATCTGCATTGAACTGTGACCCCAGACGGCGGTCGTCCATAAGAAGGCTGGTGTTGTACCAGACCTCACACTGTGCTTCGGCGACGTCAAGGCACGAAGGCGACCTCACGAGCGTTACATGAAGTCTGGTATCACGCAGACATTGTCACCGGCTTTAAGTCGTGGTGGTCAAAGAGCCAAATCAGAATTTAAAGTTCACGACTTGATGGTTATCCTGAGATACAAAGCTGGGAAGATTTAAGTGACATACAAGTGGTTATGGTGAGATATATCCAGACATGAGCTGCCGTACAATGTGTCACTCTGGATGCTACGGGTGGACGTGGGGAGCCGAGCACATAAATACCATGACCTCATCGTCTACTCTCGAGAGTTCAATGATGTGGGAGAAGTCTGCTACTCACAACAACTCACCGACGACTGATATTGACAGCGACTGGACCAGTTTCTGCAGCAGTGACCTGTACATGAACCTTGACCCCGAGGAGAGGAGGCTGGCGGAGGAGTCCTGGGTGGAATACGGGGCGGCGAGAATCTCTGGGCTTCTCTGGCACCATCGCCAGATGTGTCCTTCCCCGGACTCCATCGATAGTTCTCTGGGGGAGTGTTCTTTAGGACCGCGGCTTCCGTGCGACGGACAAGAATCTCCGGATCCCTTCAACCCTAAAGCGACCTCTGGAGTTTTGGCGTCCATTCAACGTGGCGTCCCTCAGGATCTGTCGCTGGGTGGGGGTGAGGTGAGCCTCTCAGCTATGGACACGGTCTGTCGGACTCCCCCGACGAGCCGAAAGGTGATGCAATGGCTGCAGCACAACGACAATGTGTACATGTCACGGGACCGTCTTTCTCTCGCGTCGGGATCCAGTGGGGCTCCCATGGTGGCCGAGAGCTCAGAGTGCTCTACAATGTCCAACACTCTCTACTCAGTAACCAAACCACGCCGCGTCATCCCATCTCACGCGTATAATAGATCAGTGAAGACCGACACTCTGCATCGCTATAACGTTAGCCACAACCGGCCTCTAAAGCGCTCCATGAGCCAGGAAGGCTTCGTCCGGCGCTGTTACTCTCCAGATTCCCAAGGATCCAGTGGCGGCCGAACGGTGACGTCATACAGCGATGAAAGCTCGGACTTGGCTATAACAAATGTTCGTGTTGAACGGATCGATGAATCCGAAGCTACATTTACTCCGGTTTTACCAACAGACACTGACGTCACTTCAGAATCTGTAGGTCGCACCAGATATGACGTCACCATCGATTCCGATGCCACGGCTTTCCTCCAGCTTCCCTTGGCGCGACCCGGTGTAACTGGACTACATGTGGCGCCCTCTAAGAGGAGAATGATCTCCAAGCGACTTCAGAAAGTTAAGCAATACGTCAGAAGACTTGGTCGAAGGAACCATAGCAACGGCTTGGTGACGATGCACACCCTCGCCATTTTATAAAACAGTTTACTGTAGAAAGTAACTCAAGATCACTTCATTTTGAAGAAAATGATCGTTACGTTTTATTGTTAATGTATATGATCTTATTTATTGTACATGGTGCTTATTATTGAACAAATGTACATAACTTTAGTAAAACTCTTGAAAATTCATTTTGTTTTTATGTGTTTCCTTTCCGGTCTCCATCAATGCTTTTGTCCATATGAACACGATTTTCTCTAGGTTCCGACATATTGTTTAACCCAGTCGTAAACACGGAAAAAACTAATTAATGTCAACAGGTATTTGCAACTCGCAGATCAATCCCGATAGAATCACAAGATCTGTAGCTCTCAGTGAACTCGCAAAAAGACAATCGTTCCTTATTGGACAACAAAAACCTATTATACTAAAGAACAAGACATTAACCGTCTCCACTTAATACTTAATTAGCCGTTAATTAAAAGGTAAAAAAGGGGTTTCCTCCATGGACAACGAGCCCAGCAACACATCTCGTGCCATGCGTTACATAAGAGGGGAGCGGAAAGAGACCTGATATAGAATATGGTCCACAACGCCGCGTCATGATCTACAGTACCCAGACATCATGTGCCACAGAGGCTCTGATGGGACGAGAAACGAGTGTGAGTCAGCCGGGAGTGGTTGGTGGGGTAAAGAATGTCCACACTTTACAACGGATTACAACAGCGATCTGCAGGTGAAACAATTTTCACTGATCCGCCTTCAAAAACCGAGAAGAGACCACTACAATGACAGGCTTAGATGTCGAGTGAAAACTGCGTGATAACAGCACGTCATGATCTCTTCAGCCGCCGAGGCAGCGTGTGTCACTGACCCTGTAACGGGGAAGGGGGCGAGAGTATGGCCAGGTGGAGTGGGTGGGAAAATACACACTTCACAATCTGTTACAGCTGCAATTAGCTGGTGATATTCATGTCTTGCAAAATCATGAAAAAACTCGCAAACAATAACTACGAACACATGATGCGCTCTGACACCCATGGTACAGCATACATTCACGCCAGACCAACGCCGTACAACGAGAGGATGACAATTATGCGAACATTGGAACACAATTTGACTGTTCAGCGAGGCCAGATCAATGTGGATTACGTTTAACAACCTACGTTGTCATCGCAATAAAAAAACTGACATCATTCCCACAATAACACTTGAAGTTCCCAATCACAAACAGCAAAGTACGAAAACATGCCAGCTGAGCTCTATCAACTTATACCCCACGATTTTCACGTTGAGGTATTTCTTCAATAATTCGTCATATAGTAAATATAACTTTGCCTCTCTCATCTCAATATTAATCCAATGTAAATAACAGCATATAATACTAAATTAAAAAATCAGGACCTTTAATTTGGCCATCTTTTCTTCGATTGTTTGTACCCCCCCCCCCTGAAATACCGTACGTGACCTTTCATACGGGGTTGGGGTGGGACGGTTCTAGCTCACATTGGAAAACAAATTAGCCCCGTGAACTATCAATATTATTGCATTGTTTTCGTAAGCATATACAAAAGTACTCGTTGCGCATAATTTAGGATGTTTGGCCGTTTTGTTGTTTCTTAAAAAAAAAGTGGTTGAATACTTTGACATCCAATAAGCGACAATGCTAAATTTGGATAGGGAGGTGGGGATATTCAATCTCACATTCCAAATAAACGAACGTGAAGACATTATTTTTTTTGCTCCGATGTTATCAGTAAGTAACAAGCTATGTCGGGTAAAACAAAATCAGAATTGTTCACCTTAAGTTATGCAATGCCGCATAACTGCCTTCACCTTCATTCATTTGGCGATGTTTTATGGACAAATAAAAACATAAGCCAGACACGGGTTGGGCCGGGGCGGGGGGGGGGCTGACAATGAAGCACTGGCATCGGAAAGACACAACATTCCTGATGTCCCAAATAAAATATTTATTTAGAACTAACATTCCAGCCCAGACACATAACAACGCATGTGTCCTGGCTTTAGGTGCGACTATTGGCAATCTACCTGACTGCGAGTGGCCAACACTCACTATCTTTAGGCATTTTTTCATTTCATTGAGGCAAAATGTCACTGATCGGGACAGTTGAAGCACGTGATCCCGTCTGAGGCGTTGTTTGATGTAACAAACAGTTGTCTGACCCTGCCGAAGAGTCCCGAATTGATTCAGGTTTGGTATAATTGGCTTCTTCTTGTGGCATACCTTTGATCTGGTGTGAATGGAGCCTGTGTTTTGGGGGTCAGGACGCATCGTTCTCTCGTAGTTGCTGTTTTGGTCTGTTTCCCGGTTATTGAAAAAGGCAATTAACTTCCGAGAGCTTTGATTCTTTCACGTGTTCACGCTGCTGTTAGCGAGGTTAGCAGTCGTGATGTCTCACTTTGTTAAAGAGTATTCCGACCCGACGCCACCTCACACACTCTCCCGCAGTCTCGTACCCCGACTGGCACGCGCTGTCTTGACCTCCCGGGGTCACCACCGCGTGTCGCAGACACACATGTTGCTGTCACTCAGTGCTCAATGTGTTTTGTCTATATTCCACGCATGCCAAATGGAGTGTCTTAGTTTTGCCGGTGATATCAATTTACCATAGGGTTTTCAACGTAGTGGTAAACGTCATCAGTTTTTGTGCTTCACGATGCCTTGTTATAAATAGCAGCGCCGCGACCGAGAGCTTTGCGGTGTCACTGGATAGACACGTTTGCCATATCACAGCCGAAACTGCGATGGTTATTAGGTTTCTAAATTTAAAGAATGAAACAATCGAGCTTCTGCAAATTGTGATATATATGTCGCATGGGCTTAACTTTGGCGGGGAAAGCTCGACAAGCAGCTTTAATCTGTTCGTAAGGAGAGAATCTCTCTCACATTCAGTGTAATCGTAATCGAATATTTAATATATTATATAATCATCATGAATTCATCGTAAAGTTTCCAAGTGACAGCAATCGTAGTCAGTCTGATTTTTAGTTTTTTTTTTTAGTGAAAATGTTCTTTTGCGTCCTCGCCATCGTAATCGTGAGATTCGTAAGTGATCGTAATCGTGAGATACCCAAGTGATCCTAATCGTGCCTTGCATGTCATCTGTAGGGCACTTTAAAAAAAACAAAAACATCAGGAACATACCACCAGTGTCTGGTTGATGCCCGTTTACCTATGACACTGGTTACTGGAAATGCGTGTTATCTGGCCTGGTCTCAAAGTGATACGTGATTCGTCCTGTGATAAAGGTAACACTCATCTTGGGAACAAAATATGCAGGAAAAGCATATCCCTAATTTTTTTTCTGAATCATAGGCCTACATTAGTTCTATATAAACTGCTTTTCATTGAAACGAGTTTTACGTTCCGTAATATATGTGTGATACTGATCTCGGATGTACCTAGTGTGAATCTCCTACCCGTCATTTGACCATTGAGTGATATGAACAGTTATTTTATCAATGTCGAATGTTTGATCCAATTGAGAAACACGTATAAATATTTTTATCTCAATATGAAAAATATGTTTAAAATTGTCAAAAAAGGTGTACTGTTTATTTATGTATTTATTTATAATACCAGGACACATAGAGTTATACGGGAGGATTTAGTATAAGCTTTGATATTTCCCCTCCCCCCTCCCCCCACCCCCCTCCCCCAACCGCCATCCTGACGAATTAACATTGGCTGCAGGTGGTCGCTGGCGGAAGCCCTTAGCTCGGGGGTGTAAAGGCAGGAAATGTGGTAAAAAGATAAGCGACTTACCGACTAGGCTCCACTAGTAGTCGCCATCCAAGTCGCTCGCACTTCAAAGGGGTTTGCGGCAGGTGTTAATGACGTCTGAGGGACAGGTGGGAGGTATATCCATGCCCACCTCGTGGCCAAAGTTGACATAGTTGTCGTTTATAATTATTTAAGTGTGTGTTGCCCAGTGGGGGAAGGGAAAGGGGATGAAGACGTGTGCGTTAAGCCGGAGTGTATATTAGGCATTCTCCTCTGGGATTATACGGGGCACTGGACGATGTTTCATATGTTAACTGGCGGATAATGAGTTTTAACGGATACAACATGCTTATAATGTGTGGACAGCGCTGAACAGGTTGCGTGGAAGTGTACATGCTAATCGTTTGGAGCACACTTGACCCCTCTCTTTCTTGGGATTTAAACAGTTAAACAGTTTGTGCCACGCCGAAACAACTTTACCTCGAATTATTCTTTTTCTTTACTCGCTTATATTCCTAAGTTATAACGCCCCAAATAGTAGAAGGAAATCTTTTGCCACTTAATTCTGGAAACGCGGAATGTGATGTCAAAGTGCAATACAAACATATGCTTTTGCAGTGAGACTCTTATTTTTTTATCTTCTATAAACAAAGTTAACTTTATGGTAAACAAAATCGTGGCGCCAACACTTTTAATAGCATATTCATTTTACTTATGTAGCAATAGTTGTGTTTAGAATGAGGAACTTAAATTAACCCAAAGCTTTATTGCTAGTAAAATATAGTGCTTAAAAGTGTAACCGATATTATCTACTATGTAATACATATCTAAGCGTCACTTCAACCACATGCGTGTATATGTGAAGCCATGTTGCAGATGTATCTATGATTAACGATGATAATAATGGGACATTTCTTCGCAGGGCAGTACATAACCTACAATATTGACATATATTTTATCAGCCCAATCGAGACATTCTTTCATCTTACATCATTGGAAAATCGTGTTTATAACACATCATCGAACAGCGAGCTTAAGTAATTGTTATATTAGTCCTTATCAAAATATTAACAGACATGAGTCAAATGCCGTAACACAACAATCTAAGATGCGTTGAACCCAGACAATGAAATGGATGACCCGAGACGTTGATGTCAACCTTGGAGCACACAATGAAACCCTCTCCGCCCCCCCCCCCCCCCACCCCCGCGCCCCATTAGACTTACATTGACTGTTAAACTCGTTAATGGGGCACAATGAGTTTATGTTGGTTTGACCACCCCGCCAAGAAATAATTGATCGACATTGATGGTATATGGAAATTATGTTGTATGTTCAATGCAAGGCCAAGGTCGATCTCTTTCTAGGAAATATTGCGAAGCCGCAAGCCGCGGTAATGTTAGGCTGAAGTTATATCGTATAGTACACAAATCAGGACTCAAATGTTCGCTTTACGCTATACAGGAACTATAAGGATGGAAATTGTGAACTTCGTGAAGGTTTGCTGGCCATTCACTTTACTGAGAGGGACTAGGGGGCTTTATTCTGGCGCCGCTTTTTTGGTTTATATTTTCAATTGTGGGCATGGCAACGGCTAATATTAATTATACATAAAACGTTATAGTAGTGAAGTCGAGACGAATGCGATAATTATGCGGTATATTGTGATCGTATTCTGGTATCGAAGTACAGGTTAGGACTTCGATAATGAATACGTCGACAACGAAAATCGCTATCAGTACATGTATGTATATATAAGCAAGTATCAAGTTTGAAGTAAATTGGATGTTTATTTACAATGACAAAACACGCCGTGCAACACAAAATCAAGAAACATAATTACAATGGGTTAACAAAGACAACGACCAGTCGTTGTAGGGACTGAGATGCTCATTCAACGGTCACATTCACACTCATCACAGATAACTTCACACTCATCACAGGTAATTTCACACTCATCACAGATAATTTCACACTCATCACAGGTAATTTCACACTCATCACAGATAATTTCACACTAATCACAGTTAACTTCACACTCATCACATAATTTCACACCCATGATAGACTCGTCCACACCTAGAAAATTGGGGTAAAAGTTCCCAGGATGGCAATGATCTGGTCAGGTCATAGTATGGCCTCTTAGAGAGGTCATAGTTCACAGCATGGCCATGGGGAGAGGTCACAGTTCACAGCATGGCCATGGGGAGAGGTCACAGTTCACAGCCAGGCAATGTGAAGAGGTCGTAGTTCACAGGATGGCCATGTGGAGCGGTCACAGTTCACAGCATGGCCTCGTGGAGAGGTCCTAGTTCATAGCATTGCCTCGTGGATGTTATAGTTCACAGCATGTCCCAGTGGAAAGGTTATGATTCACAGCATGGCCACGTGCAGAGGTCTCATAATTCAGAGATCAGAGAATGGCCAGGGTCTGGAGATCGGTCCTGTCGCTTCCTATCTTTCTCACGAACCTGCCGACCTTGCGCAGTTTCTTTGCCAGCAATCTCTTTCTAGAAGGCGCCACTCGCCGTCCCGCCACTCCTACGGTCGCCATGGGTGCGCTGAGGAACGCCGTGGCGTCGGAGTTGATCGTGACGTCATATCTGCTCTTCCGCCTGACAGATACGTGAGAGATGCTGATCTTGGAGGTCAATGTCGCGTTGATGACGTCATGGCTGTCGTCTCCGGATGACGTCATTGTGCGATGGTCGCTGGAGCCGTGAGAATCCGGGGAGTAACACCGCCGCTGGCAGGCCGCCTCGCCGCCAGTCCGTTTGGGGGCGCCCCGAGCGTTGGTGACGCCGCAGCCCGCGGTGTCTCGACCCGGCAGGTCATGGACGTCAAGTTCGCTGAAGTCTGAGCTGCTGTCCAATATGTTGGACGGCACGGAGGACATGGAACATTCGGCCAACACGTCGGCCCGGCTGGACAGGGAAGACTTCGAGACGACCACTCGGGCGTGGGCGGGACGGGCGGGCGGCGGGCGGGCGCTCGGCACGGCGGGGCCCGTGGCCGCCAGCCACTGCAGCACCTTCAGGTGGGCAACTTTGCCCTGGGCGCCGGTACGGACCGTGGGGGCCTCGGTCGCCGTTGCCCAGGCGGGGCTATCCGCCACGGCGCCCGGCCGCCGGGCCCGGAACGGCTCCGGGGAGTCCTGCCCGTCACACGGCTGACGGGGCCCGAGAGGGGACCCCAGCGGGCTGGCGGACACGTGGTGGTGAACTGCTGGTCCGCGCAGCGGCGTCGTTGTCATCCCCCGAGGGCTGTCGGCCTCCAGGTCGAAGCGGGGGAAGGGAGAGAGGAGGGAGGCGGGGATGAGCCGGCGTGGTTGCCAGGGGCGCGCCCCTCCCGCCGCGAGGCCGGACTCGGTGAAGGAACAGTCGGCCCAGGACTCCTCGGCCCGGCGTCTCTCGTAGGGGTCCAGGTTCATGTACAGACAGCTGCTGCTGTCCGTCGTCGGCGAGTTGGCCGGGGCCTCCGCCGTCACCCGGTCCGACTGACTCGCGACACTCGACGAGGAGGTCGTTTTGCTGCTATTATCGCTCAACATGCGAACAAGCGGCTGACGAGAAGTGAAATCCATCTTGAACAGATAACAGTGCTGCGTTCGTGTTGTAGAACAGAGAACAGTCCTGCGCTTGCGTGGTAGAACAAATTAACGTTATGCCAACCTTGGGAGTTCACTTATATGACAATCGTCTTCCTGAGTTCGTTCTGTCTGTGTCTCGTGAATTGACACGCCGCTGGTTTTATTCCCGGGGCTCGATTCGACTTGCCCGTCGGTGTTGCCGCTTGCCGCGTGCTCATTGGCTAAGCAAACACGAACACTCAGCCAATAGTCGCTCGGGAAGCGTCTGGCAGGGCGCTGGGCGGCGGCGCCCGCGCGGTGCATTATGGGACTGCTAATTGGTCGGCGAGCAGAAATAAGCCGCCCGAGACCTCTTTGAGGCACTCCCCGCCCCCCCTCCCCCTCTTTTCATTGTTCCTGCTCCCTCCCTCCCCGCTCCCTCCCCCCTCCCCCCTCCCCCTCCCCTGCGATTCACTTGTCGGAGCCGATCAAAAGTTATGACAGGTAACTCCGCCTGGTAAATCAGCCAATAACACGCCTCGGGGTACGGGGGTTGAGGGGGCGCAGGGTTGGGGGGGGGGGGGGGGGTGCGAACACTGTGTGCTCCAAGGTTGACATTAACGTCTCGGGTCATCCATTTCGTTGTCTGGGTCCAACGCATCTTCAAGTTAGATTGTTGTGTTATGGCATTTGACTCATGTCTGTTAATATTTTGATACGGACTAATATAACAATTACTTAAGCTCGCTGTTCGATGATATGTCATAAACACGATTCTCCAATGATTTAAGATGAAAGAATGTCTCGATTGGGCGGATAAAATACACACGCATGTGGTTAAAGTGACGCTTAGATATGTATTACATAGTAGATAATATCGGTTCACTAACGATTAAACTATTTATATATATTATTTACCTCTTTCTAACAGTTTGTAGCTTGACAAATGTATAAAAAAGGATAGGGACTAGGGGTTCCAACCGTCGATCATATTTGTTATCTGCGTGAATCTGGGGACCTTCACATATCATTCATATCATTGTCGTACGAAATTTGTTTGTTCGGTTTAGTTCATACGGGCTAAAATACCACAAGCACCAACATTACCAAAGATACGGACTGCCAGCTATGAGTACTGCTTTTTGTAACAATTCACGCTAAACTAGTTGCTAGCATCTGGCCATAATGCCAACACACAAAATGCTAAAGGTCGGGTTGACGGCATACATTCATCTATATTCCGAGCGAATGCACTAATTGTGTCCTTTTCCAACAACAGTTGCTAAGGTTTGTGTCTCTTGGCATAGGGAATATATAACGCGATGGTATCGTTTTCTTCATTTAACGATGCAATAGTTGCAATCTCAATCCGCAATATATGTTTGATATGATATGTGCGTTGACAGCCCTTTTCCAAATTTCATAAATGGAATAAGTGGAATTATTGTTGTATGAATGAATGTGTGGTACAGTCTGATCCCATGTGGTGTGGTCCAAGGTTGACGTACAATTCGGCGTCTGGGTTCAACGCATATTTGGGTTAGATTGTTGTGTTATGGGATTTTACTCTCTGTTAATATTTTGACAAGGTCTGATATAACAACTGCTTAAGCTCGCTGTTCGATGATGTGTTATAAACACCAGTCTCCAATATAATAATAATAATAATCAGTTTATTGTGCACTGTAGGCCCACAGCCTCAAAGTACAAATATATGTATATACAAATAACATCAAGTAAATAAGGTAACATTTTGAATCAGTTTTTCCCTTAATTTGTACGCATCGCGGAGAAATAGCACGATGTTATATAGGGTGGGGGTATCTATTGACATCATCAAAAAGGTAAATTCCCAACTCAAGTTCTGCTTCTGGTCTGTGACTTCAGGTAGGTATTAGTCTCCAATAATCTAATATGGAAGGAACAATCGATTTGGTCTGATCACATATCTTTTTATACATTTTAGGTTTTGTACTGCCCTGCGAAGAAATTGCTTTTTTTATCATTGTCATTTTTAATTTGCAATATGTACAGACTGGCGTCGCATAATTATATACACGTTTGGTTGAACTAACATTTAAATATCTACTTGCATGGATATCATTAAAATGTGCTCAATAATGTGATTAAACTATCTATCCCCTACTTGCAAATGCCTTTAAAAAAAGGGTATGGACTAGGGGTTCAACCATCGATTTTTTCTGGTATCTGCAGGAGTCTGAGGACTGTCGCATATCGCTCAGATCATTGTCGTGAGAAGTTCCTTGGTGCGGTTTATTTCATACGTGCATTAAACATGGCCTAAAAACCACAAACACCAATATTTCCAAAGGTAGGGGTGGTAAGCTACGAGTAGTGCCTTCTGTCAAACTTAACCCTAAACTAGGAGCTAACATCTGGCCATAATGCCAACGGACATAATGCTATAGGTCGCACTGACGGCATACATTCTTCCATATTCCCAGCGACTTGACTAGTTTTTTTGTTTTTTTTAAATATATATATATATTTTTTTCTTTCAGCAACGAAAGCTACATACATATATGAATTTGGGTTTTGCAATTTTAGGTCGAGCCGACAACATACAAAATTACTGATTACACAAATATGGCAATATTGTTTTGTTTAACATATGTTGTGGCTTGCGTCTTGTGCCAGATTGAATATAAAGCGCGATAAAATCGTTTGGGATGCAATGGTTACGAATGCAAATCGGAATTTATCTGTAATATGAATTTTGTCGTACTTTACGCTAATAGGCTTTTTTTCTAAAACTTCATAAATGGCGGTCTTAGCCTTTTGTAAATGCATTCATGTGCGATACGGTGTGGCACCGTGCGCTGTGTTCCAAGGTAGGAATTAACGTCTCGGATAATCCAATTCGGCGTCTACGTTCAACGCATATTTACGACGCTAAGATAGATTGTTGTGTTATGGGATTTGACTCTTGTTTGTTAATATTTTGATAAGGTATAATGTAACAACTGGACTTAAGCTCGCTGTGCCATGATGTGTTATAAACACGATTCTCCAATGATTTAAAAGATGAAAGAATGTCTCGATTGTGCTGACAACCCGCTGATACGCTTCTATATATTTTAGATTTTGTACTGCCCTGCGAAGAAATGACCTTTATTATCGTTACTTGCAATAGGTACACAGGCCCATGTACACATGCTGGACGGACGTTTCGGCCAGTGGACGTTCGGCCAGGTATTTTGGGGAGGGCGGACGTTTCAGCCAAGCATAATATTACAAAACTTATATCATGGAGTCACACATGTTTTATCTGGTATAAAACTGAAAAATATAACACTTCACACTTGTTATTTACAAATTAATTTGGTTTGATTTGGCCACCGTTTAGAATCACGCAGTGATTGATGCTGAGTCTCCCTCTCCCGTTCAGGCGCCATTTACATCCCTAGATGTGGGGCTGCCCAGCTCTGAGGCTTTGGCTCACTCCCATCAGCAGCCCGAGTGGTGTGGACTGACTTAACACGCGTATTTATAAGCAATTTAACATAACCCGAATTGGCATTTTTGACAGTATAACACGACATAAAATTGGATTTACACTTGTAATACATAAGTTTAAATTATGCTTGGCCGAACGTCCGCCCTCCCAAAAATGCGTGGCCGAAACGTCCTATAACCTTTTATAACATAGACATTGGAATTGTGTGTTTTAAATGACATGATTGAACAAATTCATCCGTATTTGAAGCGAATCGAAAAGTGTTACCTTATTTACATGTATCTAGGCAGACATAATATATAACGGGATAAATTGTGTTTATTCCTATAACGATGCAATCTCAATGTATAGTTAACCTGATCGGTTTCATACATTGCGCTGATAGCTAAAATCTTTCATAGATGTGGCCGTAAGCTTGCTTTCAAGAATGCATGTGCGATACTGTTTTGTGCGCTAAATGTGACTCCCATCTGAACAGTCCTTGTACCGGATACGTGATATGGCCTGGTGGTCGAGATAACACTACAGAAGGGATTAACGCCCGTCAGCAGGGCCGTGTGGTTTCTAGGCATGGGGCGTGTCGTCGCTATAGTTTCCGGTCTCGCAAGAGTTAATTACAAGGTCCTACAAACCGGATATACTGGATCATCCCCCTCCCCCTTAACCCCTCCCCACCCCACCCCCCTCTACCCCCTCCTTGTGCCTGTCTCGTGCCGGTTTCTCCCGATGGATCGTTACGAAAACAATTCTGTTATCTCTCGTGCGTTATGTGTGTATGTACCCCCCCCCCCCCCCTCCCACTCCCCCCCAATCCTCGTTCTTCTTGCTGGCTGGGGTGTTGTACTGGCTCCTACGTCCGCCCCACCCACCTCTCCGCCCCCCACTCTGTAGAACCCCACTCCCAGCCCCCTCTGCCGTCACCGTGCCAAGCCAAGTACCGATCTTATAGGCAGGTGACAAGCGTATTACTAGCGGCTGGCTGTTAACCGGCCTCTGGCTGTTAACTATGTTATCATTGCCTCGGTGCACCCAAAACCGGATGTTGACTTTAGATTAAAATTGATCCTTTCTTTTTAGATTGACCTTTTTACGGAGCCATTTTTATTAAAGAAATTTTGAACGGAAATGATGTATGTGGGTTCTTAATGTATTAGGACACTCTAACTGTATGCGTTACATAACAGAGCGAGTTGTTAAGCCAGTTTGTTTTGCCAAACTGGTGAATCTTGTGTAGGGCAATGTGGCTTTCTTGTGTACTACGTCATCGACATCGGACATCGCTGTTGCGTTTTACTCTTTAAAATATTACGACGCATCTATTTCGACTTTACATACACACATTCAGATATTATGTCCAGGGCATGTCTCCAAAATAAAAATCATAATTTAGGTGGAAATTGATGTATGAGCAGCTTTAATATTTCTCCGGGTTGCCTCCTGGGGCTAAGCAAAATTGAATTGAAAAGAGCTCTTATATATAGAAGACCACCGTGCCCTCATTGGCGGACAAAGCTTGCCTACAGCAACAGAACATTTAACATTTGGTTATCACAACTATACTAGGCTATCGCACTATCAAAGAAAAAGAAATGTAAATCTCTTGGAATTTACTTAATCCAGTGTTATTGCAATTTACGTTGTGGTCTATTAGTGTTGTTTTTTCGGTCATCATTGTTGTAGCCTCACATAATTGATGTTATTGTAATCGGTAGAGTAAACATCCCCTAATCGTTAGGCCATGGGTCATGCACTTCAAAGAAAATGCTGTTAATTCCAATACGGTCGCGCTTATCTCGGCGTGTTTGTATATATCCGGGCTCCGAGTATAGACAAAATATCGTGCTATATTGATTGCATTCTCATCATAACATGGCGATGAGATGATATATTACATTCTGGATAATCCCGGGTTCTGCCTCCATGAAGTGACTAAGGTTTGCCGAGCTGTCATTTTGCGCACTGCGATTAAGCTGAATATGGGACTCGCATTGCAACCGTAATCGAAATAATGACAACGGTTTAAGGGCTCTGGACAATTAGTCACCGGACAATTGCTCACTGTCATAGAATAGCCTTTCGTACTGATGCCCATTGTGACACCAGGTCTTTTTTCCGTTATCCCGTACTTTTTTTCTAAGTCGCATCAACTTACTTTGGTACTGTTTGGTCGTTATCACTGTGTCTGGATATTCAATGTATGAGGATTTTCCCCTCGCGTTCGCAAATATAATAACCAGACCTTGTTCCCTGAACTCCGTTCGTGGACGATAAACATCGGGGAAGAATGGAAGAGAAGATCGTTTTTTTTGGAATCGATGCCCCCAAGTGTGTTTCATGTCTCTTCGTAACATTTGGCAACGTATTTTCACTCACTCCTACCCCCCCCCCCCCCATCCCCCCCATCCCCACCACCACCCGCCACCAACACAACATTGCCCTAACATTTTATTGCGGTACCCGCATTCGAACGTGCCCAAAGCTTGAAGTTCGTGAGCTGATCGATTGCTTTGACACCCTGACACGACCAAGGGGAGGTGGCAACCACGTGGTCTTAGCGGGGTTAACACAGTTTCTACAACATCTCGCGTGACTAAATATGGCGTCCGTGAGCTCATCATGGTTTGCCATTTTGACTCTAGGCCCATCACGTGGTTAGTGGTTAACCTACTCCACTCACCCTAGCCTAGAGTCGGTCTTCCCTGTCAACAATCCGATTGAATCCAATCTCAGGTGCAAGGTATTGGGTTATGCCCCCATGCCCACCTGTATCGATTTCGGTACAAATCGGGACCAACAAAATCCCCCACCGCCACCCTACCCTCGCCCACTGCTTGCGGCGCGGACAGGCGTCATTTGAAAACATCGATTACCCCCTACTTCCCCAGTTGTTGGTGGTCGCAAGGCCTCCCCCTCGCCCCCCCCCCCCCCCCCCCCCCGAAACCCTGCCTGACCCATAGTGACCACATCCTGGATCGAAGGGGCTTTGTCCCCCAATATCTCATCCCCGCCTCCATTGTATTGCATGTGCTGACTTAAACAACTCTTATCGAAAGTCGCATTGTTGGAGATACATATAATTGCACTCTGGCGGGCTGGCGGGCGGGCGGGCGGGCCAGAGAGGCTTAGCACTGCTCTATTGGTGACCTGCCAGTGAATATATGGCAGAGGCACAGTATGGCACGGGTGGCAGGTGTCTACCTGCAATTTCTCGCGTGGTATATCGCCCTACAGCTGCCGACCACTCTAATCTCATTGCTCGCTGCAAGCTTGTAACTTCCACTGTGCTAAGAGGCGGCTAGATATGTTCATTTAATTTTTTGAAGAATTTTATTATTTATTGTTATTGATAACACTTTTCCCGAGTCGATTTAAATGTCATGTGTTAAACAAGAAAACGTTAAATTTTATGTTCGTAGATTCCATTACGTGGAGTTGTTTAGTCGATTCCAGCGGGATAAATATTTATGTGGCCGGCATGCTGAGCCGCCATAAGAGTTCGTCTTGGTTGGAAACATGATAAAATAAAGAGCTATGGACAACATGTCACTACTACAAGTTATGTATGTCTGAGGAAGCCAGTTTCTATTAGTCCAGGTGGTCTTTAGGGTAAGTGTCGATTGAACCCGGAAAGACAACTGATTTGTTGAATGCTTAGCGTGTCCTATCGCACCAATTCGGGATTAAATGGCATTGACGTCAAAGCTAATTTGCTTCGAAACATTTGTTTTTCTTCTTGACACTGTTTCCAACATATTTTATTATGGTGAGTTTTTTTGTGTGTTTTTTTTTTACGGCTGCTTTATTCCAATCCATCTTTGACTATCCGGTCCTTCCACCAACCCTCACAAACCGTTTGGCTGCACTCGATTTATCTTAGCCCTTCCCCGGGATATTATCTGACTGTACATTTCAGTGAACGTAATATTCTGACAACCGACAACAAAAGCGACCACGTCACCCAATCAGAGGCCGTATCAGTATAACTTACAGTGTGTTACATAAGTTAGATATGTCACAGCATTTTGTGCGGTACTGTCCTATTGCGCAACAATCGTGCCGCCAGAGTCTCAAATCACAGCCCCCCCCCCCCCCCCCCCCCCCACGTTTACCCCTCCCCACCTCCTCCCATGATTGTGTGTTTTGTGTGTTTGTGTGGAGTATTTGTTACCTGGACAGGTAACAGGGTTTATTGGCCCGTTTAGTGAGCGTGACATGCCGTATAATGGCCGGTCCCATGCGTAATTACCCGTTGGTAATGTATTGACTGACGGCTAATACCCGCTTGTTATGTGGACTGTGTTAACATCCTCGCTGTGGTTCAGCCGGAAAGATTGAAGCGATACCCGAAGGGGTCGGGGTGGGGCGATAACCGGTGGGGTGGGGGGGGGGGGGGCGGGGAGGGGGTTGGGGCACGTGTGCGCGTGCTCGTGCTCGTAATTGTGGCGGTCCTGATTGAGGCGTTCAGTCAGACGGAGTGGGTGGTCGTGTAGTTTTGTATCAATTACATGATAAACCAATGCCGTATTAATGGTTTACAAAAGGAGGGGTACTAAATCTAAATAAGATTGGTTGGTTGGTTATTCAGGACGCTTTAACCACTTTTGGTCATATCGCGTCAATGGGAGAAGGAAGAGAGAGTGGAGCCATGTCCCCGGGGGTAACCCCCTACTCTTTACGAAGAAAGACATGGGATCTTTATCCTGCGACCACACAGACATGGCCACAGCAGGGCTCGAACCACCGACCCACGTGCCGTTAGGCTCTCAGAGCACTCAATGCGAGCGCTCTAGCCCACTGAGCTGTCGCGCCGGCCCCTCTAAATAAGAAGACTTATGTTGGTGTTCTGCAGACGTCGTAGTTAATTATGTGAAGTTGCCGAATTTGATTTTAGTATACATAAAACAGTCAGTTGATTTCTCAGCTGATGTTGATGTTGCTTCTGACTCGGTTTCCAATATCGCCGTATCTGATAAAGATATATTTTTCGACGTCAAATTCCTCTAAATTTATTGTGGGTAACTTTTTAACTAATTAAAGGAACGCCATTATTTCAGTGCAAATTCTGAAGATTTTTGGTTAAGGTCGTTGTCTTACCAAATCCCATATCTTTCTCGCTGGAGCGACCCAATGTATTTTGCCTGATACTTATGAAAACCGAACTACGCCGTAGTTTGACTTGACCGAAAACTAAAATGTACGCTTGCCCGTTAACCGTGATTGCTGCTGTGTCGCTCATGTAACGGACACCGACTCGTGTCACTTGCCGCAGGGTGCAAAGTCAATCGTACTGTCTGTCTGACTTACCCGTCTGATTGTCAATTGACATATCAGTTCCATGGTTACACTTAAATACTACTTCCGTTAGTCTCAGATGCCCCATCAAATAACAATTTCTCCCAATCCTTGTCGGAAAAATGTTCTTCACGATAAATAATTTCGCTGAGATGTGTATTTCGTAGTTCGCCGTGATTCTGTAATGGTAATTGAGAGGTCGTCCTTCCATGTCAGTGCTAACCATTGTTTTAACATAGCTCACGTATGACTCATGCCTACCATGTACTACTATTATCCATGTTGTGGATGGACCGATGAAAGATAGACCAATTAACGTAGTTGCAATAACTGGCAACACTCCACTCTGGTCTGGGGAAGTGGGGTTTGAATTAGAGGTCTTTGGATTGATGCTGTTGTCCGATTTCTCTGATTGTGTGTTTAGCTTTCCTGCTCGTGTCAGTTCCTCGTCTGGTGGATTGGCTTTCTTTATTAGTCAATCGTAGTGTCTCACCTAACGATTCCATTAAAAGTAATGTAGCTAATCGTCATTACAACATGATTTCATTAAACGGTTTCATTTGTGAGCAAAATGGTGGTGTTTTAGGCCATAGGACAACCGGGTCAGAACCAAGTAAGAACCAAGTAAAAAGTGCAAGGGAACGTTTATTCATTAGTGTGACTAGAGGTCGTGCAGATAATGATACATTCGCATTTAAGATTATAATTATGCCGTTACGTCATGACAATTATTATAAATTTAGTTGGTATTTAGTTCTTTCGTTTTACAAATATGTAAAATGAAAGCAGAGATTGTTATCGACAAGATTACAGCAATCCATATGCGTTAATAAAGGTGTTTTTACCAATGTCAAAACCTTGATATCGAATATCTGTTGTAGCCGTAAAATGTGTTCGAATTTTTTTCATGTTCTGCTTCAACCACAATTGATGTTTTATGGATTGATTGATGTCTTATTGATGCTGTACCACCAGTGCCTAGATGATGACTCTAGAACTTGAGTCATTCTCGAAAAATCATTGTCTGGGTGTGATATCAACCAAGAATAAATCCTGAATCTTATCAACACTTTTGTGTTTTGAAACAAGAGAGAGAGAGAGAGAGAGACGAATTTATGTCGATCTGTATGTTATAACTTTATTCTAATTAATACTACTTTAATATATAATATTATAGCTCTATATATAACTGTTGTTTGGTCTACAGGGAGTCCTGCGGAGAAAGCGGACGGCGTAGTGAGGCGCCTCCTGGTGTTCAAGCGCTGCATCTCCCTGCTCCAGACATGTGAGATCCAGTCGAACATCGCATCTCAGCTCGTCGGAGTCCTCATGCTTGAGGTACGTGGGGTCCTTGGTACATGGGGGTAAGGGTCATTTAAAGATGGACGATGAGAAAAACACATGTGGGTTCATTTGATGCTCGCAGACTTTTAACTGGTACTCGAGGTCAATACCACACTACCAAAGCTTCAATCTCACCGGGAGCATTCCTATCTCCTCAGCAGGCTGGGCGTGCAGTGTGAAGTGCAGATTTACTGGTCGTAGGTTCGAACCCTGGGCGAGTTTCATACAGTAGACGAGGAGAAACATAAATGCGGAGGAGACGTTTTCCATGAGACGTTGAAAATCATAATTCAGGTGGAAATTGTTGTAGGGTTATTTTATTTAACAAGGTCAGAAAGATAGTTTTTAATTGGCAACGTTATAAAGACATTGGAGACGGATCCATTTATTATATATATTGTTGATTGATGATGTGCATTGTATGAAGATCTCTGTGTAGTGTATCGGTACCGGTCAGTTGCGACCTAAATAGATCAAAAACAACATGCGCCCACGCACGTCCTGGAATGCGAGAGGTCGATGGTTCGAATCCAAAGTTTTTGGGTCAGTTCGTGACCCTTGATCCCGAGGTATACAGGGGTAGGTCCTAAGTGTTCTACCCTCGCAAAACTACCTGGCCGAATCATCCTAGGCCGAAAAATCCGCTGGCCGAAACATCTTAGGCCAAACGTCCGCTGACCGAAACGTCCGCTGGCCGAAGCGTCCTACATCGGAGGGTCCACGGAGGGTCGGGCCGAGAGATATGACATATGTGTTTGTCTGCTTCCCCGCCAGGTGGATGACTTCCCGGCACGCTGCCTGGTGGAGCTGGCCGATATCTACGTCGGGGCCATCAAGAACGGCATGGGCAACAACGGAATGTAAGCCAGGGTCCGGCTCATATTGGTTGTGCACGCTCACGGCGAGCGTCCGCCCTGAAGCAACCACGCTATGCACGACGTCTCAATTAGACGCCATCTTGGAAAAAGCGTGATTAGGGCATAGAGTTCTGTGAAATATTTCGGTTTATCTAGATTTTTCTACGGAGATACATACCATATTTTCAGGTTATTGTTGTCCACAGAATACGTTGTCATGCGATGACGCCATCTTGACATCTCGCAAAAACCAAAATAATACCCAGAATGCATTGCACATGCAGCGGGGCCTCACAGTGGAATAATCTGAACTATGATTTGCGAAGTCGTCTATTGAACGACATTGCTCACCGCGAACTATTAATATTATGATGCGGTACAGTTCGTTCTTCGGTAATTGGGACAATTTTCTCACCGCAATCCGTTAGCGTCCTTGACCAATCCGCCAAGTTCACGTAGCACCGTAATCGTAATGGTATATATGGTATAAAGGTTAGGTTCGGTCGGAATTGATTCTTATCTTGTGTACACATCTTCGCAAATATCCGCCATCTTGGAAAACGAAACTTGTCTGGCGCAAAACGTCCTGGAAGCTATTTCATTGTTATCTGTAAGGATTGTTAGGGTAAGGGATTGTGAGGGATTGTAAGGATAAATTCAATATTTAATGACATAAATGGTATACAAGTAAAAGGCATAACTTATGTGATATTACAGAATGTTAGATGGTCTACAGAATGTCTTTTACCAAACAATGACACCATCTTGACCTTGCGTAAAGATTAAATGATACCATAATGCATTGCGCATGCAGTGGCGCCTCACAGTGGAATAATCTGAATTCTAATGTTTTCTTTAATGTTTTTCTTTCAGGTTCCTGGAGTTGTTTCCCAAGCTGCTGGCCTCGCTGGAGGCGCAGGAGGCCGTGGAACATGATGGCGGCGAGATGACAGGGGCGCAGTACAAGAACCACCTCCTCAACAGCCTCTGCTCCGGACGGTCCGTCTCTCCCTAATACCAGATTACACAACATTTTATCTTATCTTATCGTCACAGTCTTTGTAACTTTGGTCTTTGTAAATTCGGTTTTTGTAACTTCACAGTCTTCATAACTTCAGTCTTTATAATTCCAGTCTTCTTAACTTCAGTCTTAATAGCTTCAGTCTTTGTAACTTCAATCTTTATGACTTGACTGTCTTTGTAACCCCACACGCTGCTTGGCCGACGACTCCAAACAGACATTGGAAACGCCTGATGCTCTTTTAACTCTACTACATCTAAATATCATAAATTGACACGCCTGTTAACTCATTCAGCAGTGTCTTTATACTATAGAAATCATCACAAAATGTAGTGCCGGCAAATTATATCTCACTCTTGTAACTGTCTTTATTTCTCCAGATGGGACTCCAGCTCTGTGATTCACCTGGCATCCATGTTCAAGGACGTACCTCTGACGCTGGATGAGTTGAAGTTCGTGTTGTCTAAGATACTGAGGATGCTGAAGAAGGTGGAGCTGCAAGAACTGCCGCCCCTTGTATACCAGCTGTTGCTGCTCACAACCAAGGTGAGCGAGCTGCTTCATTCCGGCGTTCATCCCGGTGCGAGATGGCTCAGCGGTCCGTTATGATCCACCGGCGTGAGGGGCGCGTTATGATACAGAACCTGCCCGGCGTGGGGGGCGCGTTGTGATACAGGACCTGCCCGGCGTGGGGGGCGCGTTATGATACAGGACCTGCCCGGCGTGGGGGGCGCGTTGTGATACAGGCGCTGCCCGCATAAGGATTATGTCCAGAAATTAGCACGTTTACCACAATCGTTATTATAACCACCCAGTATTAAACGTTTTACGTGACATATAATTCCTTGTAATTTCATGGTGAAAGAATTTTCCGACATAGTATCTGAATGGTACATATATATTTTGCAGTTTTATTTGATTTTTGGTTACTTGTATTATTATTATTGACACCATTTTTGTAATCCCGGACCAACATTGGTGCAACATGTTGAATGTTGATAAGACGCAATTGTGTAACAACACGTCGCTATCCAGCGTACCATCAGCGTTCATACACGTTACAATGTCGCGTTTTATTTGTCTGCCAAGGGTCACAAGAAACTGGTCTTGGAAGGGGTGACAAAGTATTTCGTAGAACAGGACAAGATTCAGAAGACATCCTCTGAGCAAAACCAGTAAGTACGCCAGGGTTAATTGTCAAGCGCCCTTCCCCCGCGGTTCGTATGGAATATACCTTATATCCTCCTAAGACCGGACCTTTGTCACCTAACTAGCAGGGCAATCAGCTCTCGTGTACTTTACGTGAAACGTTCGATCCTGACACTCCGCTCGTTCTAACGATTAATTTTAAAGTTTTCGCATTTGTTCACACGGAAAGTGACCTTTGCTTTTCAAAAAAAAAATATCTCAAAAACGTTTAGTACAATGTAAGGCATCAGCGTGTATTGAAGTGAAACATTACTTTGTCAAATCAAAGCGACGTACAGTCTATGTGAGCTGGTTCCCTTAAAAATTCGTATACTTACTCAAATGTTTATTGTAATATATTGCTTAATTGCTACTTCCCTTCTTCCATGATTATATCTTTATACAATATATTTTTTATACAATATCTGTAAGTCTAAATCTATATTTAATTTTGTTTAATGTGTTAAGGAGATATACACAATTTGTAGTTGGTATTTGTGTGAGCTTTGCGCCCGGTATGATAATTGAAATCGTTATGTCCTGATGCTCGCTAACGAAACAAGGAATCTATGTTTATGGAACTGTTGTGCCAATATGGGTCGTATCGACATTGTGACAGAAACAAAGCGTCAACGTTGGCAAGTACTGTTGGAGAAGGAAATTTACTGCTGTCTCATATTTAGACAGAGTGACTCGCTCTTCACGTCTGACCTTGGCGACCAGCTGCCGCACGTAGAGGGCACTATCATACTCCACATCACGTTCGCCGTGAAACGAGACCAAGATCTGGGGCGAGAGTTCCTCAAGTATCTCAAGGTAAGTGATGAGCAAGGTAACGGGGGCGAAATATAGCGAAACAGTCATTATTGTGTAATATTTCGAATTTCAAGATAAGAATTCATGCCTGATATTAGACCATCTTTTCATTTGTATAACCAGAGTCTGTTCTTGCCCTTCTCATCCAGAATTCGCAGCAAGCGTCCGCCAAGGAAGTCCTGGCTCCCTTCAACTTGGCTCTGCTGCTCTCCCTGTCCAAGCTTCACCGCTTTGAGGAGCAGGTACTTCATTGAGCAACACCTACAACACAGTGGCGTGGAGATTCGTCTCTGTGCGACACCAACTGAATAGTCCTCCATCGATAGAACACGCCGACGTTAAATTACTGTCACTGGGAATTATCTTTTCGTTGACTTTGATACTTTGCGTGATTACTTGTCGTTGATTGAAAACTAAGTGTACCACGTCACAGATTTGTGTGTACTCCACTGTTTCATTGCGGAGTTTTAGGATGCTGGCAATTAATGTAATGACCAGATCATCCCTGCACTAAGCAGGCCATAAGTTATAGCAATTTTACACCCTGACATGATTTCGGCGTGAACAAGTGTTAACGTTTACAATAGCTTTAAAGTGGGTGTCCAACCTAATTTAATCGCGATCTGCGCCGAAAGTTTACATCTTAAAATGAAATTGACGAGTGTTAACGCTTCGTTTCGACCGACTGGTGAGGAGAACAAAATTAAGCCAACCCGCCCCCAGCAATGTCAAGCAGAGCGCCATTTTGCCGGGAGCAGTGACGCATATTGTGACTAATCATATGGCGCCGCCTTACGTTTTAACTCGCGGAGAGATAGATCAGGGCCGCGATTTACAGATGAACAGCGGCAGTTCCAAGCCGTGCAGTAGCGCAAGATCTTAGTGTTTCATGGAAAAGTACTGTCCAAAAAAGTTGATATACGTCTTGCGACGATTGACTCCGCATCAATGCCACAATTGGAGTTAGAATCGCTGCTATTTACATTAGCGATTATCACGCGCTCTTATTTTGCTCACACAATAGGCGCAATTTCCGGTTTTAATAAATTAGATTATCGCCTCCTGATTGGTCAATCACAGACACACCTCCAAAAATGGCTGCCGCCTGGGTAAGCGGCGAAATTGTGCCTGGCGGTCACTTCTAAATGTTATTGTGAGCTATAGATCGAACGAAAAATTCTGTAATTTGGAGGATAGACAATTGGGTATTATATGAATCGGTAAAGCAGCGTTGGAGGCCAGGCTGGCGGTTCCCTTTAACTTATCACCTCCATAAGTGTTTTGTCTCGCCTTTCGCTGTGTGCCTGAGGGGTCTCTACTTGACCATTAGGTAACGCGTTCGGCTATTTAAGTGGAGTCTAGTGTCCTCTGCTAGGCCAGCTCTAGGAGCGGTGCGGTGCGTGGCCCCACATGTCTAGCTTCGCACAGAGTAGGGGGCTACTCCCGGAGAACTGGCTTCTCTCCGTATGGATCTTTCCCATTGTGGCGAGGTCACCTACAGCATGCTATTTAAAGCAACCCACCAATCATTTTTTACTACAAGGCTTCTTCGTTATAGTACCAAATACCCTATTTGTCTTGGCTCTCCCCACGAATCATGAATGTTGCTGACCACTCATTACAAACGGTTCCTCAGATATTTGACTTCCTGAAGACGGCTGTCCTGAAGAGCTTCAAGGATTGCGAGAAGCAGCGGGATTCGGACTGGGTTCGGGAGTTGGTTCCCGACAGCTGCGATATAGCCGACAACTTTCTGGATACCGTCAAGAGTAGGTTAGTGTGGCGTTGTGCATTACCCCGTCCACGGTGAGAGTAGGGTGGTGTGTGGCGTTGTGCATTACCCTGTCCACGGTGAGAGTAGGTTAGTGTGTGGCGTTGTGCATTACCCCGTCCACGGTGAGAGTAGGTTAGTGTGTGGCGTTGTGCATTACCCCTTCCACGGTCAGAGTAGGTTAGTGTGTGGCGTTGTGCATTACCCCGTCCACGGTGAGAGTAGGTTAGTGTGTGGCGTTGTGCATTACCCCGTCCACGGTGAGAGTAGGTTAGTGTGTGGCGTTGTGCATTACCCCGTCCACGGTGAGAGTAGGTTAGTGTGTGGCGCTGTGCATTACCCCGTCCACGGCGAGAGTAGGTTAGTGTGTGGCGTTGTGCATTACCCCGTCCACAGTGAGAGTAGGTTAGTGTGGCGTTGTGTATTACCCCGTCCACGGTGAGAGTAGGTTAGTGTGTGGCGTTGTGCATTACCCAGTCCACGGTGAGAGTAGGTTAGTGTGTGGCGTTGTGCATTATCCCGTCCACGGTGAGAGTAGGTTAGTGTGTGGCGTTGTGCATTACCCCGTCCACGGTGAGAGTAGGTTAGTGTGTGGCGTTGTGCATTACCCCGTCCACGGTGAGAGTAGGTTAGTGTGTGGCGTTGTGCATTACCCCGTCCACGGTGAGAGTAGGTTGATGTGTGGCGTTGTGCATTACCCCGTCCACAGTGAGAGTAGGTTGGTGTGTGGCGTTGTGCATTACCCCGTCCACGGTGAGAGTAGGTTAGTGTGTGGCGTTGTGCATTACCCCGTCCACGGTGAGAGTAGGTTAGTGTGTGGCGTTGTGCATTACCCCGTTCACGGTGAGAGTAGGTTAGTGTGTGGCGTTGTGCATTACCCCGTCCACGGTGAGAGTAGGTTAGTGTGTGGCGTTGTGCATTACCCCGTCCACGGTGAGAGTAGGTTGATGTGTGGCGTTGTGCATTACCCCGTCCACGGTGAGAGTAGGTTAGTGTGTGGCGTTGTGCATTACCCCGTCCACGGTGAGAGTAGGTTGATGTGTGGCGTTGTGCATTACCCCGTCCACGGTGAGAGTAGGTTGGTGTGTGGCGTTGTGCATTACCCCGTCCACGGTGAGAGTAGGTTAGTGTGTGGCGTTGTGCATTACCCCGTCCACGGTGAGAGTAGGTTAGTGTGTGGCGTTGTGCATTACCCCGTTCACGGTGAGAGTAGGTTATTGTGTGGCGTTGTGCATTACCCCGTCCACGGTGAGAGTAGGTTGGTGTGTGGCGTTGTGCATTACCCCGTCCACGGTGAGAGTAGGTTGGTGTGTGGCGCTGTGCATTACCCCGTCCACGGGGAGAGTAGGTTAGTGTGTGGCGTTGTGCATTACCCCGTCCACGGTGAGAGTAGGTTGGTGTGTGGCGTTGTGCATTACCCCGTCCACGGTGAGAGTAGGTTAGTGTGTGGCGTTGTGCATTACCCCGTCCACGGTGAGAGTAGGTTAGTGTGTGGCGTTGTGCATTACCCCGTCCACGGTGAGAGTAGGTTAGTGTGTGGCGTTGTGCATTACCCCGTCCACGGGGAGAGTAGGTTAGTGTGTGGCGTTGTGCATTACCCCGTCCACGGTGAGATTAGGTTGGTGTGTGGCGTTGTGCATTACCCCGTCCACGGTGAGAGTAGGTTAGTGTGTGGCTTTGTGCATTACCCCGTCCACGGTGAGAGTAGGTTAGTGTGTGGCGTTGTGCATTACCCCGTCCACGGTGAGAGTAGGTTAGTGTGTGGCGTTGTGCATTACCCCTTCCACGGTGAGAGTAGGTTAGTGTGTGGCGTTGTGCATTACCCCGTCCACGGTGAGAGTAGGTTAGTGTGTGGCGTTGTGCATTACCGCGTCCACGGTGAGAGTAGGTTAGTGTGTGGCCTTGTGCATTACCCTGTCCACGGTGAGAGTAGGTTAGTGTGTGGCGTTGTGCATTAAACCGTCCACGGTGAGAGTAGGTTAGTGTGTGGCGCTGTGCATTACCCTGTCCACGGTGAGAGTAGGTTGGTGTGTGGCGTTGTGCATTACCCTGTCCACGGTGAGAGTAGGTTGGTGTGTGGCGTTGTGCATTACCCCGTCCACGGTGAGAGTAGGTTAGTGTGTGGCGTTGTGCATTACCCCGTCCACGGTGAGAGTAGGTTAGTGTGTGGCTTTGTGCATTACCCCGTCCACGGTGAGAGTAGGTTAGTGTGTAGCGTTGTGCATTACCCCGTCCACGGTGAGAGTAGGTTAGTATGTGGCGTTGTGCATTACCCCGTCCACGGTGAGAGTAGGTTAGTGTGTGGCGTTGTGCATTACCCCGTCCGCGGTGAGAGTAGGTTAGGGTGTGGCGTTGTGCATTACCCCGTCCACGGTGAGAGTAGGTTAGTGTGTGGCGTTGTGCATTACCCCGTCCACGGTGAGAGTAGGTTAGTGTGTGGCGTTGTGCATTACCCCGTCCACGGTGAGAGTAGGTTAGTGTGTGGCGTTGTGCATTACCCCGTTCACGGTGAGAGTAGGTTGGTGTGTGGCGCTGTGCATTACCCTGTCCACGGTGAGAGTAGGTTGGTGTGTGGCGTTGTGCATTACCCCGTCCACGGTGAGAGTAGGTTAGTGTGTGGCGTTGTGCATTACCCCGTCCACGGTGAGAGTAGGTTAGTGTGTGGCGTTGTGCATTACCCTGTCCACGGTGAGAGTAGGTTAGTGTGTGGCGTTGTGCATTACCCCGTCCACGGTGAGAGTAGGTTAGTGTGTGGCGTTGTGCATTACCCCGTCCACGGTGAGAGTAGCTTAGGGTGTGGCGTTGTGCATTACCCCGTCCACGGTGAGAGTAGGTTAGTGTGTGGCGTTGTGCATTACCCCGTCCACGGTGAGAGTAGGTTAGTGTGTGGCGTTGTGCATTACCCCGTCCACGGGGAGAGTAGTTTAGTTTGTGGCGTTGTGCATTACCCCGTCCACGGTGAGAGTAGGTTAGTGTGTGGCGTTGTGCATTACCCCGTCCACGGTGAGAGTAGGTTGGTGTGTGGCGCTGTGCATTACCCCGTCCACGGGGAGAGTAGGTTAGTGTGTGGCGTTGTGCATTACCCCGTCCACGGTGAGAGTAGGTTGGTGTGTGGCGTTGTGCATTACCCCGTCCACGGTGAGAGTAGGTTAGTGTGTGGCGTTGTGCATTACCCCGTCCACGGTGAGAGTGGGTTGGTGTGTGGCGCTGTGCATTACCCCGTCCACGGGGAGAGTAGTTTAGTTTGTGGCGTTGTGCATTACCCCGTCCACGGTGAGAGTAGGTTAGTGTGTGGCGTTGTGCATTACCCCGTCCACGGTGAGAGTAGGTTGGTGTGTGGCGCTGTGCATTACCCCGTCCACGGGGAGAGTAGGTTAGTGTGTGGCGTTGTGCATTACCCCGTCCACGGTGAGAGTAGGTTGGTGTGTGGCGTTGTGCATTACCCCGTCCACGGAGAGAGTAGGTTAGTGTGTGGCGTTGTGCATTACCCCGTCCACGGTGAGAGTAGGTTAGTGTGTGGCGTTGTGCATTACCCCGTCCACGGTAAGAGTAGGTTGGTGTGTGGCGTTGTGCATTACCCCGTCCACGGTGAGAGTAGGCTGGTGTGTGGCCTTGTGCATTACCCTGTCCACGGTGAGAATAGATTAGTGTGTGGCGTTGTGCATTACCCCGTCCACGGTGAGAGTAGGTTAGTGTGTGGGGTTGTGCATTACCCCGTCCACGGTGAGAGTAGGTTAGTGTGTGGCGTTGTGCATTACCCCGTCCACGGTGAGAGTAGGTTAGTGTGTGGCTTTGTGCATTACCCCGTCCACGGTGAGAGTAGGTTGGTGTGTGGCCTTGTGCATTACCCTCTCCACGGTGAGAATAGGTTAGTGTGGCGTTGTGCATTACCCCGTTCACGGTGAGAGTAGGTTGGTGTGTGGCGCTGTGCATTACCCCGTCCACGGGGAGAGTAGGTTAGTGTGTGGCGTTGTGCATTACCCCGTCCACGGTGAGAGTAGGTTAGTGTGTGGCGTTGTGCATTACCCCGTCCACGGTGAGAGTAGGTTAGTGTGTGGCGTTGTGCATTACCCCGTCCACGGTGAGAGTAGGTTAGTGTGTGGCGTTGTGCATTACCCCGTCCACGGTGAGAGTAGGTTAGTGTGTGGCGTTGTGCATTACCCCGTCCACGGGGAGAGTAGGTTAGTGTGTGGCGTTGTGCATTACCCCGTCCACGGTGAGATTAGGTTGGTGTGTGGCGTTGTGCATTACCCCGTCCACGGTGAGAGTAGGTTGGTGTGTGGCTTTGTGCATTACCCCGTCCACGGTGAGAGTAGGTTAGTGTGTGGCGTTGTGCATTACCCCGTCCACGGTGAGAGTAGGTTAGTGTGTGGCGTTGTGCATTACCCCGTCCACGGTGAGAGTAGGTTAGTGTGTGGCGTTGTGCATTACCCCGTCCACGGTGAGAGTAGGTTAGTGTGTGGCGTTGTGCATTACCGCGTCCACGGTGAGAGTAGGTTAGTGTGTGGCCTTGTGCATTACCCTGTCCACGGTGAGAGTAGGTTAGTGTGTGGCGTTGTGCATTACCCCGTCCACGGTGAGAGTAGGTTAGTGTGTGGCGCTGTGCATTACCCCGTCCACGGTGAGAGTAGGTTAGTGTGTGGCGTTGTGCATTACCCTGTCCACGGTGAAAGTAGGTTGGTGTGTGGCGTTGTGCATTACCCCGTCCACGGTGAGAGTAGGTTAGTGTGTGGCGTTGTGCATTACCCCGTCCACGGTGAGAGTAGGTTAGTGTGTGGCGTTGTGCATTACCCCGTCCACGGTGAGAGTAGGTTAGTGTGTGGCGTTGTGCATTACCCCGTCCACGGTGAGAGTAGGTTAGTGTGTGGCGTTGTGCATTACCCCGTCCACGGTGAGAGTAGGTTAGGGTGTGGCGTTGTGCATTACCCCGTCCACGGTGAGAGTAGGTTAGTGTGTGGCGTTGTGCATTACCCCGTCCACGGTGAGAGTAGGTTAGTGTGTGGCGTTGTGCATTACCCCGTCCACGGTGAGAGTAGGTTAGTGTGTGGCGTTGTGCATTACCCCGTCCACGGTGAGAGTAGGTTGGTGTGTGGCGCTGTGCATTACCCCGTCCACGGGGAGAGTAGGTTAGTGTGTGGCGTTGTGCATTACCCCGTCCACGGTGAGAGTAGGTTGGTGTGTGGCGTTGTGCATTACCCCGTTCACGGTGAGAGTAGGTTAGTGTGTGGCGTTGTGCATTACCCCGTCCACGGTGAGAGTAGGTTGGTGTGTGGCGCTGTGCATTACCCCGTCCACGGGGAGAGTAGGTTAGTGTGTGGCGTTGTGCATTACCCCGTCCACGGTGAGAGTAGGTTGGTGTGTGGCGTTGTGCATTACCCCGTCCACGGTGAGAGTAGGTTAGTGTGTGGCGTTGTGCATTACCCCGTCCACGGTGAGAGTAGGTTAGTGTGTGGCGTTGTGCATTACCCCGTCCACGGTGAGAGTAGGTTAGTGTGTGGCGTTGTGCATTACCCCGTCCACGGTGAGAGTAGGTTGGTGTGTGGCCTTGTGCATTACCCTGTCCACGGTGAGAATAGGTTAGTGTGTGGCGTTGTGCATTACCCCGTCCACACTGAGAGTAGGTTAGTGTGTGGCGTTGTGCATTACCCCGTCCACGGTGAGAGTAGGTTAGTGTGTGGCGTTGTGCATTACCCCGTCCACGGTGAGAGTAGGTTAGTGTGTGGCGTTGTGCATTACCCCGTCCACGGTGAGAGTAGGTTAGTGTGTGGCGTTGTGCATTACCCCGTCCACGGTGAGCGTAGGTTAGTGTGTGGCGTTGTGCATTACCCCGTCCACGGTGAGAGTAGGTTAGTGTGTGGCGTTGTGCATTACCCCGTCCAAGGTGAGAGTAGGTTAGTGTGTGGCGTTGTGCATTACCCCGTCCACGGTGAGAGTAGGTTAGTGTGTGGCGTTGTGCATTACCCCGTCCACGGTGAGAGTAGGTTAGTGTGTGGCGTTGTGCATTACCCCGTCCACGGTGAGAGTAGGTTAGTGTGTGGCCTTGTGCATTACCCCGTCCACGGTGAGAGTAGGTTAGTGTGTGGCGTTGTGCCAGGGCTTTATAGGGGAGGACAGACCTGCCTCTGGGCTTTGTGTGGGGATGGTCCACTCCCCTTTCTCAATTGTTGATTAATGATCGAAAGAGGAAGCTTATTTATGCATTTTAACATTAAAATAACATTAAAAAAATGTCGAAGGCCCATTTTACGACATTTTAAACATTCCGGCTTCGTTCAAGGATTCCAATTTATCCCACTGTATATTTTTCAGAACTTTCGAATTTCTCACAATGTTTAATTCAAATACATTCGACTTTTCCGGCCATTGTATAGCATTTTCCTTCGTTCAAGGCAGCCTTCCTGACTCAAGTGGTAAGGACGTTGAGCTGCAGGTCAACGACTCTCACTTAACTCCATTTACTTGTCACGGGAAGTTACTTGGACCATTTTTTCCTTCATATGCACAAAAGTGGCCTAAGCCACCAAAAATAAATTAATTATCCAGACTTCTCTGATTGTATACAATTTTTTTCTATACCAGTAAATTTGGCTGGGATCACGTGACCCAAGGCCTGGTACAGCTGGGGTTCACTTTGATGGACTCCTTCGGCCCCAAGACGTCGTTCGGCCGCATCGTGGAGACCGGGGCCACGGTTACCATGACACCCTCCCAGAGGGCCTGTCAGCTGGGTTCCACCATTCTGCTGGAGACCTTCAAGACCCACGAGATGGTGCGACATGACATTCTGGAGCAAACCATCAACAGGGTCGTCACCAAGGCAACGGCCCCTGTCTCCCATTATCTAGGTAGGTTGTAATAGTCGTATTGTATATTTTTCTTGCGTCAACGTTATTAAGAAATATAATTGTATGTTAATCTGTATTGCATAATATTCAGACAAACACACTATCTAGTAAACGTCTAAATTATATGTGTGCTATTGTTAAAGAGTCTACCATATAAACCTCCGCAGCCTCAACACAAGGGCTAAACGGTGCCAAGGAACATTCATGGATGATGAAGGATGAATCTGTGAAGCATGTTGCAGATTGAGTGCCCTGGTGGGATTCGAACCCAGGACCTATTGTTCCGCGCTCTTGTGGGTTAACCACTACACAATGGAGGCCCCCAGGACCTATTGTTCTGCGGTCTTGTGGGTTAACCACTACACAATGAAGGCCCCCAGGACCTATTGTTCCGCGGTCTTGTGGGTTAACCAATACACAATGGAGGCCCCCAGGACCTATTGTTCCGCGGTCTTGTGGGTTAACCATCACACAATGGAGGTCCCCAGGACCTATTGTTCCGCGGTCTTGTGGGTTAACCACTACACAATGGAGGCCCCCAGGACCTATTGTTCTGCGGTCTTGTGGGTTAACCACTACACAATGGAGGCCCCCAGGACCTATTGTTCCGCGGTCTTGTGGGTTAACCAATACACAATGAAGGCCCCCATGACCTATTGTTCCGCGGTCTTGTGGGTTAACCACTACACAATGGAGGCCCCCAGGACCTATTGTTCCGCGGTCTTGTGGGTTAACCACAACACAATGGAGGTCCCCAGGACCTATTGTTCTGCGGTCTTGTGGGTTAACCACTACACAATGGAGGCCCCCAGGACCTATTGTTCCGCGGTCTTGTGGGTTAACCACTACACAATGGAGGTCCCCCAGGACCTATTGTTCCGCGGTCTTGTGGGTTAACCACTACACAATGGAGGCCCCCAGGACCTATTGTTCTGCGGTCTTGTGGGTTAACCACAACACAATGGAGGTCCCCAGGACCTATTGTTCCGCGGTCTTGTGGGTTAACCACAACACAATGGAGGTCCCCAGGACCTATTGTTCTGCGGTCTTGTGGGTTAACCACTACACAATGGAGGCCCCCAGGACCTATTGTTCTGCGGTCTTGTGGGTTAACCACTACACAATGGAGGCCTCCAGGACCTATTGTTCCGCGGTCTTGTGGGTTAACCACTACACAATGGAGGCCCCCAGGATCTATTGTTCTGTGGTCTTGTGGGTTAACCACAACACAATGGAGGCCCCCAGGACCTATTGTTCCGCGGTCTTGTGGGTTAACCACTACACAATGGAGGCCTCCAGGACCTATTGTTCTGCGGTCTTGTGGGTTAACCACTACACAATGGAGGCCTCCAGGACCTATTGTTCCGCGGTCTTGTGGGTTAACCACAACACAATGGAGGTCCCCAGGACCTATTGTTCTGCGGTCTTGTGGGTTAACCACTACACAATGGAGGCCTCCAGGACCTATTGTTCTGTGGTCTAGTGCGCTAACCACTACACAATGGAGGCCCCCAGGACCTATTGTTCCGCGGTCTTGTGGGTTAACCAGTACACAATGGAGGCCCCCAGGACCTATTGTTCCGCGGTCTTGTGGGTTAACCACTACACAATGGAGGCCCCCAGGATCTATTGTTCTGTGGTCTTGTGGGTTAACCAGTACACAATGGAGGCCCTCAGGACCTATTGTTCCGCGGTCTTGTGGGTTAACCACTACACAATGGAGGCCCCCAGGACCTATTGTTCCGCGGTCTTGTGGGTTAACCACAACACAATGGAGGTCCCCAGGACCTATTGTTCTGCGGTCTTGTGGGTTAACCACTACACAATGGAGGCCCCCAGGATCTATTGTTCTGTGGTCTTGTGGGTTAACCACTACACAATGGAGGTCCCCAGGACCTATTGTTCCGCGGTCTTGTGGGTTAACCACTACACAATGGAGGCCCCCAGGATCTATTGTTCTGTGGTCTTGTGGGTTAACCAGTACACAATGGAGGCCCCCAGGACCTATTGTTCCGCGGTCTTGTGGGTTAACCACTACACAATGGAGGCCCCCAGGACCTATTGTTCCGCGGTCTTGTGGGTTAACCACAACACAATGGAGGTCCCCAGGACCTATTGTTCTGCGGTCTTGTGGGTTAACCACTACACAATGGAGGCCCCCAGGACCTATTGTTCCGCGGTCTTGTGGGTTAACCACTACACAATGGAGGTCCCCAGGGCCTATTGTTCCGCGGTCTTGTGGGTTAACCACTACACAATGAAGGCCCCCCAGGACCTATTGTTCTGTGGTCTTGTGGGTTAACCACAACACAATGGAGGTCCCCAGGACCTATTGTTCTGCGGTCTTGTGGGTTAACCACTACACAATGGAGGCCCCCAGTGTACATACAAGGCCTAAGCTCGAACCTTTTATTTACCCTTTCATATCTTTTTTTCTCGTGTGTTCATTGGCCCGTTTTTAGCCTATGTGTGCTGAAAAAGATTGCCTAAATCACCCAACATTCCATATATATTTTTCCTGTGGCTGCTGTCAGAGCTGCTGAGCGCCACCGTGCGGGCGGCGCCGCAGATCCTGCTGGAGTGCCTCGCCAAGGTGCGCGAGGCCTTCGACTACCTCTCCTTCCTGCCGCCCGGCACCGCGCTGGGTCTGCTCACAGCCGTCCAACCGCTCCTCAAGGTCAGCATGTCGCTCAAGGACACCCTGGTGCTGGTCCTCAGGAAGTCCATGTTCTCAAGGTAAGCGAGACCCGCGGCTGAAATGGGTCGTTCTTCCATGTAAGGGCGAACCATTGTTTCAGTATAGCTCATGTATTACTCACGCCAAACGTTTAGTACAATAATACATTTCGTGGGTTCTTACATGGACGATGGACCCCCGGAGGTGTTCCTTGGCCTAATGTAGCCCACGTGTGCACAAAATCGGCTTAAATCAAGAATCAGTTCATCTATTGACCCAATTTAGTCTCATTTGCACATTTTGCCGCCTAAAACACCAATGTTTCATTTAATTCTGTTACATGTTATTAGTCTCGTATTACTCACGTCTAACGTTTGCTACAATAATACATTTCGTGGGTTGTTACATGGGAAATGAACCCTGCAGTGTCTGTTGATCTCAAAACAAGTGGAGGTCCAGTGCTTTACCATTATGTACGTTACGTATATAAAGCCAATGCCAAAGAAGTAAATGTTATAAAAATATTGCCGGTATTGGCTTTTATTTCACAGACTATGTCGCCTTAGTGACATTGATAACACGTCTGCAGCAGCTGTATTTACCCGTGTATCCATGTTGTTTGGACAAGCAGAGGGGGGCCTCACTGGTCCAGTGGTTAGAGCACTAGACCGCATATCAATAGGTCCTGGGTTCGAGTCCGGGCGTATCTAATCTGGGCTTTTATTTCATCCAGTCCTTTAACCTTTACCACAGACGTGGCCAGAAACACCCAAGACATTGTTCTAGCGGGATTAGCTATGATGACATTAATAACGCGCTATTTTGACCACATTACCCGTAATACTATTGATGACACGTGCGCCATTAACAGTTGTCTGTCCCAGTGGTGTTACCGGCAACGCTGCTATCACTACTATCAATACCATCACTGCCACGTTGTGATCCCGCCGCTGTCCCACAGACAGACGGATGCGCGGCGGACGGCCGTCAACGGCTTCCTGATGATCCTGAAGCACTTCAAGGTGCTTGGCGGCCTGCCGTCCAGCCAGGCCAGTCAGTCCGGATTCTCCGCCAGCCAGGTAAAAACCACATTTTTTCTTCTTTTAGATATATTTTTCATTATTTTGCATGCAGGAAATCTGCCTAACGTGTACATGACAAGACAAGGACGAAAGGACGGTACATCTCAAGTGATTTACGCACCCTCAACACATCGCTGAAAAAAAATTGTCGCCTGATTTCGAATTAGGAATTTATTGTTTTATGTCATGGACACAAACCTGCATTTGGAGCATGTTTCTTCCAACCCCGCTTCGTTGTCTAGGGACTCTGTTTTTTGGTCCCATTTGGAACCTCCGTGGCCAAGTGGTAAAACTCTCGACGGCAGATTAATTTATAGGTCCCTGGTTCGAAACCTGATCTGGGGTCCTATTGCATCCATATCATTCATGAGGTCCGGAGGGGTCGTTCTTCCATGTAAGGACGAACCATTGTTTCAGCATAGCTCACGTATTACTCACGCCTAACGTTTACTACAATAACACATTTCGTGTGTTCTTACATGGAAGGTTCCTTGGCCTTATGTAGCCCACGTATGCACAAAATGGGCTTAAATCAAGAATCAGTTCATCTATTGACCCAATTTAGCCTCATTTGCACATTTTGCGGCCCAAAAACATCAATGTTTCATTTAATTCTGTTACGTGTTATTAGCGTCCGATTTTTGAAAGCGCCTCCTGTTCCCCTGTCCCCTGTAAAGCGCCTCCTGTTCCCCTGTCCCCTGTAAAGCGCCTCCTGTTCCCCTGTCCCCTGTAAAGCGCCTCCTGTTCCCCTGTCCCCTGTAAAGCGCCTCCTGTTCCCCTGTCCCCTGTAAAGCGCCTCCTGTTCCCCTGTCCCCTGTAAAACGCCTCCTGTTCCCCTGTCCCCTGTAAAGCGCCTCCTGTTCCCCTGTCCCCTGTAAAGCGCCTCCTGTTCCCCTGTCCCCTGTAAAGCGCCTCCTGTCCCCCTGTCCCCTGTAAAGCGCCTCCTGTTCCCCTGTCCCCTGTAAAGCGCCTCCTGTTCCCCTGTCCCCTGTAAAGCGCCTCCTGTTCCCCTGTCCCCTGTAAAGCGCCTCCTGTTCCCCTGTCCCCTGTAAAGCGCCTCCTGTCCCCCTGTCCCCTGTAAAACGCCTCCTGTTCCCCTGTCCCCTGTAAAGCGCCTCCTGTTCCCCTGTCCCCTGTAAAGCGCCTCCTGTTCCCCTGTCCCCTGTAAAACGCCTCCTGTTCCCCTGTCCCCTGTAAAGCGCCTCCTGTTCCCCTGTCCCCTGTAAAGCGCCTCCTGTTCCCCTGTCCCCTGTAAAGCGCCTCCTGTCCCCCTGTCCCCTGTAAAACGCCTCCTGTTCCCCTGTCCCCTGTAAAGCGCCTCCTGTTCCCCTGTCCCCTGTAAAGCGCCTCCTGTTCCCCTGTCCCCTGTAAAGCGCCTCCTGTTCCCCTGTCCCCTGTAAAGCGCCTCCTGTTCCCCTGTCCCCTGTAAAGCGCCTACTGTTCCCCTGTCCCCTGTAAAGCGCCTCCTGTTCCCCTGTCCCCTGTAAAGCGCCTCCTGTTCCCCTGTCCCCTGTAAAGCGCCTCCTGTTCCCCTGTCCCCTGCAAAGCGCCTCCTGTTCCCCTGTCCCCTGTAAAGCGCCTCCTGTTCCCCTGTCCCCTGTAAAGCGCCTCCTGTTCCCCTGTCCCCTGTAAAGCGCCTCCTGTTCCCCTGTCCCATGTAAAGCACCTCCTGTTCCCCTGTCCCCTGTAAAGCGCCTCCTGTTCCCCTGTCCCCTGTAAAGCGCCTCCTGTTCCCCTGTCCCCTGTAAAGCGCCTCCTGTTCCCCTGTCCCCTGTAAAGCGCCTCCTGTTCCCCTGTCCCCTGTAAAGCGCCTACTGTTCCCCTGTCCCCTGTAAAGCGCCTCCTGTTCCCCTGTCCCCTGTAAAGCGCCTCCTGTTCCCCTGTCCCCTGTAAAGCGCCTCCTGTTCCCCTGTCCCCTGTAAAGCGCCTCCTGTTCCCCTGTCCCCTGTAAAGCGCCTCCTGTTCCCCTGTCCCCTGTAAAGCGCCTCCTGTTCCCCTGTCCCCTGTAAAACGCCTCCTGTTCCCCTGTCCCCTGTAAAGCGCCTCCTGTTCCCCTGTCCCCTGTAAAGCGCCTCCTGTTCCCCTGTCCCCTTTAAAGCGCCTCCTGTCCCCCTGTCCCCTGTAAAGCGCCTCCTGTTCCCCTGTCCCCTGTAAAGCGCCTCCTGTTCCCCTGTCCCCTGTAAAGCGCCTCCTGTTCCCCTGTCCCCTGTAAAGCGCCTCCTGTTCCCCTGTCCCCTGTAAAGCGCCTCCTGTTCCCCTGTCCCCTGTAAAGCGCCCCCTGTCCCCTGTAAAACGCCTCCTGTTCCCCTGTCCCCTGTAAAGCGCCTCCTGTTCCCCTGTCCCCTGTAAAGCGCCTCCTGTTCCCCTGTCCCCTGTAAAACGCCTCCTGTTCCCCTGTCCCCTGTAAAGCGCCTCCTGTTCCCCTGTCCCCTGTAAAGCGCCTCCTGTTCCCCTGTCCCCTGTAAAGCGCCTCCTGTCCCCCTGTCCCCTGTAAAACGCCTCCTGTTCCCCTGTCCCCTGTAAAGCGCCTCCTGTTCCCCTGTCCCCTGTAAAGCGCCTCCTGTTCCCCTGTCCCCTGTAAAGCGCCTCCTGTTCCCCTGTCCCCTGTAAAGCGCCTCCTGTTCCCCTGTCCCCTGTAAAGCGCCTCCTGTTCCTCTGTCCCCTGTAAAACGCCTCCTGTTCCCCTGTCCCCTGTAAAGCGCCTCCTGTTCCCCTGTCCCCTGTAAAGCGCCTCCTGTTCCCCTGTCCCCTGTAAAACGCCTCCTGTTCCCCTGTCCCCTGTAAAGCGCCTCCTGTTCCCCTGTCCCCTGTAAAGCGCCTCCTGTTCCCCTGTCCCCTGTAAAGCGCCTCCTGTCCCCCTGTCCCCTGTAAAACGCCTCCTGTTCCCCTGTCCCCTGTAAAGCGCCTCCTGTTCCCCTGTCCCCTGTAAAGCGCCTCCTGTTCCCCTGTCCCCTGTAAAGCGCCTCCTGTTCCCCTGTCCCCTGTAAAGCGCCTCCTGTTCCCCTGTCCCCTGTAAAGCGCCTACTGTTCCCCTGTCCCCTGTAAAGCGCCTCCTGTTCCCCTGTCCCCTGTAAAGCGCCTCCTGTTCCCCTGTCCCCTGTAAAGCGCCTCCTGTTCCCCTGTCCCCTGCAAAGCGCCTCCTGTTCCCCTGTCCCCTGTAAAGCGCCTCCTGTTCCCCTGTCCCCTGTAAAGCGCCTCCTGTTCCCCTGTCCCCTGTAAAGCGCCTCCTGTTCCCCTGTCCCATGTAAAGCACCTCCTGTTCCCCTGTCCCCTGTAAAGCGCCTCCTGTTCCCCTGTCCCCTGTAAAGCGCCTCCTGTTCCCCTGTCCCCTGTAAAGCGCCTCCTGTTCCCCTGTCCCCTGTAAAGCGCCTCCTGTTCCCCTGTCCCCTGTAAAGCGCCTCCTGTTCCCCTGTCCCCTGTAAAGCGCCTCCTGTTCCCCTGTCCCCTGTAAAGCGCCTCCTGTTCCCCTGTCCCCTGTAAAGCGCCTCCTGTTCCCCTGTCCCCTGTAAAGCGCCTCCTGTTCCCCTGTCCCCTGTAAAGCGCCTCCTGTTCCCCTGTCCCATGTAAAGCGCCTCCTGTTCCCCTGTCCCCTGTAAAGCGCCTCCTGTTCCCCTGTCCCCTGTAAAGCGCCTCCTGTTCCCCTGTCCCCTGTAAAGCGCCTCCTGTTCCCCTGTCCCCTGTAAAGCGCCTCCTGTTCCCCTGTCCCCTGTAAAGCGCGTCCTGTTCCCCTGTCCCCTGTAAAACGCCTCATGTTCCCCTGTCCCCTGTAAAACGCCTCCTGTTCCCCTGTCCCCTGTAAAGCGCCTCCTGTTCCCCTGTCCCCTGTAAAGCGCCTCCTGTTCCCCTGTCCCCTGTAAAGCGCCTCCTGTTCCCCTGTCCCATGTAAAGCGCCTCCTGTTCCCCTGTCCCATGTAAAGCGCCTCCTGTTCCCCTGTCCCATGTAAAGCGCCTCCTGTTCCCCTGTCCCCTGTATGATGTTTCTTGTATTCAGGTTGAGGTTGATGTCCACATTCCCCACAATCCCTCCAGTAACGAGGGCCTCTGTTTGGAGATTCTTGGCAACCTCCGGCGATGTCTGTCTCAACAAGCGGACGTCAGGCTGACATTCTATGACGTGAGTCTTCCACTCCCATAGATATGTTCAACAATGTCTTGTCACGTATAGCTCATTGTTTCTGCACCGAATTACAAAATGAGCTTACCATTTATATGTCGACGATTAGTATTTGTTGTGAATGGTGAGATTTTTCTAAGAAATGTTGGTTTGTTGCCAGTAAAACTGATGTTGGCTCGTAGAGCAGTCAAGGAAATCTGCTCTTCTCGTGTGCAGTCCGTGAAGCTGTGTTTTTATGTAGTTGTCCTCTCTGCCACTGTGAATGTTCAGGGGTTGTATGACGTGGTCTGCAAAAACACACAGCTCAGAAACCCAGTCCTTCAAATTCTACTTGCACAGGTGAGATATTGTATTGTAATAATAATTGTTATTTCTATTATTATTATTATTATTATTATTATTATTATTATTATTATTATTATTATTATTATTATTCGTATTATTATTATAAAAAAAATATTATTGTTTCGTGGATTTCATTGTGGAAGTGCAATGCGGTTTTATGAGCACGGTCTCTAGTGTTTAATGCAATACACCCAAAGATAGTGCCAGTTATTACGGAGTGAGACGCTGGCTCAGGATCACACAATTTGACACGAGGCCAGTTCCTTTGGGTCATTGAAGGAACCGGTGTATTAAGACCAATCTTCATTTGCGGTGACATGTCACGGGTGACACCGTTATCTGCCGGTAGACCCTGTACCTTCTGGGTCAGTTTTTTCATGTCAATTTCAGCTGATGAGTTATTACGAGGAGCAGGAAGACATTCAGCCTCCGCTGAAGCTCCAGTCCTGTGTCCACATTCAGGGAGAAGATGTGTCACTGGCAGAGCCCTTGGTAAGTGCCCACTGACTTACATTGTACAGTAAGGTACTGCTTACATTGTGGCCATATGGGAATCGCGAGCCCTGTTTGCTATTATTATTATTGTTATATATAATAAATAATAATTATAATTGTTTATTGTTTGTATATATATAATATGTATATATATACAATAAACAATTTGTATATATATAATTATAATTATTGAGTGAAATTTAATTGCAAAGTTTTGTGACCTTCCCGCAGCAAAATGGCGACCGGACGCACTCAGCGTCTGTGTGGTCACATGGCCTCGAATGAGTCACGTGACGGAGGCTGCTGGTTGACAAAGTCATAACGTTGCCATTCAAAGGCAGGGGGTCAATGAACTTTGTACGCAGAACGCAATGGGTCTCGTGGCGTCATAAAACTGATTTACTGCGTAAATCGTTTTATTTTTGCTTAACCCAGGGAGCCACCGTGGTCGGCGCTCTCAACTACACATTAATTGACTGTCTTTGTCCCAGGGGATCGTTTCAGCATTAACTGCTAATTGGTCCTGGAACCCTGTGACTTATATAACACGATATGTGACGTACCGGTAACTTTGTATTCCTCTCACCCAGTCACACCTGCTGAGTTGCCTGGTGCAGTGCTACATCAAGGACGGGGACAAGCCTGACAACGAGGTCGAGCATGACAACGCGCTGACTGAGGTGGAACAGGTGCTCGACTCTCTGGCCAGGCGGGTCTCCAAGAGCGAGCTGGAGGACTATGAGCTGGTCAGTACCTTATAGGCTGGGCTGACGCTGTGCTTGGCAAATAGTGGGATAAACCGCCACTTAAATGGTATAAAAAGGTGGGGTTGTTGTTATGGCAGCACACTGTTTTACTGTACCCCCGGGGACATGGCTCCACACACTTCTTTCTCGCAATGACGCGATATGACCAAAAGTAGTTACAGTTTCCTGAATATACAACCAACTGCTTTACTGCAGCTCTGAATGTGCCGATTGGAAATGTATTGCGTAAATCGCGCAAGCAACGCAACAGAAATCAACTACTCGTTACATTTTCTTCTCAAATGTCATCAATTTTTAAAGGAAACAACTTAATTCGAATCTGTGATTCTACGACAAGTAACTGGTTTGCATGTTGAGATTTTGTTGTAATATAATTTTGTTAATATAATTCCTTTGGCTAATGAAACAGGCGTCACCCATCATTATATAATATGAGATCGTATCGCTCGCACAAGACATATATGTATACTGTGGTACCTCCGAATCCTGACCCGGACGCCCAGTATGTGACATGTTCCCAGGAGGTTCTTTGGCTTAGTTTAGCCATTGTTTGCCCAAAAGCGGCCTACAGCACCAATTCATTTAATTTATTTATTTAGGACAAATCAGCAGACTTCTCGGCGGCTACCAGCGTGGGTGTGAAGAACAGCACCCTGGTCGGTCTTATGTCCGGTGTCAGCGAAGTTCTCATGGAGTACACGTTCGTCACGGGACAGTTCGAGTACGTATACATGTTGGGTATACACAAATACACACACAAACATTTGATCGCATGTTTAACCGTGTGCAAAACATCTGATTTTTTTTTTATATTTTGAAAATATGCTTCTTCAATTTATCACTTGGTATTGCAATAATTATAAATATATAAATAACCATAAATAATTTAACTATTAAACTTTTCTCAACCTCTGTTTCTCGTCGGGACCTTTTCTTTTGCAGGTTAATACACATATTTGTATAAATACAGCGTTGTATATCTTGGTAATTAATACACTAAGCTTACAATATATATATACATTAGAATTATATACATTTGTTTTCCCCTGCTAGAGCCAGCAGTTCGGACCACGTGTTACAGCTGTATAAGAACTACACCCAGCTGACCGACATAACGAAGGAGAAACCTGGGGGCGGGGGCGGGGGTGGGGGTGGGGGTGGGGCAGGCAGGAAGGGCCGCCCTCCCGCCGGGACCTCCAGTGGGGGGGGAGGCAAGGCGATGGCCAAGACCAAGTGCATGGCCTCCCTGAAGGGCATCACAACCCTGCTCACGGCGCTCTACAGGTACCCACATCAGTCATAATCCCTGGGGGTTGTCATGTCTTTCACACTCTATAAACTAGAACTAGTGGTTAAAGCGTCCTGAATATGCAACTAGCCATAAACAAGATAGAGTGGGAGGGGGGGGGGGGCAACTCCCCACTGTAATTGTTAGCGCACTAGACCGCATATCAATAGGTCCTGGGTTCGAAGCTGGACACCTCAACTGGACCATGTTTCATTTTTCTGCATTTGGAGAGATTTCTGGTCCCAGTTCAGCCCCTGTGTACACAACCGTCACTTGAGAGTATTTCCAACGTTTGTGACATTTTGTGCTTAAAAAAAATGGTGGTTACCCCTTAGGATGTGGCTCCGTACCTTTGATGCATCTCTTTAAACTAACCTACGGAGTCCACATAAAACTAACGTAATGGTCTTGAAACTTAAACTTACAACTAATCCACCACTGCTAATGCTTATAATAGCCATACTCATTATAGTCATAGCTGGTTGTATTAATTAAATATTGTCAAAACGTCAATTTTCCTTTATTTTATTTCGCCCCTGCAGGGATACCAACCCCCACCACCAGGAGGCGCTAGAGGTGTTGCGAGAGAATATCGACCTTGCGCGTTACGCCGTGACGTCAGCGCTGTACAAGCTGCAGCAGGTCAACCAGACCGGAGTCTGTGACGGCGCCGAGGGGGCCAACAAGGATCAGGTCTTCAAGTACTGCAAGCGGCTGGCCAGGTGAGGATCTTACGCCTTGTGGGAGATTTATGGTGCGGGTCATCATGCACCCAGCGCCGCCTTTGGGGGAGATTCCTGGCGCGGGTTATCATGCTCGCAGCGCCGCCTTGTGTGATATTTATGGTGCGGGTTATCATGCACCCAGCGCCACCTTTGGGGGAGATTCCTGGCGCGGGTTATCATGCTCGCAGCGCCGCCTTGTGTGATATTTATGGTGCGGTTCATCATGCACCCAGCGCCACCTTGTGTGATATCTATGGTGCCGTTCATCATGCACCCAGCGCCGCCTTGTGTGATATTTATGGTGCGGGTTATCATGCACCCAGCGCCGCCTTGTGTGATATTTATGGTGCGGTTCATCATGCACCCAGCGCCGCCTTGTGTGATAGTTATGGTGCGGGTTATCATGCACCCAGCGCCGCCTTGTGCGATATTTATGGTGCGGTTAATCATGCACCCAGCGCCGCCTTGTGTGATATTTATGGTGCGGGTTATCATGCACCCAGCGCCGCCTTTGGGGGAGATTCCTGGCGCGGGTTATCATGCTCGCAGCGCCGCCTTGTGTGATATTTATGGTGCGGGTTATCATGCACCCAGCGCCACCTTTGGGGGAGATTCCTGGCGCGGGTTATCATGCTCGCAGCGCCGCCTTGTGTGATATTTATGGTGCGGTTCATCATGCACCCAGCGCCACCTTGTGTGATATCTATGGTGCCGTTCATCATGCACCCAGCGCCGCCTTGTGTGATATTTATGGTGCGGGTTATCATGCACCCAGCGCCGCCTTGTGTGATATTTATGGTGCGGTTCATCATGCGCCCAGCGCCGCCTTGTGTGATATTTATGGTGCGGTTCATCATGCACCCAGCGCCGCCTTGTGTGATATTTATGGTGCGGGTCATCACGCACCCAGCGCCGCCTTGTGTGATATTTATGGTGCGGGTTATCATGCACCCAGCGCCGCCTTGTGTGATATTTATGGTGCGGTTCATCATGCACCCAGCGCCGCCTTGTGTGATATTTATGGTGCGGGTTATCATGCACCCAGCGCCGCCTTGTGTGATATTTATGGTGCGGTTCATCATGCACCCAGCGCCGCCTTGTGTGATATTTATGGTGCGGGTCATCACGCACCCAGCGCCGCCTTGTGTGATATTTATGGTGCGGGTTATCATGCACCCAGCGCCGCCTTGTGTGATATTTATGGTGCGGTTCATCATGCACCCAGCGCCACCTTGTGTGATATCTATGGTGCGGTTCCTCATGCACCCAGCGCCGCCTTGTGTGATATTTATGGTGCGGTTCATCATGCACCCAGCGCCGCCTTGTGTGATATTTATGGTGCGGGTCATCACGCACCCAGCGCCGCCTTGTGTGATATTTATGGTGCGGGTTATCATGCACCCAGCGCCGCCTTGTGTGATATTTATGGTGCGGTTCATCATGCACCCAGCGCCGCCTTGTGTGATATTTATGGTGCGGGTTATCATGCACCCAGCGCCGCCTTGTGTGATATTTATGGTGCGGTTCATCATGCACCCAGCGCCGCCTTGTGTGATATTTATGGTGCGGGTCATCACGCACCCAGCGCCGCCTTGTGTGATATTTATGGTGCGGGTTATCATGCACCCAGCGCCGCCTTGTGTGATATTTATGGTGCGGTTCATCATGCACCCAGCGCCACCTTGTGTGATATCTATGGTGCGGTTCCTCATGCACCCAGCGCCGCCTTGTGTGATATTTATGGTGCGGTTCATCATGCACCCAGCGCCACCTTGTGTGATATCTATGGTGCGGGTCATCATGCACCCAGCGCCGCCTTGTGTGATATTTATGGTGCGGTTCATCATGCACCCAGCGCCACCTTGTGTGATATTTATGGTGCGGGTTATCATGCACCCAGCGCCGCCTTGTGTGATATTTATGGTGCGGTTCATCATGCACCCAGCGCCGCCTTGTGTGATATTTATGGTGCGGGTCATCATGCACCCAGCGCCGCCTTGTGTGATATTTATGGTGCGGGTTATCATGCACCCAGCGCCGCCTTGTGTGATATTTATGGTGCGGTTCATCATGCACCCAGCGCCGCCTTGTGTGATATTTATGGTGCGGGTCATCATGCACCCAGCGCCGCCTTGTGTGATATTTATGGTGCGGGTTATCATGCACCCAGCGCCGCCTTGTGTGATATTTATGGTGCGGGTTATCATGCACCCAGCGCCGCCTTGTGTGATATTTATGGTGCGGTTCATCATGCACCCAGCGCCGCCTTGTGTGATATTTATGGTGCGGGTCATCATGCACCCAGCGCCGCCTTGTGTGATATTTATGGTGCGGTTCCTCATGCACCCAGCGCCGCCTTGTGTGATATTTATGGTGCGGGTTATCATGCACCCAGCGCCGCCTTGTGTGATATTTATGGTGCGGGTTATCATGCACCCAGCGCCGCCTTGTGTGATATTTATGGTGCGGTTCATCATGCACCCAGCGCCGCCTTGTGTGATATTTATGGTGCGGGTCATCATGCACCCAGCGCCGCCTTGTGTGATATTTATGGTGCGGTTCATCATGCACCCAGCGCCGCCTTGTGTGATATTTATGGTGCGGGTCATCATGCACCCAGCGCCGCCTTGTGTGATATTTATGGTGCGGGTTATCATGCACCCAGCGCCGCCTTGTGTGATATTTATGGTGCGGGTCATCATGCACCCAGCGCCGCCTTGTGTGATATTTATGGTGCGGGTTATCATGCACCCAGCGCCGCCTTGTGTGATATTTATGGTGCGGGTTATCATGCACCCAGCGCCGCCTTGTGTGATATTTATGGTGCGGGTCATCATACACCCAGCGCCGCCTTGTGTGATATTTATGGTGCGGTTCATCATGCACCCAGCGCCGCCTTGTGTGATATTTATGGTGCGGGTTATCATGCACCCAGCGCCACCTTGTGTGATATCTATGGTGCCGTTCATCATGCACCCAGCGCCGCCTTGTGTGATATTTATGGTGCGGGTTATCATGCACCCAGCGCCGCCTTGTGTGATATTTATGGTGCGGGTCATCATGCACCCAGCGCCGCCTTGTGTGATATTTATGGTGCGGGTTATCATGCACCCAGCGCCGCCTTGTGTGATATTTATGGTGCGGGTTATCATGCACCCAGCGCCGCCTTGTGTGATATTTATGGTGCGGGTTATCATGCACCCAGCGCCGCCTTGTGTGATATTTATGGTGCGGGTCATCATGCACCCAGCGCCGCCTTGTGTGATATTTATGGTGCGGGTCATCATGCACCCAGCGCCGCCTTGTGTGATATTTATGGTGCGGGTCATCATACACCCAGCGCCGCCTTGTGTGATATTTATGGTGCGGTTCATCATGCACCCAGCGCCGCCTTGTGTGATATTTATGGTGCGGGTCATCATACACCCAGCGCCGCCTTGTGTGATATTTATGGTGCGGGTTATCATGCACCCAGCGCCGCCTTGTGTGATATTTATGGTGCGGGTTATCATGCACCCAGCGCCGCCTTGTGTGATATTTATGGTGCGGGTCATCATGCACCCAGCGCCGCCTTGTGTGATATTTATGGTGCGGGTCATCATACACCCAGCGCCGCCTTGTGTGATATTTATGGTGCGGTTCATCATGCACCCAGCGCCGCCTTGAGTGATATTTATGGTGCGGTTCATCATGCACCCAGCGCCGCCTTGTGTGATATTTATGGTGCGGTTCCTCATGCACCCAGCGCCGCCTTGTGTGATATTTATGGTGCGGGTTATCATGCACCCAGCGCCGCCTTGTGTGATATTTATGGTGCGGTTCCTCATGCACCCAGCGCCGCCTTGTGTGATATTTATGGTGCGGGTCATGATGCACCCAGCGCCGCCTTGTGTGATATTTATGGTGCGGTTCCTCATGCACCCAGCGCCGCCTTGTGTGATATTTATGGTGCGGGTCATCATGCACCCAGCGCCGCCTTGTGTGATATTTATGGTGCGGTTCATCATGCACCCAGCGCCGCCTTGTGTGATATTTATGGTGCGGGTTATCATGCACCCAGCGCCGCCTTGTGTGATATTTATGGTGCCGTTCATCATGCACCCAGCGCCGCCTTGTGTGATATTTATGGTGCGGTTCCTCATGCACCCAGCGCCGCCTTGTGTGATATTTATGGTGCGGGTCATCATGCACCCAGCGCCGCCTTGTGTGATATTTATGGTGCGGTTCCTCATGCACCCAGCGCCGCCTTGTGTGATATTTATGGTGCGGTTCCTCATGCACCCAGCGCCGCCTTGTGTGATATTTATGGTGCGGTTCCTCATGCACCCAGCGCCGCCTTGTGTGATATTTATGGTGCGGGTCATCATGCACCCAGCGCCGCCTTGTGTGATATTTATGGTGCGGTTCATCATGCACCCAGCGCCGCCTTGTGTGATATTTATGGTGCGGGTTATCATGCACCCAGCGCCGCCTTGTGTGATATTTATGGTGCCGTTCATCATGCACCCAGCGCCGCCTTTGGGGGAGATTCCTGGTGCGGGTTATTATGCTCGCAGCGCCGCCTTGGGATATTTATGGTGCCGTTCATCATGCACCCAGCGTCGCCTTGTGTGATATTTATGGTGCGGGTCATCATGCACCCAGCGCCGCCTTGTGTGATATTTATGGTGCGGGTTGTCATGCACCCAGCGCCGCCTTTGGGGGAGATTCCTGGCGCGGGTTATCATGCTCGCAGCGCCGCCTTGTGGGATATTTATGGTGCGGTTCCTCATGCACCCAGCGCCGCCTTGTGTGATATTTATGGTGCGGGTTATCATGCACCCAGCGCCGCCTTGTGTGATATTTATGGTGCGGTTCATCATGCACCCAGCGCCGCCTTTGGGGGAGATTCCTGGCGCGGGTTATCATGCTCGCAGCGCCGCCTTGTGGGATATTTATGGTGCGGTTCCTCATGCACCCAGCGCCGCTTTGTGTGATATTTATGGTGCGGGTCATCATGCACCCAGCGCCGCCTTGTGTGATATTTATGGTGCGGGTCATCATGCACCCAGCGCCGCCTTGTGTGATATTTATGGTGCGGGTTATCATGCACCCAGCGCCGCCTTGTGTGATTTTTATGGTGCGGGTTATCATGCACCCAGCGCCGCCTTGTGTGATATTTATGGTGCCGTTCATCATGCACCCAGCGCCGCCTTGTGTGATATTTATGGTGCGGGTTATCATGCACCCAGCGCCGCCTTGTGTGATATTTATGGTGCGGTTCATCATGCACCCAGCGCCGCTTTGTGTGATATATATGGTGCGGGTCATCATGCACCCAGCGCCGCCTTGTGTGATATTTATGGTGCGGGTTGTCATGCACCCAGCGCCGCCTTGTGTGATATTTATGGTGCGGGTCATCATGCACCCAGCGCCGCCTTGTGTGATATTTATGGTGCGGGTTATCATGCACCCAGCGCCGCCTTGTGTGATATTTATGGTGCGGGTCATCATACACCCAGCGCCGCCTTGTGTGATATTTATGGTGCGGGTCATCATGCACCCAGCGCCGCCTTTGGGGGAGATTCCTGGCGCGGGTTATCATGCACGCAGCGCCGCCTTGTGTGATATTTATGGTGCGGTTCATCATGCACCCAGCGCCGCCTTGTGTGATATTTATGGTGCGGTTCATCATGCACCCAGCGCCGCCTTGTGTGATATTTATGGTGCGGGTTGTCATGCACCCAGCGCCGCCTTTGGGGGAGATTCCTGGCGCGGGTTATCATGCACCCAGCGCCGCCTTGTGTGATATTTATGGTGCGGGTCATCATGCACCCAGCGCCACCTTGTGTGATATTTATGGTGCGGGTTAGCATGCACCCAGCGCCGCCTTGTGTGATATTTATGGTGCGGGTTGTCATGCACCCAGCGCCGCCTTTGGGGGAGATTCCTGGCGCGGGTTATCATGCACCCAGCGCCGCCTTGTGTGATATTTATGGTGCGGTTCATCATGCACCCAGCGCCGCCTTGTGTGATATTTATGGTGCCGTTCATCATGCACCCGGCGCCGCCTTTGGGGGAGATTCCTGGCGCGGGTTATCATGCTCGCAGCGCCGCCTTGTGTGATATTTATGGTGCGGGTCATCATGCACCCAGCGCCGCCTTGTGTGATATCTATGGTGCCGTTCATCATGCACCCAGCGCCGCCTTGAGTGATATCTATGGTGCGGTTCATCATGCACCCAGCGCCGCCTTGTGTGATATTTATGGTGCGGTTCCTCATGCACCCAGCGCCGCCTTGTGTGATATTTATGGTGCCGTTCATCATGCACCCAGCGCCGCCTTGAGTGATATTTATGGTGCGGTTCATCATGCACCCAGCGCCGCCTTGTGTGATATTGATGGTGCGGTTCCTCATGCACCCAGCGCCGCCTTGAGTGATATTTATGGTGCCGTTCATCATGCACGCAGCGCCGCCTTGAGTGATATTTATGGTGCGGTTCATCATGCACCCAGCGCCGCCTTGTGTGATATTTATGGTGCGGTTCATCATGCACCCAGTGCCGCCTTGTCTGATATTTATGGTGCGGGTTATCATGCACCCAGCGCCGCCTTGTGTGATATTTATGGTGCGGTTCATCATGCACCCAGCGCCGCCTTGTGTGATATTTATGGTGCGGTTCATCATGCACCCAGCGCCGCCTTGTGTGATATTTATGGTGCGGTTCATCATGCACCCAGCGCCGCCTTGTGTGATATTTATGGTGCGGTTCCTCATGCACCCAGCGCCGCCTTGTGTGATATTTATGGTGCGGGTTATCATGCACCCAGCGCCGCCTTGTGTGATATTTATGGTGCGGGTTGTCATGCACCCAGCGCCGCCTTTGGGGGAGATTCCTGGCGCGGGTTATCATGCACCCAGCGCCGCCTTGTGTGATATTTATGGTGCGGGTCATCATGCACCCAGCGCCACCTTGTGTGATATTTATGGTGCGGGTTATCATGCACCCAGCGCCGCCTTGTGTGATATTTATGGTGCGGGTTGTCATGCACCCAGCGCCGCCTTTGGGGGAGATTCCTGGCGCGGGTTATCATGCACCCAGCGCCGCCTTGTGTGATATTTATGGTGCGGTTCATCATGCACCCAGCGCCGCCTTGTGTGATATTTATGGTGCCGTTCATCATGCACCCGGCGCCGCCTTTGGGGGAGATTCCTGGCGCGGGTTATCATGCTCGCAGCGCCGCCTTGTGTGATATTTATGGTGCGGGTCATCATGCACCCAGCGCCGCCTTGTGTGATATCTATGGTGCCGTTCATCATGCACCCAGCGCCGCCTTGAGTGATATTTATGGTGCGGTTCATCATGCACCCAGCGCCGCCTTGTGTGATATTTATGGTGCGGTTCCTCATGCACCCAGCGCCGCCTTGTGTGATATTTATGGTGCCGTTCATCATGCACCCAGCGCCGCCTTGAGTGATATTTATGGTGCGGTTCATCATGCACCCAGCGCCGCCTTGTGTGATATTTATGGTGCGGTTCCTCATGCACCCAGCGCCGCCTTGAGTGATATTTATGGTGCCGTTCATCATGCACGCAGCGCCGCCTTGAGTGATATTTATGGTGCGGTTCATCATGCACCCAGCGCCGCCTTGTGTGATATTTATGGTGCGGTTCATCATGCACCCAGCGCCGCCTTGTGTGATATTTATGGTGCGGGTTATCATGCACCCAGCGCCGCCTTGTGTGATATTTATGGTGCGGTTCATCATGCACCCAGCGCCGCCTTGTGTGATATTTATGGTGCGGTTCATCATGCACCCAGCGCCGCCTTGTGTGATATTTATGGTGCCGTTCATCATGCACCCAGCGCCGCCTTGAGTGATATTTATGGTGCGGTTCATCATGCACCCAGCGCCGCCTTGTGTGATATTTATGGTGCGGGTTATCATGCACCCAGCGCCGCCTTGTGTGATATTTATGGTGCGGTTCATCATGCACCCAGCGCCGCCTTGTGTGATATTTATGGTGCGGTTCATCATGCACCCAGCGCCGCCTTGTGTGATATCTATGGTGCCGTTCATCATGCACCCAGCGCCGCCTTGAGTGATATTTATGGTGCGGTTCCTCATGCACCCAGCGCCGCCTTGTGTGATATTTATGGTGCGGGTTATCATGCACCCAGCGCCGCCTTGTGTGATATTTATGGTGCGGTTCATCATGCACCCAGCGCCGCCTTGTGTGATATTTATGGTGCGGTTCATCATGCACCCAGCGCCGCCTTGTGTGATATTTATGGTGCGGTTCATCATGCACCCAGCGCCGCCTTGTGTGATATTTATGGTGCGGTTCCTCATGCACCCAGCGCCGCCTTGTGTGATATTTATGGTGCGGGTTATCATGCACCCAGCGCCGCCTTGTGTGATATTTATGGTGCGGTTCATCATGCACCCAGCGCCACCTTGTGTGATATTTATGGTGCGGTTCATCATGCACCCAGCGCCGCCTTGTGTGATATTTATGGTGCGGTTCATCATGCACCCAGCGCCGCCTTGTGTGATATTTATGGTGCGGTTCCTCATGCACCCAGCGCCGCCTTGTGGGATATTTATGGTGCGGTTCATCATGCACCCAGCGCCGCCTTGTGTGATATTTATGGTGCGGTTCATCATGCACCCAGCGCCGCCTTTGGGGGAGATTCCTGGCGCGGGTTATCATGCACGCAGCGCCGCCTTGAGTGATATTTATGGTGCGGTTCATCATGCACCCAGCGCCGCCTTGTGGGATATTTATGGTGCGGTTCATCATGCACCCAGCGCCGCCTTGTGTGATATTTATGGTGCGGTTCATCATGCACCCAGCGCCGCCTTGTGTGATATTTATGGTGCGGTTCATCATGCACCCAGCGCCGCCTTTGGGGGAGATTCCTGGTGCGGGTTATCATGCACGCAGCGCCGCCTTGAGTGATATTTATGGTGCGGTTCATCATGCACCCAGCGCCGCCTTGTGGGATATTTATGGTGCGGTTCATCATGCACCCAGCGCCGCCTTGTGTGATATTTATGGTGCCGTTCATCATGCACCCAGCGCCGCCTTGAGTGATATTTATGGTGCGGTTCATCATGCACCCAGCGCCGCCTTGTGTGATATTTATGGTGCGGGTTATCATGCACCCAGCGCCGCCTTGTGTGATATTTATGGTGCGGGTTATCATGCACCCAGCGCCGCCTTGTGTGATATTTATGGTGCGGGTTATCATGCACCCAGCGCCGCCTTGTGGGATATTTTTGGTGCGGGTCATGGACCCAGGGCCCCTTGTGGGAGTTATGTGTAGATCTAATTGAAATTTTCTATTTTTGCTCGTCTCTTTAAAAACAAATTTTACATTGATTGAGTGACACAACATGGCTTTTTGTATAGTGACATGCCCAGCTGGGTGCAGCGATAGTTATTTTTAAAAAGAACCAGCATAACAGGGATGAATGACTACAATGTGAAATTATAAATAGGTGACAACAGATTTCTGACATTTAGCAGTTTATGCAAATGAGATTATTATTTCTAAAATAGTATTTTGCCATGTTAGGAAAATATGTTGTTTGTGTTGATCCACATGACTTGTCGGGGATAAAATAATTTATCGGGGATAAATATATATATCATATTTAAAAATAACCCCTTTGATGGTACTTTTTTAACCTATTATGTAAATCATTTTCATCGAGCGAAAGTATTAGTTTACGATTCTACGCAATGTGCTGCTGCTGTGGGCGAGCAATAATGTCGTCATTTGGCGTCTGGTCTGTTGTTACAGGATTCTCATGAAACAGTACGCATCCCACCTTGAAGCTGAAAACGAGGCCAACAAACGAGAGAGGTCCAAGCAACTTTGTCTGTTGTCGCTAGAGGCTCTGATGGTCGTCTTTAACATCGCCTCGACCCGATACAAGTCTAGTCTGGAGGAGTTCCTACAGTCTATAGGTAACAGTTAATGTTCACATCGCCTCGACCCGGTACAAGTCTAGTCTGGAGGAGTTCCTACAATCTATAGGTAACAGTTAATGTTCTCATCGCCTCGACCCGGTACAAGTCTAGTCTGGAGGAGTTCCTACAGTTTATAGGTAACAGTTAATGTTCACGTCGCCTCCACCCGGTACAAGTCTAGTCCGGGAGGAGTTCCTATAGTCTATAGGTACAGTTAATGTTTACATCGCCTCGACCCCTTTACAAGTCTGATCTAGAGGAGTTCATACAGTCTATGGGTAACAGTTAATGTTCACATCGCCTCGACCCGGTACAAGTCTAGTCTCGAGGAGTTCCTACAGTCTATAGGTAAATGTTAATGTTCACATCGCCTCGACCCGGTACAAGTCTAATCTGGAGGAGTTCCTACAGTCTATAGGTAACAGTTAATGTTCAGATCGCCTCGACTCGGTACAAGTCTAGTCTGGAGGAGTTCATACAGTCTATAGGTAACAGTTAATGTTCACATCGCCTCGACCCGGTACAAGTCTAGTCCGGAGGAGTTCCTACAGTCTATAGGTACAGTTAATGTTCACATCGCCTCGACCCGGTACAAGTCTAGTCTGGAGGAGTTCCTACAGTCTATAGGTACAGTTAATGTTCACATCGCCTCGACCCGGTACAAGTCTAGTCTGGAGGAGTTCCTACAGTCTATAGGTACAGTTAATGTTCACATCGCCTCGACCCGGTACAAGTCTAGTCTGGAGGAGTTCCTACAGTCTATGGGTAACAGTCAATGTTCACATCGCCTCGACCCGGTACAAGTCTAGTCCGGAGGAGTTCCTACAGTCTATGGGTAACAGTTAATGTTCACATCGCCTCGACCCGGTACAAGTCTAGTCTCGAGGAGTTCCTACAGTCTATAGGTACAGTTAATGTTCACATCGCCTCGACCCGGTACAAGTCTAGTCTGGAGGAGTTCCTACAGTCTATGGGTAACAGTCAATGTTCACATTGCCTCGACCCGGTACAAGTCTAGTCCGGAGGAGTTCCTACAGTCTATGGGTAACAGTTAATGTTCACATCGCCTCGACCCGGTACAAGTCTAGTCTCGAGGAGTTCCTGCAGTCTATAGGTAACAGTTAATGTTCACATCGCCTCGACCCGGTACAAGTCTAGTCTCGAGGAGTTCCTACAGTCTATAGGTACAGTTAATGTTCACATCGCCTCGACCCGGTACAAGTCTAGTCTCGAGGAGTTCCTACAGTCTATGGGTAGCAGTCAATGTTCACATCGCCTCGACCCGGTACAAGTCTAGTTAGCACCTTTATTTTCATGTGGTAGCGTTGCGTCGTTTTTGTTCTATGATACAACAACTTTGTTAATATTGTTGCCATGTATTGCAACGTTTGGATTTGTTTATTTTTCTGCCCTCTCAGTTTGCTTAAAATCTGTTGTTTTAGACACCAGTCGAGAGTCGGGCGTTGCCATAACAGCAGGCCTCGGGCTGGAGGAAGTGGTTCACAAACAGATAAAGAAGCTACAGGTAGGATAAGTCGGTGATAACGCCCGGTTTACAAATATACATACCACTCTGCTGTGCACCTCTTATATCCTTTAAACCACCAGACCTGGACTACCGTAGAACCGCCGTTGCGTGTTCATGCGGTAGGCAGTTACAGGCCCCGGAAGGCCGGCCTTCTGAGCGCCGTAGAACCGCCGTTGCGTGTTCATGCGGCATTCTGTATATAAACATATATGCTGACGTGATGGCATAACTGTTACACATTTACATGGTATACATTACAACCGCATTTATGTATTTTAATGTGTCCTCTTAACCATCAAAACTATAACAGACAGCTACTAAAGTGTTAAATTTGAATATTGCGTGACACAATGAACTGGTTATGATTGGTATTAAGACGTGTTCAAGGAGGATCAGATCTTCATAAAATAAAATATCATCAGACGAATACTAGTTTTTATTACTATTGTTTGATGAAGCGAGTCGTTCCTTGTATTCCAATATTGTATTTCCCTGTAGCACGAGACACTTTCAAGATCAGATACAAATATGTGCATCAATCTGCGCCACTGGTTATTTATATCTTTAATTCTGACGTTACCTCAATATTTCTCTCATCTTTTTGATACTAATGTATCAATGACATCTCAAACAGCGCATGGTGGTGAAGGTGCTGACGTCAGAGGATGAGGCTCGCAGCACGAAAGAAGCCGTGTTCTTATTGGCTATAATCGCGACACTGACCAAGCATTTGTCCCCGGAGGGTGATCAGTTCACTCAGCTTGTGAACTGGACACACAGACTGTGCACGGAACAGACTACTGGTAAAATAATTACATGTATCAACGAGACCCTTAATGATAAGGCTGTGATGTCTTATGACTATATAATGTAATGTTTTATAAATACTATATAACTTTAAAAGGTTTACATCTAAATAAGTTTATATAGTCCTAATTTCTTAGGACCACATCACTATTTTTTCAATTTCGGGTACTTTTTTCACGAACGCAGATTTTTTTTGGCAAAAAATAAAGCGGATTATTGAGTAAAATATGTTATTTTCAAATAGACCAGCTTAAGGTAGGGTAATAATGGGTGACGTTAACATTTGACCTTAACATAAGCGAAGGATATCTCTGCAATAATAACAAAACCTACTTTCTTGTATCAATACTAGCCATACACTCAATATTTAGGTGCTCTGTAAAATCAATGACTTTCGTGTGCGTTTTCACTGATGCACGTGTAGGAAAATTGTACCAAGAAATTTAGTCGCACATGGGATTGGGGAAAAGTTTTTATTATAACATTAACATCGGGTAGTAATGGATATTGATATTAACTTTAACGTAACACGAAGCATATCTCTGAAATTAAGATTTAGTTGTGACAAAGTTTTGGAAACCTTTCCCGACCCTAGTCACATTCCCAACATTCGGGTGCTCCTTGATCCGATAAGCGACATGTTTCCTGGATGGACTGGGGCCAACCTATTTCTTGGCCCAGTTTATGCAGCTCTTGAATCCCCCAAAAGCGGCATACACCACCACATCATTGTATTTATCTCGTGGGCAGACGACACCAACCTGTGCAAGACGCTGGTGACGCAGCTCCTGCAGCTGACGTGTCAGCAGAAGAGCTGCGCGCAGCTGCTGCGCGACCTGTCACGTGACATCCACTGCCAGCTGGGCGACATTGCTGAGGACGTCCAGCTGGACGCCACGTCAGCGTTCGCCGTCGTCAATGTCAGGACAGCTGCACCGTCGGTCCTTCTCTTGACCTTGACCCAGATAGAGCACGAACTTGACGACACCGAGTGGGTCATCCAGCGGCTGAAAGCCCGACTGACAGCCGAAGGGAACGCTACTAATGAGGGTATATACGATTTATTGCATCTTTTTATTGCGTTAAAATGATATCTTGAGTTATAGTATAATACCTCTATAAGTACCTCTCGTACATGGACAACGAAGGTACTTCATGGTGAACATCATTACCTTTGACTGGGTGCCTGAATTATTACATCCACTTCATTCAGTGTCCCCGAAGGTTCCTTAGCCTACTTAAGGCCTCTTGCGCACAAAACGAGCATAACAAAGCGATCATCTGAATCATGTATTCCTGGCCTATGTGTGCCACATGCCGTCTTGTATCTTAATCTTCTCAACCAAACGTCAAGAAACAGTTACTCCTTTTAAGCCGACCCACTAACCCAGCTATTGGTATGACATCCTTATTCGAGCGGGGTGGGGGTGTGTGGGGAAAGGGCATCTTCCAACCCGTACCTTCCGGGAGGGGAATGTCTTAGGAAAATATATTCCTAAGGGAGGTTATATCCAGGAATAATATATCCACAGGGAATATGACTGGTGGGGAGGGGGGGGGGGCTCCATAAGGTCTAATAACCTCCACTCCGCACTCTATGTCCTCCTGCGGCCGAAGATACCCTCTAGCTCAGTTGGAAGGTAAGCCGAGCTGTATATCAACAGGTCATGGGGTACAGGTACGAACCCTGGCCTTTACCTGCATCTGGGACAAGTTTCTTCCAACTCCATGTCATTGCCCAGGACGGTTTCCCTGGGTCGGTTTAGCCTTCATGCTTGTAGACACAAGTGGCCTAAAACACAAAAATGTTATTTCCGTGTCTTGGACCGGTTACGCTTTTCATGTGCACAAAGGCGGCATAGAACACACACAAAAATCATTTCCGTGTCTTGACCCAGTTTAGACTTCATGTGTACAAAAGTTGCCTAAAACGCCAACATTCAGCGAGGTACGCGTCCTGCATCATTTGTCGCACAACAATTTCAAATGATGCATTTCATTGAGCTGCGAAGGGACATGGGGACGCATTCTAAGTATATCACAGCTGGGTGTCAAGGGTGTCTCTGTTCAGAATCAGGGCCTTACACCATACAGGAACAGATTGGCCATGGTGACCCTGGTCATGATGCAATGCACGTTAGAAATTTAAATAGCATACAGGCTACGCAATATTTCATTTAAATTAATGTCCTTTTATTTTTTTGGGATGTCCCATAATTTTAACGAGTCTCAGGGACATTGGGACCCACCCATTGGCGTACCGTTCAGAATCACTGCTGAATTATATTCTCCAGCGGACGGTTCGCCCGGGTTGAGCCAGCGGGAGGGACAGGAGAAGAGTCTGTGCGGCAGGCTGGGTCACGTGGTCAATGCCTTTCACGAGCTGGTGCAGTCCGCCCTGCCGGCCGGAAGCTGTGTTGAGGCGACGCTCAAGTCACTGACCAGGCTCTACGGCACCCTCACCGCACTCGTCAAATACGTACGTATGTCCTGTACCTCATGTTCTGTGTTGCTAAATACGTACGTATGTCCTGTACCTCATGTTCTGTGTTGCTAAATACGTACGTATGTCGTGTACCTCATGTTCTGTGTTGCTAAATACGTACGTATGTCCTGTACCTCATGTTCTGTGTTGCTAAATACGTACGTATGTCGTGTACCTCATGTTCTGTGTTGCTAAATACGTACGTATGTCCTGTACCTCATGTTCTGTGTTGTTATATACGTGGGTTGTGGCATTTGTGTCGTGTTGTTGAATACGCAAGTGCTGTACTGTTTAATACGTGCGTCATGTCATTCATGTACAGTATGGATTATTCTCAGAGACCTGGCTCATCTCTACCACGACACTTCCAATTGCCGCGATATGAACTATAAAGCGGTTAAAGCGTCCTACATAAGCCAAAGCACTCGTGTACTGTGTTGTTATATATGCACATAGTGTCTTTTATGTAGTGTTGTTCTATATGCACGTAGTGTCTTTTATGTACTGTGTTGTTCTTGTTCTATATGCACGTAGTGTCTTTTATGTACCGTGTTGTTCTATGTGCACGTAGTGTCTTTTATGTACTATGTTGTTCTATATGCACATAGTGTCTTTTATGTACTGTGTTGTTCTATATGCACGTAGTGTCTTTAATGTACTGTGTTGTTCTTGTTCTATATGCACGTATTGTCTTTTATGTACTGTGTTGTTCTTGTTCTATATGCACATAGTGTCTTTTATGTACTGTGTTGTTCTATATGCACGTAGTGTCTTTTATGTACTGTGTTGTTCTATATGCACGTAGTGTCTTTTATGTACTGTGTTGTTCTTGTTCTATATGCACGTAGTGTCTTTTATGTACTGTGTTGTTCTTGTTCTATATGCACATAGTGTCTTTTATGTACTGTGTTGTTCTATATGCACGTAGTGTCTTTTATGTACTGTGTTGTTCTTGTTCTATATGCACGTAGTGTCTTTTATGTACCGTGTTGTTCTATGTGCACGTAGTGTCTTTTATGTACTATGTTGTTCTATATGCACATAGTGTCTTTTATGTACTGTGTTGTTCTATATGCACGTAGTGTCTTTTATGTACTGTGTTGTTCTTGTTCTATATGCACGTAGTGTCTTTTATGTACTGTGTTGTTCTTGTTCTATATGCACGTAGTGTCTTTAATGTACTGTGTTGTTCTTGTTCTATATGCACGTAGTGTCTTTTATGTACTGTGTTGTTCTTGTTCTATATGCACGTAGTGTCTTTTATGTACTGTGTTGTTCTTGTTCTATATGCACGTAGTGTCTTTTATGTACTGTGTTGTTCTATATGCACGTAGTGTCTTTTATGTACTGTGTTGTTCTTGTTCTATATGCACGTAGTGTCTTTTATGTACTGTGTTGTTCTATATGCACGTAGTGTCTTTTATGTACTGTGTTGTTCTTGTTCTATATGCACGTAATGTCTTTTATGTACTGTGTTGTTCTTGTTCTATATGCACGTAGTGTCTTTTATGTACTGTGTTGTTCTTGTTCTATATGCACGTAGTGTCTTTTATGTACTGTGTTGTTCTATATGCACGTAGTGTCTTTTATGTACTGTGTTGTTCTTGTTCTATATGCACGTAGTGTCTTTTATGTACTGTGTTGTTCTTGTTCTATATGCACGTAGTGTCTTTTATGTACCGTGTTGTTCTATGTGCACGTAGTGTCTTTTATGTACTATGTTGTTCTATATGCACGAAGTGTCTTTTATGTACTGTGTTCTTGTTCTATATGCACGTAGTGTCTTTTATGTACTGTGTTCTATATGCACGTAGTGTCTTTTATGTACTGTGTTGTTCTATATGCACGTAGTGTCTTTTATGTACTGTATTGTTCTATATGTACGTAGTGTCTTTTATGTACTGTATTGTTCTATATGCACGTAGTGTCTTTTATGTACTGTATTGTTTAATATACACGTAGTGTCTTTTATGTACTGTGTTGTTCTATATGCACGTAGTGTCTTTTATGTACTGTGTTGTTCTATATGCACGTAGTGTCTTTTATGTACTGTGTTGTTCTTGTTCTATATGCACGTAGTGTCTTTTATGTACTGTGTTTTTCAATATGCACGTAGTCTTTTATGTACTGTGTTGTTCTATATGCACGTAGTGTCTTTTATGTACTGTGGTGTTCTTGTTCTATATGCACGTAGTGTCTTTTATGTACTGTGTTGTTCTATATGCACGTAGTGTCTTTTATGTATTGTATTGTTCTTGTTCTATATGCACGTAGTGTCTTTTATGTACTGTGTTGTTCTATATGCACGTAGTCTTTTATGTACTGTGTTGTTCTATATGCACGTAGTGTCTTTTATGTACTGTGTTCTATATGCACGTAGTGTCTTTTATGTACTGTGTTGTTCTATATGCACGTAGTGTCTTTTATGTACTGTGTTGTTCTTGTTCCATATGCACGTAGTGTCTTTCATGTACTGTGTTGTTCTTGTTCTATATGCACGTAGTGTCTTTTATGTACTGTGTTGTTCTTGTTCTATATGCACATAGTGTTTTTTTATGTACTGTGTTGTTCTTGTTCTATATGCACGTAGTGTCTTTTATGTACTGTGTTGTTCTTGTTCTATATGCACGTAGTGTCTTTTATGTACTGTGTTGTTCTATATGCACGTAGCGTCTTTTATGTACTGTGTTGTTCTATATGCACATAGTGTCTTTTATGTACTGTGTTGTTCTTGTTCTATATGCACATAGTGTTTTTTTATGTACTGTGTTGTTCTATATGCACATAGTGTCTTTTATGTACTGTGTTGTTCTTGTTCTATATGCACGTAGTGTCTTTAATGTACTGTGTTGTTCTTGTTCTATATGCACGTAGTGTCTTTCATGTACTGTGTTGTTCTAATGCACGTAGTGTCTTTTATGTACTGTGTTGTTCTATATGCACATAGTGTCTTTTATGTACTGTGTTGTTCTATATGCACGTAGTGTCTTTTATGTACTGTGTTGTTCTTGTTCTATATGCACGTAGTGTCTTTTATGTACTGTGTTGTTCTTGTTCTATATGCACATAGTGTTTTTTATGTACTGTGTTGTTCTTGTTCTATATGCACGTAGTGTCTTTTATGTACTGTGTTGTTCTTGTTCTATATGCACGTAGTGTCTTTTATGTACTGTGTTGTTCTATATGCACGTAGCGTCTTTTATGTACTGTGTTGTTCTATATGCACGTATTGTCTTTTATGTACTGTGTTGTTCTTGTTCTATATGCACGTAGTGTCTTTTATGTACTGTGTTGTTCTTGTTCTATATGCACGTAGTGTCTTTTATGTACTGTGTTGTTCTATATGCACGTAGTGTCTTTTATGTACTGTGTTGTTCTTGTTCTATATGCACGTAGTGTCTTTTATGTACTGTGTTGTTCTTGTTCTATATGCACGTAGTGTCTTTTATGTACTGTGTTGTTCTATATGCACGTAGCGTCTTTTATGTACTATGTTGTTCTATATGCACGTATTGTCTTTTATGTACTGTGTTGTTGTTCTATATGCACGTAGTGTCTTTTATGTACTGTGTTGTTCTTGTTCTATATGCACGTAGTGTCTTTTATGTACTGTGTTGTTCTATATGCACGTAGTGTCTTTTATGTACTGTGTTGTTCTTGTTCTATATGCACGTAGTGTCTTTTATGTACTGTGTTGTTCTTGTTCTATATGCACGTAGTGTCTTTTATGTACTGTGTTGTTCTATATGCACGTAGTGTCTTTTATGTACTGTGTTGTTCTTGTTCTATATGCACGTAGTGTCTTTTATGTACTGTGTTGTTCTATATGCACATAGTGTCTTTTATGTACTGTGTTGTTCTATATGCACGTAGCGTCTTTTATGTACTGTGTTGTTCTATATGCACGTATTGTCTTTTATGTACTGTGTTGTTCTTGTTCTATATGCACGTAGTGTCTTTTATGTACTGTGTTGTTCTTGTTCTATATGCACGTAGTGTCTTTTATGTACTGTGTTGTTCTATATGCACGTAGTGTCTTTTATGTACTGTGTTGTTCTTGTTCTATATGCACGTAATGTCTTTTATGTACTGTGTTGTTCTATATGCACGTAGTGTCTTTTATGTACTGTGTTGTTCTTGTTCTATATGCACGTAGTGTCTTTTATGTACTGTGTTGTTCTATATGCACGTAGCGTCTTTTATGTACTGTGTTGTTCTATATGCACGTATTGTCTTTTATGTACTGTGTTGTTCTTGTTCTATATGCACGTAGTGTCTTTCATGTACTGTGTTGTTCTTGTTCTATATGCACGTAGTGTCTTTTATGTACTGTGTTGTTCTTGTTCTATATGCACATAGTGTCTTTCATGTACTGTGTTGTTCTATATGCACGTAGTGTCTTTCATGTACTGTGTTGTTCTTGTTCTATATGCACATAGTGTCTTTCATGTACTGTGTTGTTCTATATGCACGTAGTATCTTTCATGTACTGTGTTGTTCTATATGCACATAGTGTCTTTTATTTACTGTATTGTTCTATATGCACATAGTCTTTTATGTACTGTGTTGTTCTTGTTCTATATGCACATAGTGTCTTTTATGTACTGTGTCGTTCTTGTTCTATATACACGTAGTGTCTTTCATGTACTGTGTTGTTCTTGTTCTATATGCACATAGTGTCTTTCATGTACTGTGTTGTTCTATATGCACGTAGTATCTTTCATGTACTGTGTTGTTCTATATGCACATAGTGTCTTTTATTTACTGTATTGTTCTATATGCACATAGTCTTTTATGTACTGTGTTGTTCTTGTTCTATATGCACATAGTGTCTTTTATGTACTGTGTCGTTCTTGTTCTATATACACGTAGTGTCTTTCATGTACTGTGTCATGCACGGGACATAAAACCATCCTGACAACATATGAAAGAGGACTCTCTTAATTAAATCGCTTGAACTGGTAATTATTCAGATATTATGAAAGACATATTCCATATCGATAAAGGGTATGAATGGTGTGCAAAACTTAAAAAAAAACATTAGTATGTAAGTGAACGAGTAATTGTATAATTTGTGTCGTTCCCCTGTGTTGCTCGATTGCAGAACCTCTCCATGTATACGCTGAAGAGTGGACACCTGACCCCGAGGTTTGAGAAACTGGTCAAACTGTCAGCCATCAATCTGACCCAACAGGTGTATGCCATGATAACGTTCATACAGGTGAGATTCATGACATCGCTACCACCCCCCCCCCCCCCACGTATCCAGGTATTTGGCTATGTGGTGAAATAATAGAGGTATCATCTTATATTTATTTTTGTTTACATGCTTATAGAAGATAGCCATCCTCCACTGTGACGTCACGAGCTTGTTTCTGATTGGTTGGCCGGAAGTCACATGAAATTAAATGTCGGGGTTCGCCATATAACTCATGGGCAACAATAGATTTTGTTTGTAGTTTAAATGTGTTCTTTTGTTATTATATTTTTGTTTCGCTTCATTCTCAACTTGCAAATACAGGTTATTGCTTTAATTCGTTCATCAGCTGCAAGTCATATTATCCTGATCGGCCAAATACCTTTTGAAATTACGATAAGAAGTAAAGATTTGTCTGATCTTAACTCTGATGTATGTGGCCTGAAACACAGACATATCGCTAATTTTGTTGTGTGCATTTTTCTAAGGTGTGCAATTCAGTAACGCTGGGAATTTCATTTTCGTGTATGCTTTTTATTAAAGTATGCAATTCAGTAACGTTAGAGAGCATTCCAAATGAGAGCAGCTGATATTACAGTGTTTGTTATTTTCGCTTGACAGGCGACACAGAATGAGAACCTGCAGCTGGCTGTGGACAAGGCCAAGGGCGGAAAGAAGAAAGGGGACGCTGCAGTCACATTGGGGAAGGTAGGTCACCTTGGGAGACGTCACGGTCGTGTTGCGCACGTCACTTTAGGAGATTGGGAATATATGTAGCAGGGGAGATCACCATGATCGGTGCAAAAGTTTTCCAGTTTGGGGATGAATTCCGTTATTTACTGTAGCAGTGTACCAGGTCACGTGGTGTCGGTTTCATGTTATGTTGATCTTCTTTTCAGGCGCGAGTGCTGAAAGAAACCAAGTCCATTCCGAATCTGATCTTTGCTATAGAACAGTATGAACGATACCTCATTCAACTGAGTAAGAAATCCAAGGTCTGTACCAAGCGTTCACCGCGGTCACCAACGCCATGGCATTGGGACCCAATACTTTGTTATTTATGCCGACATATCTTGACATTATGTATGGTAAAATCTAGACCCTTGTCACTGTTTATGACAATACCACAGAATGCTTGGTTGGGAAAATTGCGCGATCTTACGCCGACGCGTTAAGAAAGATGTATTATTATAATAAATAATTATTACAATAAATATGTATTATTATAATAAATAATTATTATAAGAAATGTGTATTATTATAATAAATATGTATTATTATAATAAATATGTATTATTATAATAAATATGTAATATATATTAATTATAATAAAAAAATATCTCTATCCATCTATCTATTATTATCTCCATTCATTAATGGTTGGACAGCAGCTCTTTGGAACTGTGTATAGTAATATGATGTCCAGTAAAACACAGGTTTTAAAATACATTTTAGAAGAATTAACACTTAACTATGGTTGCTTATACGTATATCTAAAAAGATCCAAAATTTGTTTCTCTTTTTTATGATGGGGGGGGGGGGAGTACTGGATACACAACGCTTCTGAGATCCGAAATTATAAAATACATATATGTTACCATGATGACAGATCAGCCTGATGGACCACTTCAAGATGAGCACCTCACGTGACTTCCGCATCAACGCGGTGTCTGTGGAGGCGGCGCTGGAGGACCAGGCCACCAGCTCTGACTCCGACTCTGACCGGGAGGGGGCGCCACCGGCCGAGCCAGAGCCAGAGCCGCGGGCCGCCGATGACCTTGGCGAGGTGAGAGCTTTGATACTAAAGTCCGTTTCTGCAGCCTGCACGAAGACCTGGGGCCGTATTCATAATCGCCACTTAGGCTACGCCACTAGACTAGAAGATTTGTCGAGCGATTATTGGGTTCAAAATGCAGAAGTACTCACCCAAAAAGTAGATTTTCTGAATTAAGAAAGTGCTAAAATTATGTTGAAGAGGACTTCTTAATCATGAGCACCGCCACAACGAGCTGGTGAGGCTAAGATGAAAATGCACTTTTTGTGCGTAACTTGCGATGGGATTATGGATATGGCCCCTGGGGCGGTATTCATAAACCTTACGTAGGTTGCCGGCGAAGTGTGAATTTTCCTCGTAGCTTCACCAGCTCGTTGTGGTTGGGTTCATGGTAAAATCATTTGCAATATAATGTTAGCACTTACTTAAGAAAAAAAAATCCACCTCTTGGTTGAATAGGTATATATATTGAACCCGCAATCGCTCGACAGATGTTCCACTTAGCGCTAAGTCTATTGGCGTAGCATCAGTGTGGATTGTGCTTACCGCCCCTGAAGAGTTCTGGGTGATCGGAAAATATTATGATGTCGTGCATAACATTGTATCTTTATACATAAACGTATAATATATGTAACCTGCTAGTTCTAGCCGATGTCCCATGTGAATTCTGGCGCGATATAATTGTGTTTATACCACTACTTAAAACAAAAATACAGGGCCTTAATTGCAGGACCTGCACCTGCCTACAGCTTTTACGATAACGACACCGGTTGATCAGATCTAATGCGATCGATGTTGTCGTTATACGACATCGTACTATACTTGTAGGAGACCGACTCGGAGGGAGTGAACTCCGGACAAGAGAATGAAGACCGGGAACCGATACCTCCCCCAGCCAAGAAAACCAAGGGCAAACTATCCGCCAGGGGAAGGAAGAAAGGTCATGTGTAGAGTAGGGAAAGGGGAGGAGGAAAGGAGGGAAACAGACAGAGAACCGTAGCACCTATAGTTTTTATAGGTGTTCTTCGATATGTAACTAATGTTTTAGTAGTCTGCTTAATCGGTAGTTTTCACTTTTGTTGTCTATGCAACGACAGAACGCGACGGGGGAACGGTGGGAGGGGGCCGGGCGGAAGAGAAAGGTGGCACTTTTCGTTGCCACATTTGTGTTCTTTGATATGCTACTAATGTTTTAGTAGTCTGCTTAATCGGCAGCTCGTACAAGTGTTGTCTATGTTGATGATAATAATTACAATATAAACTACTTTGGTTTTCTCTTTTTATTATTCGCAAGTCCTCATCAGATTAAATCAATTACAAGAAAGAAAGTGATATTAAACATGCCACCGGCGCTGCCTAAACTAAGATTACCGTTGATACAAAAAGCAGCTAGTTCTCAAAATGCTACCAGTATTATAACATCCCACTCGGCACATGTCCTGAAAAAGTTGTACAAACTTGGTTAGTCGTACAAAGTACCAGGGCATGGAAAATAATCCGATCACTTATTTTACATTTGTGCTAAACGTTGTCCCCACAGGTCTTCTAGTTAGATTTAAAATATCTCTTTGCGCGATAATATTAACTCACCCAGAGAATCGAAACACGATATATTACTCATGGTCTTGATAATTGTCGTTCACCATCGAAGATGAAGATATATTTGTATACCAGAAATAATATCAAATCCAATTGATGTACATAAATGGCGTATGCACTTACTTGAATTGTGTAAATATTCAACAATTAGTCATAAACTAAAGTAAAAAAAGTTAGCACCAGTTAGAGTATTATATTTGTTTTGGCTGAAGTTTCAAAAAATAATAAACTGGTCCCGATCGCCTGGGTGAACTGTCGGGTCCAAGGTAAATACAGAATGTCCTTAGTATATCAGTTCACATAATTTTCTACAATGATTATAATATTACTATCCAGGTAATCACAACAATAATCACGGTTATTATCAACTAGGTTAGAATTAGTATCTACGTTATCACAACAATAATCACTAGGTTATTATCAACTAGGTTAGAATTATTTTCTACGTTATCACAACAATAATCACTAGGTCATTATCAACTAGGTATAACTGTCATTAGCACCAGCAGGTTCTCTCTGCTCCGACAATGTAATACTTCGTAGACCAAGATTTCTTGCAGTTAGAATAAATCTACGACAAATTTTCGGTCTACGACATTGGGCGTTGGTCGAGAATACGGACCCAGAACACTGATCCACCGGGGGTCTGTGGCAGCGATTTTATGGGCAATTCCCGGGATTAGGTTAATAATCCCCTGTTGATGACATTAATAAGTGTGTCTCAATAAGTAAAGCAAATCTGTTGAAGGCTAGATTGACTGATATTTACAACGAAGATTATATACTAAATCCCTGAATTTGAGGTAATTAACACCGGACACCTACGATTATTTACAAAACAACGGGTAGAAACAGAAAAGTTTGCATACTTCAGGGTTAGATGGACTGATTTCAGTAACGAAGTTTACATACCAAATCCCTCAATTTGAGGTAACGGACAAGAATATATATAGTTGCAAAACAATGGGTTAGTAATTTATTACCACTAGTGGAGAAACAGAAAAGTTTGAAACAACTTATTGTAAATCTTAAATATAACAGTTATCCTGAGAAACCATCTTTGGCTACGGAAAAACAACAAATCGCATCAGAAGTAATGATCTAGAGACGGGGATCCCATACGATAAACACACACCCGTGATCCACTGAAACACAGTAACTATAATCTCTTTCAGCACACCAAAAAGCCAATGGTCAACAAGAGCTTCCGGTCGTCTTATCATCACGATCACGTCATTATTATCCACCCTATCACCATGAAAAATACTGATAATGATTTGGTTCGAAGTGGCAGATTGCTTTGTCTTCCCATCACCACGACCATATCCTGAGGTAACCTTTATGAGATTAGTGTCGAGACGAATGAACCCATCTGGCACGAGAACCATGTTCTGTGCATATTTTATTTCTCGCACGACCCTTAGTACATCAGATAAGGGCATTTTTGTTACGCGGGCACCAATGGACTTCGGCAAGAACCATAACCGGTTAAGTGACACAATGGCTTAAACAGCAAATACTAAGGCAAAGGTACAATTCATTACACTAATCAATTCAAATTACACATATTATGCACTTTAAGCGACAGGAAAGACAACGCATTTAAACTACATTTGACTAGCTTGTAGTTTGAAACAAACCAATTCGATAAGATATATACCTGAACTTCACATTATGAACATTGTTAACGTAAGGCTCCGACCAGTTCATTCGACAGAGTATAGACCGACAGGACTATGATAATCTACATATCTTTACCGCTTTCATTTTGAGATATCTGAGTGTGAGATACAGGGGTAAAAAAAAGTAATCCTGAGGTATATCAAATAAATCCTGGGCCCCCGAATATCTGAAACAGACATGTTGGTGAGTAAGCACCAGGATCAGCTAGCTGGGAGTGAGAATCTTGAAGACTTTGATACAGTGTGCCAGGCAGTTGGTGAGTAAGCACCAGGGTCAGCTAGCTGGGAGGGAGAATCTTGAAGACTTTGATACAGTGTGCCAGGTAGTTGGTGAGTAAGCACCAGGATCAGCTAGCTGGGAGGGAGAATCTTGGAAGACTTTGATACAGTGTGCCAGGCAGTTGGTGAGTAAGCACCAGGATCAGCTAGCTGGGAGTGAGAATCTTGAAGACTTTGATACAGTGTGCCAGGCAGTTGGTGAGTAAGCACCAGGGTCAGCTAGCTGGGAGGGAGAATCTTGAAGACTTTGATACAGTGTGCCAGGCAGTTGGTGAGTAAGCACCAGGGTCAGCTAGCTGGGAGGGAGAATCTTGAAGACTTTGATACAGTGTGCCAGGCAGTTGGTGAGTAAGCACCAGGGTCAGCTAGCTGGGAGGGAGAATCTTGAAGACTTTGATACAGTGTGCCAGGCAGTTGGTGAGTAAGCACCAGGGTCAGCTAGCTGGGAGGGAGAATCTTGAAGACTTTGATACAGTGTGCCAGGCAGTTGGTGAGTAAGCACCAGGGTCAGCTAGCTGGGAGGGAGAATCTTGAAGACTTTGATACAGTGTGCCAGGTAGTTGGTGACGAGGAGGTAGCCGTCTGGAGTGAGGTGGATGTCAGAGGGTCGGATGATCTCCTGGGCGAGACCGACAACCCCGAGCGGCTGTCCCTCCGCGGTGAACAGCTGCAACGACAAGAAAGGAATTCGTGTTTTAGGAAAGGCTGAACTCGACTCTGTCGAAACGCTGCAGGATAAATAGATGAAACGTGCCATAGGAATAAGGTATCCGGGCCTGGATTCGGAAAATAATTAGGTCCTCGTCTTGCCCCAAAGTAGACTTTTGCACAGGTGGAATTCGAACCACGTACCGGCGAAGGTGACCCTCGGATAATTATTACCAAGATGACCACACTGACCTGTATTCTGTTATTTTTACTGTCGGCAATGAGCAGGTTGCCATGGTGATCCTTAGTGATGCCGGAGGGTTCCCTGAAGGACCCTCTCTCATGACCGGGACCGCCAAACTTCCTGATAAATTTCCCTTCCAGATCCGTGACAAAAATCTCACTCCGACCTGCAACAGCCAAAGAGAAGTCCCCTGTTGTTGATATAGACGTTATCCAGACCCACGCTTTACGAAAAGAATGCGACGTGAATAACTCTAAATGCCCCCTCAACTAATAATAATAATAATAATCAGTTTATTGTGCACTGTAGGCTCACATCCTCAAAGTACAAATATATGTATATACAAATAACATCAAGTAAATAAGGTAACATTTTGAATCAGTTTTTCCCTTAATTTGTACGCATCGCGGAGAAATAGCACGATGTTATATAGGGTGGGGGTATCTATTGACATCATCAAAAAGGTAAATTCCCAACTCAAGTTCTGCTTCTGGTCTGTGACTTCAGGTAGGTAGGGCTCAACTAGGCCCGCCCAAAGCGACCATACAACGGACGCGTCTATTCCGACCACCCTCACCGAGCCCATGGCGAATTCTACGGTCGTTATACCCTGTTTTACACCATCCATACGGCAAGGCTTTGGATTAGCATTAGGATAATCGGTTACCACATATGTACGCTCCGCCCATGACGGCCACTGACCCAAGTCGACGACGTAGAGACGGTCCCGGTGGACAGTGAGGAAGCGACACATGCCGCGATGCCGGGTGGTCGGGCAGAGGGGTGAGTAGGGCAGCTGGGTCAGGATCTCGCCCTCCTGGGAGAAGACCACCACCCTGGGCGAGGCGCGGCTGTGGTCCAGGCACACCAGCCGACGGTCGGCCGTTAGCGCGAGGCCTGGTGCAAAAGGTAGAAAGACGCGTTGGCACAAGGCGCCGACAATGCCCACGGTTTGATGGAGTAGTACACAGGAACGCGACTTTTCCGCGCAGCTATCTGTAGCATGGAGCTGACAGTAATGTAGAAACTATAGCATTGTCTTCATGCAATAAGGTTCTGAATAAACGATTTCCACCTAAAAGATTTAGAAACGTTTGAGATGAGCAAGATCTCGGTGACAAACCGGTATACTACAGCTTAATCTGAGCAGAAAGATACGGGATCTCTATCACACCGGCCGCTCGGGCTTGCCTGACAGAGCACACTAGACAACCGCTGAATGCGATACCTACAAGGCCCCGGGTTGTCACATGTGTCACCGTAACCACAACTTACCATACGGTTTCTTTAGTTCGTGTCGCCCAAACGCCCTCAAATGCTTGCCCGTCCGGTCGAAGGCTTGGATTTGCAAATTGTCTTTTACAAAGAGTTCGCCTTTTTCATTGGCTACAACTGCAGAAGGACAGGAAAAGAGGCTGTCATTCTGAAACGATAATCAGCTTTGAATTAAAATAAGACCTACCGAATATTGCTTAGGCGACGATGGATAGAAATTCAAAGGCATGACAATAACATATTGCCTGTCACAACATCTTGTATATACGGGAGACGTGTGTTCTATCGTCATCAGGATATTTTAGCGCATCGAGGAACTGGGGCATGGATTAAAGTGTAGATCGAACAATAGGTCATGGGTTCGAATCTCAACACCTGAGCCTGGGGTATGTTTCATCCAACCCCATTTCATTATCCCCGGGGTGTGGGGGGTCCAATTTAGCCCTCATGTACAAACATGAGCGGCCTTAAACACCAACGTTCCACACTTACAGTCTACCGTTATCCGAGTCAAAATCATATGACAATGTATCCGCGACACGCGGCATCAGAAACTGACCAGATCCCCGAGGGTGAGGGTGTGCGTGCCATCCCAGGAGAAGATCTTCACCAAGTCGTTGCCGCTGTCGCAGATGACGATGTCCTTGTTGTCCGTGACGGTGATTCCGAGGGGGAAGCGCAGCAGCTCCCGCCTCCCGTAACCCATGCGGCCGATCTTCCGCACAAACGCAGTCCTCACGTCTATATATATATATATATATAAATCTTATATATAGTACCAGGCAGAGAAAAGCCATGGAACCATGGAATAAACGGTGTATGTGAGAACCATGGAATAAGCAGCATGTGATAACCATGGAATACGCAGTGTATGTGAGAACCATGGAATAAACGGTGTATTTGAAAACCATGGAATAAGCAATATATGTGAGAACCATGGAATAAGCAGTGCAGGTGAGAACCATGGAATAAGCAGCGTAAGAACCATTGAGTCAACAGTTTCATACCAGGTGGAATACCTATATTAAGCTCAATTAGGAAAAAAACGTTTCCAAGATGCGTTACAACTTTAGTTGACAGCCACGAAATAACACAATAACAACCACAGAAATGACTGCAAAGCTGTCTGTAGATTGTATAACAACCACAGTGCGTACCTTTTCCTTTGTTCTTCTCAATATTCAGCTGTAATTTACTGGGGGGCAGTGGATCAGTTGGTGCCATGGAGGACTGAAGTGTTGGAGGGTCAGGCGTTTTCGCTGTGTCAGTCGCTTTGACTGATGTGGCATCGGATATATATTGTAAGTTGTCGACAGTCTCCTTGTCGACAAGTTTCGTACTGTCTAGAGCTTCCGCAGCATGTGGTGAGGACTCGTTCGCGTTGACTGTTGCATGGTCTCCATTATGCTTGTCGGGGGTCTTTTTGGCACATGCTGCCGTATCTTTGTCACCTTCGGGGGTCTTTTGGGCACATGCTGCCGTATCTGTGTCACCTTCGCTGGTCTCTTGGGCACATGCTGCCGTATCTTTGTCACATTCGGTGGTCTTTTTGACACACCCTGTGCTATCAGTATCAAGTACTGTGACATTTTTGTCACATTTTGGGGTTTCGGTATCAAGTTTAGCGGCATCATCTTCATATCCAGTGGTATCGTGGCCATACTCTGTAGTATCTTTGTCACTGTTTTTGGCGTCTTTGTCACTCTCTGCAGAAGGTTTGTCACACGCTCCAGTAGCGGCTTCCCGGAAATCCTCCAACGCATCCCCCACCTCTTGACCATTTGGTGTAATGTCTTTAGTGGCGCTTTTCTTTGCATAGAGGTGATCTAAAGTTGCTGAACAAGCAGTAGACGGACTTGAATGTTCCACGGTTCCTCCGTCACTCAGCCCCTCTATGATGGCCTCAGTCATGCCCTCCGTGACGCTCGTAGATTGGCCATCTGGACAAAACATTGCAGAGGTCTCCTCATCAGTGTCCCAGCTCTCCTGAGCGCCCGAAATCTCAATGCTTCCGGGGTTCGGTGTAGATAATGACTGGTGGGACCGTTCCTGTGGCGATTCATCCTCTAAGTTGGTACATGACGTCTCTGTGGATCGTCCCACTGTTGAGCTGTTGTTCACCGTCAGTTCGGGAGGAGTTACAGCTGGGGAGACGATACCCTGAACCACCGTCGCATCCCTAGTGGCAACGGCATTCGAACTCCAGCTATCCGTCACTTGGGCGCCTCTACTTTGAATCAGTTCCTCATCCATGACCTCGGTCTCCCAGTCCTCGTTCTGTATGTGAGCCATTGACATGGGCAGCCCACTGTGGCACTCGCCAGCGCTCCATTTCACCTCGTCTTTCATGCCTCTAGCGGATGGCGGCAAGGCAAGATCACCCTTGGGGTGGTGACCTTTCCTTGGGGGGTTCATTGGTTGCTGCCGCGCCACTGCAGTAACCCTCGGGCGGTCAGCGGCCAGGACACCAGAGCTGGTCTGGCAACTTGGCGCCGTTTGTCCAGTTGACGGCAGAGTGCGGCGGCTCAGAACGGGGGACCCCGTGTCTCTACCAATGGCGCGACCGGCGTTCACCGTGGCTGAATCGAGACCACCGAAGCGTTCAGAGGACGGGGAACTTCGGGATGTCCATCCAGGCTCGGCGACGGTAACTGCGTTATCCGATGGGTCAGCGAGCGGGGTGGGTGGCCGGTAAGTACCCATGACTCGTGTCTGGGCGTCTTTACCACCCGTTCGACCAGGACCAATTGACGCTTCTGGATGACCCCGCCACGATCCGTCAAAATGCCAAGATGTTCTGTCCGGATCACACCCCGCGTCATTTTGCGGAACGGGTGCGCTGGCGTCCTTCACGAAGTCCTGTTGTGCCCGGCCTGTAACACACGAAGCAGTTGGAACAAGTTGGTCGTCCTCGGGACTTGTATCACCCGCCTCGACCCCAAGCCTGTGGCGTATGACGTCACCACCGCCGTTCAAAGGCAACTTTTCCTGTCGGAATTCAACATCACCGGCATCGCTCAGAACCTTCTTCGGGGTCGTTGGTACCGCGCGAGCATTACATTCGCTAAGCCGCATATCACAGTCAGCGACATTACCAGGCGATGTGGTCCTTCTCGTGTATATACCTAAGGCGCCAAGATCAGTACTATCCTCACAATCTTCATCGAATCGGATATGACGCCTTATCGGCATCTCTTGAGCCTCCCTCCTTCTCGGGTCAGTTTCGCCGTCCGTCGCCGTGCATTGCCGGCCGCGACCCCGTTTAGTCTGTGCCGGTGGGCGGGTCGGAGCCACGGGAATTCCATTACTGCGAATATGGCGCGTCACCGCATTCAGATATTGTCGGTTGATAGTCATTCGCCCTCTCCTCTTTCCCGCTTCCTTATTGTCGTCTGAGTTATAACGGCACGTGCACTCCGGGCGGGGTGGGTTCTCCGCGGCGACGGCTCCCATCGGGTTCGCATCCTCTCCCAAGCTGGGAGAGGGCGGCCTTTCAATGGCGACGAATCGAAGCGGGCTTTCCTCGATGTGACTACCGTACACACGGATATCTACACTGTACATACCGGGTGCATTTATAACAACGCTATAGTCGTGGATTCCATTCTCCACGCTAGAGGGAGACAGAAGTTTTTCATCGCCTCCCGGCACGTGGAGAGCGACGCGCAGACCACGCGCCCGACCAGACTTGTTTTCAGTCTCAGCGGAGACTTTAATATCGAGCTCCTGGCCACAGTGAAGCACGGACGTTTCAGCACCACTCGCTATCTTTACCGCCTTTATGTCCAGGGCCGAATCCTGCATGTGGCCGAGATTATTTACCTCTCGCAACGCTTTCACCGCCCGTTCCAGCCCGGAGACAAATTGAAAATTGCTGAGATCTGTAATATCGTCCTCGGGGGTGACACAAATGAAGTCCCGCATTCCGTCTTTAACTCGAGGCGCAGTCTGCAAAACCACCTCATCCACGTTACAGTCAAGCAAATCCTCCACTAGCTTGCAGCGCACGGCTGTGTTCTGAATGTTGTGGATAAGCTGAAGCTTAAACTGACCAATCCTGTCACATTTTTTTAATAGGATATCGTCAATTTGCCTCTCCATATCTTTTTTGAGATTGTCAATGTGGCTGTGGAGATCAGAGGCGGTCTGTTCAACCATGGTTTTGGCAATATCACGCTTCATAAGCAGCACATTCTGAAGGTTCGTTACTTGCTTCACTCTGCCATTCACCTAATAAGGTACAAACAGATTCCATGGAACAAAAAAAATTCACATGTACATGCATGCATGCATGCTAATGTAAGTTGTATCCGAAGAATAAAGGTGGACTCATTAAGTGAATATAAATGCACATGAAAATATAAAAAAAGTCAAATAATCTTATTATTATTTCATTTTCATAATCTGTTTGTCTGATTCAGGGATTTCATACATTGGGAAACAATTTGACAAATACATTTAAGTGAGCAATGCTAAATAAAATAGCGTCACTCGGCCGAATTTGGGAACATACTCGAGTAATATGGCCGCAGGCGTGATCGAGAAGGTCAGAGAGCTCAAGTCGAAGCCTTTGGACGTCCTCTTTTCTTCCATCATCATCCATGGCTGCTTCTCACTGTACGTATAAGATCGAGCGTTTAATGGATAGAAAGATCAACATACTGAATTACACCACCATGTATTCCTTATTGTCATAGCGAACTTTTAAAAATATATACCACCATAAAGTAATATTAAACTGAATAAATATTAATAATTGTAAAACTCTTTTAAAAAATTCTATCTGCAATAAATACAAAGGTTTCTTGACACATACTATTCTCAACATGCTGTATAATGCTTGTATAACTGGTGTTATTTATTGCAGATGGAATTAATTGTTTAATATAATAAAAAATGAATGTGGCCATAAAAAAAATGTTATAGTTATACAATGAATATTGCTTTTCATGAATTTTGTTCATAATTTATTGATAAGGGCAAAAAGCTACACAATGCACAATTTCTGCTCTCATGTGAGTTGCAATTTATCGCTCTCTCGTACGTTTGGTACAAGCGCAACAGGGCCCTCTCACATGTCTGCGTGGTAGCAGCATATTATAGTTCTCTCGCTCTGAGGAGTGCATAATATAGCTCAGGAGTGTCAGGTACCAGCGCGCATCAGAACTCTAGGCGCATCAGGTACCAAAGCATGTGACAGCCATGACCATGCATGCATGTGTCAGGGCTACTGCCAAAGGAGCATTAGCATGAAAAAATATTATTTGTCTAAGAAGATCTTTTTCTTTTCACAAATGCAGGCTCTTTTCATGCGTAGCAAACTTCCTAATTCTGCAGCAATAACCTGTCTAAAAATGGTCCATGTTGGAGGGTACTGTACAAGGCAGTGATGGATCACTTTAGAAAATAGCGATCACGCCATCTAGCGGACTGTTTTGAAAGTGCAGCAGGTATCTTAATGCAGAAACTGTCTCAGAAATGAAAAAATAGCTTGCCGAAGGCTAGCTCAATATTGCATATGGTATAAATTGTGGTATCATAATTGATAGATTATTTTGATAGTTTAGGAGTACCCCTACTGATATTGAGCTAATGAATTTCTTTTTTAAGTAAGTGTGTTTTAACCTGCAATGTTTTGTAACAAAAGAAGTATGTAACAGTTTTTAAAGAACTTGTTAACAAAAGAAGTAGCAGGTCTGCACTTCAAAAGAGAACCTACATTTACGTCACAAAATGTCAAATGATCACCTCTTTCTATTTCATGACGATTTAAAACATCACATAAGTTACTGGCACACATTGCTAATAATTTAATGGTCCGAAATAACATTAACAGATATTCTATTTTGATAGAGCAATATATTGGGATTAATATATTGAAAGTCTCATTAGACCTAGAAGCTAGGGAACCAAAGCTAGACTATAAGTTACAAAGGAGATTTGGGATGTATACTATTTTGGGATATATATTATTAATCATGTTATCTTGATTCTGCTGCTGCATGAGAACCTGCTTTGAGATTGATAGCTAGTCATCTGCTGTCCACATCATTGTAGGAAAATTTTACATTTTGTATTCTGATTTACTTGCATATCAAGTGCCTAGCTCAAAAATCAAGAAATACATTATGTTTCTCTGACTTATTCAGGTGACATTAAATTTCAGTTTGCAGTAACATTGTCCTAAATAAACAAATATAAAACATGCACATATAATTTTAAACAAATTATTAACGTCTTATGCATAGGAAATGTAAAACAAAAAAGGCTGGTTCATTGCAACTCTGAAACAGATAACCCTAAACCAGGCAGAAGAGTTTAATTGATAACCAGATATATAACTAGGCTTATAGACAAGCATATATCATCACCTTCTTGCATTTTATTTAGGGCAGCAGATAAGATTCACTTAATTAGCATCTGCTGCTTCTTACTACAAAGTCACATAGCACTACAATACCCTCTCTTTTTTTCTTTGGGGCTAGCCATGGTAAGAAGCTTTCAGCTAGCTGCCCAGTAGTTATAGCACTCACTTTCCCACCTGCTTCCAGAATTACAGCAATTAAGGCCCCTGCACTACATACCTCTCCGGACATGCCTTAGGCATGTTAGGGGCAGGCTATCAGTAACTTGCACTTTCCCACCTGCTTCCAGAATTACAGCAATTAAGGCCCCTGCACTACATACCTCTCCGGACATGCCTTAGGCATGTTAGGGGCAGGCTATCACTAACTTGCACTTTCCCACCTGCTTCCAGAATTACAGCAATTAAGGCCCCTGCAATACAAGTAACCAATCAGGTGAATGACGTGAATAGCTAGTCCAAACCATATGCTGTGGCATAGGCATAGGAAGCTTCTTTCCTATGGAGGTGGAGCTCCACATGTAGGGGGGGCATGTCTTCAGTGTGTAAATAAAAGGATAATCAAGGTTTTATCTAGCTGTTTCCCCTTTCCCAATCTCTTCACATTAAACCCAGATGGATTGCACACATTTCACAGTGTTTGAGACCCCTTTATACTGAGATCTTGGCAGTAAAGAAGAGTATCACTGATTCAGGCATTATACTGCCCAGAAACTAACGTATACAATTTGGATGAAAACAGCAATTCTGCTTTACTGAGGGATCTGATTATTTTCTTGAAGGTTCAAGGTCTATACCTACATCTCATTTGCGTATTGATGTATATATAGCTTGCCAAATAAACGCAAAGTCAATATATATACTATATAAGGCAAAGTGGGCTAATCTTGACCCCTTAAAGACAAAAAGGCATCTATTTTCTTTAGTAATGCGAAATGAACTGATTTTTTATTCAAACAGTATCCAGTGGTTTTCCAATAATAGGATTCAATAGAAAAAACAAAAACATCTGCAGTATGTGGGGAGTGCTCATTTTCTGAAAGGCAGTGGGGGGCATGGTCAAACCTTGATCCCTGTGGTCTAACTTCAACCCCCTGGGATAGGTGGGTGACTGAGTGTGTATCGTGATTGTTAGTGTGTGAAAGCAACAATATTAATTCACATAACTTTGCCTCTACTGCGTAATGATAGATAAAATAATCCCTTGAAACTATATTTATTAGTCTTATTACACGGTAGTCATAACGAAAATATAGAGTACTTCATGGGCATCAAGCCAAAGAAATGCCATTTGGAATGGATGTGTTACGATCCCAAAATAAATCCCTCATGTTACAACACATCTGAATATTAGTTAACGTCAGAATATGCGGAAGCAGGGCCGGACCATTATAGTTACATGTATTTGTAACCATAAACTGCTAAAATATTATGTATTTCATAACATATATATTTAGAAAATTATGTTAAATTAAAGAGGGGATCAAGGTTCGAGCACAGTCATGAAAAAGGTGGAGTAACCTCGATCTCTACCAAGGTCGATCTGGGGAAAAACTGTCATGATGTCACACCTGTAGTAAACATCATCTGCTGTCACTCTTTATTATGAAATAAGTTCTTATATATATATACTCAGTGTTAATCAGGCATACTGCTTGTTTTTTAAACTCATGTGTCTCAACTTTTGAGATAAGCTGCACAAGCACCTGTTAACGTATGGTTGCAGGACTTATTTAATTTAAATTTGATAAAAAAATTATATGCCTATTATCCAGCGTCTCTGTATCTAGTTATCATGTGTATCTCTACGATTGTCATCAATAAAAAACCAAGCATATGGGGGCAGACTACTCCACAAGCCCCAGTAGATGGCGATAACGCCGGCTACTCGTATAACTTATGCTGTCTACTTTTTTCATAAGCCTTATCAAATATGTTAAAAGGTTAAAAAAATCAAAGGCTTTGTCTGTCTACTCTGTGAAGTGTGGAGCACCCTGTGGGGGTCGAGGTTACTCCACTTTGCCTTACAATACAAGTTATATTGACTTTGGCAAGAAAGTTAATTTTGCTACTTAAGAAGTTAAGACAATGAGCCCTCTTGCAAATTAAGAGCTCTCTACCACCAAAAGTGCATTTAAGTAAAAAGAGCGTAAACAGTGGTAGAACCTGTGTGTTTGGACTTACTTTAAGTCAGTGGTTAATTATCTTTATTATATTTTCATTTAGCAGTTTAGGCCTAAACTAAAGTGCTCTAGACTAGTGGTTTTGAATAGAAAAGCAAAGCCAAAGGTTCAACGGTGGTAAACAGCGTGTATGGAATTTTCAAACATGTTTAAACAGAAAATGGAGGAGTGTCACTCATTGAAAGGCATAAAGCAACATACTTCAGATAAATATTCAACTAGTAAGAACACGAAAATGCCACACGAACATGTAACGACCAATGGTAGGATGATTTTCAGTTCGGGTTGAACAAGAAACTGCACAACGAGTGAACAGGTGAACTGCCCACGTGCAGACATGATGTAACCTCACACCCCAAGTAAAACATTCCCAACTTGGCAATTTCATTGCTAACATTCAGATAAATACAACCCAAACCTTGAAAGACAATTATTAACAATCGGTAAAGTTTTTTATGTGTTGTACCTAAGTGAATATCGAATAACAAATAATTGTATCTACATGCAGTTGCGAGAGTATGCAGGCTCAAGTCTTACGGAACCACTTTCCTACTTAAAAGCAACCACCTTTACAGGTACGGGCGTTCCTTGATTCCCAAGTGTTGCCTAAATTTTAGTTTAACTGCTTAATTTCTAGATATAATCATCATAAAGATGGGAACGGTATCGTTGATATAGATCTAGTTCTATCAGGCGCGTGTGATGCTAAGAATCATGTCAGATAATTAAACCAAGCATTAAGTTCCAGGGACAGCAGACGACGTCACTTGGCGTTTGCGGCTTTGGTTTCACATGTCATGACACAGGCTTAGCTCCGATACTGACTGAGACCTTCAAGTGGTACACCTTGCGAAAGTTATGATGTTGCAGCTAGTCTAGTCCTAGCTTAGTTCTAACCTTGTGACGCGGTTCCCAATCATTGGGAACCGCGTCAGTATAGGGCGCACAGTTCTTAACTAGCCGACAAAATATGCATCTTTCCAGAATCCTTATCATATATATGCAATTTATTGACCTGGCGGAGGGAAAATAAGACTTACTTTGATTGTTTGTCCTAACTTGCAATGTCAGGGCTTTCTCTGGGCACATTTATTCGATCAGCGCCAGCCGCGCCATTATGCGCTGCAACACCGCAAAGACAGCAAATGGGGCCTGGCTCTAACGGCACCCTGTGATAAGTTAGAGACAGACCTGGTAAAGATCTACTAACTTATTAGGCTCATTAGAGTCGACTGGCATACGGCTGTGTCTTCAACAGCGTTGTGTACAGCAGATAGTGACCTATATTAGGCTATAATATAAGGTATATGGTATACTGAAAATACAACTAAGATTTATAGACAACCCCATGCAGTTGTGGGGGTGGGGGGAGGGGTCAGGGGCTCAGAAAGCGCCCCTTTGCGCCGGGAATAACTTCCCGGTGGTCTGTTGCGGTCTGTCTCTCACCCTGGTTACCAGCAGTCCCCCCCCCCCTCACCGAGGGGGCCCGTCAACTCCTTTCAGTATGATGGATTGGCGTCCTTGTCCAGTGGCTCCAGTGGCGGATCGAGTCCGGTATCCCATGCGGAAATGCCCCACAGTACAGGGCCACGCGGAGATGTCTCACTGTTATGTAGCATAATCAGATAATGGCACCGTACGTACGCATGGAGCAGAGATGGTGTCATAATATCATGTATTTTATATAAGGGGGGCATCTCCGCCTGGGGGGCATTTCCGCATGTGACAGCGGACCCCCCCCCCCCGCAACCCCTCACCCAGTATGAACATGAGTGCCCCCGCCGCAGCTTTTGTTTTCTCAAAATTTCGATCCCCTACGCTACTGTACCAATTCTGGATCCGCACCACTGAAGCGCCAGTTGTCTAGATTTAGATATATGCGGAGTTTTGTCGCCAGTCAACAAAATTAATCACTCTCGGGGCCGGGCATTTGCGCCAAGGTTTCACTCAACCAATGGAAGACCCAGGTGATCATGTGATCAGAACGTTGTCACCCTACATCCCTTTTATTTTGTCGGCAAAAGTATATTAGGGGTCTGGAAGGATAAATGGCGACACGCGGCACACAGGCATACTTGAGAATTCGACATTGACCCCCAAATTCCGACACTTAGGATCTGACAAAGCGACATCAACACAGATTTGTGAAAAAAACTGAATTTAGCGAAAAAGCGACACGGGATTGACGGAACGTCGTGAAAAATCGACATTCGATACTGATAATTTTGAAAAATGGACACTGGATACTAAACCACCCCTTCCAGACCCCTTATATTGAGATTGACATGTATTCTTGTAAGATGACAAACCACATTGAAATGAATGTTTTAAAAATCAATTTGAAAACAGAAGCCAGACGTAACACTTGTAACTCTCGTAGCATATGCAAGTTCTCATAATTACTCATGTTGATCTCAATTTGTGGGATTAATTAGATTTTGCTTTGAGTTTCAGAACCATGTCTCTCGTTTCCCATGACATGCCGACTAAGACTCAAAACGCTGACTATAATCATCAGGCGGAAATAGAGAAGATTGAAGAAATGAATCAGTTGCTGGAAGATCTCCATAGGAGGCTGGTAAAGAGTAGCGGTAAATGCAAATCAACCTGCTATTATTAGTTATTTGTAGAAATGAATCAGTTGCTGGAAGATCTCCATAGGAGGCTGGTAAAGAGTAGCGGTAAATGCAAATCAACCTGCTATTATTAGTTATTTGTTTATCAACATGATCAATAAGACATAATTCACCACATAATATGTGTGAACTATATGTATAATTATGCGTCGGATTAAATATGACGGAAGACCTCTCAGTTTAGTGTGTGGGTCAGCACTTAAACAGTTAAAAGGCGATAGGTCACCAGTCCGTGAAAGTAGTTTCCAAATGCGCCCAAAACCCAGTCTCTATATTGCAAATAGGAGCCTCCATAGCTCGGTTGGTATGCAGGCCGTGCTGCTAATGAACAGGTTTTAGGGTCGCAACCGGACAGCTGCATCAGTTTCATTGTGCAAACATTTGTCGTTTTTCAGTGCGATCACACGTACTTCTGGTGGACTTGGCGACACAGATGAGTCCTCATGCTGTGCTTACCCAGAAGAAAGCCACACAGACGTGTCATAGTTGCAAGGACAAAGTGGCCGAAACATTCGACAAACTAAAAGCTCGGCTGCAAGAGCCCATCGAGCAACAGGACGTCGAGATGTCTGACTGATATAGGAGAAAGTCACAATCTCTAATTTGATATCATTAAGGTTACATCTTTGTGCAAGTGTAAAGGAAATTGATGAAAGTCAATGCGTTTGTAATAGCAATCCATATTTTATTCATAGTATAATACAACAATGTAGCAATGTTTGATGTAAACGCATGGCATCACTTTTATCTTCCGCACACTCAGTCATACTTCTGACACCCACCGTGTACCCGACTTGGCATCACCATCCACAACTCACGTGGCCCTCACACCCATTAAGACTGGCACAATGTCCTTTCAGTGTGACACAAAAGTGAACGCATTCCATTAAAAAGAAACAGAGAACAAGTACATAGGCTCCTCAGTAAGTACATTTATGTAGCCTAAGACTGGTCTTGGTCCTACCTCTGCTGTGTCATGCAAGAGTACAGTGTATATATAGTTCTTAATTACTGTTAACACTCCCAACACCTCACCTCCTGTACGCTGGAATACACAGTTTACTTTCATAATAGGAATGGAGAAAAAAAACAGCGCACAGACTTGCCGTACGATATGTTGAAAATGTCAGACTTTCAGTGCTACCCTTAGACTTGAATTTCGCATGGTAAATTGTTTTCAATGACCTTATAAGGAAAGTCCGTCCGTATTTAAAAACGATGATCCGTTTTAACGAGGAGGGTAATGAAGACAGCGTGCGTGAACAAATTATATTTGTACTTGATATTTTGATACAACATAATTCATTATAATCGTTATTCATCAAATACTTCACAAACTTATTTGAGTTCACAATTTGGTTTATATAACAATTGAAGTTGGTCAATATCTGGAAATTACGTGCCATGTTGATTGTACACTCATGAGAGAGATTATAGAGCGTACAAAAGTTTCAATTCACACGGCTACACAGTTCAGAATGCCTCGTTGATGACAGGGCAACGCATGACCTCCGTGTGCCAATGGCATACGAGTTCTCTATGCGACAAGAATTCAAACGTTCCGCATCATTGACTTTTACATCAACTTCACAAATTCTAAATTGTGCGTTTTCCGATCCACCTGGGAATTTCGGGGATGCACAAACGTAACTTGAGCTATGACGAGCAAAATAAATTTCCTCTGAAGATCGATCTGACGACAACCGCGATGTGCACATTGAGCGTTGAGGATGCGGACTAAGTAAGCATTTTTTTTTCAAATATCACTTGCCACGTGACTACAGCGGCGGAGACCCACTACCTGAGTGGTTGCTCGATGTGGAATAGCTGCGAATCCGAGAGGTGCTTCGAGCTCTAGCATGCACAAGCATTTTGTGAACGTCTTCGAACTCCTTTAACATGGCGTGTTGCAAGATGTCCTTGGTACTCGGTCTCTTACTCGGCTTCCTTGCCAGCATTGTCCTGACAAACTTGCACTGGCGAAAGATACGAAATACCATATTATATTTTCTGTTTGGTGAAATAAGATAATTAATAATAATAATAATTACGTACGCAATTTCAAACCGTTGCTTCTGACGTCTCACAGTAGGACAACACAGAACAAAAAACATTTACGTACAATACCTATGTACATTAAATGTAAATGTCTACTTCTGGCAAATGAACATTAAGCCAGAAGTAATTTCGTACCTCATCTGGAAGTTCCCTCGTGAACCGTTCGGGGAACAGCAGGTTTTTGACGTCAACTAAGCTTTTGATTCTCTCCATCTGAGTAGCGAACGGGTAGAAGAGCTCAAAGAAGATCAGCCCCATGGCGTAGATATCCACTTTATGGGTGTATTTTTTCCCAGCATTCTGCAAAAGATCATCAGCAACATGCTTTTAATAGGCGGAAAATACATAGTGCATTGATCACTATATATGTCATCAAAAATGTGCCGCGAATTGATCATGTTTGATGTTACCGAACCTGTTCAAAGGATCTGGGGGCCATTTGCCAATTCGAAATGAAAATTACTGTTTTGGCCATTTTTGTGCACAGCAGGGTTAAATTAGGCCAAGGAACCTAAGGGAAATACTTTGGAGAACATATACCCCAAATATTGACCAGTTCAATTAGCACGCCTGAATATAAGCAAAAACCATGTTCCTAAACCAATAATATTTTCACCTACATGCATTTTTAGTACCAGTTATCAAGAGGAGACAATTATAACCAAAGGCGGATTTGTGACCAAGTGAAGGAAGATTTGGGTCGAGAACCAAAACGGACGCCCGGTCGAGCGCTATCGCTCTATAATGATGATAACCGGAACCTCTGTCATACCCAGGGATCTCACCTGTTCAGGACTCATATAGAGCCTGGTGCCCACTTGGTCAGTGTGCTTGTTGCCGGTGTGGATAGGGGTAATCACACCATCGATCAAGACTCCATCCCCGCTCTCCTCCAGTGCAGTAGCCAGGCCGAAGTCTCCGATCTTCACCATCCCATCAATGGAGAAGAATATGTTGGATGGCTATGAAGAAAAGCAACATAAAGGCTTTGGGTTAGTTTATGTTTTCACAGAGATCCCGGTGACATCTGTTTTGCTCTCTTTCAGTCGTAGAACGTTTAAACAATCCTACACAGTAAAGGAACAGACTAGAAACCACACTACATTTTATGCAGTCCGTACAAATAACATCCCCGTATAAATCATACTTAATTTAATTTTTTGGTAAGCTACCTTAAGATCACGATGCATGAGGCCGCTATCATGGACATAGTCCACAGCGCTGACAGTCTGGTGGAAGATATCCAACAACACATTCCTATCCCTGTTGAGAGTGTTGGCACTTAACCAGTCCTTCAAACTTTCCTTCCTACAGAGCTGCATTTGAATGTACAGATACAGTTTTGGCTGTGGAGAGGTAGCGCTGTGGGCCTTATATTCGGAATCACAGAAAGATAAATTAGTGGGTCTCTTTAAAGCGGTTCTCGACGATGGTTTCGAGGGACGGGTGCTGTCACTCATCACACTCTCCTTGTGCGCGTCATTAGTCGAACCAGTCCCCTTTCTCCTTTTACGATTGGTCAATTGACCACGGTCCATACCCTCTGGGGTTGGGGCTGGTGACACTTTGCGATTACTGCTGTAAGGTTGACTGGCACTAAGGATATCGACGACGACGTGGTCACCCTCCTCGGAGATACTATTGCTGGGGCTTTTATCACCACAGCCCGAGTCCTCAAATACAATATCCATGGACCCATCGGACTTGTCATTCTGTAGCGCCTGTCGCTGGCCGGGTTCCTCAGAAGTGCTCTCGCTGTCCAGGTCATACAGACCAAAAGGCACTCTGGGACTCGACTGCGTGTCTTCAGTCTCAGTCATGTCGCCACCGCCAAAGGATATCACAAACGAGTTGTCATCCTTGTGATCCGCTATAATCGGCGACTTGTGCTCACTCCACTCTGAGCTGTCGTCCGATTCGATGTGGGTGTCGAAGTGCGGCACAAACGCCCCCGTGGATCCAGCCTTCTTGGACCCAACCAGAGACGGATTCACGGACTCGGTGTTAGTGTCGTCTCCATCTGCCCAGGAGTCTGCGGACTCCACGCTCGGCCCATCGCTCCATTTGCTTCCAGTTTTTAGGGACTTTTCAAAAGGCCGCAGCGGGTTGAAAGAACTCGCTTTAAGAGCATTGGTCGGCTTGGTACTCCTCCCCACGTTAGCAGAGGTCGCGGGGTCAATGGTCGTGTGCACACGCGGGGGGTATTCGGTGACGCTATATCCGGGACTCGGAGTTGAGGAGACCATATCCAGAATAGTTTGGTCCTTTTCCTCCTGCCATCCAGCCGGGGGATTCTCAAACCAGGCCTGGTGATATCGGACAATGCTGTTATGATTCAGCTTGGCCAATGCCTTCACTTCACGCATCACCTTTTCCTTGGCGCGATCACTACAAGTAACAAAAGGCAGAATAAATGTCATCGTCAGTAGATTTCAAATCCTCTGAGATGAATATAAAAGCGGTTACATTCGATACATCCACAATGTCAAAGTAAAGTCAGAATCCAGTTACACCCTCTGCAGTTACCTGTTGTTCAGAGAAATCCTTTTAATGGCGTAGGCACAGTCATCCAACTTGTTTTGGGCCTCAAACACTACTCCAAATCCACCTTTTCCTAGGCAGGCTACTTGCTCAAAGTCCGTGTAGTACCTGCAAGACACAACATTTATATTATACCGGGGCACAAGTTTGCTTGGATAAATTTATAACCTAAAGTTTTACCTATAATACAGCTATAACATAACAATTATCTCTTGACGAAATGTCTTGACATTGATATCTGCCGCGCTGAAGGGACTCCCGGAGCCCTTGTATTTCAGAAACCAGGCTTCAGTCAGACACTTGCAACAGGGCCCTAATGGGAGTTGGGGGATTGTTCACGGAATCTTCATTTTGTTAACTCGCCTTTGTTTCGCGGCAAAATTTCGTTATTTTTTGGCATTTTAACTTCCAAAATCCATTCGTAAAAATATACCTTATACCAGTTGAGTATAGTGTTAGATAAATAGCATATGATACCGTTCGTTCACGTGTACTTGCCTGGATACATATTCAGCTTTCAGACTTTCGCTTTTGCCTCCGTCGGTCGATGTTTCGGCTGGTGTTTCTGACGCAGATCGGCTCCTTGATTCAATTGACTCGTGGAGCTACAGTGGCGAGAGCAAACTTTTTAAGATTCACGAGTGGGCATTTCACGCATCGACTTGTATTATACAAACTACAAGACATCCATTTCAAAATCCCACAGATAATTATAATCTAGTATCCAATAGGTCATTTTCAATATAATTTCATCATATCAACAAGCAATTACTTCGCAATAAGGTTATAGTTTCACTCACCGGGAAGATATGGTCACAGTTGATAGATATGGCTCCTCTTTTATAGAAGTAGCGCAACATCAAGAAGTGGCAAAAGACTGAGACCATCATAGTCAGCAAAGTGATGCCCAGTATTTCTCTCCTGAGGTAATGAATAGACAAGAAAAAAAAACAAGAATGAAGACCTCACCACCCCATAATAATCTCCTCTGTCTGTATCATGTATTATTCACACAAAAATGTACAAGGGAGTTGTGAAAGCGCAATAAAGTTGCAATAATCGTCATCAAACTTGACTGTTTCTTCATCCATGTATGGTACATACCACCAATTCCAGAACGAAACTGCGATGTCCGCTCCGTAGTATTGGCTGTCTGGGGCGATTCTGCCTCGAGAACTCTCGTCGGTTATCATTATAGGTGAAGGAGTGCAGTCTGGGAACAGGTACACCCCCTCATCTGCAAAGAATATAGCAGTCATAAGCTACGGGGAACCAGGAATGGCATCATGAAGAATAATAACGGTTGCACTATCATTATCCAATTTAAATATCGGGGGTCGATCATATATGGTATTTAATGGATATATTACTACACTACGATATGATTATGAGCCTGTAAAATGTGCAACATTGTCAATGGGCGAGTGGTTTGCTTTTGTCGCTGTATCAATAAATGCATACTATGGAAGTGTTTGACGTTATACCGCGACAAATGCTGTTAGATGTTGATAGCTCCAACAAAAGCAACATACAGCATTTGCTTATTGAGACATATTGGATAAAATGCTCCAATCTGACCAATGCTAGACTACGAAATAGCAAAAATGATATCTGACTAGTAGGCCAACAGTGGCACAACCGTCTGGTTGCCTTTGATGGCAACGCTACTGATTATTACCCTAACATTTCCATATATGTAAAAATATAAACTTAAAGCTTTTACTATATGAAACTTCTTATTGATATCATGGCTGATGTCATCCTAAGCGACCATCAATGTAACCAGTTTCTAGTTTGATACAAGGATACACAGAAGGCAACATTATTCAATGCAAATAAGCATATTTCAAAATGCCTAAGCGCATTCATTCTCGTTATTGCTCAAAAAGCAAACTGTCAATAATATTGGTAAGTTGCATGCTGGCACAACAGGCCTTAATCTTTCATGTCAAGTCAATCCCATAAAGCAGAACACAACACATGAGCTTCAGTAGAACAGTAATTTACACGTCGTTATTACGGTATTTACAGCCGTATATACAAGGCATCTCTTAGACACCAACTTACCATGTCCTTCAAAACAAGACTGATGAGCCTGAGAAAATAAAGCCAGCCCAATAGAAGTCATACCCCGTTCACACGTCAAGTGACCAAGTCTGTCCACTATTTCAATACCCAGTAGAGTGATGAACGACTAGTCACTTTTACAATGAGTAATCCCAGTTATATGCTCCATGTTGATTTGATGTCATGACATTCATACGTTTTTGCACTCCTCTGACAAATCGACAGTTCACGGAAGTCGGCCACCTGTTCCTTTCTCAAATGTTCCCATACCCATTACCAAATGGCCATGCATGGGGGACGGACGTGGTAAAAGTCACCCAACAAAACAGTCAGGTGCAGTTACAAAGTGCATCGATAAGAAATCGATAAGATAAGTGAAGACGCCAGTATAGCATAATAGTAACACGCGTCTAATAAAATGCAAAACAATGCTTTAAGTTTTAAAGCACTCGGCGATGTCGTATTTGCTGTATCCAGGCACTTTTCAATTCGTCAACATCATATATGGTTGATAGATTCCATGGACAGATAACTGTTTTTTTCGGTTTTGCTAGGTGACTCAGTTGTTCAAGGAGTATAAATGGCCAAGTCACTTCCCGATAATGATAAACTAGCAAATGAAGGCGTTGATTGCGGAAAAGGCCAAGAGGGATTGGCGTGAGTCGTCTGAGGGTACACAAAGGCAGCGAGTCTCGAATATCGCACACCTCCCTTTATCGTTCCCACACTGAGGACACCGCGCTATAACATCGAACGCGTGGTCACCAAGATAATACCCAACGCCACCTGCCGTCTGACATAGTCACAACACGTGGACGATATCGACAACGGACTGGGCAAGAAAATCGACAAAGGGAGGGGCTGGCATGACTCAGAAAGTTCGAATCGATGCACTTCTTCAACCTTATTATCTAAATACACAAGGCAAATTCGATGGCTGACTCACATATCAACCGTCACCATATTGATTTGCTGTGGCCAAAACGCCTTTCTATGTATGTACGTCAAGGCACAACATTTGTAGTCGTAGTAAAACCGGTTCAATATGGCTGCGGACACGGCATAGCTTACTCGAATGTAGATCATCAGGTTGCGGTTTCAAACCACACCCGAGTCTGGGGCCGTTTTGTCTCATTTTCCCAGGGACTTCCATCGGTCCGGTTTAGCCCATGTGTACACAAAGATGGCCTAACACACGAATTTATGCATCCGCTGCCAAAGCATTCACCACCTTACGGTGACCAGCCCGCAATATAACACCCCCCGTCATATGCTTAGTAAATACCTAGCAAATAGCGAATAGCAATATTGGTGAATAGGAAAAGACGTCGATACCATGATGATCCTACATCGAACACCATCATCTTAAAAGTTCTGCTTAGCTAAAATATTGTTTCGTCAGTTCTCAATATCTCAAACAAGTGACTCGTGACAACAATTGTCTTCATAAATGAACAATATTACATGAATATAAATTATACAGGTGCTTTATGCCAATTAGGTCAGGATTATGGAACTACAATGTTCATGACTTCCAGCCCACTGGATTCAACCAATAAGCAGATAATCGTATACCCGCTTGCAAATTCATTATATCTGGAGCAAGAGGAATTCGCATAGGCAGTGTGTCTGTGTTCCAATTATCAATAAAAATGTTTAAACAAAATCTATTATAACATTGTAGCAATGTTCCGTTTAGCTAACGGGGGCAAGGTACCAAATAGAATCATATCCCAGTAACGGTCAGAATCAAGGGTTCCGCAAGGTAATCCCGTACTCTTTCTTAGAAAGACCTAATTCTGCACAGATCTGGACATTCGAATTGTAGACCGCACTCGTCTGGCAGGACTCACCTCACAAAGCAAAATCAGACCATGTGTGTAACCTCAGACCTCAGTAAGCACACACGTTTACACTTAAAAACACTCTGGCACATGATGCTTAATTCTTTGTAGTATCAACAGGATTCATCAGGGGGGGGGGGGGGGGAGTAAACTCCTCCCAAATAGAACAATGGATTTCAACCGACACAAACAAAATGCCTGACCCTAGACTTTTGTAATAATACAAGCGATATACACACGTTTACAGCAACCGATGGCAACCTAATTCTGCACAGATCTGGACATTCGAATTGTAGACCGCACTCGTCTGGCAGGACTCACCTCACAAAGCAAAATCAGACCATGTGTGTAACCTCAGACCTCAGTAAGCACACACGTTTACACTTAAAAACACTCTGGCACATGATGCTTAATTCTTTGTAGTATCAACAGGATTCATCAGGGGGGGGGGGGGGGGGAGTAAACTCCTCCCAACAGGAACAATGGATTTCAACCGACACAAACAAAATGCCTGACCCTAGACTTTTGTAATAATACAAGCGATATACACACGTTTACAGCAACCGATGGCATTTTGGTAAAAAAGGGCGCCTGGTAAAACAAATACCCAAAAGTAGGGAACTAGATATTCTGAAGATAAGGTAAGAAAAATAAGATGTACCGGTATTGTCATTCTGACCTATAAGGGATTGGTGCAAGTTTTTATGTACCCATCAGCTAAATCAAACCTGATGTACCCAAGAAATTTTTACTGTTAGGTCCAACAAGCCCCCGATAGCTGCCTGATTCAAGGGTCGACCTTGGTACGTGCATCTAAACCTCAGCGAGCTACCGAGATAAGACAGGCGATGGAAGGAAACACACAGTTCGATCTGTTTGCCTAATATCACAGTTCCAAGAGAAATTACCTCCCATATCGTGTGCATGACGCGCGGTCACATTGCAAAAAATCGTACAGACTGTGCGAGCAACTTGACGTGTCCATTTCCCATAAAGATTGCAATCCAATATCGAAGTTTTGCTTTCGGTAAGCGATGGTCTGGCTATCTCACGGGAATATCGAGAGTAAACAAAACGTAAGCGAACCTAACGCCAAATAATTAGCGAGGCGGTGGCTGATATCGAAGAATGGTAACAGTAGACAAAGAATACCAATGCATTGATTTTAACTTACCAAAGGGATATTCGTTCTTTCGCACTGCTAGCGCTTTCTCGTCGATCTCTTGTCCATCAGGCGAGACTTTTGCCCGGAGGGAACTGAGGGCGGGAGTGCGGGAGGCTGACGAGGCCAGGTAGGGGTTCCAGCTCACCCTGGGCATGCCGAGGGCATGGGTGTGGGGCGTTCCAGACACAACGCCCTGAGCCGCCTCTTGGACCTCATTTAGTAGGCCTACTGATGGCTGCACATACAGCTGGTCCTCGTGCACACCTGCGGGGGTAAAAACGAGAAAGTGTTGGAAAGATGAAAAGAAATGCTGGTGGTTTAGGTCATTGTTGTGCGCGTAATAGCTAAACTGGGCCCAGAAGAAGCCCGGGACTAGGACATGGGGTTGGATGGGACTTGTCCCCGATGCAGGTCGCGAGAACCTATGACATGTTGATCTGAAGCTGTCAACTTACCGGCTGAATCAGAGAGGCTTCCCGCCATAGTGGCATACACCTTATGGGAAGTAGGTCTGGGAGTGTTTTCACTAAATTATACATTTGTCAGCTGCAATTCAGTCAGCACCAGTGACCAGTCAATAGTAGGACTCGACGATAACTAAATTTCAGTGCAAATTGAAAAAAAATGCATCACCGGTATGGCAATCCTGTTTTATACGCATTTTAGATGCTCGCGTTTGGTGCAAAATGACAATACTAATGTACTGACCGACATAAAGGAGGGCCTCAGATGTATCGTCGTCACTGTCACCATCAACGCCTTGGGCACCTTGCGTCAGCGCGGGAATATGACGGTTGTCGAAGAGATTTACTTCAGATAACTCTCCCTCGGCCAGCATCCATGCCTTTTCAATGGCAGTGTCAAACTGGAAAAATTTCACACATGGAGATGGTGTTGATGAACAACCAGTATAAATTTGAAGACTGCATTACTTCACATCTTACTTCACATCTTACCTACATAACAGAACGTTTGGTTGGTCAAAGGGGCAATTTAACCTAAATTTTACAGCGCGCACAGAGGCTGTTGGTCATATATTATCTATCACCTATAACATGGATGCGTGGGAAAGGATTGAGGCAAAATAGTATCAAAATCATAGCGCATCAATAGACCGGGTCCAGGCAAGAGCGGAAACCAGTGCCCGGTGTAACACTGAAGCAGTTGGAAGGAATATGGGATTTTGCATTTTTTCGTTTGATTCAAGCAGAGCGCTTTAACGTCAGTAGATCATATCGTGACGATAGGAAAGGTCAAGGTAAACCGAACCCATGTCTTTAGGAGCAGTTATAGCCCGCTACTCTTAGCGAAGACATACATGGGGTCGCTATCCAGCACAAACATATATTTGCACAGGTGGGGCTCAAACCACGCACCGGCCGCTTAGGCTGGCCTAGTGTAGCACACCCGACAATAGTCGAACGCGCTACCTACTGGGCCACGGGGTTACCTGCCTTCACAATGAGGCTTTAACCGAAGTTGTGTTGATATCTATAACGATGGACTTCTTGTCCGCGACTTACCACGTGTTGCCATAGGATGTGAGATGGATTGCTCTTCGTTACAGCCACAACGAGGCCGCTGGGGACAATGACCTTAACTTGGATGTCGCTGACATCCTCAGCATCAGAGCCGGAGAACCAAGAGTGGAAGTCGAAGAAACTTCCGTCGTCAAAGTCTTCTGCGTAAATGAACAAAATCAAAATAAGCACAATGACAATAGCTATATGACAGTAAAATACAAAAGAAAGACCAACAGTAAGACTTAAATTTTCACTGCAAGAGTTCCCAAAGCTATATTACAGATGCTCATACAGCAGTTTTTCACTTATGTTATGAGTTGTGAAATATTTTAATAAAACGGTCTGGATACATTGTCTGACAATGTGAATGTTAGCTCGATGAAAAAAAGATGTCATCACATGGTAAAAGGTACAAAACTGACGTAATTTGGGCATTTTGATGAAAGCCACACTTTTCCACAGTTTTTTCATAAAGTAGCTAATTATTAGAGATTTACCAATAGTGCTGTCGGGGCACCCTTCCGGGTCCGCCCCACCTCCAGTGGCGCCCTCGGCGTCGTCAGCGGGCTGGGTGTGATCCGGATGTGCGGCGGGGAAGGCGGCGATCCCCTCTCGCCGAGCCTTCACAATGGACATATGGTGTTCTCCGACACTGAAGTTCCACCTGAATACCACATAGTTCAGACATAACTGCAAGTAACAAACTTCCGTTATCGAAATTTGTATCCACGGATCAACATATTAAACTTGTTCAACTCACACAAAATGGTTGTAATGATAGATATAAAAGAAATATAGTATGATACCAACTCTATATATATCTGCTGCATTATTATCTAGTAACTATTGGTTCAAAAAGCTTCAGGTTCTTTGTAATTGTTCCCAGCAGACGTGTAGGTGTAGTTGATGTGCCCATTTTTGTGCAGAAACTACACTTGGTATATCAGATGATGAATAGAGCAAGTCACATATACATGTTAGAGTTGGTTTTTGCACTACTAGATTAGCTTAGTTACCACCCTTTTGACATATTCTAGCGCGAGCTGATGAAAATTCATTCGATTAACGTTCATTTTACTAAAATTACAAATTAAATTCAAATATGCAGCATTTTAGTTTAACCTAACAAATCAGATGTACGTAACACATAATACATATATGCAAAGATGTTACTGACTTAGTTAATGACAAAATGGAATGATGAAGGTATCTAGCATATAACCCAAACCACCTGAACAGTTGACATATTTTGGAGAGTGCGGTAACCACCACACACTTCAGTAGTCAATGATTGTTTACATACTTCTACTTACAAAATACAAACTCTTGACCCCAAAACAAAATGTTGGTGTTTTAGGCCACTTTTAGGCCACATGGCAGAGAAATCAACATTTTATGCAGAGCTTTTACCACTATACATTTTCACATAATTTTCACATTCTTGATGAGAACTTTGTAATGCAGTTACTTACTTTTCTTGTCCAGACCGCAAATCCACTGCTCGAACAGTCCTGCTGTTCCTGGTTACCACCAGCACCTCCTCGCCCTGTACAGCGTCCTCGCCGTCAGTCTCCGAACCATTGGCTGTGAAATGTGAGCATCCACTCGTCGAGCAGATGTATTTGACCTACAGAACAGATTTATACAAATTGTTAGTTAAACGAATTCGTTAGCCATTTTAGTCCATATATGCAGTGGCAACAGAGTCACTAAATTATTTCCTATGCATGTACCAGTAATTGCAGTGATAAGTTCAAAAAAGGATACCATTCCTTGAATGTTGGTCTAACTCAAAGTAGCATCAATCATAAAAAACAGTTGGCTGACACAAACACATTCTCAGAGAAAAGTGCTAGCACCAGCTCAGAAGCAGAGCATGTTCTGTTAATGTTTAATCAGTTGATTTTTTAATCATGTTGAAAGCATGAATTTGAATATTGTGAATGCAAAGTCTGGTTGGTCAAGAACTTCAGTTACCTTGCCGGTTTGCACATCAATGCCACATGTCTCCACTTCCTTGGCACCCACAACCATCGAATCCTCACTGAATCGATAGGAATTGCTAAGCAACAAGTCTGCAGCCAGAGGCACAGGTTCAATGCTTGAGCCATCAAACTGATACAGCCCTCCATCCAAAGAAGGAATCAGTCGAACAGATGCTCCATTCCTGTTAACCTGCAGAACAACAGATATGCCATATCACACATTTTGTATCAATAATACGATTTCATTAAATAGATACTATATAATAGATACATATATAAGGATTATTAAATGTATTTTTTCTATAAATTTAATGTTATAGTTATTGACATGTTATTGATCTGTCCACATTTATCATCAGATTAAAGGATTGGTACTTACCTCTAATTTGCTGATACTTGAGGAAACAAGTGGACCACCCCCAGTATTTATACTCCAAGCAAGATTGCCATTGTTCACTTCTAGAGCAGTTACTTTTCCATCCATAGTGCTGACAACCATAAGAAATCTATCAAAAACAGAGAAAGATCAAAATGAACACTAATTGTCTTGAATATAGGCCATCTGTATCAATATTGCATGGGAATAAAAGAATCTATTTTAATATTATCTATCCATAATTATATATATAAGAAAGGTTGAGAAGAAATCCAGTGTATAAGTCGCACCTTTTTTCCTTGTGGCCGAGGGGTGTGACTTATACACCAGTATGACTTATACATGACCCAAGTCGAAGTGTGTCTCTCAGGACCCCCCACCCCCCCAATAGTAGTCTAAGACAGCAGCTGTATCAAGTTCCATGGCCGACTGTCGCTTCCCGAATGATGCCCCTCCACTCTACAAGTCAAGTCAAAACCCAGCCAACGATGATGATGGATCCTTGACTCCACTCGCAACTCCCCTACTAATGCATTACTGCTTCACTGACCATGCGATGCATCAACAGCCTGTATAAACAATGCCTAATCTGCGGGGTGTTAAGCCGGTGCCGCTGAAACTGTGTCACGAGTACCCATCAAAGACACACACATCCATGCATTCTTATGGCTTGTGAAAACAAACATTAGCACAGGAAGCAACTTGCTACCCTAAGACATTGGCCAAGTCTTTTGGGATCCACCCATTGCAATGATTTATCTGTTGTCTGCATTCACAAATCGACCTTGTCCATAACATAACTTTATGTCGACTGCGGCGTCATGCACCTAAATCTCACACCAAAAGTGCGACTTATATACAGGTAAAGTCTCAATAATTCACAAAATCAGTGGATGCAACTTATACAGTGGTGCAACGTATACACCAGAAATTACGGTAGTAGATCGCCTTCTCTAAATAATGCTCTTGGCATAAATTTGTATTAGTTAAAGGATATATTATAGATGAATACCCTCCTACATAACCTCTCTCTAAATAATAACAAAAATAATCCTATCATTAATGCATTAATAATAGCTTTTTATTGCATGCTACCATATTATAACTATACAGTCCTAACTATTCTATAGCTATAGCCAGTATAGCCTCAGTATAGGCATATATTGCAGCCAGGATCCTTAATGTGCATATAATAATCAGGGCATTATAATCTTTGGTCATTAACACTGTGACTGCAACGACATCATTCAGTGTCCTGAGTCTGAGACTGAGCAAGAACTTGGGGGTATGTCTAATTACTGAAGGGGGCCTTGAAATTACCGAAGGGGGCTAGAGGGGTCCTCAAATTTACCAAAGGGGGATGGAGGGGGTTGATGATTACATGAAAGGGGCTGGCGGCAGCTTGGATTAAAAATAAACAAAAATAAATGGCAAATCATTCATTTATTCCTTCAATTTACCGAAGGGGGCAGGAGGGGGCCACGACTTACTGAAGGGGGCTCGATGGAGGGGGTTGGTGATTAAATGAAAGGGGCTGGCGGCAGCTTGGATTAAAAATAAGACAAAAATAAATGGCAAATCATTCATTTATTTATTCCATCAATTTAGTGAAGGGGGCTGGAGGGGGCCAGGATCTACTGAAGGGGGCTCGATGGAGGGGGTTGATGCTTAATTGAAAGGGGCTAGCGGCAGCTTGGATTAAAAAAAACTGAAAATAAATGGCAAATCATTCATTTATTTATTCCTTCAATTTACAGAAGGGGGCTGGAGGGGCTGGGATTTACCGAAGGGGGCTCGATGGAGGGTGCTGGCCACAGCTTGGATTAAAAAAAACCTGGAAATAAATGGCAAATCATTCATTTATTTATTCCTTCAATTTACTGAAGGGGGCTCCATGGAGGGGGTTGATGATTAAATGAAAGCGGCTGGCCACAGCTTGGATTAAAAAAAAAACTGGAAATAAATGGCAAATCATTCATTTATTTATTCCTTCAATTCACTGAAGGGGGCTCGATGGAGGAGGTTGATGATTAAATGAAAGCGGCTGGCCACAGCTTGGATTAAAAAAAAAACTGGAAATAAATGGCAAATCATTCAGTTATTTATTGCTTCAATTGACCGAAGGGGGCTGGAGAGGGCTGGGATTTACTGAAGGGCGCTCGATGGAGGGGGTTGATGATTAAATGAAAGAGGCTGGCAGCAGCTTAGATTAAAAATAAACAAAAATGAAAATATTGATTGGTAAATCATTTATTTATTCATTCAATGCATTCAATGATTACCTGCTTTTCATTTACATAATATCATCTTTAAATCAATCAGTAACTTTGATCTTCTTTGTAGTTATGTGGAAGACAACTATATAAAAGCTTTAGGAACGGGTAGACACTGCATATTTATTCTGTTAGGACCTTCAACTTGAGCCACCGGTCCGCGAGTACTAATTTTAGGCCTGGTCAGCGGCATGGCTCTCACCCTTGCTCCGTTTACGGGCGTGGTAAGAGAGGCATGTACCAGGGCTAGGCCCCCTCCAGCCCCCTTCGGTAAATTCGAGGCCCCCTCCACCCTAGTTCCATCTCCAAAACTTAGTGGCTCCACATGCTCCACCAACTTGTTGGCAGAGTGTGCGGAGCCACTAGGTTTCGGAGCGGCAGAGCGGCGGAGCGTGCTGAGCCACTAGGTTTCAGAGATGGAACTACCTCCAGCCCACTTCCGTAAATAGATGGACCGGAACTTGGAGCAAGTGCCCCCAGGCATAGAGAAGAAGGCTTGGGGCACTTAGTGCCAATACAAGGACATAACCAACCACACTTGAGTCACCACTCCAGCGCAAGTCTGATGTAGTGCGGTGTAGTGAGAGTGAGACAGGCGGTATCCAGTTGCTGAGTTGGCAGTAACAAAACAACAGTAAAAAGTTCACCTTTCCCTGGGATGAAGAGTCCCATCACATTTGGATCCCTCATCGCCACCAGCCACCGACAGGCAAGCTACTGACGCAAAGAAGCTGCACCAGCGCACAGCGTTACGCCAACGCCGCCTCCTGTCCATGTTAGACAGTTCCAATGTGTTGTCACTCCATCGTTATTTCAGCTCTGAAAACACATCACCACTACGAAACTTCTGCACTGTTCCAACGTGTTGTTTACACCGGAAGTACCCTTTCGTGAATTGTGATTGGTGGAAATTGGGTCGGACGACGTGGCCTTACTGTGATGGTGATGTCACAGTAGATGATGTCACTCACGTATAAAGATTACCACCGGTAAAAAAAAAAACTAAATGCTGGTGAACACAAAATAAAGATGACCCAATCACTCCAGTTAACTTGTTAGCTAAGGTAACTTGATGTAAGGGTCACAGAATAACAATCATTTGATATATCAGTGTAAGGTGGTTTTTCCTATATGAAGTAGCAGTTGAACTGGGGGGGTTACATTTGCTAATCTATATATTTAGATCTATAGATTTAGATAAATAAAAATTACAGCTCATCATGATCGAAGATCAAGCAGGAAATGCTACTGGGAAAAAGCGATTTGTTTCTCGCTACTACACGACGCCGAATCTAATGGGGATTTATTTAATAATAAGAATGTTCAATATATGTGTACATAACAATTATTTTTGTTCCCGTTGGCTCGCAGTAGATCTGGCATGAGCACCCAGCCTGCCTGGATGATAAGTCACCATGTATTGTAAATGTGTTTTGTCTGTGTCCATAATCAATCATTGTAATGTTTGAACTAAAAAAACTATAGATAACTTACAAGACATAGTCTAGATCTATTTGTCCAACACTATTTATGTAAGTTTAGTTTTCCGCAAATTAAATCTATGCGGTTCATAACTTACTATTTTAATTAGCGCACAGATGCATATTTGAAGCAGTATAGGTGTCTCGTAATAAAATATAAAGAGCTGGACAAAAAAAATCCCTACTTGCTAAAGTAGGAGTAACCCCATCATCTGCAGCCCACAGTCTATCGCGTTCGCTAGATGGCGACAGTGTAGCACATCTGTAATTTGATTGGTTCAACGCGGCCATGTTGAAACTAATGTAAACAAATTCCTCGTGGAGCATGACAGCCCACTGTCGTCAGTTGAGTGTCAGCCACACCTTGGGTGGCACCGGCGCTTACTACCGGCGGATTTTATAAATTGGATTTGGTGTACAGAAAACCTCAAGCTACACACAAGAATGTCAGGTGAGATAGCCCAATCATTCAGGTCTTAGTTGGGTAAGTTTTCTTCGATGAAATGTTGTTATCTCCGGTTGATTTTGAACTTTACTTGGCGTCACTCGTCAGTCGCTGGCGTCAGAGTGACTTTACTGACACCAGTCACACACTCAACAAAGGAAAGGTGTGCCTGTGGAGTGTGGTTCATATTATTGATCCTTGTTTGAGACTGGCTTTCAACTGTCAAGGTCCTTATCCGAGCGATGAGGGTGGGAGACGGAGACCGGGAACACGTGCACGATATAACTTGTATAAGCTTATAACCTTATATATGTCGTTTATGGAGCGTGAAACGTAGGGGTGGCTATAGGGTCTGTAAGTGACATCACGGGCAGCGCGCGCTCACCTCCAGCGAATCCGGTTTTGGGTACATGACGCTTCACCGCCCCATATACAAAGCATAGGGAGCTCTTTGTAATGGCGTGAAACGCACAGAAAACCAGCGTCTTGCGATTTAAAACTAGTAGAAGTATGAAGGTACACCCCCAAACATTTATTCCATATGGTTTTCAAATCTAACATTGCATTCATATCTCAAACATCAGTGAGTCTAGTTTGAGGCCCATAGTAAAGTATAGGGATCCGCTGACGCGTTGTACCCAGAACGGTTGTTTCTAGAGGTGAGCGCGCGCTGTCTGTGACGTCACTTACAGACCCTATTCATGATTATAACCAGATAACTTCGGTTCAGTTGTGTTGCGGCTTGTATGCGTTCGGTGAAGTGGCCAATAACGCCCGTGACACACCCACAGGCACAGCTAGGTGGGTGGGGGGAGGGCGGCTGGAGGCGACGAAAAAATGACTCTCACCTCGCTGGGTGAAATTTGACAAGGACAGAATGCATAGACGAGGGGGGAGGGGGGATGGGGGGGGGATACGCCCTCTGAGTCGCGAATCCCCAAGAATTAGCATGATTATATAGAGCAATATCGAATCTTCCAGATTAGGACATTTTAAAGCTGGGCTAAAAAAAAACGCCTTAAACATCGAGGAATTCGCAGCCTACTATAACGGATCGCTGGAAATAGGCAGCTAATAACAGCTAATCGCGAATCACCAAGAATTCCAGGATGCCAATCGCGGAGACAGGAAAAGGTCCCCCCCCCCCCCCTCCATCATAGATGATATATAGCTTCTCGTGCTAACTGGTCAGGTATGGACTCTTCCCTTTCCTACAAGGGTCTCACGCCGCGGATCACAATGGTCCAGTTTCGATCTCCAAGCCCGAGGCGTTAGCCTGGGGCATAATTCACACGTATAATATCATAGCGTATCGTCAGGAGGTTCCGGGGCCACCCGAAAGTAGGTGTGTCCAATTGTCGGGTGGGTTCTGCCAAGCCATCCAGCATGGCGGATTTCGGGGTTTAATGGTCCACTTTAAGAAGTTCAACGTCGATGTCCGCGCAGAATGAAGAAATTAAGAGTAGGAGTTTAGCCCCCGGGGACACGGCTGTAGGCTCTCCTTTGCTTATCCCCGTTGGCACGAGGCAATCTTAATGGGTCTTTCGCAAACCAGGCAATTGCCGGACCAAATTGGTCCTTGAGCTTGTTAACTCGATCGTGGGTGAAGCTAGCCCTGACGTCAAAACCACCGCCAAGGTGAAGGTTTTGAATAGAACAACACTTCGCTTGAAGAAGCATGACGGCGTACGTAAACTGAATGGTCAATGGCTTATGGTTCACATGTTACTGTACATTTTGCCAGCGTTTAACTTCCAAACAAGGCGCCGGAGACAAGAAGACGGGTTTTAGATTGCCAAAAGATAAATATTTTAGACATCTGTTAAGACATTTTGCACCGGGAGCTTTCGAATTCTACATCGAAAAGTGTTGTGCTATTCAAAACCTTCACCTTGGTGGTGGTTTTGATGTCAGGGCTAGGGTGAAGCATGCGTATATGGCTTCACTCGCCAATTTATGCAAAGCGAGCCTCCGTGGCAAATATGGCCGAGTGGGTAGGACAATTACAATAGGGTCAACACTTCTAAATTAATCAGTTCCCAGTTCCAGTCATCTTCTGGGGTAGGATGTTTTTTGACATTGAAGGATCCAACTTGGCCTAAGGCTTTCCTTATGACGTTTTTTCTTTCCTTTACTTTAATATGTATTCCTTGTTGAATGACATAATGCGTGCATGTTACCTCGATCGATCGTATAGTTGTGTCGTATATTGGGAATAGTAACCAGCAGTGAAACACTTGGTCATCGGGAAGCCGGTTGGTGCTATCGAGGAACGAGATATCCCCCCCCCCCCCTGCCCTCTTCCACCCTCATGGTTCACACTTGCACCTTAACGAACTGCGGAAGCGACTGTCTCCTATCTACAGTCCCCCCTCCCCCCCCCCCCCTCCCCTCCTCATCCCGCCCTCTACCCTTGTCTGCCAATTTATTTGTCCCCTATCGGCGGATGACCTTGGAGGCCCGGGCAGTGGTGAAGTGTACATGTCTGTTACCCTATTGCTGAGTCCTCCTCACACGTGCTACATAGTCGTTTGTGAAGGACCCACTGATGGCCCTGGTTGTGACGTATGTATGGGAAGGCACTAAATCTCTGTGTGTCAAAGTCATTGTTCGCAGATCATCTTGCCCTTCAGGATCGATCTTCAAACTAACCATGCGTCATTCCATCAATGATTAACAACGTAGGCTTACATATGCCTCGCCTGGCCGGCGTCAAGCGAGGAGGAGGCCCTGTGGCGCCAGTAGCGTGGCGATTCATCTTGGCGGTAAAGGGTTCCGCAAGGTCACGCGAATGAATTGATTTGTCATTATTATTTATTGTCGCATATTGATCTGGCCCTTTATACATTGTTGTCACATGCGCAACTCTTTTTGTCGCCTTCTCGTTTTGCCATTCATTACTCTATACATGTACATGTATATATAGACCAATGCATGCACACTGACGCTGGTTATCTCAACGTGTATCATGATCAACATTAGATGCAAGGCGGTTCCCAAGAGCCATTGAGCGTAGCAATCTTGCTGCGAAGGAATCATTTTACATACTAAAAAAGCTTATTGCGTAGGAATCTTCCATACAAATATTCCAAAGTAAGACTTATTATGGGAGTCTATGTATAAGAATTTTCCTTGTAATCTTCCTTGTAGGAATCATCCAAGAAAAGAATCTCTCTGAGTTTAAATCGCCCGTGATGAATATTTCTGTGTGAATTTTTCTACGTAGGAAACTTCCTACTTGAATTCCTACTACAATTCCTGAGTATGAATGTGACTGGGTAGGTATCTTCCTGCATGCGAAAGTCCGATCATCCAATCCAAGTTGTGCATTCCTTTCTGGCCCGCGGTCCGACCACGGGTACGTGCCTCGATCCTTCCCTTTAAGATGTGACCCTTCAGGTAACGCGTTCAAGTTTTCTAAACCAACCTACCCACAGCCAGGCGGCAGAACAACGGAAGTGATGTACATAAGAGACATGGTAGAGCATTCACCAGCACATTATTTTTTTCTGTGTTTAGAGCCGGAGCGTCCCCCGCCTCCAATTATTGGCAAGGTGACCCACCACAATATAGAGCTGTACTGGGATGAGGCGCTCACCAAACTGAACCAGACTGCCAAGAAAGGCGATGGACGCATCCGGGTAACTGTCCAGGAACAGGATAAAAACGGAGACTGGGGCAATGTTTACACGTGAGTATGACGCATCTTTCAGAATAATCAGTTGGATCGAAACTGTTTGATTAACAGAATTGGGTTCGACTCCCGAAAATATGGCACCCGAGATAAATAGCTGTGGCTTCGCATATCATTCATCTGAATATGCCATGTAGGAGGTCTCTTGGCCTTTTCTTTTTTAGCCATATGTGCTTGCACAAAGTTGGCATATGAAACCAAATAATCTCTTCCTTGATTGTGAAGAATTTCTTTTTTTTGCCGCGAGGGTACGAGGCCATACCTGTATGACCTCATTTAGTATCAACTAATGTTTAGATCAAGGTATTTGTATGATGAAGTAGCTAGTGCATGTACTTGGTGGTGACAACATCAAATTGTGGATACAGATATGCGTGGACTTGATTATACCTGGGCGGACACAGGACACTCCTCTCTCCACGAATAATTCCCAGTTTTATGCTGGCCAGCGTTGGTTACGGGCTGGCCGAGAGGGGCCACCATGCAGAAGGGGAGTGAGTAGCGCAGGGCAGCGCTGGATTGTTTGAACGACCTTTGGAATCCCAAGGTCACTCACCGCGGTCCGCGATTCCTCCTCGAGTCTCCGACATCGCCTTTCACGACGAGAGACACTCGTCTTTTTTGGTATTTAGAAGTATCCAAGCGTCGTTGAACTCGAGCGGCCGAATCGTTTCAAAGGAGGCGAGGGAAAAAAAGTTGCGTTTGCATTAAGCGATGATTGTGTATAATGTATCGACCAATTGCGCGTGAAACGCAGACGTGTGAAAGGAGCGGGACTATTTGGCTGTTGTTATGAGGGTTCGTGGATAAGGACCATCTCTTGTTGTGCTTGGACCGCCGTCGATACACCCTCAAACGAGAGCTTATTAGATATTGATGACGTCATGGCTAAAGGGTGGGGTAGGGGAGGAAGGGGGTAGGGGCCGGGGGCAGAGACTGAGGGGCGCGCACGAGCATATATGGGAGGGTGAAGGCAAAGGCAAAGGCGGATGGACTTCCGGAGTAGTGGTATGGGAGCTGTGTGAAAAGAGAAAGGTTGGCGCGGGAGGTTTGGGGGGTGGGGGGGGGGCAGTTGTTTAATCGATCTCTCACAATAGCAGCCGATGGGGGGTATAAAGTACCATTAAAGAGTGTTCGCTACGGCCTGCCCACCTGCCCACAACAATAGTAAATATTACATAGACATCGGCTGCAAACTGTTCCGTCTATATATGCAGCACATGACGCGCATCCATGATGTTATCACACCGGCTTGCTGAAGGATCATGGTTTCGCCATGTTGCCAAGTATTTTGTTTAATACCAAGATGATACCATGATGATAATACCAAGATGATACCATGATGATAATACCAAGATGATACCATGATGATAATACCAAGATGATACCATGATGATAATACCAAGATGATACCATGATGATAATATTAAGAATATTAAGTCCAAAAGACTACATCATCTTTGAGGATTCATAGAACTTATTTGTACATTGATAGAACATCTTTATGCAAGTTTCACCTAAAAAATACTAGAGATATATTCCGGTAATAGTAAACATATAATCAACCACGAAAGGCATGAAATGTATATAAGTTTATAAGTGAATTCTGTTGATGTACACATATTCCCTAGTGTCTCCCCCAATTCCTAAAATATATGTCTCCTTTTTTCAAATGTCGTAATGGCCAGTACGCGTGCTTAGCAGTCGTATCCATCAGCACCCTTTTATTGGGGTTCTTGGCTGGCTGCGTTTGGGAAGAAGTGATACTTTTTATTACCATAATGGCAGGCGTTATTGGCCCCAACCATGCCTTCCCGGTCCGTGAGATCGATTTCTGACGTCGACGCGTGCTCCGACCAATACCTCACCAACCCCCGCGACATCCCTTAGCCCTCACTCCAATAAAAGACCTCCACCGTTCAACCGGCCCCCTCTCACTCTAACCATCCCCCCTACCTCACACACCCCCAGACCCCTCCCCACCTCTCACGCCTCTTCCCCTCAACCCCCTCCCTCGCCCCCTCCGGTCACCCCGTCCCCTCACCTCTCACTTCACCGCAATGAACCGTGCCCGGGGCTCGCTTCGGACTCGTGAACAGAATTGTCGAGCTGTTGGGTCCTATACATACGGTAGCCGGTTTGGGTATCAAGCTCTGTAAATGCCGTCGAGTCGGCTGATGAACGTATTGGTCGGTTAGCCGTCAATTATTGTCCGGCGATCGGCGCCTCTGGCTCGCATTGATGCGCGATCAGGCGAGACGGGCGGAATGCCGCCATCCCTTTTGTCAAGCGGGGTGGCCCGGTGGATACTAAAAGAAGGAGAAACACACGGCGACCTTACCTCGATCGGGACGGTTCCAGACTACTACACCGGCGACCGGGGTCTGGCATCGTCGTCAGTTTGTCGTTTTTAATTGAGTTTGATGGACGTTAAACTTGACTAAGAGTTGACACCCGTAATGCCCATGGCCTGAGTCGACTTGGATTGGCATGGCCGGATAGAATCCTCAAAAGGCGGTGGAGGGGGTGAGGTGGTTCAGCACCAGAACTCACTTGGCGGTGTTGAACTATTTCAGTCGCACCGCACCGCTATAGAAAAAGCAAGAGAAATAGTTTGGGCGCTCGTCTGGACAAAAAATTTAAATGCTAAAGGGTAAACAAATGTCCATGGGTCTTAATGTATGTATTAAAGTGAAACAAAAACCACACGGAATTATCTCAACTTATATTATGTCTACAGTAAAGAAATAAATACGTTTACACCGAATACAAAATTAGATACCATATTTACAATGAATAGGTAAATATATTTATAATAAACAGATAAATACAATTACATTAGTAATGAATAGATAAATACACTTACAGTGGATAGATAAATACATTTACAGGGAATAGATGAATTCATTTACAGTGAATAGATAAATTCATTTACAGTGAATAGATAAATTCATTTACAGTGAATAGATAAATTCATTTACAGTGAAGATATATATAAATTTACGGTGAATATTTGAGGAAATACTCTTGTAGCGAATAGATAATACATTTAGTGAAATAAATTTCCATGGAATGGAGAACTTAAGTTGCATAGATATAGGCCTATCATATTTCTTTGTAGATTTTAATTATCCCGTCAAGTCCATGATTAGAGACCAACTTCACCCTATCCTTGGTTCCACGAGAGTCTCACTGGCCTAGTTTGTAAGGAGGCTGGACTGCAGATCTACAAGTCATACGTTTGCACCCTGATTCATTAACACGCTGCACCGGGAGACGTACATTCGCCTGAAAGTAGCATAACACGTTTCGTTTTATCAAGTTATAATGGATAATAACATGTGTGGTATCTACGTGTACGCGTCACGATGCGTCAGATTTCTGTGCGACGAGCGACACAAAACCGAGGGCCAGGCTTTCGTATTAGTATTAAACGCGTTGCCATAAACAATATGGTACAATAGAGGAAAATATCTTCCCCTCGTCAAAAACTGATGAGCTGCCCGTTGGCCGGGTGATAGCGTTCTTTGCTTTCATACTACTATGCGCCCAGTACAGCTATTCCAGCCTTCATTGAATTAGCCAGATAGGACCGGAAGCTCCGATACAACTTCTCTGTTCAATAAACAAGCTATTCCGAACGGCTTTATCTTGTACCCCCGCCCCCCTCGTTTTCCCGTAATCCCCTCCATCCGTCCTCTCACAGACTCACCCACACCCACAGCGTTCTCCTATCCACAGCTAGATCACCCCCAAACACTTGGTTGTGGCTGGTGTTTCTATATGCTAGGCTTGGGCTTTCCCACGACATATATCGAATTCCTTGACAGTAAATATCGATTGACAACAAAACCTTGGCAATTGATTCCCGGACGGACGCGACGGGACCCGTCCAGAGAGGGGAGGAAGAGGGGTGGGGGGGGGGGGGCGGTGTCGGGGGTAGTGGTGGCAAAAGGGGCCGGGGGGTAAAAACTCTTTGTTATGGAAACATGGGTTTCCAACGCCTGCATCTATCAGTATGCGCTTCTGGATGAGTGCCGGTGCATTTAAGTGGTGGTGTGCTGAGTGCGAGAGACATAAACGAAATATTAATTAGGCATTTACAGACTGCTAAACGCCGGAATTTTATTGTTAAGCTATGTTGCGGCATGGGTCCTTCGCTTGCGTGTGCAATTCGCTGCAGGAACACAATGTTTTCTGCGTGGGTTTTCTTGAAGGGAGGGGGGGGGGGGGCTGACTCCCCCCTTTCTCACAGCCTGTGTTTGCTGGCCATAAAAGAGCCGTTTAAGAGAATGTCGCCACGACCAGTCAGGTGCGATCTGGGGTAAAGATCTATACCACCCATCAAAAACTGATGAGACCCTGTGACAGGGTGTTTTACAACCTCCATTCACCACTCGCGCCATGAACAGAGGCGGCGTGCCACGTGGCGGGGGTAGACTGTGGAAGAGCTCATACCTCTGTACTTGGTCCTCGGCTTTTAGATCATTTTAGACCCAGGTGTGCGCCACAAAATGTAACAGTCCATCAAGAGATTGATCCACCCATTATCTAGTTCATTACCCGGGAAGCCTTGTTCTTTAGCCCTGTTTAGCGTACAAAAAACGGGATAAAAATAATATGTGTATCGCTTCTTTGTAATAATGAACTGTGAATCGTTGGTACCAGGAAAGCGGGAAAGGGAGATACCAGCATCGCCGCGTAACCAGACCGAATATACTCTGTAGCTCTATGTATGCAACACTATATTAAAAGAGAAAAAACTGGTTCGACCGGCATTGCGAATAGGGACCAAGCCTATCTGATGTAGCGGTGTTTTTTTTTATGGTAGGTTGGTCGGTCATATAACACCATGCACGTGGTGACTAATGGTGCCATAGTCCTCCGACAGAGCTTGGCAACGACTTCCTGGGTGTATCGTGGGGGTGTCTGTCACACCGTAAAGAGGTCATTATATCGGAATAAAATGCCTTTTCATATGAGTTCCATTATCAGTTAGATGGCGTGGAAAGAACCATCAATATTTGCTGAGCAGAGTCAATATACATATCAACGTGACGTGTCTGTTTATACAGTACAAGTCCAAAGTGGTATTGCGTAATAGCCGTCTCGATAATCAAATCTATTTCATATGTAGCTTTTTAGCAGGAATTCGGGTATCTTATATTAATTCTATGCCAAAAGGCAAGTCTCCGTGACTGAGTAAAACCTTCCACTTACCGGTACCAAACGCTTCACCCGCTAGGCTACGGGGTGACCCCCTCATGGACCTTAAAGTGCAGATAGTAATTTTTTTTATAAACGGATTACCCCCGTGTACCCACTCACCATTTCTATGTCAGGTAGTTACGGACATCTTAGACCAACACGGGGTAATATACTTGCTTCTATATGTATATTGATCTCCCTCGCCCGGGGTCTAACCGATCATTTACCCTCGTTCCAGTGGCTACGCCAAGAGATATATCATCGGAAGCCTAGAGCCATGGTCTCAGTACATGTACCGTATGAGGTTCATGAACGACCATGGTAACTCCGAGTGGAGTCCCTCCACCACAGTGTCAACCACCAGTAAGTAACACCAAATACCAAGCCACGATTTCACTTTCCCACAGAATTACGCAATTGTGCATTATTTGTCTTAGGGTCGAACCCTGGCACCTGTATTTTTGACCATTTAACTTTGACTAATATGTTGTAAACGGTACTTCTGCAATTTTTTTTTCCTGGGTGCATGATTTTATTTAACTGCGTAATTGATGTTTGTTGTGATAAAATGTTCAGGGTCACCTTATCGCGAGTAGATAGGGTGATTAATTTGTTGAATAATTATTAGGACACATGTGTTAAGCGTTATAACATGTTCCCTGTTGTGGTGATGAGGGAGCAAGGGGTATTTCCGTTCCTCGGGAATGGGTTTTTCATTTCACCGTGAACTGGTAATAAAGAAAATAATTCTTCGTAAACCGGGAATGGGTATTAGCCGACCGTCGTGATAATTAAGGACTTTCATTAATCGTTACCTGGGAATTTTAATATTAAATAACCGTGAATCGGGAAATCTTCAATTTTGTATCATGTATCCGACCTTCCTTTGTGTGGGGGGAATTCTTCTTTTAATTCATCGTGACCTGGGAACAAAGAAATTTATTCTTCGTGATTTTGAAACACGACCACCCCCCCCCCTTGCCCCGCCCCCCCCCCCCCCCGTGGGTAGCTACGACGCTTAGAGTAGCTTTGAGCTAAGCCAAGCCTATGACGTATACACGGCATCCCTTAATTATATGGCGTTACCCTGTTTGGATAGAACACTATACCTTGACTTTTTTAAGTAGAGTTGTTTTAATAGCTGAGCGTGTCTGCAGTACCCGCTAACACTGAGATCTGTAGGTCTTGTAATAATTGTGTAAAGTTATGTGCGTGTTATAAGCCGGGTAATAAAAGCTGCAAATCCATAGTCGTTAGCAGACGGATGGATGGAGTTGTATCCTTTACAATGCTTCTAAGGTTTGAAAAAGAGGGATTTGTGCGAACCCCCTGAGCTCATGACTAGTTAATTGGGTGTCACGCTAGCTGGCTACGTCATAATCTTCAGATCTTCTGTGGGGGTCGAACCGATAGCTCAGGGGGTTAGAGCGCTCGCCTTAAGTGCTCTGGTCACCTGAGAGCCTAATGGCACTGGTCGCAAGATAATGATCCCATGCCCTTCTTCGCAAAGAGTAGGGGGTTACCCCCGGGGACATGGCTCCACTATCCCTTCAATCTCATTGGCGCGGTATGACCAAAAGGTTAAAGCCTCCTGAATATACAACCAACCAACCAACCATGAGATCTTTTGTCACATATTATACCTTCTACAAGAATTATTCCAAAAGCCCAAACGGGTCATGTGCCAGACGTTCATACATAAGTCATAAGAAACACCCATAGTGAGATGTGGCATGTGGTTTATTGTAAAGATACGGTATAATCAATGAAATCCGACTTAAGCCATTGAACCATGTGAGTTCCTAGCCATAACACGTCCCTAGGAAAAATCTATTTATGTCAGTGGGTCGTCAGACTTTAGCTAAGGGCGTTCATATAAAATTCTAGTTTGTTTACACTGTAATGCGATGCCAGTGAGACGGTGGTGGGTCCACACTTTGGGCGCCCCCTGGTGTAGTGTCCAAGGAATAAATCAATCTACTCGTCATCAGTGTAAGCGATATATATTCTGAGGTATGTCGCAGTCCGTCACGAGGCTCTGACCTGTGAATTTAACTCGTGTTAAGTGAATGTCAAATGAATGGCGGAGCGTTTTTGGTTCTCTTTCAGAGGAGCCGCTAACCGGTGAAGATCTGCACAAAGCTATTTTCCTACAGAATCTTGAACGACTTAAAGATGTACTTGATACAGGGTGAGTTTTTTAGGCTTTAGTTTAAGTATCCACATGGGCAAGGAGAGGAAGTTATTACACCTCCTGGCTCCAAAAGTAGAAAGAGACTAAAGGGACCCACATATGTGGGCGGTTATGACATTGGTACCATCCTTTAGGCGGCCATGGCCTTGACGCGACACATCCTTTAAGCGGCCATGACCTTTGCGCCGCCACGACCTTGGCGCCGCCACGACCTTGGCGCGGCCATGACCTTGGCGCGGCCATGACCTTGGCGCGACCCATCGCGGTCATGACCTTGGCGCGACCCATCGCGGTCATGACCGTGGCGCGACCCAGCGAAGCCATGACCTTAGCGCGACCCATCTTTTAGGCAGCCATGACTTCCCCTTCCCCTAGTAGCAGAGAAAGAAGATCGTCATGAGCTGAGACAAAACCTCGCTGTGAATAGGGATATGAGAGGAGAACTCCCCTGAATGTCTCTGAATACCCACCATCCCTACCCCGCCAACTCTACCACCGCCATGAATGCCGAGAGGACGGAAGACCCCGTCATCCCTACCCCGTCCACCCTCTACGCCCACCGGCTCCTATTGACAACCATGATGGGGATTTTTATTAGATCAATTTTGTTGGAGCTCTGTGATGACAACAATATATGTCTAGCTATTATATATTGACTGACAGAAGGCTCTCAGTGGGGTACCGTCCACCAGCCGCTCATACTCGTCGCCAGGCGACAGGTAATCACCGGCATACATAGACTGAAATATGGACGCGTTGATGTTTCATGTCGTTTTTGCACACATGAAGGCTAAATTGGACCTAGACACCTTCTGGGACATTGAGATGGCGTAGGATGAAATTGTCCCAGAGGCAGATGCCAGGGTTTGAACCCGCGACCTGTTCCTCTGTAGCTCCCACTGAGCCAGAGAGGTTTCCTTAATCACCACTGGTATTCCAGACACGAGTCCCATTCCTGTACAGGAGACCATCTCCTGATATCCGTGATTTTTTTGTATTAAATATATATAAATATATTACTATAATTGTTACTAACAGGGAATATTGATTATTATAAAGTAAATAAATAATGTCAAATGTGTTATATTAATTTCTTAATTTTAATTTTAATTTGTTATGAGAAGGAATAATGATAAAAAAGAATCGCATTCGTCCTATTGGGAAGTTTATTCACAATATCACGAATTAATGTTTTGGAACAAGTTCTCATCAAATAGTAATGGTCTTCTGATGGACCAGTCTTATTATTTATGGCCGCAGCTATGTTATATAATATATTGACGGTATAGCGACTGATACTTATCATTGTATCAGAATCTTGATACAACGATCATCTTGACCATTGTATTTGGTAAAAGGCCTAAATGTTATCCATGTAGCATGCATGTATAGTGATGCCCCTCAAATATAGTTTCTAAGAATGTCAGTTCTATGTGTTATGCTTTGCTGCATCCACGCGTGAAACATTTGATGACGCAGTTTAGTTTGCGGAAGTGGTTGATCCTGTCGATATCACCTAACTAATCTTCTATGTTATCGAATTGTGTTTTATTGTTTTGCAGTGACGTGAAGGTTGACACTCCTGACAAATATGGCTTCACTCCCCTCATGCAGGCGGCGCAGAAGGGATACCTTGAGTAGGTAGAGTCCTAGTATTCATCGGGGCTTGGTTTCGTGCTTATCTAATTGATGCTGAGACATGACTTTATTCCGAATCGTGCGTATTAATTATTATTAATTGTTTTATGTAAATGCATCAAACCCTGATAAAAGGAGCACCCCCAACCGCTTGCGGAATTAACTTCTTAAAAGGCATGGCGTCTGCTAGCCCCAGTTCTGCTGTAGGACGAACAAAAAGATTATTGCCCGTCCTACAGCCGGGGGCTAGGCGTCTGCTTGATTCAAGTAAGTAAGTGGCCATGAATTGAATAACAGAGACAGCACAAATGCATTGCCTGTGCATTAAATTTTGAATTTTAAATATTAATTAAAATTAAATGCAGCACAACAAAAGTGATGACGAAATCATCAAATCAAGTAGCACAATGAAGCAATTTCTATGTCTTTCCGTCATTGTTGGTCATCCTGCATGGCCAGCTCCCATTCGCCAGGTGGCGCTCGGTTCTTTCTCTTAGACGCGGCCCCAATCGGCGTGCGTGACAGCCGCGGAGAGTAGGGCGTGCCAGAAAGCCATGGCTCTGACTGCGGTGGGTGACGGATGACTGTGTCACATGTCGGTCTCATTATCTGCTTTCAGAATGGTGGAAACTCTACTCGAGAAAGGTGCAGACGTGAATGCCCAGAACGAGGCTGGAAAAAGCGCGTAAGTTTTTCGCTATTGACGTCACGACCGTCAAACTAACTCTGGCGAAACGCTCTTTTTCAGCGGTGATTGCATTATTTTTCATGTTTGACAGCTATAACGTCCTTTACCGTAGCGTGACGTCATCACAAGAAAAAATCAGGAAAATTCTAGATCGATAATTGATAGGTAGGTTTGGTATGTTGATTATCCAATACAGGCAGGCGAAAGTATTCATTCCAATTGAATGGTTATGCGACCGGTAGTCATGGAAACCCGGAACGCGCGACTGAGAAGCTCCTGACTGGTTCCGAGTCACTCACCTCAAACTAAATATTTTTTCTCACTCGGCAAGGTGAACCTAGCGTTCACCTGTGATGCGCCTGACGACATCTGCGATGCATTAGACTAAAGCTGCGCCGAAAGAATGTATATAAATTGTATCCTTCCATGTGTTAAAAATCTCATTGATAGTACCTTCAACATACATAGTAGGTTTTACAAATAAAGCATATATATTCAATGTCTTATTACATGGTTTTCCACCAATCAGATTGATGCTAGCATGTTACGCGGGGCAGACAGAGATCGTGAAGACGCTTGTGAAGTTCCACGGGGCAAGCACCACCCTTCAGGATCGAGGGGGATCCACGGCGCTCCACTGGGCCATGGACGGGGGCAATCTGGAGCTGATCGACTGGATGCTGGACAATGGGGCCTCCATCAGCGCCACGGACTACAACGGGTGGACGCCACTACTCCGAGTCGGTGCGTGCTGGGTGGGCTATAATATGGGAGCGCCATTGGGGAGTGATATGAGAACGTGCTGGGCGTTATATCGGACCGGGATGGAGGTAATGTGGGAATAGGAAATTGGGATAATATGCGGCAGAATCAGGGGTGATATGGGAACGGGCTCGGCGGAGATATAGGAGCATACCAAGAGTAAAATGAGAATAAACTAGAAAACGTTTTATCGGATACGATTTATGCCGTTTGATCATGAATTTCCTGCGCCCAGAAAACTGATGCCTTAAATGCTCCATGAAGCGTCACGAAGAAACTGGTCAAGGGGTCCACTAGAGTTTGTTTACACCAGGTGTCCTTGTCATGCATCATAGACAAACGCCATTTGGTGACCTTCTGTCCCCCATTCCTGAATCCCCGCCATTGAGTACTTCAAAACTATGTAATACGTATGTGTTTATAGCCAACTGTAACTGTAAATTCGTCGTCATTAAATTCGTGTGACCTTGACCTTGCAGCTGCGGTAGGCGGAAACAGCCGAGTGGCGGAGTTGTTATTGCGCTGTGGGGCGGAAATGGACGCTCGGGACAAGGACGGGAAGTCAGCGCTGATGATAGCGGTGGTGAACGGACATGAAGCCCTGGTGGAACTCCTGTTGGAGCGCGGGGCCGACCTCAGTGTGAAGAGCGAGGTGAGTTTGATATCTGACCTGTACTGCAATATATATATTGTTTTCTCATGTATGCTTGCCAGATCCCTGTCGCGACAAAAGCATTTGCGTTTCCGTTTGAAGTTCAAGTTGACGTTTATTTTTTATAGTGAATAGATCCGTCGCTGTATTGAGTTCGGGGGCCGCTGTCCTGGTTTGTACGTCATGCGATGATAACAATATTGCTTCTGGATTTAGATTCCCACGCTAGGATCACCCTGGCGACTAAGACTCATACTCATCCCTGGCTAATGCGCTGAGAACGCGTCCGGATCTTTCATGTCTCTCGCATCGCGGTCCGAATGTTGATTAATAATGTACTCATTTATGTAAAGAACCTATGTTACCTTGCAGTTATCGAGCAGTATGTATTTGTCCTTTTCAGTTTGGGAAGAGTGCTTACGAGATGGCTTTGTCAATGGAGAGACGGGTGAGTCTGCCTTTAGCTTTCTCTCGTATCTTGATCTGCGAGAATGGTCGGCTGTTCCATGGTAGAAATTAGGTTTCTGATGACACGTATGGCTGGTGATTTTAATGATTCGGACAACTATCCCAAAATAGTAGATTAGTGTGGAATAGTTAATCAATTGAAAGGGTTAACTATATATCTTCTTACTTAATATTAATTCCATGTACTATATTTGTGTTTTCTTGCTTTTGTCACATGCATGCTATTTTTTACCTACGACGCTGGATGTAGATTTGATATACACTTCTGCAAGTCTACTGTCCAGTAACAACGGCTTATGCAGGAAAGGTACTTTTTGGCCATTAATTTTCCGCCGAGCGAATCATAACGTACCCAGAATAACCGTTCAGCTTCACTTCATAACGCACTCATGGATCCTAATCTAAGTTAATTTATAATATTTCCATTTATTCAGCGGGTAATCAAGGCTCTGGAGGAACACATGGACAAAGTTGGCATAAAGTACCATCACTGAAGAAGATCTGGAAACCTTGCGCGCTCACTTTATTGTTCAAAATGGCGTGGCGACGTGGCCCCTTAAGTTTCCCTTCTCTTTGGACTCAAACCGTCCCACTAAATTGACTGCTTTTGCTAGAACCTGAACGCAGATAAGTAACCCAGGGGCTTGGATGAACTGTTTCTAATTTTTGGACAAGCATGTATGGAAACCCTAACCAGCGCTGATGTTTCGAAAACTGAGACGCGCGATATCTATTGGTCGGAATCGACGCTCCGAGGTTAACCCGAGAAATAAAAATCCCCATGGTCTGTCCCTCATTGGTATGCAGACCGTTGCTCCTCTCAAGGACAAACTTGTCACCGTTGTACTTTACATTCATTTGTTTAATTTTTGAGCTGACACCGTACGTCGGTCGGGCTGGCTTCATATATGTGCTCGAATGTTCTCAGAATTGCCAGAGTTTGGATATCGGGGGACTCCCGAGTTTGGATATCGGGGGAGATATCTTAAGCCCTGTCCAGACGACTCGATTTGACCTGTTGGTCACTTTGTATGGGTCATGACCTACAGGAAATCTTACCGTCTGGACAAGCGTTGGGACAAACCTATAGGCTATTTTAAGTCCCATAGGTCTTGTCGTGTGGAATAGAACATACTCTATTCGCTCGGTCAAACCTATAGGTCATAATATATCTGACCACGTGTCTTTCTGTCACGCGATAGAAACGGACTCCTGTGATTCGGTAATAAAGTAATGACCTATGGGATAATCGCAAGGTCTGGACAGTAACGTATCATAGGCCATAACATGGGGCATACTTATAGGACGGGGCGTCTGGACGGGGCTTTACACTGCTGGCGTTGTCGTCTGGCGAAATAACGTCATTGGTAGCGTCATTGCTGAAAGAAATTCCCAATGTGCTGTTCCCTTTATGTGATTATTGTTTTACTTTTTTTTCTCCTGGTGGGTATATTAGGAAATATAACATTACCCTTCAGACCAGAAATGTATGTCATTAGTCAGATTCTTGCAATTTTCAAATATGTTTGTCTTACATTTCACGCCATGCTATGGGTAATCTGACAGGCTAGGATAGGATGTGTCAGGCCAGTAGGAAGTCTGTTTCACTATCCCATACCAGTAATTTCTCATCATTTATTGAATCGTATCGCTACCTCTCATTAGCCTTACGATTTATATAATGGTATAATTGTAGTAAGTACATATGTAAGTAAAATAATTGGCAGAATGCGACAGTCTGTTTGCTGAATTACATCTTTAATTGTGGCTTTCAACATGGGGCGTCGCAGCAACATGTACTTCCCAGTATAAGCATTATGTAGCTCCTTGTCATGATATGTTGTTATGATCAACGTACTAGTATATGTTTGAGCAAATTAAGTCAATAGGCTCTATATGTACCTTGCCTTTTGCTTTAGGTTTATTTCGAATTTCCGTGCCAAAGTCCATTAAGGTGTTGCGCTTAACTTAAAACCCGAACTGTTTATCATTCGCTTGCCTGCTTGATCTCTATGCACGTTGCAATGGTTGTTGATATGTATGTTGCCATCGCTGCTGAATTAGCTGTGTTGTCATGGTTATTAATGTGCCCGTTGCAGGCATTGTTATTCCTTGTTTTGTATATTATGTACGCTAATTTCCGGTCTCACCGGTGTATTACGGTAATCTGTTTGCGCGGATAAATACCCGTTGGCGCTTTTTGTGATTAATACACTGCTGTACATAGGTCGAGCTTTTTTTGGAAACTGCCTTCCAAAGTTGCCAAATATAGACTAACTTACTTATCAAAGTTTGTATCTCGCCCTGTATGTAGAGAGGACGGTTCAGGAATGCAAGATCAGAAGTGATCTGTCTCGGTGGTGTGTCGACCTACGGACGACATGGACTGTTTTATTTCTTGCGTCCTCGAACTTAGTTATTGGAAATTCATTGACACTGTCTTGCATTCCGCACGTTGAAGGAGCGAGCAACGCTAACTGGAAAAACACTTTCTGACAGATTTCATTTTGGTTTTGCTGAATATTTAAATATATTCCTACATGCGACCCGTTGTGAGTGACCCTAGTTTTGTTCTTCTAGCACAATGAATCCATTCATGACTATAGCGGATGGAGGCGATAAATCATAAAAGTTTCCCCGTGACGTACGGCTTGGACCAATTATTACATGGCTCTAAGTCCCATGAATCCAGCCAACATCTAGGAAAAAACACGAGGCAGAGCTGCAAAATGTTATCAATGTGCCGAGGGACCATTCATTGTCTGACTAACGATTCATATTGATGGGTCTTCACCCATTGACGTCATGCGATGTGGTCCGGATGTCGCGGTCATACTTCCACCACCATATTAATTACAGGTAATGAGTATAACTTGCAAGCAGCCCATGACAAGTTGTCGCCTGTAGTTTGTTTATATATATGTATATCAAGTTTTATGCCCAAGCCGTTCCATCTGAGCGACTGTGAATGAATAGGAGTAAACAGGAGTGGCTATACCACAAACCTGACCGACCGACGCACACCCATTGACTTTGACAGTTTTAAGCCTTCGGTATTTGAAAGTGCAAGGCCCTTAACCTAGATTTGATTTAATAGGTCGGTTGGCGAGTCACCCATCCGACATAGTTATTTTGTAATTTTATGGTTGAAAAAACACTAAGATTTAGTGCTTGATTCCCATTTAATGTGTTCTTCCCTTCCCGCTGTGCTAATGTTAGATACGTCATCCAAACGCTAAGATCCGCCAGTTTCAAACGAATAGTAATTAAGACTACATTGAAGTCGACATCAATGTCCCATCTTGCAGTTTTCTTCCGTCATCTATGTAACCCCCCCGCCCCCCGCCCCCCTCCCGCTCTCTCTCCCGTACCAAAATATATGATGTCGAGTAAAGTGTAGTGTATGTTTCTATGTAGAGAGTGACGAGTTCGTTCGGTGGGAACGCACTCGTCATTGTAAATTTGTAATATCAAAGGGAGATGTCTATATCATGTATAGTGCTGTATATATACCATTGTTGTGACCTGTCGATGTTAGTGATGTAATGGGGGTATTTTGATGGATGTGGGGGGCGTACTTTGCCGTAAGTTTCATGGCGTGTCGCTGATCGTTAAAGTTAATCTCGTAAGAACGTAGGTTATTTAAGAAGCAGAAAATGTTTTCATTGGTTGATAGATCGTGTCGCCTTTAAAGATGTTTCAAGTCCGAGTGTTACTCTTTTATTTATTTATTTATTTATATTTTTTCGCTTTATTTCAATTCCAATAAATGTTACGAAATGGACACATGTTAGAATTTTGGTCATTTTGTTGTTGATCAAGTGCGCAGACTCAATGAGTAAATGAGTCCGACAGTATTGACAATATTAACAAGGGTACATGGAGGAAAGGAAAGGTGCAAGTGTCCCCACCCATTTTTTTTCATGTAATTAAATGTTATACACGCTCGCATTCGTTGCAAAGAAGGGGGTGGGGGGTAGGGGCTGGAAACTTCCGGGTTCAAACACCCGGATATGTAAAGGAAAAGACAGGTTAATTGGAAAAGGCAAAGGGACTGTTGCTTGGATGGTATAAAGACACAAGCGAACGACATGAAAAGAACGGAATTGTTTAAGCCCGACTTCTGCATACGATGGTTAAATCAGGCCAAGGAATCTCCCAGGGTTAATGAAAGATTTAGATGAAATACGCCCCAGATTTAGATCGCCCAGACCGAGTTTAGAACCTGAAACATATATATGGAGTTTACTACATGTACCAGTCCGCCATCAGCCACGCCTGTCCGCTCGCAATCAAGCGTGCCCGCCACCCCACCCACTCTCTCTCTCTCTCTCTCTCTCTCTCTCTCACACTCACACTTTCGCACCTCGGATGTAAGTGACTAGTTTGCAATGGTGGAGGTATGAGTTGCACTCCGTTTTCTGCGTGTACACAGAAATACTGACACAAACAGAAATCCCATAGATACCCCGCCATGCTCTGTTTGATGTCCAGCCATCCACGGTAAGTGTATGAAAAGAAGAAAGACACCCCGCGGGGGCGGGTGGGGGGGGGTGACCACAACAATATACAAAAGTTGCTCCGTAGGGCGGAGTGCGATCTCCTCCCGGCAGAGGGCGTTGCCCCCGCGTTGCGTGGAGTGGACCCCACCGCGCTTTGACCACGCACCAGCCACCCTTCGTGTGTCATTGGAAAAAACAAGTGGTGGGCAGCAGCGGGGGCGGTTGGGGAAGGGAAACCCCCAGCCCCATCCCCACACCCCCACCCCGACCCAGTCTGCGCCGAAATCGATTATAACCATGTGAAGAGGACCTATGCAGACTGTGTGTTCTCGTGCTAAAGCGTCCGTCAATAGCAAAGATATTTTTCCTGCGTACAGTAGCAGTACGCCTAGCTACGATAAAATGTACAGATTGCGGAACATAAAATGGGCCCAATATACCTAAACTTGGCCTATACCCAGGATAACGAGACGTGCCCGGTATGCGGATAGATTGTACTTCTGTGAGATCTATATCTAATCAGTGTACGCTTATTCTGCAATAAACATGTTACAAGAAGATTATTCTATATACTTCCTTACTGGATATTTCATTGAGATTGCCAGAAAAATAGTCATGCCATCTACCCGTGTTTTTCCCCTTAACATCAAATCAAGCGGTGCGTGCAGTGCGAACAATTTTCAAGCAGATTGGCGTAGAGTGTCAAGCGTATCTAGGTGGGGGAGGGGACAGAGACGGGAAGGGTGGCTGGGGCGGGGCGGGGCAGGGCGGGGGCGGGGCTGTGCGGGGAGGGGAGTGGTGACGGAACGGATGTGGGCGGGCGTGTTTCTCTGTGTTTTTGTGGATACTTTAAACAGTAGCTACACCGTTATTCGTTCCTTCGTGTCGATGGCTGGTGGGGAGTCCCCGCCAGTTTCACGCCATGACACAAAATCATGTCATGGTGACTGGGAGTGGGGGTGGGGTCTGCTGAGTTGTGTGGCGACAAGACGTGGTCCGCGGAAAACGTCGGAAATTTTTTAGTTCCGCCCGTACGAAAAAAAAAACTTGGCCATATATACATATAGAATTATATTTGCATACGATTTTAAATTCTTCATGTATATCGTAGCTTTGAGGCGACCATGCATGTATTTTACAGACTTATTACATGAAATCGCTTCATTATTTGATATGTCCATGGTATTTACCTTTTTTTCGATAACTTATAATAATACTAAATTAATTTGATCTGTACTGATATTCTGCCAGATAGGTAAAGACATACCTTCTGTATCAGAGACAGACAGAGCAACTTTATCGGAATTAGCTCTTACGAATCAAGCCAATTATCCTTGATTGTTTAGTTCGGATTTAATAGTCAAAACAATACTGGGGTGCGGGGAGTCGGGACACTTTTGCAGTGTTTCCCGGTTAGTACGGCTTTAGTATGACCATCAATTTTGCTTGGCTTTTTGCTCTTAGGGGGTCACTCCGTGGCCCAGTGCTGACTATTTCTCCAGTAGGATGGTAGAATGGGGCTAGGCGAATTATTCGACCCTGGCGTTTCTAACTTACGGGCCTAGGTATTGCGCTCACCTATTGTAGAGGGTGTTCTGCTAGGCCAGTCCAATCGGATGGTGCGTGGTTCGAACCCCACCTGTACAGAACAGAGGGTGAATCACAGACCAGTGACTCATCCTTACACTGCTCCTTCCCGTTGTCGCGATATGACCTTCCTGGCAGAGGTTAAAGCGTCCTATTTAAGGTAAGCCACCCATAATGAGCCTCGGCGATTTTGAACAGACCTCGGTAAACATCGGCAAACATCGGCGGGCTGTAGCCCTGATATTTTAAGCAGTCTTAATGAAACAAAGCACGAATAAAACACTGCAAAAGAAGTGGTGACATAGGTAAAATAATTAGAACATCGTATATTAAGCTTCGGCGATTTAGAGAAGACCTCGGTAAACATCGACAAACATCGGCGGGTGTCAGTGAAAGGGGAATCCCTAACTCGTTACGTCATTCACAGGGATTCCCCAATTAGTGACGTCATCCACAGGGTATTTCCCCGAGAATGGCTCTTCGAGATTAATTGCGAATATTCAAGAAAAAAACATAGAGAAAACGTGTAAATAGTTCAGAAAACATTCGTGTAGATCATAATTATATCGGAGATATATATAACCATATTTATTAAAATGTGAGCACAAGGCGTAAATTACTGATAATTGGTGTGAAATAAGCTGCTCCAAAAAATATTTCTGAAATAACATTTTCAAGTTTCAGGAAGTGTTTCTCGGGAAATTTGCACGGCTGCATATATATTTCTTTATTTTCATTACAAGAACTATGCTTTTAGAAGTTTTTAAACGTGGTTTGGTGTCAAGATTTTCATTTTTGATGAAATTATAGCCAATTTTGTGAAGGTGGTGATTTCGAATTTTGGCAAAAACGGTCCTGTTTTTGCATAACTGCACTTTATTATTGCCATTCTGATATTTTTTGTGGCTACTATTTACATTGTTGAATATCATTCCTGTATTGCACAAGGTTTAAGCTTTCTAAAGAGCTATTACTGATGATAATGACTTAATATTGAGCTGAATTGTAGCAAAATTACATATTCGTGGTAGGTGTCAAGTTTTGGTCATTTTGTGAAATGGGGGTATACCTGGAAAATGGAGCATATTTTTTTAACGGGACGGTAAAGTATCCTTAAAATTCACCAGAAGGTGTGTAATTGGGTATACTTTCATAAAATAATCACAAATACAGAGTTTTTTGCCTTGCTATTATGGATGGTTTAACTTAAACCACTTTTCATACTAGCAGGTCATAATTGGATTACTACTCGAGATGCTTCCCTATAAGAACAGCTTTGTAAGGACTACCTCTTTTCGTTTAGTCGTACCTTTCTCCGTGTGATGTCCAGCCCTTTAACACATTAATAATCATAAAATACTGGTGTTCAATAGACTTTTATTTCATTCAATTGACCGAAAGGTGCAAAAAATCATTAAAGAACATCGTCTTCCTAAAAATACCATGCCAAGAAAAGCTGTTAGTTTAAATTTTAAACCAACCCAGTTTAATTTTGACATTGTTAATCATAATTCTTTCCAGCAAAACTTTTTGCTTCATGATCGATATTTTGAGTTCACCGTTTTATTTTAAAAAGCGTATGCATTTTAAGCAGTGTAAGCATAAGCAAAATTAATAAAACATTAAAACTTTAGTCGAATGCGGATCGAATGCATGTAGTAATTGCTTAATATCGTATTCCACTAACTCATTGATAAATGGTGATATGATGCTGGAGCCACAGCAAGGGAGGTAAGGATCCAGGATTTTAATAAAAGGAGATATACTGGGGGGTGGGGGAGGCACTTTCGTATGGTAGAGTGACTTCTCAGAAAATCTAACGATGTGAGGAGAGAGGGGAGGGGGGGGTGGGGGGCGGGGGCTCGAGAAATGAGGAGGGTGGGTCAATTTAGACGAAACTCCTTTGTCCAGGCTACACAACATGGATAACATTGCAATCACCAGATATCATAGGGCTACATTCTTGAGTATAATACCGATAATAATCCATACAAAAGTTATGCATGAGATTCAATTCTCCTTTCCATACACGTGGTCGTCGTCATATAGCATAGTGCAGCATACAGTTATAGCATTACGGGCATATTTGAGCAAGTTTCATATCACATCATCATAGATGAACTTCTACTTCTTGGATATCACAAACCTACAGTAGCGGAGACAGAATTCTTTAAAAGCGTTTTCAACCGGATACTATTAGATCATTATAACTACTCCTACAGCATCTTAATAATAATTTACTAATATAGATGGCGACAATTGGTATCTAAGATTTCACTTGCATATCATGATATAGGTAAACATTTCGTTTGACCAGCTTTAAATCTTACAGAGCCAAGTTCATTCATAATACTGAATACGGTATATGATGTAAACGACGTCAATAATGACAAACGTTAACTCAGGCTTTACATCCGATGTAACATCCTACATCTGATTGATGTCATATATAAAACAATATTGGTTGTGTGATTATGAACAGAGCTATAAAACCTTGTATTTTCATAAAAAATATTCATAAACAATAGATACTTATCTTACATTTGAGCATTTACTGACATAGTCCCGAGTATCTAACATCGCGGTTGTTGTGAGCCATTTACTGCAAGAACTGAACTATAAAACTTGTATTTTCATAAACAATAGTCATAAGCAATTGATGTGTATCTTACAGTTGAACATATACTGACATAATCCCCAGTACGCGGTTGTTGTAAACCAGTTACTGCAAGGGCCGCGATCAATCACGTGGCAATCAAAATGGTCATGTTGTGATTGATATTCTGCAGGTGTATATATTCTGGCAATGTTACAAATAATATGAGAAACAATTATCAAAAGGCTATCTCGTCACACATAGATCGATGTTTCATGGCGGTAAACAAAGCAAAGCAATAATATCTCGTTAAACCATGTTAGACTAAAAAGCCAGAATGTTATTATACCTTCATGAAGCTTGCATATTAGTGATCCCCAGACCATCGTTTCTCCCATTGCCTCTCGTTGCTCAAGCCATTACGTTGACCTTGGCCCTGTGAAGGCACCAACTTTATCTGAAGACATAATATGCCATATATATTGACAGTTAATACGTGAGATATTGCGTCATGGTACAGTCACATCGACAAGATCGCCATACGAGGTGAAAGGTCAAATGTTGTAACGTTTGACTCAGGTTTCGAAAGGAGGTCTCGGCCTGGTTGAAGGGTAATCATTTTCTCGGCATCGAGAGCAATATTACGGTACAAGTGATGCATTCTGAATGGCTCGGGGGTGCGCAAACTTATGTATGCACTTCAGTGGAGAGGCCCAGGTCCAGTTCTACGAAGCTGGCACCTGAAATAACTGTGATTGATGGCAATGACGGCACTAAGTGGTGTGTTTTAGTTGAGACCATAAGGGTGAGGAGGAGAGGACGAGGGTGCGACATAGACTCTTACACCTGTAGCCCCCCCCCCCCTCCCCCACCACCCCAGCACACTCCAAGCGGAGTGAGCGCGCCACGTAGCGGTGGGCTGTAGAGGAGACTGGGTGAGACAGAGCGATATAGATGTTGGGCAACCTCAACGCGAAGCCCCCATGGACATGCCGTCTTGTGTTGAAGGCTGCGGTAGCTGATAAGGGAGGTGACGGTGATGGTGATGGTGATGGGGGGGGGGGGGTGAGACATCGTGGGCGATGAAAGACTGATGTAGCGATGAAGGAGATGTGGAGCGGGGAGGGGCAAGGTTTGATTGTGAAGGATTAACAAGTCGTGATCGCGAGGATAGTTAAACTGTATGGATTGCAATGATCATGGTCTGGATACAGGCTGAATGGAAGTAGAGGTAACTTATAACTGTATGGTAAAGATGTTCATGGTAAGGATGATCCCGATAATTTTCGCCATAGCGATGTTGGTGGTCATGGTGATGATTTACATGATAAATGGATATGGAAAAAGGATATGGAAGAGAATAGTGACATTCGTCCTCAGTCGGATGTTCACAGCGTTGCTCTGATCTGTCTGCTCCAGACGACCACCTGTCTGAGGACGTCCTCTATCAAAGTGAGCACCATGTAATCCCTAACTGGACGCTGTCTGCTTCTGGCTTCATCCAGACGCGCCAGACATTCGGTCGGGAATATCGTCGCCAAAATTTCCTGTTTATCGCTCGATGGCTCCATCATGCTTCCTTCGTCGCCATGGCGACGCGCGATATGCGCCACGCGGAAGACAATGGCGACCTGCCACTCGTCCAATAAGGAGCAGTATCTCGGGAGCATCGTGTTTCTGAAGTCCATGGCGTAGTCCTGTTCCTCAAGGACGGTCAAACGGAGGGCTTGCGTCAGTTTCTGGAGCTGGTTGTACTGGGCCGCTGGACCTCGCTGCGATTAGGATATCAACATCATCAGTCAAGAGTCCGCCATTTTCATTCTGTTCTTATTTCCTACTGAACTTGCGAATTGTCTAACAATCTAATCATAATCGAGATCCCTTAATAATACTTGTTCCTGTTTTATTTGACATATCATTACTAGCAACTGGGCATATGTCCGTTAGATTATACGAAGTTAATGAAGTTAACAATTAGTAGTTTTGGCAATAATGCCAACACAAATTTGAACTTCCAATATTTGAACAAAATTAGCGCTCAATAACATTTGTTGGCGGCCATTTAAGTCTAATATATCATTGTAAACAAATGTGTCCAGTTAGTCATTATACGAACTAAATTACGTTGATAATGCAACAACGCCAACACAAATAGGAGCTTTTGATATTTGTCCAAAACTATGTCAAACTATGACATACCATCGATGTCCACGACACCTCCCCATCAGTCTCATCATAGAATGACATCAGAGGGCAGGCCCGCCTCATGTTGGTCAGCAGCCACTCGTCTGAACCTGCCAGACGGCCGGTCTCAGCAGATTGCTGAGGTGAAGAGTCAGAGAAATGATGTATAATGTAAGTGTCGTCGGAGGGGAGTGAGGGGTGAGGGTGTAAATTATGTCTGGGCGGGTCATGCAGGTGATATCCGCGAGAGGGGAGGGTGCTTTGCCTGATTGGCAAACATAAATAATTCTTGACGAGGAGATGAAGAGGTGATGACAGGGCGGAGTTTCTGAAGTTAGGGGGTGGAGGTGTGGTGGGGTGTGGTTGGATATAGCAGCTGTGACTTTGACCGTTGGGGCTCCCCCCCCCCCCCACTCTCCCTATCAAGCCTATCAAGCCGTCTGCAAAACGTTAATTCTAATATCAATTAACCCTATGCAACAGCATTATATGATAGGGCCTAACAGTTAAGCTTAAGTAAACATACTTAACAGTTTGAATAATACTATTATCATGCCTTACAATTTGAATATTATTATCATATATCGGAATTTGAATAATGCTATTATCATATGTCGGAGTTTGAATAAAGCTATAATCATATATCGGAATTTTAATAATACTATTATCCTTTATCCAAATTTGAAAAATGATATTATCGTATAGGGTTATAACACTTTGAATCAAGATATTATTATATATATATATATATCATAATATTACCATATATATAACAATTTAAAAAATGGTATTATCACAACAATTTTAATAATAACATTATCACATATACATGAATAACAATTGGTCCACATCCATAACAAAAAACCCACAAAGGTAGCGCGTCACTAACCATTTGCTGGAGCGTGTGTGAGGCCTTAGCGATGAGGTGATGAGCGTCTTCCTCCAGCTGGCCGAGAATGTAGCGCCAGTGGCCTGTGGACAGCATGCGTGCCCCCGGTACCGAGGCGCTCCCCTCCGTCAGGTAGGCCGCCCGACACCGTGTGATGTCACTCGTCGACGTCACCACCCCGGCGACGCCAAGCAGCAGGAGGAGCAGGAGGCCCCCAGGCGTGACGCCAGCGACACCCGACACGGGGCATCCTGTTTGTGAATGAAAAGAGTTGGCGTTTTACCTCTCTTGTGTGTGCACAAGGTCTAATAAAACTTAGCCACGGAAACTCGGTCGACAATGAATGGATGAATGGATGAAACAAACCCTGGAGATCGCTTCACTCAAGAGTTATAGAGTAATCCTACCTTTTACATGCTAATTTAAGGACCGTTCGTAAGTTTACCAGCAACGAAATATAAGCTTTATACAGCGATTTCACAGTCTTGGAACGTCTTTTTACCAACTATGCAGTGCTTTTTACCAACTATGTAGTAAATGTTAAAAATGTTCTACTAACTATGCAATAAGTGCGGTGTCGTTTTTTTTTCAAAACTTTTCTCGTCTGATCCCCCAGTCATCGTCGAGCGGTCTCCGTGTCACTTGTACACCGACAAGATTTTGAACCCGGAAGGGCGTATGTATAATTACATGAGTAGATTTTTACGGTTAAAAAACTGCTCCAGTCCACTTGGAGCTTCGAGATATTTGTCATGCACTCATATTGAGTGTAGTGTATGCTTAACGGGACAAATGTTGGTCACCGGACTAAGAGGAGACGCCCCGAATTGTGATAGATAATATTGGCTGGGTACATGCATGGAATACTAGTGCATATGCTGCCTGGATATCATTACATCGAGGATTAATCTTATTAATGTATTGTTGTTATTTGATGGTGGGTGCTTTTTTTGTGTTTCTTTGTTATGCCAGACGAGATTACCGTAACCGAGTCACGTGACCGATTGCCGCTTAGAATGGCTTATGGTTGGTTGTATGCGACCTGCAGTGTGTGACGTGGAAATCCCGTAATCGATCTACTGGACTACGACGGAAGGAGGACGGGTAATAACTACCTAGCCTAAGAAGCGTGGACATTTAGCCAGTCAGACACTAGACGCAACACAGACAGAACCTATGAAAATAGCATGTAGGTCTATAATAAGTGTCGCTGTCGGTGTGTGACCCAACGAGCTGGAAGGAACTCGCTTGAACGGATGTGCATGGTATGACGATGCAAAGGAGACATGACCGGAAATGGTCCAAAGACCAAACCTCTCAACCAATCGAAATGCAAACATGTTCAAAGAATCATTGTTGGGAAACAAGGTGATCGTCCTTTGTTGACCAAAAATGGAATATCAGCCGTTGGGTGTCACGGATTGCTGAACTCTCACCCGCGTCACGGCCACCGGAATCTACTTATTTGTAAGCTTTTTTTTCAGTTTAGCGTTGCACCAAAAATGATTTTAGCAATAACTGTTGCCTTTTTTAGATAATCTGATAATTATCATATTATTTTAAATTATCCTGCATTGTTATTATATTTACCTAAAAACAATGATAAAACAAATAATATATGCATGTAGAAGCGCAATGCGCGAAAAACAAACATTTCATGGATAAATGAGACAGGATTATTGTATTATTGCTTGTGATGTTTGTGATGAGCATAATATTAATTGGCATTCATCTAAGGTATATATGTTGTACGGGACGCAATCTGGGAAAAAACTGGTGAAAAGTATCGTTGGCGTATTCTCGTATGTCGGATATCGTTTGCCGACCATTACTCGTGACAACGTGTGTCCAAAAGGGCACCTGGTATGATTCCAATCTACCTTTACGTTGCCCTAAGCAAGTCAGCCAGTTTGGCGAGAACTGTCTTTATTAAACATAAATGTTTTTGATAGAACTGAGGCGATAATTCTAAGTTTCATAATGTGAATATAGGTTTAGGTTTCAATAGCTGGTTCGCTGCACGAGGCAGACAGTCCTACTATGTATTTTGGTAAATACTTAGCTAACTTCCTCCCCAGTCCATAATTTGCATAACTAACAACTACATGTAGACCGGAAGCTGCATGTTCCTTATTAAGCGCGAAGCGTTTCGACTTGAGGCCCGAGTTTGTTCAGTTTTCGTGCATTTAAATTGTTACACTTACTAAATTCTGAACGATATATTTTGCACAGGCACCGAAATTGCTTATATTGAGGTTACTTTTTTATAGGTCAATTCTACCAATTTGACGAATTAATTTACCCAGAATCTGGCCATTAATATTACAAGTTTATACGCACCACCGTGCTTGCGAAGAAAAGATAACATAGAGAAACATTTTCATTCACATCTAGATTTTAACTTATTTCGTGTCACATAAAAGCTAATTAAAACAACATAACCTTTCTATATAAGTTACGCTAGATCGAACCGTTTGAAAAAATAACTAAGAAAGGCATGTGACTTGCATGCATCTAGTCTTGTCATAATCAATATACCAATATGGTCCGAAATCATATTTTCCCAATATGAAGAACGGAAAGGAGCATTAATATCCGCTATTGGTTCTTGTTAAACAGGGAGCATTTTCCCGCAATCAAGCGTCAAAAGATATGTGATAAGAAACTTACCTATGTTTGAAATCATGTTATTAAATCTGGCGATCCTGTGTCCTCCCTGCTGAGATATATCACTTTTATCTGGTGGCCGCACGCGATACAGATGAAACCAATGTAGCGCCCCTTAGGTCCTATACTGAACACCTGGCTGCACCACTTCGATATTTCTAAAAGTTTTTATTTTTCTTCTCTGAATAAAGGTGAAGAGCCTTATCTGTTTCGTTATCTAGACCTATGTAAATGGTCTGTAATGATATATCTTATACTGCTTTCGCTGTGAAGGCTCTGCCGGGAATGGCTGACCCCCGTTGTGGGTCACCCTTTTATATCCTTTGCCATAGCCAATAGACTTTCGATTACTCCTATGGGAGTGTCCAACTTTCAAATCTTTGGGTCACACGGACATCAAATAACAAGAAATATCATTTTCTTAACAAGTCTAAATATAGATATGGGGTTTTAACTTCAAGGCAAATTTCATCGAGGGCGTTGAAGGCAAGGGCAAGGTTAGACGGACGCAAGGATGACGGGGGACGGAAGTATACTGACCTCTGAGCGAGGCAAAAACGGCGGATAGCGTATTCTTGGCACCTCCCGCCCACCTGCGGATGACAAAAAGCTTAAATATGACTAGACGAGGAAGAACAGAACGACTGCCAACCCCAGTCATGCCGGTTGGTTCTCTAATTCGGAATTCCCACTGATATCTGAGCTGTTGCCCACCCATAGGTAACCACTTAAACCGTTCCCAGAGCCATAGCGACGGCCCGGAACACAACCACATGTTTGAGGTCACATAGGTGTCGTTCGCGGGGAGGTCTACGTAGTGGGGCTGTAAATAAATATTACTGCGGGCCGGTTTTATTATGTTGCAGGCGAGTGGAGAGGTGGTCAGTGAAAGGGGTAAATATTCATTTCCATCTAAAGCGTACTAGCCATAGTCCGTGGGTCTGTGCAATAGGCGCAACAAAACAAAAAACCGCCGTGCACATATATATGAACGTTGCGAAACCACGTGCAATGAGAAATAGTGAATAGATGCAAATAAAAACTTTCCTTGTGGAATTGCTTCGGCTTTATAAATGATACCTTTTATAGTTAGGTTTCGCGGGAAACCTAGTATGCCTTTGTCCTCTAGCGATTCCCTGACATTAGCGTCTAACGATACCATGTGGGGCTTTCTCCTTCTAGGAAATGTGGAGATACAGCGGTATGGAGAACGCCCGTCATGTGGTTCATCCGAAATTATTCTTTATAACAGTTGCAGCGTTGAGTTCATACGGAGTCGAAACCGAAAGAGGTCATTCGTTCATGCATAGCGTCACTGAACCGTGACATATGGTTAGCGGTGCAACGTTTGTCAGTGTTGAAATCACACGGGCATCGCCAAACCGAACTGGTTTGAGCTCCAAGGAGGGTCTCATTGGCGTGAGCGAGGCCTGGTTGTAAAAACGACACCGCTCGCTAGGCATGTATGCACAATGTATGTATCTCAGCATGTGTCCTCAGAAAAGAGCGCCATTACAAAACTACCATATATGCCACTGTGATTTTGTGACCCGGTATGGATCACTGAGTGTTAAAAGTGCTGGTATTCAGCCCGCACATTGTTAATAACACTCGTTCAGATTTATATATTAACAGATTTTCCTTACAATTTTATGGAAGGGCCGTACAACCTTTATTACTCGAGGTTATCGCGAAAACAATTGCAGGAGATGTTTATTGTGTTATAATAAATGAGCCTCTCTATGACATTTTTGCGAGCGCTTAAGTTTGTATGACTTTCTGATGAGCTGAAACTGAAACACATATCTGTACATTTTGGCGGGGGGTGACATGTGACTTCGGCTAGACTTTTACCCAAGCTTAAAAACACTGATGACGTACACGTATTCCCGTGTAAATAGGACCTTGATACGTCATTGACATCGTCACCAATAATCACAAACATTCATGTATGTTGTATGTAGCAACGCCATGAATGCGTGTAGTTGCGAGAGTTATACGTCATGGAGGCCGGATCTAAAGTTCGGACCGGACATACGTCATAGGCCGTGTATCTAACCCATTTGCTGTCGGTTTTGTTGTTTCAAATATACAACACTAATATACGAATTGGTGAAACGGTTATTCCTGTATTTCTCTGCCCCATCGATGCTCATGAAATTTTTCATTAGTTCATCAAGCACTTTTGGCGAAACAGTAAAATTAGTTACTGAAGAGGTTCCGTTTGGACACATAAGCTTCATGTGACCAGTTCCTTTAGTCGGGAAATTCCGGCTCGATGTAATTGCACTGATTTACCTGTAGCAGTCCTATTTACCGCATTGGTTAATCAGCGGACATGATTCCCGTCCGATTAATTTTTTGCGGTACTACCGGATATTAAAATAAACGAAGTTTAAAGAAAAAAGTTGTATGCGTGAGGCATTTTTTCATGTCTGATATACTCACAATAACAACCCAAATTAAATCGGTTAAAATCTGAGTTAGATACATATGTATATGCAATAAAATCATAGATATAAATTAAAACTGCTTATATATGGCAAACATCCACTGTGACTTTTAGAATAATGTGGTTGTAAAAAGTGCTAGCATCAAATAAGGTGCTGGAAATATGTTCATATAATACATTTTTTGTTTTTCGTGTTAAAGGTAAACCAGCTAGAGTACCAATGTCTAAGTTTGATGAGTACCCAAGAGTGAGATATCGTTCGATAGTGGCTGCATGTATATACATGTACACAACTTGCCTGGGGTCTCCAAGATGTGGTGACACGTGACGTCTGCGTTAACGCAATGGTAGTTTTCTTCGTTTTAGCCAATGCCATGTTCACGGCTGTTCCAAGAAAGCCCCTGAGAAGCTCTTCCGAAACATGCAATAAGAGCTGTATGTAAGCTGTTCCAAGATACCCCATGAGAGGTTCTTCCCAAACGTCCAATAGGAGGTTTATGTTCCAAGATACCCCCTGAGAGGCTCTTCTAAAACATGCAGTAGGGGCCTTATGTAAGCTGTTCCAAGATACCCCCTGAGATGCTCTTCCCAAACATGCAATAAGAGCTTTATGTAAGATGGTCCAAGATACCCCCTGAGAGGCTCTTCCCAAACATGCAATAGGAGCTTTTCACAAGCTGTTCCAAGATACCCCCTGAGTCTCTTCCCAAACAGGCAATAGGAGCTTTATATAAGCTGTTCCAAGATACTCCCTGACAGGCTTTTCCCGAACATGCAAGATGAGCTTTATGTAAGCTGGGGTAATGAACAGCGAAGACGCAACATCGCCTTCAGCGCTCAGTTGTTTGCACTGCGACTTCGCAGCCTATTGGACATTGACAGAAGTAGATAACTACAATGAATGTGTATTTTGTTTCTCAGAATGATGACAACTCTGTTGATAAGTAACATTCACCACGACCAACTGAATGATTAACACGGTATCAAGCTGGTGATGATGGTTGACTTGGTGATGGTGACTGATCTAGTCATGATGGTTGACTTGGTTATGATGACTGACCTGGTCATGATGGTTGACTTGGTGATGGTGACTGACCTTGTCATGATGGTTGACTTGGTGATGGTGACTGACCTGGTCATGATGGTTGATTTGCTGATAATGACTGACCTGGTGATAATGGCTGACCTGCATGGTGATGATGGTTGATTTGCGGATGAGGACTGACCTGGTGATGATGGTTGATTTGCTGATGATGGCTAAATTAATGATGATGACTGGCTTAATGATGATGACTGACCTGGTGATGATGGCTGATTTGCTGATGATGGCTAAATTACTGATGATGACTGGCTTAATGATGATGACTGACCTGGTGATGATGGTTGATTTGCTGATGATGGCTAAATTAATAATGATGACTGGCTTAATGATGATGACTGGCTTAATGATGATGACTGACCTGATGATGATGGTTGATTTGCTGATGATGGCTAAATTAATAATGATGACTGGCTTAATGATGATGACTGGCTTAATGATGATGACTGACCTGGTGATGATGGTTGATTTGCTGATGATGACTGACTTGATGATGATGGCTGGCTTAATGTTGATGACTGACCTGGTGATGATGGTTGATTTGCTGATGATGGATTTAAGTTTGACATCGCTTCTGGTGATGATGACTGATCTTGATGGATTTAGGTTGGACGTCGCATCTGATGATGATGACTAATCTTGATGGATTTAATTTTGACGTCGCATCTGGTAATGACTGATCTTGATGGATTCAAGTTTGATGTCGCATCTGGTGATGATGACTGATCTTGATGGATTTAATTTTGACGTCGCATCTGGTAATGACTGATCTTGCGACGACGATTGAACCCGTGCTGACGATTGACCCCGTGATGATGATTCGCTTGGAATTTGTGATGACGTTGAAGTGCAAGCAAATTAATTCCCTATTTCTATAAACTGAGTTGGTATTCCATTTCATAATACACGTAGTCTAGGTACAGTGCAAAAACGAAACAAGTAAGAAAACATTATGTTACACAAATAACCTAGTTTGATTGATATTATTAAGCAAGGATACCGATTTAATCTATAAAAACGTTGCTGTACCAGAATCAGAAATAAAAGTGGAATTGAAATGTCATTTTATTTGATCAAGCGTGTGAAGTGGACACATCATTTCGACAGACATTCGAAGTACGCGTCGCACTGCCGTCCATGACTTATCTTTTATAATAAGAAATGAGATTGTTGTCTTTCTGTATTAATTCATGTTTTTACTGATATTTATTTATTGACCGACTTACTGATATTGATGTTCACATATTTATTGTTATCACCGCGTCGCTGTTGAAACGTTTGTTTCAATCTACAGAACCTGATACTTATATTCACATATTCTTTGTTCTTGGCCCGTCACGATGAAAACGTTTCTTTCAGTGACGTAACATAAAGGTACCCGGGGCGACAGTCATCAACATTTCGTTTCTTACTATAGAGCAAGCGCAATATAGGAGCTAATACTCTACGTAGTGTAGACGCTTTTTCTTCTCCGTCACAGCCTTATCTGTCTAGGACATTGGGGTGAGCAGTTCAATAGTGCAATGTGTTCATATTATTTTTTGATGCTGTGGCCTATAAATGTTTTGTAAAGGCTATTGTTTTGTTGAGTAAAGAGCTATTGTTTTGTTTTGTAAAGAACTATTGTTTTGTTTTGTAAAAACTAGAGCAATCTGGATGGTATCTGAAGCACGCTCATCTTATATCAACATGCACAGTGGTGGCAAGCTACAAGCGAAATAATCAATATTTATATCAATATAGTATAGCCGTTGATGATTGACAAGCCAATTTTTCAAGTCAGTCAACCATTGCGAAATCTGTCCAGGCTGCAGTTACTTTGGTTAAACAAAAGGAGTTCTTCCAATGATATTATAACCAATATAAATGAATGCAACTGATATTCTTATACAAAATAATGAAACAGATCTTTGTAGGTTCAATTTGGGCCTTCAATTAATGGGGCCACTGGCCAATAGAACTTGCCTTTAAGGAATTATTATCTTACAGACTGGTTCACAATATGGTTGAGGAATTGCATGGTTAACGTTGTCACCACATTCAAAATCACACTCAGAATAATGAATATTTCATGATAAATAAGTATTTTATATTGTGCACAAATGAAAATTGATGCGGAATGCGAAATTTTATACTGATCTGATCATGCCTTGAAGTTCGATTCCAAATCATGCTTTCTAATGTCGAATATACGTTAATATAATTTTATTAAGCTCGAGATCGTGGTCACAGGATGTAGTCAAGACACTGGGTGATGTGCCAATGGTAACATGATACTGATGCGATAGCGTCACCATTCGATAGCGGTGAATACTCTGGTGTGGGGAAAGGAACCGTTTTTCCTTACCAACAAAGTATCTGTGGGGGCGGGAGTGTAGGTGTGGTTGTGGGTGGGGCGCTCCCTACCCTTCCCACACAACACCGCCAAATACATAATCGATTTAAGGTGAAATGATGACCAACAGAGGTACCACAAATATGGTGAGTAAGCAGATGAGGTACGGTGGTTGAATGACGAATGGTAATTTCCCAACGGTGAGATCAAGCGGAATGAGTGCCAAATGTAATCGTGGAAGCATATTGCAGGGAAGCGCGGAGGAGCTCGTTCGGTCTTGGTTAAAATGTTAAATGACATAGGCTACTGATTTCCGTATGTGATAAGGTCATATAATTATTTTCGCAATGGTATTCCATAGGCAGCGCAGGCTGGTGTAAAATTGCAATAACCCCCTTTTGGCGACAATGGCGCACCATAGAGTCCCCAACTGTTACCATATTTGGTCATACGTGCCCACTGTGTAAAGTTTCATTAGCAACGCATGGTAACATCCAATCAGGAGCGCTCTAAAGCCGGCGGCAGATTTTTTTTAGTAAAAGCCGGCACACAGCATGTTGACCGGCATCAAGGCAGGTGGTCCCAGTTATACTTCGAACTCAGGTGGGTTATTCACATTTATCTTTGAAATTAATGAGGTTATTCAGTGAGAGCCAGTCTGTGGGTGCATTTTGCTGTCTGTGATATATATATGAGCTTAATACGTTTAAATTAAATATTTGGCGTCAGCAAGTTTTGTCTTAGACTTAGTTTAGCCGGCCTTATAAATATATGGTGACTATTTGTACACTGAAGGTAGAAATTATGAGAATTTGTATAAGACGCGATTAGATAGCCATAGACGTAGGCTGCAGAGACTTAATTATCACATTATCATATTGGGATACCTATAAACTATATGCAGGTGTGCTTTAATTAAGGTGTATTCCTGAGTCTAAGCGTTATTGTCATTATGTCACCGGAGACTTAGGGGGACGTTATGATATCTAGGACCAATCTCCAGATATTAATTACCCCAAGAGTGTGGTGTTGCTCGTGAGTTATTTATCTTACCGTGGTGTTAGAATGGAGTATTGGTCAGGCGCCGACCTTATAATTTATCTCCTTATCTGACAAGGAAGTAACTATAGAGGAATAATGATATAGGTAATTGGATTAGGCTGTTGCAGAGTGTTTATGGAATAACTGGTTTCAGATTGAGATTTCTGCTGTGTCCCTGCATGGTCCCACTAGATGCCGGTTGGATACACCCGCAGTTAACCTGCGGTATGTCTTATTTATCGACTTTAAGTGATAAATATGGTTGTAACCGTGTGTACCTGTCTACTCTGTAACCCTTACGGATAATATTCAGTGAAATATGTTAAGACAAATTACATTTTTATACCTGTTTACGTCGCGCCAACCCACTCTGCATATATTTGTCTACAGTTAATAAGCCATACTATTAGCTAAATAATTAGAAACTATGCAAAACAATATTTATTATATGGATGTAACGCGATTAAAATCTTTCACTTATAATGGTGACAGGTAATTAATTTAATCAGAACGGGAAGGAATATCTCGTTAACTGTAATCCGTTGTAACGGATAAAAATAATGAAAGATTGTTCGTTTGCTAATATTAATCATAATAATAAAGGATATGGGAATTAATTACTGATGTGCTGTATATACTTGTAGTATGTATGACTATTGACCTCTGTTTAATTTCATTTGATTGTTGCAGGGTGTATGTAAGAATAAAATCAACTTGGACCTTACACATCGACTCCTTGTCATTGAGCCCTCTCGTCACCCAATTCAGACCACTCTTTTACTTTATTTAATTTACTTAATTGTATTTTCTGCGGGATCATCTGAGTCACGATGACAGCTGATATAGTAGAGGTGCGGGTAAAATCAAAGATGGTAGGAAAAGGTGGCTGCTAATTTATAGCGAGTGCGTTAGCACGAGCTCTATAGACTAACACACGACACGTATATTTCAAACATCATATCACTTTCATGTCTCTGTTCTCTCTCGGTTTCTGTTGTCAGTGTTGATTTCCGGTCCCCAACTATGGGCCACTTTTTGGCATCACCAGTTTGCGACATCTACGGCCCCTTTTTACGCCTTAATTTCGATAAAACGTTTGTTGTTAATTGTCATATGAAGTGTTTTACTTGAAAATTAGCATATTTATCTGAAGAAAGAATTAGTATAGGCCTACTTCGTTTAGACATAAAAATTGTTTGAAATTTATTGATAAAGGTCTAGCGAAGCGAGACTAAAATGTATTGTGACGTCATAGTCTGAATGTTGTTGCCAACGTTACAAAAAACGTTCTTGTTTCCAAGGACTACTTGGATACGTTTTATTTTCGAAAGTGGTGACATGTATAGCATTCGCTAGGTGGCGCACGATCCGAATGCAGACAGACGACAAACCTATCCGCTCTGCGCCAGCATTCATTTTCTAATACATTTAAACGCGGGTTTTCCTTTTCTTAAATCATGACTATCGTTCTAAGTTTTATCTTTTTTTCTCTGCGAATCCGTAATTAAACTTATAATTTTAAATTGATGTTAAAAGACTGTTGTTATCTAGCTTTGTTTTTAGTGGCCTACAAGTTCTGGGTGGTAGGCATAACTGGACATTTCACCCTCTGGAAGGTGCTAACAACAAAGGCATACCCAGTGCAGGCTTTTCGCTCACGGCTTTTTCGCCCCAACTCGAGCCGCGGAGGTCAGCGGGGCTTGCGTAGTAGAGAGGGGCAGCGGGGGGTCCCCGGCCGGGATCGAACGTAGTGGAGAAGGACTGCAGGGTTGCGGGGTGGCCCCGGCTGGGGACTTGCGTAGTATGGATGTGCAGCGGGATGGCCCCGGCCGCGAAGTCGCGTACGGTGGGGCCGGGGGGTCGTACATACTGGAGGGGAGCCGCGGGGTAGCTCTGGCCGTGGGTAAGGACGGTGGCAGCAGGGCCGCGAGGTCGCGTAGGGCGACTTATTTCACATCGTGGACATCCCTAGCAAACCGGGGCATCTCCGCTGCCCCTTCCTACTTCGCATTCCCCGAGCCGGGGCCACCCCGCGGGCGATGCAGACCCTCTCCACCACGCGCAACCCCAGCCTGGTAGACAAGACCCAGAAACTTAGTCCGATATTTCCCACCTGGCCTGCCCATCGTTGCAGCCAGTCGATCACTGGGTCTCAATTAGGGCTAGGTCGGTAACTATGCCCCCCCCCTCCCCTACCACACACACACAGGCACACACACCATCAAAACCCAGTCATTAGTTTAATGTTCCTAACGTAATTTTAGATCGTTAGTCAGTCGACACTCCAAAACTCGTTACCCAATATGGGCGATGACGAAGGCATTAAACAGTTCACAACACCACATATGCATTCCACAGCTGCATTCACCATAGAAGTATAAAACCTTTCCCTATACCTGGCTTGTATTTACATGCACATGTAAGGCATCATAGTGACCCGAATAGTGTTCTTGCGAGGGGGGGGGGCGGGGGGAGTTAAGGTATGCTGCCACCGAAAATATACTTACGGGCGATAATAGCGGTTTTTAATCCTTAAAGTATTATTCTCTCTCATTCAGTCGTAGTTATAATTTTGTTTTCAGGAAACATATCTGTAGACTTTATTCTCAATTTTGTCACTGCTCTTACGACCAGAACGGGCTTCCCATTTAAGCATAATTAACGGTAAAGGATATATTCCTCATAATATTAGACCTAGAGTGTGTGATAAAATAATACATCTTATCAACAAATATCCAGCAGCATAGATGTAATCAAGTTAAATTCATTTTTTAATACCGCTTACAGATGTTTTGGCCGATATCTTCACTAAAATTTAAGTGAACACTCAAAAAAACTTGCACGCAGCAGGACCCACAGACCCAATCAATTCACGCATACTTTCCTTTATGTGGCAATCTATTCTTCTTGTAATATTGCACATGATGAAACTCCATTGATCACAAACGTTGGCTTATGAATAGGCTAAAGACATATTTTTGCAAACAAACGCTAAATGCACGCTTGAGATAATACTAAATTAATTAACGAACCTCTTATGAAACCGACTCCAACATTCAGACTAACCATGCACTGCCCCTAGCCCATGAGACCCTACTGAATTATCCTACGTATATATGATACCTCTGAGAGGGGGAGGATCACTAACCATAATCACCAAACTATCCCTAAATGTCATATTGTGGTATTCATTATAGCTGACAAAAACAGTTTGCCGCTTTGGCCTTTGCAGAGATATGCTATATGATAATATATCACAATAATATATTGTATGTATTTTTCAGTGTATTTTTTCAGTTTAACGCACTCGCTCAGGTTAGGTAGCACCTATGACATATTATCTTTGAGTATACCGTAGTCTGACTCACTTGGTAAGCAGGCTGACTTCGATCAACAGGTCGTGGGTACGTACCCTGGCAATTGGGGCAACTTTCATCCAATCCCATTTCACTGTCCAGGGAGGGACCCGGACATTGTCCAGGGAGGACCCTTCATGTTGGCTAAATTGTCAACGTTCATTTCTACAGTGGTCTGATTTCCCAAATATCTGGTACCTATAATGAAAAGACAGAGTGTGGATATGATTCCAAAGTGTACCACAGCCAGGCGATTGCAAGAACATCATTTTAAGGGTGCCCTGGTAAACTTAGTAAAAAGGCTGGATTAAGGGGTAACCGAAGCAAGCGAGGTGGTACGGCAGTGGCCCACTCGACTGCAAACCACTGATGCGAGCTCCTTTATCACCCCTTTATCATAATACTCCAGTGGTCCTTGGTTCGCCCATATGTGTACAACAGCGGCTTATAATACCAACCCAGGCACACAAGTCCAAGACATCAGCATCGACCAACGGAAGCGCGCGAATCCCGCAGCGCCGCATTTGAAACACCTAGCGCCCCTAGCGATATATCGTCTTGGAGAATGTACCCGTCCTATATTTTGGCCAATCAGAGTGGTGATACTTCTCAGTGCGGAGCATTTGTATGCGGAAGTACTAAGTATGTTGGGTGGTGATTAGGTTTTTTAGGCGAGCGTGCCGCCTGTCCGCCTGTGTTGGCCAACAAATTAGGCCTTGTAGGCCTAGCTTGACAGCTTACGCCTTGACAACACATGGAGAATATATTTTAATTGTTGAGGTACCTTTTGGCGACCCTGCAAAGCCTATAGGTATGTTGTTTACGCAAGGCAAGCCTGCAAAGCCAGAGCCGTATTTGACATTCAATTCACATTGTTGCGCACATGGGCCATGGCCACGGGACAGGTGGATGGTGTCACGCACGTTCTTATTTCATCAACAAGATGTTATGTCAATTAGCGATACTGCTGCTGTGACACATTCTGCAATGCTGCTTGGTGGAAGCTTGTCTTGAGAATACTACTAGTTTAATCTGTCGCATGATTGGCAGAGTTCTAACAGTAATCAGTGCCAGTGGATAGGTAGTTCCATAGATGTAACGTAGTTCCGTGACTGGACCCATATCGGAGCGGACTATGTTACATCTCCTAGCAATCTCTTTCCATTAGCAGAATCCCGCCCTAAATCTGGGCGGGCTTTACACGGTTATAAAACTACTTTTTCACCTCGATATTTAGCAATGAACTATATATTTACATAAAGTAACCTATTCTCTGTTAGTTGGTAAAAAAATCCAGTTGTGTCCTTACTTGATTTTGCATGTGCATGATGCTACTTGAGCGAAAACTGCCCGTCTCTGGGCATCCTTCTCTTCTACAACTCCTTCCATTATACAGTCTTTTTGGGCTGGCAGCTCAGAAGTTGTATAATGCAGGGACCCATACATCATACTTTTGCTAGGCTTTGTTTCTTTCCAAGATAGAAAATAACATGAGGGTAAGCTCTAATTTGACATTTGCTTATTTCTTTCAAGACATTATAGGAAAATAAGTGAGAATGTACTTGCTACGAACAGAGTTAGTTTGAGGTAAAACAAAATGACTTACAATGAAAAGGGCGCCCTCCATCCAATACAAACAAAATGCCCAACTCCTAACGCCCGAAACCAGGGGCAAGAGGCTAAAGTCTGGGTGCGGCTTATAATATGTAGTTTTCCGGAAATGGTTCTGGGTGCCTGCCAACCCGGGTTTGCAGCTAAAGTTGGGGTGCGGCTTCTAATATGTATGCGGCTCCAAATAGGCAGTTTACGGTACATACCATACAAACCATGCAAAAACTCAAGATAATCAATCTGCTACATGTACATTCATCGATAATGTGCCGTTGTGAGTACAGGTAGATATGCTGTTTGAATTGCCTTAAAGGCTGGAGCTTCATAGATTGCTGTCATTTGTTGCCATTTTCATATACCTTCGGTATTTAAACAGTGTGTATTTATATTTCCAGATACATCCATCCATAATGAAGTACTTCACATGCCAGAATATCTTCAAGTACTCCTGGGACCAAGTTGTCTCAGGTTTCTGGGGCAGATATCCCAATCCACATAGGTCAGTATTTCATCAGATATATCCTAATCCATACTCCGGTAGGTCAGTATTTTATCAGAAATATCATAATCGATATTCCAGTAGGTCAGTATTTTATCAGATATATTCCGCATTGGTCAGTATTTGATCAGATATATATCACATAGGTCAGTATTGCATCAGATATATTCCACATACCGGTAGGTCAATATATCATCAGGTATATTCCACATAGGTCAGTATTGCATCAGATATATTCCACATAGGTCAGTATTTCATCAGAAATATGCAACATAGGTCAGTATTTTATCAGAAATATTCCACATAGGTCAGTATTTTATCAGAAATATTCCACATAGGTCAGTATTTCATCAGGAATATTCCACATAGTTCAGTATTTCATCAGAAATATTCCACATAGGTCGATATTTTATCAGATATATCCGAATCTACATAGGTCAGTATTTCATCAGCTATATCCCAATCACATACCAGTAAGTCAGTATTTGAGCAGATATCCCATTCCACAAAGGTTAGTATTTGAGTATGTCTATGTATAGTACCGGTAGCAAGTAATTTACATTTGGTCTGTGTCTTTCACTATCATTTTCCTTTATGTCATCTTATAGTGTAAAAAAAAAAAAACCCATTTCGCTAACATACATTATATATTTACTCCGTTTTTACATGTTATTACATTTGACATATATATTTCCAAGGATGTATATTTGCAAAGATGTATATTTACCAAGTTGTATATTTGTTTACATATACATACATAAATCGTTGAAATATATATTTATTAATGTTGTATTAGTGGGAATCTCCCGACCAAGTCATTGCTTCATTTAAGTCTTGTCATCCAAAGTGACATCGTTGTCACAAATGTTTATCTTCATCATATTTTTCTGACTCTGTCTGGCTCCAGCTCTCACGTGTTAACTGAGGACACAGTATCCAGACAAGTGGACAGTAACCAACTGTACAGCAAGCGCTTCATCACCAAGACCAATCACCTTCCCAAGTGGGGCGAGCGCTTCGTGCCCGGGCCCCGCAGTGTGTGCGTCATTGAGGAGTCCATTGTGGACCCCATCAGGCGAACGCTGACCACCTACACCAGGAACATCGGCATGACCAGGATCATGGTGAGCATATACAATGAGATCAGACTCTAACCCAATAAACACAAGGATCATAGTGAGCTTATACAATGAGATCAGGCTCTAACCCAATAAACACAAGGATCATGGTGAGCTTATACAATGAGATCAGGCTCTAACCCAATAAACACAAGGATCATGGTGAGCTTATACAATGAGATCAGGCTCTAACCCAATAAACACAAGGATCATGGTGAGCTTATACAATGAGATCAGGCTCTAACCCAATAAACACAAGGATCATGGTGAGCTTATACAATGAGATCAGGCTCTAACCCAATAAACACAAGGATCATGGTGAGCTTATACAATGAGATCAGGCTCTAACCCTATATACACAAGGATCATGGTGAGCTTATACAATGAGATTAGGCTCTAACCCAATAAACACAAGGATCATGGTGAGCTTATACAATGAGATCAGGCTCTAACCCAATAAACACAAGGATCATGGTTAGCTAATACAATGAGATCAGGCTCTAACCCAATAAACACAAGGATCATGGTGAGCTTATACAATGAGATCAGGCTCTAACCCAATAAACACAAGGATCATGGTGAGCTTGCACAATGAGATCAGGCTCTAACCCAATAAACACAAGAATCATGGTGAGCTTATACAATGAGATCAGGCTCTAACCCAATAAACACAAGAATCATGGTGAGCTTATACAATGAGATCAGGCTCTAACCCAATAAACACAAGGATCATGGTGAGCTTATACAATGAGATCAGGCTCTAACCCAATAAACACAAAGATCATGGTGAGCTTATACAATGAGATCAGGCTCTAACCCAATAAACACAAGAATCATGGTGAGCTTATACAATGAGATCAGGCTCTAACCCAATAAACACAAGGATCATGGTTAGCTTATACAATGAGATCAGGCTCTAACCCAATAAACACAAGGATCATGGTGAGCTTATACAATGAGATCAGGCTATAACCCAATAAACACAAGGATCATGGTGAGCTTATACAATGAGATCAGGCTCTAACCCAATAAACACAAAGATCATGGTGAGCTTATACAATGAGATCAGGCTCTAACCCAATAAACACAAGGATCATGGTGAGCTTATACAATGAGATCAGGCTCTAACCCAATAAACACAAGGATCATGGTGAGCTTATGCAATGAGATCAGGCTCTAACCCAATAAACACAAGAATCATGGTGAGCTTATACAATGAGATCAGGCTCTAACCCAATAAACACAAGGATCATGGTTAGCTTATACAATGAGATCAGGCTCTAACCCAATAAACACAAGGATCATGGTGAGCTTATACAATGAGATCAGGCTCTAACCCAATAAACACAAGGATCATGGTGAGCTTATACAATGAGATCAGGCTCTAACCCAATAAACACAAAGATCATGGTGAGCTTATACAATGAGATCAGGCTCTAACCCAATAAACACAAGGATCATGGTGAGCTTATACAATGAGATCAGGCTCTAACCCAATAAACACAAGAATCATGGTGAGCTTATACAATGAGATCAGACTCTAACCCAATAAACACAAAGATCATGGTGAGCTTATACAATGAGATCAGGCTCTAACCCAATAAACACAAGGATCATGGTTAGCTAATACAATGAGATCAGGCTCTAACCCAATAAACACAAGGATTATGGTGAGCTCATACAATGAGATCAGGCTCTAACCCAGTAAACACAAGAATCATGGTGAGCTTATACAATGAGATCAGGCTCTAACCCAATAAACACAAGGATTATGGTGAGCTTATACAATGAGATCAGACTCTAACCCAATAAACACAAGGATTATGGTGAGCTTATACAATGAGATCAGGCTCTAACCCTATATACACAAGGATCATGGTGAGCATATACAATGAGATCAGGCTCTAACCCAATAAACACAAGGATCATGGTGAGCTTATACAATGAGATCAGACTCTAACCCAATAAACACAAGGATTATGGTGAGCTTATACGATCAGGCTCTAACCCTATATACACAAGGATCATGGTGAGCTTATACAATGAGATCAGGCTCTAACCCAATAAACACAAGGATCATGGTGAGCTTATACAATGAGATCAGGCTCTAACCCAATAAACACAAGGATCATGGTTAGCTTATACAATGAGATCAGACTCTAACCCAATAAACACAAGGATCATGGTGAGCTTATACAATGAGATCAGGCTCTAACCCAATAAACACAGGGATCATGGTGAGCTTATACAATGAGATCAGGCTCTAACCCAATAAACACAAGGATCATGGTGAGCTTATACAATGAGATCAGGCTCTAACCCAATAAACACAAGGATCATGGTGAGCTTATACAATGAGATCAGGCTCTAACCCAATAAACACAAGGATCATGGTGAGCTTATACAATGAGATCAGGCTCTAACCCAATAAACACAAGGATCATGGTGAGCTTATACAATGAGATCAGGCTCTAACCCAATAAACACAAGAATCATGGTGAGCTTATACAATGAGATCAGACTCTAACCCAATAAACACAAGGATCATGGTGAGCTTATACAATGAGATCAGGCTCTAACCCAATAAACACAAGGATCATGGTGAGCTTATACAATGAGATCAGGCTCTTAACCCAATAAACACAAGGATCATGGTGAGCTTATACAATGAGATCAGGCTCTAACCCAATAAACACAAGGATCATGGTGAGCTTATACAATGAGATCAGGCTCTAACCCAATAAACACAAGGATCATGGTTAGCTTATACAATGAGATCAGGCTCTAACCCAATAAACACAAGAATCATGGTGAGCTTGCACAATGAGATCAGGCTCTAACCCAATAAACACAAGGATCATGGTGAGCTTATACAATGAGATCAGGCTCTAACCCAATAAACACAAGGATCATGGTTAGCTTATACAATGAGATCAGGCTCTAACCCAATAAACACAAAGATCATGGTTAGCTTATACAGTGAGATTAGGCTCTAACCCAATAAACACAAAGATCATGGTGAGCTTATACAATGAGATCAGGCTCTAACCCAATAAACACAAGGATCATGGTTAGCTTATACAATGAGATCAGGCTCTAACCCAATAAACACAAGGATCATGGTGAGCTTATACAATGAGATCAGGCTCTAACCCAATAAACACAAGGATCATGGTGAGCTTATACAATGAGATCAGACTCTAACCCAATAAACACAAGGATCATGGTGAGCTTATACAATGAGATCAGGCTCTAACCCAATAAACACAAGGATCATGGTTAGCTTATACAATGAGATCAGGCTCTAACCCAATAAACACAAAGATCATGGTTAGCTTATACAATGAGATCAGGCTCTAACCCAATAAACACAAGGATCATGGTTAGCTTATACAATGAGATCAGGCTCTAACCCAATAAACACAAGGATCATGGTGAGCTTATACAATGAGATCAGGCTCTAACCCAATAAACACAAGGATCATGGTGAGCTTATACAATGAGATCAGACTCTAACCCAATAAACACAAGGATCATGGTGAGCTTATACAATGAGATCTGGCTCTAACCCAATAAACACAAGGATCATGGTTAGCTTATACAATGAGATCAGGCTCTAACCCAATAAACACAAGGATCATGGTTAGCTTATACAATGAGATCAGGCTCTAACCCAATAAACACAAGGATCATGGTGAGCTTATACAATGAGATCAGACTCTAACCCAATAAACACAAAGATCATGGTTAGCTTATACAATGAGATCAGGCTCTAACCCAATAAACACAAGAATCATGGTGAGCTTATACAATGAGATCAGGCTCTAACCCAATAAACACAAAGATCATGGTGAGCTTATACAATGAGATCAGGCTCTAACCCAATAAACACAAGGATCATGGTGAGCTTATACAATGAGATCAGACTCTAACCCAATAAACACAAGGATCATGGTGAGCTTATACAATGAGATCAGGCTCTAACCCAATAAACACAAGAATCATGGTGAGCTTATACAATGAGATCAGGCTCTAACCCAATAAACACAAGGATCATGGTGAGCTTATACAATGAGATCAGGCTCTAACCCAATAAACACAAGGATTATGGTGAGCTTATACAATGAGATCAGGCTCTAACCCAATAAACACAAGGATCATGGTGAGCTTATACAATGAGATCAGGCTCTAACCCAATAAACACAAAGATCATGGTGAGCTTATACAATGAGATCAGGCTCTAACCCAATAAACACAAGAATCATGGTGAGCTTATACAATGAGATCAGGCTCTAACCCAATAAACACAAGAATCATGGTGAGCTTATACAATGAGATCAGGCTCTAACCCAATAAACACAAGAATCATGGTGAGCTTATACAATGAGATCAGACTCTAACCCAATAAACACAAGGATCATGGTGAGCTTATACAATGAGATCAGACTCTAACCCAATAAACACAAAGATCATGGTGAGCTTATACAATGAGATCAGGCTCTAACCTAATAAACACAAGAATCATGGTGAGCTTATACAATGAGATCAGGCTCTAAACCAATAAACACAAGGATCATGGTGAGCTTATATAATGAGATCAGGCTCTAACCCAATAAACACAAGAATCATGGTGAGCTTATACAATGAGATCAGGCTCTAACCCAATAAACACAAGGATCATGGTTAGCTTATACAATGAGATCAGGCTCTAACCCAATAAACACAAAGATCATGGTTAGCTTATACAATGAGATCAGGCTCTAACCCAATAAACACAAAGATCATGGTTAGCTTATACAATGAGATCAGGCTCTAACCCAATAAACACAAAGATCATGGTGAGCTTATACAATGAGATCAGGCTCTAACCCAATAAACACAAGGATCATGGTGAGCTTATACAATGAGATCAGACTCTAACCCAATAAACACAAGGATCATGGTGAGCTTATACAATGAGATCAGGCTCTAACCCAATAAACACAAGAATCATGGTGAGCTTATACAATGAGATCAGGCTCTAACCCAATAAACACAAGGATCATGGTGAGCTTATACAATGAGATCAGGCTCTAACCCAATAAACACAAGGATTATGGTGAGCTTATACAATGAGATCAGGCTCTAACCCAATAAACACAAGGATCATGGTGAGCTTATACAATGAGATCAGGCTCTAACCCAATAAACACAAAGATCATGGTGAGCTTATACAATGAGATCAGGCTCTAACCCAATAAACACAAGAATCATGGTGAGCTTATACAATGAGATCAGGCTCTAACCCAATAAACACAAGAATCATGGTGAGCTTATACAATGAGATCAGGCTCTAACCCAATAAACACAAGAATCATGGTGAGCTTATACAATGAGATCAGACTCTAACCCAATAAACACAAGGATCATGGTGAGCTTATACAATGAGATCAGACTCTAACCCAATAAACACAAAGATCATGGTGAGCTTATACAATGAGATCAGGCTCTAACCTAATAAACACAAGAATCATGGTGAGCTTATACAATGAGATCAGGCTCTAAACCAATAAACACAAGGATCATGGTGAGCTTATATAATGAGATCAGGCTCTAACCCAATAAACACAAGAATCATGGTGAGCTTATACAATGAGATCAGGCTCTAACCCAATAAACACAAGGATCATGGTTAGCTTATACAATGAGATCAGGCTCTAACCCAATAAACACAAGGATCATGGTGAGCTTATACAATGAGATCAGGCTCTAACCCAATAAACACAAAGATCATGGTTAGCTTATACAATGAGATCAGGCTCTAACCCAATAAACACAAGGATCATGGTGAGCTTATACAATGAGATCAGGCTCTAACCCAATAAACACAAGGATCATGGTGAGCTTATACAATGAGATCAGGCTCTAACCCAATAAACACAGGGATCATGGTGAGCTTATACAATGAGATCAGGCTCTAACCCAATAAACACAAGGATCATGGTGAGCTTATACAATGAGATCAGGCTCTAACCCAATAAACACAAGGATCATGGTGAGCTTATACAATGAGATCAGGCTCTAACCCAATAAACACAAGGATCATGGTGAGCTTATACAATGAGATCAGGCTCTAACCCAATAAACACAAGGATCATGGTGAGCTTATACAATGAGATCAGGCTCTAACCCAATAAACACAAGAATCATGGTGAGCTTATACAATGAGATCAGACTCTAACCCAATAAACACAAGGATCATGGTGAGCTTATACAATGAGATCAGGCTCTAACCCAATAAACACAAGGATCATGGTGAGCTTATACAATGAGATCAGGCTCTTAACCCAATAAACACAAGGATCATGGTGAGCTTATACAATGAGATCAGGCTCTAACCCAATAAACACAAGGATCATGGTGAGCTTATACAATGAGATCAGGCTCTAACCCAATAAACACAAGGATCATGGTTAGCTTATACAATGAGATCAGGCTCTAACCCAATAAACACAAGAATCATGGTGAGCTTGCACAATGAGATCAGGCTCTAACCCAATAAACACAAGGATCATGGTGAGCTTATACAATGAGATCAGGCTCTAACCCAATAAACACAAGGATCATGGTTAGCTTATACAATGAGATCAGGCTCTAACCCAATAAACACAAAGATCATGGTTAGCTTATACAGTGAGATTAGGCTCTAACCCAATAAACACAAAGATCATGGTGAGCTTATACAATGAGATCAGGCTCTAACCCAATAAACACAAGGATCATGGTTAGCTTATACAATGAGATCAGGCTCTAACCCAATAAACACAAGGATCATGGTGAGCTTATACAATGAGATCAGACTCTAACCCAATAAACACAAGGATCATGGTGAGCTTATACAATGAGATCAGGCTCTAACCCAATAAACACAAGGATCATGGTTAGCTTATACAATGAGATCAGGCTCTAACCCAATAAACACAAAGATCATGGTTAGCTTATACAATGAGATCAGGCTCTAACCCAATAAACACAAGGATCATGGTTAGCTTATACAATGAGATCAGGCTCTAACCCAATAAACACAAGGATCATGGTGAGCTTATACAATGAGATCAGGCTCTAACCCAATAAACACAAGGATCATGGTGAGCTTATACAATGAGATCAGACTCTAACCCAATAAACACAAGGATCATGGTGAGCTTATACAATGAGATCTGGCTCTAACCCAATAAACACAAGGATCATGGTTAGCTTATACAATGAGATCAGGCTCTAACCCAATAAACACAAGGATCATGGTTAGCTTATACAATGAGATCAGGCTCTAACCCAATAAACACAAGGATCATGGTGAGCTTATACAATGAGATCAGACTCTAACCCAATAAACACAAAGATCATGGTTAGCTTATACAATGAGATCAGGCTCTAACCCAATAAACACAAGAATCATGGTGAGCTTATACAATGAGATCAGGCTCTAACCCAATAAACACAAAGATCATGGTGAGCTTATACAATGAGATCAGGCTCTAACCCAATAAACACAAGGATCATGGTGAGCTTATACAATGAGATCAGACTCTAACCCAATAAACACAAGGATCATGGTGAGCTTATACAATGAGATCAGGCTCTAACCCAATAAACACAAGAATCATGGTGAGCTTATACAATGAGATCAGGCTCTAACCCAATAAACACAAGGATCATGGTGAGCTTATACAATGAGATCAGGCTCTAACCCAATAAACACAAGGATTATGGTGAGCTTATACAATGAGATCAGGCTCTAACCCAATAAACACAAGGATCATGGTGAGCTTATACAATGAGATCAGGCTCTAACCCAATAAACACAAAGATCATGGTGAGCTTATACAATGAGATCAGGCTCTAACCCAATAAACACAAGAATCATGGTGAGCTTATACAATGAGATCAGGCTCTAACCCAATAAACACAAGAATCATGGTGAGCTTATACAATGAGATCAGGCTCTAACCCAATAAACACAAGAATCATGGTGAGCTTATACAATGAGATCAGACTCTAACCCAATAAACACAAGGATCATGGTGAGCTTATACAATGAGATCAGACTCTAACCCAATAAACACAAAGATCATGGTGAGCTTATACAATGAGATCAGGCTCTAACCTAATAAACACAAGAATCATGGTGAGCTTATACAATGAGATCAGGCTCTAAACCAATAAACACAAGGATCATGGTGAGCTTATATAATGAGATCAGGCTCTAACCCAATAAACACAAGAATCATGGTGAGCTTATACAATGAGATCAGGCTCTAACCCAATAAACACAAGGATCATGGTTAGCTTATACAATGAGATCAGGCTCTAACCCAATAAACACAAGGATCATGGTGAGCTTATACAATGAGATCAGGCTCTAACCCAATAAACACAAAGATCATGGTTAGCTTATACAATGAGATCAGGCTCTAACCCAATAAACACAAGGATCATGGTGAGCTTATACAATGAGATCAGGCTCTAACCCAATAAACACAAAGATCATGGTGAGCTTATACAATGAGATCAGGCTCTAACCCAATAAACACAAGGATCATGGTGAGCTAATACAATGAGATCAGGCTCTAACCCAATAAACACAAAGATGATGGTGAGCTTATACAATGAGATCAGGCTCTAACCCAATAAACACAAGGATCATGGTGAGCTTATACAATGAGATCAGGCTCTAACCCAATAAACACAAAGATCATGGTGAGCTTATACAATGAGATCAGGCTCTAACCCAATAAACACAAGGATCATGGTGAGCTAATACAATGAGATCAGGCTCTAACCCAATAAACACAAGGATCATGGTGAGCTTATATAATGAGATCAGGCTCTAACCCAATAAACACAAGAATCATGGTGAGCTTATACAATGAGATCAGGCTCTAACCCAATAAACACAAGGATCATGGTTAGCTTATACAATGAGATCAGGCTCTAACCCAATAAACACAAGGATCATGGTGAGCTTATACAATGAGATCAGGCTCTAACCCAATAAACACAAGGATCATGGTGAGCTAATACAATGAGATCAGGCTCTAACCCAATAAACACAAGAATCATGGTGAGCTTATACAATGAGATCAGGCTCTAACCCAATAAACACAAGAATCATGGTGAGCATATACAATGAGATCAGGCTCTAACCCAATAAACACAAGGATCATGGTGAGCTTATACAATGAGATCAGGCTCTAACCCAATAAACACAAGAATCATGGTGAGCTTATACAATGAGATCAGGCTCTAACCCAATAAACACAAGAATCATGGTGAGCTTATACAATGAGATCAGGCTCTAACCCAATAAACACAAGGATCATGGTGAGCTTATACAATGAGATCAGGCTCTAACCCTATATACACAAGGATCATGGTGAGCTTATACAATGAGATCAGGCTCTAACCCAATAAACACAAGGATCATGGTGAGCTTGCACAATGTGATCAGGCTCTAACCCTATATACACAAGGATGATGCTGAGTTGTGCTGCTAGAACAATTCAATTGCCTGGTGCGTGGTTCGAGCCCGACCTGCGGCTCTGATACCACCCAACATTTCCATGTGTACCCTGTGCAGTTCGCTGACCGTTTTGCGTGTCCTTTCAGACGGTAGATGAAAAGTGCGTGTACCGACCGAGCGCGGAGCACCCAGGCTGGACGGAGTGCGAGCGTCATGCCTGGGTCACGAGCTCCGTCTACGGCTTCATCTACGCCCTGCAGCGGTTCGGCATGGAGCGCTACAAGAAGAATTCCACCAAGGCGGCCAAGGGCTTCGACCACGTCCTGCAGCGTTTGTACATGCCGGAGTCGGTCCCCGACCAGTCGCCCTTGCTCGTGGGGCGCATCGCGGCTGAGCGATTCCGCGAGAAGGCACAAAAGGCGCAGGAGAAGGCGCAAGAAAAGGCGAAAAACCTGGCGCAGACGGTGGTCGTCACGAACTAAGGTCAACGTGCCATGACCTGGTCGCCGGGCGTTCCGACGTCTCATTGACTTACTATGTGCCGCGGGCGCCTGGACCAATGCCAGCTTGGAGCGGCGGGAAGCGAGGCGGGGCGGGGCTGGACAGTCGACGGGCTTTCCCTGTGAGGGCCCTGTACGCTCCACTTGTGTCCGATCGTCCGTCGTGTGGTTAGATGGATCGGTGGGGGGCGGGGGGGGGGTGGTGAGATGTCGCATCTTTCCGCCCCTCCTTCGCTCAGACAGACGGAGGAGCGGAGAGCTGGGATTTTCCCCCTTCTTTCGGGAAGACAGGCTGGGTGATAGAGGACTCGGGGACTTTTCCCGCCCTTGCTTCACTCAGACCGACGGAAGGAGAGGCCCTGGGAACCCCACATCTGTCCGCCCTTGCTTCACTCAGACCGACGGAAGGAGAGGCCCTGGGAACCCCACATCTGTCCGCCCTTGCTTCACTCAGACAGATGGAAGGAGAGGCCCTGGGAACCCCACATCTGTCCGCCCTTCCTTCGCGTGACAGAGGAGCGAGGGATAAGGGAATGTCCGACCCCCCCCCCCCATCCCTCCCCCCGCGCCGTTTCTCTGTATGGCCCTCGCTTCGCTCTTGTTCCAAGCTGCCCAACATGTGTAGCTTCGTTCACTGTATTCCAGACGTATTCTGTGAAGAATATAAGTTCGTTTCCGCGTAAATTAATTTATCGAATTCCCCTTGGGAAGTCGTTTGTTTTGTATGAAAGACCCTCAGATTACGAGGACAAAGCGCTTGTTGGTAATATTCTGTGGCGCCAGCTTCATCACAAAAATGAATATCAAATCCGAAATCTGAGGGAGAGAGACAATTGTATATGTAACGTGTGTATATTTTGTTGTTGTGCAGTACAGACTTTACCGTTGTTTCGGTTTCTGTGTTATTATCACGTGTTACGTGTGTGACAGTGCCAATTAGTTTCATTTTTTATCGTCATTAGTATCATTGGCGGCACTAGTCATGAGCCGACTGGACTATTTTTTATGGAACTCTTGTCCTATCTGTCTGTTGTTTTCTGTCACCAATGGCGTCATCGTTCAGAACACTTGTTTTCCTGTGTGCCTCGTGGCGTTCAAGGTGCCAGTCTCTCAATCCACGGGGCAGGTAGCCTTGCGTGGTAATATTGTGACGCGAAAAACGTGTTGTATAGGTGGTGGTCGGGCTGGAATCTGACATTTCCAGCGTTCTTCAAATAGCCACGAGGCATGTCTACAGCGTTTAGCGATCCAGACAGTCATGTGAATGGTTCAACCGGTCGTTTACATATTTCCATAGAGAAAAACAATTGTTTTGTGCTCTTCAGCAGCTTAAAAGGTCTAATTCATGGCTTTTTTAAAACAAATATTTAAATGTGTACAGTGTATCATCATTTTAGTCTCGTTGTACACGGCTTTCACATTCGCCTGAAGCCGTCACGCCTTGGACCCCCATTCGCTACATTAAGACGTTATGATAATCGCGCCAGCAGCTGCTGTGTTTCGTGTGCCGTCCTGTGTGTTAAAATACTCCCACCGCTACACAGAACACAACCCCTCTCCCCTAACTCGTAAACAGCTGTTTTATTAATGGACAGATGCACGGTCTATGCGGTCGGAGACTCAGTGCTACATCTATATGTGGAAGAAATATATGTTGCACGTTGAGCTTTTGCCTCCTTGGAAACGCGTTGCTAACAGTCAGGGCTGCGCTATGATGGGGCAAAGCGTGGAGCGCTTTCGTCATAGCGTTACCGTGGCGGTGTCTGGTCGGACTTGCGGGTCTGGTGAGCTCTCTATGTCCAGTCATAAAGCGTGCGTTGTCATTTAATGTTATTGGCGTACAACTAGATCTACGGCGCTTGCCAAGCGTACGTATTTCTCTTTTTTACCATGACAGGGAGTATGGATGCCGAATATGTTATGTGGCGGGGTCGACTATCGGCAAGAAATAGACATTCCCGCCTGTCATGTAATACGACACGTGACTAAATACACTGCCACTAATTCTGTTTCTTTCCGCCTTGTGGGGGAGTTATTTTTCGAAGCGCCGATCGCTGTATATTTCAGGTGCACTATGACGCCCGCTGGGTTGCCATGGTGATGACAATGGAGCCGCGCATGACATCCCGTTGCGTGCGTCACCATCTTGGATTTAGATGCCGCTATATAAATATAGATATAAATGGTTATATTTGTGTGTACCATTGAACGGATTTATCTCTAGATATTATACAAGGTACGAAACTTGACATAAGAGAATATTGATTGTGTTGTATATGTATGATGGCAAGTTTGGTATTTTACGGTACATTTGTGCACGATATTAGACCAAAAAACCCAAATTGAATTGTATATCTGAAGCGTTTAGTGGGTCGGCCCGCCCCTAGACAATGGCAGGTCGCTGGTTCGAGTCCCAAATGTCACAGCTTGCGCGTCTGTGCAGGTCAAGTATTTATTGTTCTCTTCCATAAAAAATAAATTGGCGCCAGTTCACTTGTTAAAAATATGTATAGATGCCTCCATTTAAATTGAAGGCACTGGTTCGATTTATAATAATGAAATGAGCTGCTTGATGCCACGAAATAGGCCTACCACAATTGCGTTATGTCCGTGTAACAGTTATCGTCTTCATATTCGTATATAATCTTATATAATTTTTCATTAATTTTCCACGGATTTTTCACGCTTTAAGTTAAAAGTCACACCATTGGACCAGCCAAACGATTGCCTGCCTTGATTGATCCTGTAAGGTGTTACATTGAGGTTCCTTGATATAGTATGGTGGGACACCTATAGTACGTAAAAGGCCATTCATATTGTTAGCCAATATATCCCTGACTGGCTAGCCTTATCATCACTCTCCGTCATTGATTGTCTCTGCATACGAGTAAATGCTTCAGCACACTGTTGATGATTGAAAGAATAAACCAATATTGGGGTTAAACACTTGTCATTCAGTTTTTCTGCCCTTCTTTGGGTTCGTTTTGTGTATATCCCGGTGAACTCCCTACGCCATGTAGTCTATGCCAAACCCGCTGTGGTCGCCATACGGGGGGGGAGGGGGGGGTGCACACTAGGCGGCTCTTTTGATACGTGGGGCGGTGAAGGATTGGTTGTATATTCAGGACGCTTTACCCACTTTTAGTCATATCTCGTCAAAGGGAGAAGGAAGGGAGAGTGGAGTCATTACATCACAAGCAATTCGGGAGATGATGGAGGCTCGTTAACTGGTATCATCATCCGTCGGTAGCGTTGTCACGTGTTTGGTGTACCGTTCGGTATACCCATCCTGTCCCAATTGTATTGTCCGCAGTCAAATGGAGAGATCCCTCCATCCCTCCATTTATAATGTATACATATGAGGGCCTGGTTATGACCCACCCCCCACCCCCCTCCCCATGATTTTGGGATGTTGCTAAAAGAGTAATACGCTGAAATGCACTGGCACAAGATATTTGCCTCGGATCAGGTCGGATCCAGGAATTTGAAAAAAAATGGGGGGTGAGGGGGGGGGGGTAGGGGTGATCCATTGAAACCTACGTCCGGGCGGCGGGAGGTTTCTGAACAAAATTACGATCGGGGGTTCCATCAATTGTTCGACGACCAGAGGGATGTCTATTAAAAACTTGCGAGGGGGGCAAGGGGGGGGGGCGGTATCCACGCCGCCTCAGGTAGCGTTCTTCCCCAAAAAGGGGGGGGGGATCCGGACCCACTGGATCCGCCCTTGGCTTGGATGAACGGCACCCTGAGAGGTACTAATTTAGTAAACAGCTGCCCTGCAATCACAAACTAAACACCAGCTTCCATGCATAGTAAAGGTTTTTCCTCACTTATCCGGGAGCGGGCATCAATCTATAATGTGACCCACCCCCACCCCAGCCCACCCCCCTCCGCTCGCCTGTGAAGGACATATACATGCTACAATAAGTCAATAAAGAACAACCAACTCCACACCCCCCCCCCCCTCCGTGTACTAGACCGGCCTTCACCTTGTGAGCGGCTGCGGCTCGTATTGATCCGTGACCCAGCTCACCCCCACCGCCCTACCCACCCTACCCCGTAATGCAAATAACAGGCCAAGGCTGGGGGGGGGGGGGGGGGAGGGGTGAGAGAGGTTCACCCGAACCGAATGACCTCTCATTCACTGACCAATGTCACCGAAAGAGGAACGTAGCGGTATATATATCTAAATATCTAAATAGCATGGAATCTGCGCGGGAAACTGGGATGCCGCCCCAACAGCGGGACGAGGCATGGGGGACGGTTGCTATGGCAACGCGTTCCCGACCACTCCTTCGCGGGCTGGACGCTTAACAGCGCAAGAAATAAATGGCACACTTGTCACTGAGTCTCATTTCTGATTGGTCCCAATTGGCCACTCACAGCTCCAGCAGCTAGTTCGCTATAGATGACCGCTTCTTCGGGCCTTCGGGTTTTTATCGCTATCGTCAGGGAAATTTCGGGCCAAAAAGAAAGGCGTCAGTTGCAGCCCTCTGGGAAATAATGTAACCACGCCCGTCGCTATTTCTCGATACGGATATCGCAGTGCGTGACAAGAGAGACAGCATGGAGGTCGGTTAAACTTAAGTGGTGGCACGTTGTCACTGGACACGTTTTCCTTGCCTCGTAGTTGACCAGATAATTTTGGCTTTTCATTTTAGCGTCTTTTATTTGATTAAAACAAACAAAACAAACGTGAAATGTTTTCATTGTAAGTTGTCAACATAGCTCACACATCACTCACGCCTAGCTTTTATTATTGTATGCACAATCATCGAATTTGTGCGATCCGACATTAAAACTAGCTTTAGGTGAGTTATGTTTAAACAATTTTATCATGTATTGTTATGAAATTCGTTCAATGAAGAGCAAACGGAAACAAATACCTTGTTCAGAACGATGAGGAAAACAGTTCACCATTTATAGTGAGCGATGAGGCAAAAGTTACACGAAGAATACAGTTTTAGCCGTATGGAGAGTCAGTGATGAGTAAAACAAATGTTTCATCAACAATGAGTGATAACGAAACGTGCCTGATATAACGATCTCAATGAATGAGAGAGTAAATATAACTGAGCCAGCGAATATTTCATGCGGTGATGATATATTCATGAGGATAAATGGCGGGTGTGTGCGATGACGCTGGGATGTTGCCCGCCTGAGTATGTCCTTATCCGCTGTCCTATCTGACTTGTGGTTACCGCGGAGGAGACGCATATTAGTGGGTTGTAACAGACGAGGAATGAGTGACCTGCTCATCGGGGCGCCAGAGACATCCACCATTTCCCCGCCTCGTCGGATGCCATAATCACACGAAAGCGGCCGGTTAGGTACGGTGTTGGGGGGCGGGGAGGGGGAGGGGGGCGACAGTTGGCGGAGGGTGGCGCTGCTGCAAGGCGGATGGAGCGGGTTATCATCACTCAAAAGGGGTGGCCGCCAACAGGAGGAGATGTCCGAGGTACACGGGGTGGGGGTGGGGGGGGGGGTATATGGTTGAGGATGGAATTGAGATTATCGGGGGAAAGTCTGGCGATTTGTTCGACAAAATGACTCAAAGGTTCGCTGCTTTTGGCGCCGCCCGCAATGACCTTGACGACGACGAGACGCCGGAAATCGTCTGCGGAGGCTTGGGGTCCCACATTATCATCCTTATCCCCCAAGAATGAGGCCGTGAAGCGCAGGAAATTGATGCTCCCTGGCGAGCTGGTCCTCACACAATGGCAAGTAGTCGTCGCCACATTGGAGGACGGGGAGTGGGGCGATCTAGCCAATCACTTAACGCAAGCCACCATCTGGACCATCGGGGCACAGGACATTGGGGTACCGGCGACTACCTTAAGCTTTGATTCCCGGTAGTCCCGTAGGGAAATAATAATTAAAATCAAGGCATTAACGCTTTGGGATTGAGGCAACAATATCCAGATATCGTAGGATTCCCACCAATAAAAGTCCCTTTTTTTTACTCAACTTAATGAATTTGGGTCGTGGGCGGAAGTGAGTAATTCACCATTGTTTGTTTCAATGCCTACTGCATCGTCCCTTGCTTCACTTACTTTAACGAATTTATATCAGGGTACTTATATTTAATGTTGGTTGGTGTTAAATGGGACGAATTACCATTTGTAAGTCATATCGCGACTATGGAAGAGGCAAACGCAGGAAGGAGCCAAGTCTCTGGGAGTAACTCCCTACTCTTTGCGAAGAAAGACATGGGATCTTCATCCTGTAAAAACATAGACATTCGCACAAGTCGGATTCAAACCACGCTCCGGCCGAACTTTTTAATATTGTTAATGGCACAAACACAATATAATTGTTAACATTTTTTTTTTTTTGTCATCACTTATAATTCACGTATGAGAAGGAAACAAAAAGCATCGTAAAGCATCATCATTACGTACGGTGTACGGTACGGTGTTGTTGGATGAGGATGCGGGTGTATCAATGACTGGACGAGAAAGATTTCTAGACTCCGTAGGTGCAGATCGCGTAACCGGCAATGGTTAATTAAGATGGAAAATAATCTCCAGAGTGATCACAAACTTCTTTTCAAATTGTTGTGTCGATGGTTCAGGCATATATGTAGTGTGAACGTACATAACCACAGCTTGAAACGTGTATTCGACGCCAGAAGGAATTACTCAACTGCCTATTAATGAAAGAAGCGACAACTGCAAGACTAACAATGGCATAATATGGCATGAATTAAAATTGCAGGAGTTCGCTAGCGGCCATAGGGCTATACAGTTCTCGCGATCGGGCCGCGAGACTTCAGTTTTGGAGACAAACAAACACACGTGCTCCATGTTGAAGTATAGGCAGCTATAAGTCAATTTCTTTCCAGTTACATTCTAAAAACTATGAGTACCATTTCACTAAACATGGCGTTGGGAGATTTACGTTAAAATATTTGGAGGCGATGAAGCGCAGAACTTTGGGAATATACAAGGAAAAATCCGTCTTCAAAACGCTCGAAAGCTAAAAATAACGTTCTAAATTTAGCCCTGCACCCGGGAGTCGCAAGTTCACCAAATAGCGATTGACGTCACAGAGTTTTGCGTGCCTCCGCGGTAACAAAAATGGCGAGAGCAAGTGATCGACTTAACCATTCCGCTGTCAAAATGTGCAGTGCATGGAGTAACAACACACGGGTGCGTCTTTTAAACCACATGGTAAAGATAAAATAAGACCAGTTGGATGTTTTCGTATCACTTTTGGATCACGAAAAAAACAAGTTTCTTCATTTTTGTAAGTTTTCTGCTTGTCACCGGAGAGAATCCGTGTGACGTCATAATGCCTCGTTTTCGTGGGAAATGCAAAAAAACGTTAGTTTCTCAGTCGTATTGTCCCGTCGTAACATATATTCGTCATTGTGATGGCGCAAACGAATAAAAAATAAGTCCTGTATCCGTTTTGTGAAGCTATATTTCTTAAATATTCTTAATCATAGCGCTAGGCCTTCCGCAATGGACCCACCCATCGGCGCCTGGCTTTTGCGCAGGTAGTCTGGTTCCCAGTCTCTCTCTTTGCGTAACATACACGTCACCCCTTCGTCACAGATAGTCAGGATACCAGTGTGCGCAGAGATTCTAAACTCGTTCCGAACACGTGCTTCGTTTGTTTGTCCCCAAAAGAGGAAAACCGGAAGTCTAAGCGAACGAGACTTTATAGCCCTATTGTATCAACAGGAACATTTTGATGAATTAAGCATGGTGAGTACGGAAGCGTGTTGCGTGCTCCACGTAGAATGCTGAGTTGTGGGGGGGGGGGGGGTCAGGAGGTCCGACTGGCTTTTCCTTGGAACACAATGCAAACAGCGCAAGGAACTGAAGATCAATATGGACATTACCGACCTTGTGGCCTCGGTCATTGGGAGAGAGGGCTAGCAGATAGGGCTTGATAGATTGTGTCAAGAGACAGAATAAGACGTTTTGGCGACTCAATACGCAACCTGCTTTGACCTAAATCCCCCGTTCGCGACGGAATAACTGTTGCCTGATGTGACCTTTTAGCTCTCGTCCAAAGGGCCAAGGGGGAGGGAAAAAATGGGCCAAACCAGGGCAAAACGTAGACACCATTAGGGCAATGTCATTCACGCCGCCGCTGTCCGTACCAATCTCGTACGTTTGTGGGGGCACTCAGGCCTACCACAGTTAGCAGCGCCCCCCGGCGGAGACTTCCTGGCTCGCCCTTAGCGTGCGCGGCGAGTCCCGAAAATGGCGGAAGACATGGGTCCTGGGCAACAAGACCAATTCATTCAGGCTTATATACGCTAACCACCCATTCACTGACCTACCACCACTCCGGTATTAATCCCCCTCCCCTTCCCCCTCCGAGTCTCTCCGTCTCTCGTGATGCCTCCTCCTCCCTCCTCCCTCCTCTTCCCTCTCCTCGTTCCTCCTCATCCCTCCTCCTGTCTCATCTTCCCTCCTCCTCCCTCCTCCTTCCCCTTCCTCATCGCTTTTCTTCCCTACTTCTTCCCCTTTCTCATCCATTTTCTTCCCTCCTCCTCCCTCCTCCTGTCTTATCTTCCCTCCTCCTCCCTCCTCCTTCCTCTTCTTCCCTTTCCTTCCCTCTTCCTTCCTTCTCTTCCCTTCTCTTTTCTCCTCCTTTCCCTTCCTCATCCCTTCTCATCCCTTCTCTCCCCTTCTGATCCTCCGTCTTCCCTCCCCCTTCCTCCTTCCGCTTCCTCCTCCCTGCTCCCTGCTCCCTCTTCCTCCCTCCTCCTCTTGTCTCATCTTCCCTTCTCCTTCTTCTTCCTCCTCCATTTTCTCCTCTCTCCTCCTCCCTCCTCCACTTGTCTCATCTTCCCTTCTTCTTCCTCCTTCCTCCTCCCCCTCCCCCTCCTCCTTTCTCGCCCCCCCCCCCTCCCTTCCGTCTCCCTTCCGGCATTAACAAAACTTTGGCTAGGAATCTTGGCTCTGATCTGGCCTAATCTCAGGGCTGCCAGGAGAGCTAGAGCAAGGCTGCTGTAAAAGACGGAAACTTGGCGTTTGTGACATTACAGTGTAACCCTCGCGCCCTTTTTTTGACGTCAAACTACATTCAACAAACAAATAGTTCGACACAAGCTAAATTCGACTCCGGATGATGTCGACCGCCAATCGTGACGTCATGATGGAAACAAAGACGGTAGGAGTCTGACTTAACCACTACCCCCCATCCTCCATTCCCCTCCACCCCTCCCCCCTCACCTTCCCCACCAAGACGGTTTCACTGGATATATCCGAGGCGATAATCAGACGGGGGACTGCCAGGGGCGCAATGATACACGCGCGATGTATCCCTAATAGTCCTCCTGTGGATTTAGACAGCCGACAAAAACAAGGGCCAGCTCAAGGCACCCGTAGTCCCCGAGCGGCTGGGGATCCCCATCCTCAGTCCCACCCCCTCTCTCCCCTCCCCACTCCCCCCCACCTCCGCACTACCGCCAGCGTGGACCCTTGTGTCATGTTACCCACAGCGGTGCATGACGCCTCGACCTCATCGTGATTGAACTAGGGTGACCGATGGGAGACGCCACGCCTCCCCCTCCCCCCACCTCCACCCCCACACACATACACCCTCCTCCTCCTCCCCTCCCCCCACTCCCTCCCCCCACCCCACCCCGCCCACGAGCTTTCCTCCTCACCGACACGCGAAATTTTCCCCGAGGATGCGCACTGTGACAACTTCCGGGAGAAGATTGAATAGTTTTCTCTGTAATTCTCCAGCTCTGGTTATAGTTATATATAGTATGATCCAGTCAGCCTCCCGCATCCCCCACGCCTGGCGCCTACCTTCCCAATATCCCAACACTACCCGCTCTTATACCCTTTGCCGATTTTTGGCTCTCTATCTATATGAAATATTGATTCCTTTTTTACCTTCTTCTTTGACTGTGGCGCCACCGGTTTGGGATCATATCAAATGCAATGCACGAGTGGACGATAGTGCGGGGTGTGGGAGATCCACTCTATGTGGAATATGGCCAAAAAAACAAACAATATTTACCATCTTAGATGAATGAAGCACCCAACTTTGAACCCCCTTCCCCCCCAGCCGGTTGTATTCCGTAGACCACTAACCCCCACCTTTTTCGTTGTTTCTTTTTTTTTGGTGGGGAGGGGGGGGGGGGTCAATGCATGAAAAGTGGACCCCCTTCCTCCGCCGCCCTTCTTTTCTACATCCTGCACCCCCCCCCCCACTTGCATTTGTCAAAACCCAATTACGAAATATGTTAGCCCTAGCAAACAAAACGTTTTCTTTTTAACGTGAAATTAAATTAATTGTACATTTACAATTGCTGCCTATTTAAAGGTCTGGCTTACCGATTTGCAGCATCAAATTTGCGTTCCTCGGGATTGGTTTTTTTTATGTCACCGTGAACTGGGAATGAGGAAAATAATTCTTCGTGAACTGGGAATGGGGTATTAGCCGACCGCCGTGATCAAGCATTTTCATTCATCATGAACTGAGAATTTTAATGTTAAATAACCGTGAATCGGGAAATCGTCAATTTAGTATCGTGTGTCCGCCCTTCCATTGCATGCGGAGAGGTATGTTTTTAATTCATCGCCACCAGGAAATTTATTCTTCGTGATCTGGGCACACGACTCCCTCTTGCTCCCCCCCCCCCTCGCCCCCTTTAATAGCAACGAATACAAATTTGGGGTATCCATTTACAATATCACAATAATTATATATGATTGTCCAAAGATACGCATATAGAGAGGGGGAATTGGAATTAGAATGGAAGTGGAAATTATCTCAGCACTAGTTTCTAATATATTAGGCGCGGTATGCGATTGGCAAGAGAAACATCTTTACGAAAACATAAATATACTGTTTGACCTAATACTTTTTGTTCGCCCACGGATCAGGTCATGATATTATTGTTCAAATAGAAACAGAACAATGATGAAGTTTCATTTTCTGACTAGCATATCGGGATAGGTTTTCCCGGATCTGGTTTCAACGTTGGCCTGCGACAACATATTGCAAGAAACACCTCACCGGTCTCACGACACCACACCACGGTTGAGTTTCGAGCTGAATTAGATTCCTTCGTATGATATTTCTTCGCATTTAGGTGGAATGACTAGGATTTATCATACATATCGAGCGCTTGAAGAATCATGATCAAATATCAGGTTCGGGTAAAAATTAATCAGCAATCGAGATACGAACAGAAGAACACAACATTCGACACGATCTATACTGATCTGTCACCTTGCGATGGGCTCAAGCCAACACTTCCAACACCTACACATCCTCCCCAGAAACAGGACGCCTTTGCCTCTCCAGCCAGAACTTGATTCCTTGCTGACATTGCCCAGTAAACTGACATTGTCCAGTAAACTCACATTGCCCAATAAACTCACATTGCCCAATGAACTGACATTGCCCAGTAAACTGACAATGCCCCGTAAACTGGCATTGCTCAGTAAACTGACATTGCTCAGTAAACTGACATTGCTCAGTAAACTGACATTGTCCAATAAACTAACGTTGCCCAGTAAACTGACATTGCCCAGTAAACTGACATTGCCCAGGAAAATGACATTGCCCCGTAAACTGACATTGCCCAGTAAACTAACATTGCCCAGGAAACTGACATTGCTCAGTAAACTGACATTGCCCAGTAAACTGAAATTGCCCAGTAAACTGAAATTGCCCGGTAAACTGACATTGCCCAGTAAACTGACATTGCCCAGTAAACTGACATTGCCCAGTAAACTGATATTGCCCAGTATACATGGAGATTTGTCACTATCAAGTACATTGTTTGTTGTATCAACGACATATTCGTCAGACATAGGACCATGGATCTTCGCTGATGAAGTGTCCCTAGCGTTTCTTCACAGCAGCATCAGGTGACTGAAAACAGAGTCGGCTTTCTACAAAACGAAGTCATGGAGTTGGGTCAGCGAGTCCGATCAGCAAGTCGGGTTAGCGAGTCGGGTCATGGAGTCGGGTCATAGAGTCGGGTCATGGAGTCGGGTCATAGAGTCGGGTCATGGAGTCGGATCAGCAAGTCGGGTCAGCGAGTTGGATCATGGAGTCGGGTCAGTAGAGTCGGGTTATGGAGTCGGGTCATGTAGTCGGGTCATAGAGTCGGATCATGAAGTCTGGATAATAGAGTCGGGCCATGGAGTCGGGTCAGTGGAGTCGGGTCATCGGGTCAGTGTAGCCAGGTTTGTGCAAGTCCACATCCGGCAATGGCTAATTGAGAGTAGAATCAGAGAGAATCCAGCGCGGGGGAGGCCGATGAATAAAGAAGGAAACAAAGACACGTCTACCACAGCTTACCGGTCCCACCATTACTAGCGCGGTCGAGGTCTGACTTCCTTCCGCTCTCTAACTCCTGTCCCAGCGAGCGCCCGGGGCGGAGAGTCGCTGGCCGCAGTGACAAGGTGTCCCACAGGGGACATTATACAGGCACATTTGTTAGGGCGGTGCAGTCACGTGGCACCACAGCTCTTTCCAACAAATGAAATAGATTGTCTCCAGTCATGGATGTGATTCAAGTGGCAAAATGTTGCGTAATATTAAAGTTGTTCTGGGTGGTGCTTTTTATGAATTAAAACCAGAGAATGAGTTTTACTTCTCTAAATTAACTACGGGCGGGTGTGGGGAGGGGTGGGGCGACGGGGGAAGGTCTCGAGCATGATAGCAATTGTTTGTGACCTCCACATACGTTAATTGTGGTCTGTGTGGACACATCGGTGATAATGCGGCATGTATTCCACCACTCAGTATACTGCCTGTGACCTGTCTGGGACCTGTCCAAGCTGCCTGTCACCTGTCTGTGACATGTCTGTGACCGGCCTGTCTGTGACATGTCTGTGACCGGCCTCTCTGTGAGCTAGTGTAGGCTGCATGGCACCACCCAGTCATCCAGTTAAGAGAAAACCAATTACGGGCATCCTTTTTATGCATTTCCTTTGTGAAACCTGTTCTTACCCTGAAATGCCTTTTGTTTGTAAAAAAATCCGTAAGCAGGCACGTGCAACAATTGGAGAAATATAACCCGGGGCCAATGACTGGAGAGAGTGTGGATCGACAAGCTTGCGCAATCTCACCGTTCTCTCTTGCTGATGGTGGCCAGTCATTGGACACTATGCATAAGTTGACTGATGGTTTTCACGTGCTAATGCGGCGGTCGCATCTCCTGGGAAATATCTAAAGTAACGTGACAGTAACTCAGTCTCTCGTCCGGAAATTGTCTCTCAGCCGTCCGCCCTGTGTTTCTTTCACACAATGAATCTCTGACTCGGTTAGTCTGTATATGTTCGACTGTCCGCTCCACCCTCCCCCGTCACCCCATCCCTCACCGTCTGCTCTCTTCCGTTCCTGCTCCCCCCCCCTCCCAATCCTTCCCCTCTCTCTCACTGTCTATCTCTGCCGCTCCTCTCGCTGTCTCTCAGTGTGTCCACACATCTCCTTCTATCTCTATCTCATTTTTCTCCCTCCCTTTGTCTCTCTCTCTTTCTCTCTCTATGTCTCTGTCTATCCTCCATTCTGTCTCCATATCTCTCTCCCGCTCGTGTTTCTTCCCCTCTTTTTTTCTCTCTCTCTGTCCATCTCTTTCCCTCTCTCTGTTTTAACACATCTCCTTCTCTCTCTGCCCTCTCTGTTCTCTCCTTGACCCCTATGTCTATCTATCTCGTTCCTTCTCTCTCTATTTCTCTCCCCAGATAGTTCTGGGCACACTCTCTCCAAACATGCCATTAACCCTGTGGCTATTTGGCGTTCCAGGCGGCCGGGTGCAGTCGTTGAGTGACCTCGTCATCATCTGCTGCAGATCGCGGGTGGCGGGTTCACCATGTCCCCGGGAGGTCCCATGGTTTTCCCGGCGGTCCAGGGCTTGCCACAAGATAGTGACTGCCCCGCTCCCGCCGAGGGGGCGTAAATTAGCGGCCGTGAAAAGCGTATTGACGGACTCGGGAATGCTTGATGTGATGAAGTTCACACCTCGTTTTGGCCCTCCCCTCACTCCACAAAAGGAACGGACCCAATAAGCATTTATTCCACAAATAATCATGAGGCTGATCTGCAATCAGCGTTGGGTCCATTGTGCGTGGAAGATAAAACTGCCAGTTGTTGCCAGGGTTTATTCACCCGGTTGACTCGCCACGCCACTGTAGCCACAGTTTGGGACGCCATTAATATTGTTTATGTAACATGCTCCATTATTATTTTTTCCCACCGGTCAAAATCACTGATGAAACATACACAAATCTAAACGGAAAAAAGGCATTAATTCCCACCATTTAAATTCATTGAATTTAAGGTAAGCTACCCATTATAAGCCTCGGCGATTTTGAGCAGACCTCGGTAAACATCGGCAAACATCGGCGGGCTGTATGTAGCCCTTAGATTTTACGCAGTCTTAATGAAACAAAGCACGAATAAAACACAGCAAAAGAAGTGGTGACATAGGTAAAATGAACAGAGCATCGTATAATAAGCTTGGGCGATTTAGAAAAGACCTCGGTAAACATCGGCAAGCATCGGCGGGTGTCAGTGAAAGGGGAATCCCTAACTCGTTACGTCATTCACAGGGTATTTTCGAGAGAATGGCTCTTCGTGATAAATTCGAAAAATTCAGGAAAAAAAAATCGAGAAAACTTGTAAATAGTTCAGAAAACATTCGTGTAGATCATGATTATATCAGAGACCATTATATATCACCAGATTTATTAAAGTGTGAACAAAAGGCGTAAGTTACTGATAATTGGTGTGACAAAAGCTGCGCCAAAAAATATTTGTGAAATAACATTTTCAAGCTTAAGGACGTGTTTCTCGGGAAATTTACTCGGCTGCCTATATTTTTCTTATTGTTGTTACAAGAACGATGTTTTTAGAAGTTTCTAAAAGTTGTTTGGTGTCAATATTCTCATTTCTGATGAAATTATAGCCAATTTTGTGAAGGTGGTGATTTTGAATTTTGGCAAAAACTGTTCTGATTTTGGATAGTTGCACTTTATTATTACCATTCTGTTATTTTTTGTGGCTACTATTTACATTTTTGAATATCATTTCTGTATTGCACTAGGTTAAGCGTTTCAAAGAGCTCTTACATATGATAATGACTTAATATTGAGCTGAATTGTAGCAAAATTACATATTCGTGGTAGGTGTCAAGTTTTGGTCATTTTGTGAAATGGGGGTATACTTGGAAAATGGAAAATATTTTTCTAACGGGACGGTAAAGTATCCTAAAAATTCCACAGAAAATGTGTAATTGGGTATACTTCTATAAATAATCACAAATACAGAGTTCTTTTTCCTTGCTATTATGGGTAGCTTACCTTAACTGGAAATGGTTTGCAAACACTAGTAGCCTGGGATATTATCAGATTATATCGATGTATGTTATTATTAATACGATGTACGGCGGGTCGAGGCCAGCCGTGGTGACGTCACTGACGGGGGTACAGAGGAGGGTGGTGGGGGTGGTGGTGGGGGGGGGGGGTAAAGATAGACCGGTCGGTATTGCCAAGTCATGCCACCCAAACATCGCTCACTGGAGGTATAAGCACGATCTTTGTGCGCATTCCCCCGTAAATATATTAGCGATGGATGCCATGCCAGCAATATCCCGTTGGACAAAAAGAGAAGTGTGTCGGGGCCATAGTACACACAATTCTCACTACTTTATCTTTTGTTTCACACCACAGGCAACCCGAAATACGCATTTATCTTTGCAGACCACGCGTAGTCACGGTTAAGGGACAACCAGGGGGCATTCTACGGCCTGGACTAGCGCACGTGTTTTACGCTGCAAAATGTCCGCCCCGTTCGAAAACATCCGACAAAGGCTTTATTTGACAGGGTAACGAACTAAAAGCTGGTATCATATGATGATGTAACGTTTTATATCATGATTTATCGCAGTGTATCAATGCCATGACTTCTGCTTCGAAATAAACATTAACAAAAAATTATCCTGAGGTGCTACATTTGTTGCAATATGTCCGCCCCGTTGCCAAACGTCGGCCGAAAGGAGATGTGTCGCCTGACATCCTGCGTGAGACATACAACGATGATTGTAAGTTAGTGGGGGCCAAAATACTCAACTGCCACATGAACGTGAATGTATACGTATGTCTGTGTGTATTTGGGTGTGTCTGTGTGTCTGTGGGAGTGTCTGGGTGTCTGTGGGTGTGTCTGGGTGTCTGTGGGTGTGTCAGGGTGTGTGTGGGTGTGTGGGTGTGTCTGTGTGTCTGTGTGTATGTGGGTGTGTCTGTGTGTCTGTGGGTGTGTCTGTGTGTCTGTGTGTACGTGAGTATGTCTGTGTGTCTGTGGGGGTATCTGGGTGTCTGTGGGTGTGTCTGGGTGTCTGTGGGTGTGTCAGGGTGTGTGTGGGTGTGTGGGTGTGTCTGTGTGTCTGTGGGGGTGTCTGGGTGCCTGGGGTGCGTCTGTGTCTGTGTGTCTGTGGGTGTGTCTGTCTATGTGGGTGTGGGTGTGTCTGTGGGTGTGTCTGTGTGCCTAGGGTGTGTCTGTGTGTCTGTGGGTGTGTCTGTGTGTCTGTGGGTGTGTCTGTGTGTCTGTGGGTGTGTCTGTGTGTCTGTGTGTGTGTCTGTGGCTGTGTCTGTGTGCCTGGGGTGTGTCTATGTGTCTGTGGGTGTGTGTGTGGTTGTGTGCCTTTGGGTGTGTCTGTGGGTGTGTATGTGTTTTCACTACATACCGCGCTAGAGAAGAGCTAAATGAGGGAAGGGCAGAAGTTAGCCCGTGTTTGTCAGATTCACCAAACGCCAAGCACCCTTACTCGAACGTTATTATGTCAAGCGTAATAAACTTTCACATTTCGACCTCGTTTGTGAGAAATTGGGCGAGAACTTTGCAACGAGGAGCTGAATTTTGAGGGGACATTTGGCGAACCTTCATCGTCAAAAAGAAAGTGGACGGGGGAGTGGGGTGTATGTGGGGGAGGGGGGGCTCTGGACACCGCCCGACGTGCCCGCCCACAAACGTATGTTCGCCAAACTCGTGAAATCACTTGAATGACCGCGAGTCTCGCCAAGTCATGCCACATGTAGTGGCCTGATCTCCCGGCAGAGGGCGTTTCGCTTACGCACGAACTCCCTCTGCTGGCTGAGTGGTAGTGACCGGCCAATGGCTGGTCGGTGCTTCTGTTCAGATTCTTTTTTTTGTATTTCTTGTTTAAAAACCCGCATGAAATGCCAGAAGCCAGCGTGGGTGACTTTGGTATCAACAACAGTATTATGCTATATTATTGTATTATATTATGAGTATTATGCTCTGCTGCATTTCTGCTTGACGGTCGCATTGCCACAGCGTTTCGTGGTTGGTTGGTTGAGAGCCGCTGGTTTAGAGCTTTGCCCGCCTGCCGTAAATCAGCTCTTACAATCGCGGTGCCCTTTGAAATGCAAGCTGACGTAATGACGTAAATGCTCACGACAATGGGTAAAGCTCACAAAATGGAGGTCGCTGGCCGGGCGAACATTGACGCAAGGAGCTGGCGCGTGGCGTGTTGCAACGCTCAGGCACTCCCTCGCCCCCCCCCCACCCCACCCCACCCCGCCCCCTCTTGAACGAAAGGCCCTCGGCCCCACCCCCTCCTGAACGAAAGGCCCCAGACCCCACCCACCCCCTCCTGAACAAAAGGGCCCCGAACCCACCCCATACTTAAAAACGTAAAACTGAACAAAAATCTCTGCCATCTTCCCCGTCGTGTCTCGGTCACCTACTACAAACCAAGAGCGTATTCAGGACCGCAGTACAAAGGCGGTGCGTTTATGCGCAGTTAACGCAAACTGGTCCAATATGAAGCAGGTCTAATTGCACCTATCCCCCCCCCCCCCCTCAAGTTTTGCCGCCTTTATTCAAAAAGGGGTGAGGGTGAGGACGTTCTGAATCCACGCACCACATGCATTGCGTTCCAAGTACGGTTGAAACTTAAACTAAGCTCCACACAAGAGCGGATCGAGGATTTTGAAATGGCGGGTAGTTTAGGTAAGTAGAACTATCAAATTGCAACCCGATTGGTGAGATGGTGACGGCGCGTGGGGTGGGGGGGGGGGGGGGTGGATGGATGGGTGAGCTGAGAAATTAGGGGAGTTGCTCAGACCATAACATGGCGCACATGAGAAAAGTCAGAGCGCTAAAACAGGGGCGGGGAGGGAAGGGAGGGAAGGTGTCGGGACCCCGCAGGACCCGCCACCAACCATGGATCTGCCCGATATGTAGGCTTTGGTATTGACGCGCTGACGTGATCGTCGTGTTTACAAACTTATGTGTGGATTCAGTTCAGGGCGGAGGGAGGGGTCTGAATGACCTCTCGTCGGCCGCAAAGTTCACCTTAAAAAGCCAACTACAGGTCAGAGAAAGTAAGGCATAGATGAGGCCATGACATTGTGTATCCCCGGGATTGGTCGCTGTTCGGGTTAAGTTCCTTATGTTGGTATGATGATCTTGAAGCTGCCCCTACAACGTTGTTGGCCATGCGACAAGTTTTGAATTTTTCATGTGCAAAGAGACAATTCTATACTATAAACAAACTAAAAAGAGGATGAGTTTCAAAGATATTTCTGCCACATGAATGGTGATTTCGCGGAAAGTTATCATATACGTCGCCAAACTGTGAAACTTTTTGTCAATTAATGTCAAATAGATATATAAAGACATATAAAAAGGGTTAGCGTTGAAACACACCCAACAATGCGTCCAATTCGTTTTAACGAGACACCGATTTCGAATAGATACGAAAACTCAGTTTTTGAGAGTTACTGTTGCAACAAATTCGACCATGCGCCCAGTTCATTTCAACGTAACACCAATCTAGAAGAAATTCATTGTTTAGACATATGGAGAGAGCAACATGCTGCATAGGTAACTTTAAACGTCAGTAATCCATAAGGTATCGCCCCATAAATGGTTCTAATAACCAACCCAGTATCCCTCGGCCATACAAGTGCTTTCACTGACGTTTTTTTTTAGCCAATCAGAACCGTGGTGTGATGAGTGTGCGCGCCGTGTGATCTCGGCCGAAGTACAATGAATGAATAAATGAATAAAGAAGCGCATACATAAATGAATGGCCACATTTGTGGCTCCATGGGTTGCACCGGGCACGGAGAATGGGAATAGGTTCCTGGTCTTGGGGTCCCCCGGATTTTGGGGAGCCGTTGTGCCAGATATTGTACAGTGAGTGGCTATGTGGTGAGGCTTGGACTCCGCTGCCGCTGAACAAAGGATGTTTGCTTTACAATAAAATGAGGCTCCAGAATGATACAGTTTTGTTTAATCAGCATTGAAGGGAAAGACGGGGAAAGTATTCTTTTGTGTCATCTCACAATGAGATACCATTGAGCCAACTTGTTCATATCTCCTTTTCAACATCGAATTAGATGATCTGATATTGTGTGCTGGTATCACCGGGAAAAGAGAAATGTAGGGAAATACAGTTCAGAAGATTCTTATCGTGGTACGTTCGACGGTGGTAGGAGGGTTTAGAGGGGCTGCGCAGGAGTAAAGGCGGGGTGGAAAGAGCGGGTGGTGGTTGGAGATGAGGGGCGCGGGGGGTGGGGGGGTGGCGGGGTGTAGGGGGAGGGGCGAGGGAGAGGACGGGGGGAGGGGCGACGTTTTATATCTGGTGGCGAATGTTGTAGCTGCAATGCATCGCACAGCGTACTGCAAAAAGCCAAAGAAAGCCAGACTATTGGAAGTAGGTAAAAGGACTCTGGGCGAATATTTGCCCAATCATATGGCCGACAGTGGCGCCTCCTAAAGGAAGATCGCTCACAGCCAGCGGCGAGCGGCGGCCGCGGCGGGGATTAGATACACAGTGAGGACTCGCCACACCCCAGCGTCAACAGCCCAGGGCCCTGAAGCCAGTCTCCATCCACTCTCCCACGAACCTCTCTCTCCCACTGTGTGTCTATTGCCTTTAGCGGCTATTGGCGGCTATGTGGGAGGCGACAACCAGTATAGCCACAGGGAGTGGCAGGGCCAGGCCTTGCCAGGCCAAGCCAAGCCAGAAGACCATGGCACGGTATGTCAAGCCATGCCGGAAGACCATGCCCTGCCATGGCATGCCACACCAAGACAGGCCATGCCAGAAGACCATGCCATGCCATGTCATGCCAGAAGAAGTAAAGACCATGGCAGGTCAGACCATGCTATGCCAAGCCAAGCCATAAGAACATAGCACGGTATGTCAAGCCATGCCGGAAGACCATGGCACGGTATGCCGTGGCAGACCATGCCAGACCATGGCAGGTCAGACCATGCTAGGCCAAGCCAAGCCAGAAGAACATGGCACGGTATGCCGTGGCAGACCATGGCAGACCATGGCAGATCAGACCATGCCAGACTATGAGAGACCATGGCAGGTCAGATCATGACAGACCATGGCAGGTCAGACCATGCCAGACCATAACAGACCATGACAGGTCAGACCATGACAGACCATGGCATGCCAGGCCATGGCAGACCATGGCAGGTTAGACCATGACAGAGAGACCATGGCAAGTCAGACCATGACAAACCATAGCAGGTCAGATCATGACAGACCATGGCAGGTCAGACCAGGAAAGACCAGGGCAGGTCAGACCATGTCAGACCGTGACATACTATGGCAGGTCAGACCATGCCAGACCATCAGGTCAGACCATGCCAGACCATCAGGTCAGACAAATGCCAGACCATCAGGTCAGACCATGCCAGAAAATTACAAACCATGGCAGGTCAGACCACGACAGACCATGTCAGGTCAGACCATGCCAGACCATGCCAGACCATGACAGACTATGACAGGTCACACCATGACAGAAATTGGCATGCCAGACCATGACAGACCATGACAGGTCAGACCATGCCACTCCTTCCCGACCGCCTGTGTATAATGTCTATATCCATTCGTTTATCCGTAATTTGTTCTCATCCTCTCTCATTTGTTATGTGTATAGCTCTGTGTCCGTATCGCTCTCTGAATCTGGAGAATTCCACAACTGTTTCTTATATAAATCCTAGTAAATCATCAGAGGGCGGTAATATTAGTGTGCGCACAAAGCTGGAATAAAACACCAAACCAATTCATTTTTTGAATCTGCCTTCTTTTGATCTCGGTCTTCAGAGTCGCTCACGTGATTCACTGCCTCTGTCTATCTCTATCACTCTCGTCCTCCTGTCCCTCTATATCTCACGTGATTCACTGCCTCTGTCTATCTCTATCACTCTCGTCCTCCTGTCCCTCTATATCTCACGTGATTCACTGCCTCTGTCTATCTCTATCACTCTCGTCCTCCTGTCCCTCTATATCTCACGTGATTCACTGCCTCTGTCTATCTCTATCACTCTCGTCCTCCTGTCCCTCTATATTTATGTCTCTCCCGTCGCTGTCTGTGGCTGCGGGCTGTTGATCGTTTCTGGTGATTGTCTCCGGCTCTTCTTCCAGCGCACCTACCCCCCCCCCCTACCTCTCTGCCCACTTCCGGACAGCCCCACCCCCACCCCCACCCCTACCACCGTCCCAAATCTCACACCCCCACCTAGGCCTTTAATACCGCCAGGCCCAACCCCGGTATCTCAACCCCACAGGGACCTAATACCTGGGCAATCATACCATGCGAAGACTTACAGCCCTAGTTGTCATTGAAAGTCTTCATTCGAGTGAATTAAAGCTATTTAAATCTTATTTTCAACTCACCGTGTCTGTAGTAGCAACTTGCTTCAAACAGCAGACGTTTTTCCCCCTTTTATTTGTGGTAGGGTGGGTGGCGGCGCCGGGGGGTGAGGGGTAGGGGGTAGGGGGGTAGGGTGGATCCCGAAGACAAGTCGCCGCGTAATCTCCCGCTCATTCTCAATGCTTAAAAATCTTCGGCAGTGGATCTAGTATCAACGCCGATATTATCTTGCAATACAGATATGCGTGTTAAGCTTAATGGCACAACTCCATTATTCTGTCGCCATGGATGTTTATTTGGGGGCCTCCCTGGCAGTGGTAGTGGTTGGCGCACTAGACGGCAGATCAGGTCCTAATCTGGGGCATGTCATCCCGGGAGGTTCTGCGACCCAGTTGGCCCCTTATCCAAATCCAATGGAAGTAAGGGTGTGAATTTTATATGTGACAAATATCTTATCAGTAAGTACAATTTTAGTGCTTTATCAGCCAGCCGCTTAAGGAAGCACGTCTTAAATCATTGTGATCGTGCCACGGAAGGAGATTTAATGCGTGTCAGTGCCATAAAAGAATTTTTGCAATTAAGGGCACAAAATACAGGTTCTGACGACAATGAAAGCATAACTGACATCATCGAGTATTTATGCACTGAGTAGCACAGACCTAAACGTTCCTCTGAATTTCTTTCTGTTCTGTTTTTGGTGTTGTTGTTTTTTTTTGTTCTCTGAATTTCTATGTTTTGCTCCTTTTTTTTTGTTCTCTGTGACTGCCATCTGTACTCCGTGTACGAATAAAGATATATATGTGCACAAAAGTGGGATAAAACGCAAATTCGTGACACTGGTTTTTCGATTGAGTTATAGGAACACGCTTAGAATTATTCATACTGCGACTTTCGTATCATGAAGGTGTTCAATATTTAGACAGACATCAAGTCTGTAGGTCGTTAATGCATCATTAAATGGAGTGCGATAAATAAAGAAGGTGTTGTATGGACTATTTGTGTGCATCTCGGGTGGATGTCGGTTGGTTTTGAGTAGGACGCTTTAACCTCAGTAGATCATATCACAGAGAGGAACCATGTCACCGTGGAAAACACAATACTTTGCAAAGAAAGACAAAAAAGACATACTCAAGTGGGATTCAAGCCACGCACCGGCCGCTTGGGTTGGCTCTCGTCAATAGCTCCCAGTGTGGAAAGTCGCGGCCTTATTGCGTTAAACGTCTTAACGATGTGCACCCTGATTTCTTGTGTTGCAATAAATCATGACGATAGATTCGGCCAGATAGCAAAATATTTGCTAAACCAGATCAGAGCCTATTTCCGACAAGTTTCTAGAGACAAAATGCGAAAGTCATTATATAGTGGGAAAACTGAGCGGCTTAAATGGTTGGTGGCATGCCAAAACTACTTTAGCTCATATTCTTCTTCGGTGTTTACTCCCTTAAGCCAGGCCCAGGTGATAGTTTTTTTCCTATAGATCTGTCCCATAGGTTTCAGCCTATGGCTTTGTCCCAGCGCCTGTCTAGACAGTAAGATGTCCTATAGGTCTGCCCCATAGGTTTCAGCCTATGGCTTTGTCCCAGCGCCTGTCTAGACAGTAAGATGTCCTATAGGTCTGCCCCATAGGTTTCAGCCTATGGCTTTGTCCCAGCGCCTGTCTAGACGGTAAGATGTCCTACGATGTCATGACCCATAGGCCCACGACGAAAACAACACTCAACCATGAGGACAATACACGCCCTCGACAACAGATGCCTACGAACTTCATCAAAGCTCACCTGTCAATCTTGTGACATCATTGGGAAATTTACAAATAACGCTCCTAGACATGAAACAGCAGGACCTCAGTTTTGCTCCTGTGACGAATGCGTTTACTTGGGTTTCGTGGAAAGAAAACTGCAAACACCTATTGAAACACATTTTCGTTGTTTATTTTCCATAAAATGATACCAACATTTACTTTACTTGATTTGAGGGGTTTCGTAATAAGCCAAATACTTCCGGCCTGCGGCCCAACGATCTCCTCTTCAGAGCTGTTATTGAATACAAACTACAGACGTCGCACGATGTTTCTGCTTTTATGATGTGACTTCTATTCGGCAGGAATGACATGATGCCATATCATTATAACTGCCGCACCCCTCTAGTCTATTAGTTTTTCCTCGACCTCAGTTTCCAACCGACCGTTCACCGGTTGACACGATTGCTTAGGAAAACCCCGGGAATTCTATTCTTTTATTTCATACGGATACGCCGAACAAGAATATCGAAGTACATTGTGGGTCTGTATTGCAATGGTAATTTTCTTTGGGTTTTTACCTGTAGTAGTCTGAAATAGATGGCATTGTACTTACCAGGATGTGCTGCTGATATTAATACGATTTGTCTTTAATTCGATTATTAATCGCGTGTATATATCTGTCTGTGATATATAACATAGTCCGTTTTTAAATTATGATTTTAACGCTATGTGATTTTAGTCTTAGGGTAAACAAATTGATCTAAATATAGGTTCAATTTGGTGCTTTAATATGACTGTTGACTTGAATCTTCACATTTTTATGCTGTATAATATACACTTCTGCTCAATCTAACTGAATGCCAAAACGCATATGCGACAGAACAGTACACAAAACATAAGAAAAAATACATAAAATATAAAAATATATGAAATGTACTTTACATTATGACACATTGTAGTTTAGTGAAATCAAGCTAAGTTCCTATGTAGTATACATAGGTCTGCTTTAGCTTTGTAACATGGAATGGAATACATCTTGAACTGTGAACCAGGCCTGACTGACAAACAAAAGATGTCCATTAATCTTAAATGGCTGCCCTTCCCCTTTCCTGTCATATCGACAAGGGGAGGAACCGGAAGTTCTGCGCGCGTTCTTGCTGTCACTTCCGGTAAATTCATCCTTCACGGCACCTTCTCGGTCCTCCTGCCATATCCTCTTCGTCCCTAAGGCAGTCAGTCAGGTGACAGCCCACACCGATATCTCCACCCGCACCCCCCTCGCTGGCAGACTCATTCTTGTCAGGAGGTGTCAAGACAGGGTGGGTGCTCCGAAGGGCGGTAAAATGTACCACGTTGCAGACTGACAATAATTCTACTCGAAAATCCAATTAGCTTTGTCAGGGATATGGCTCTTGTGGGGGTTGGTGGGACAAGACGGGGGTCCAGGCTTTTTAGCCCAAATTAGCTCTATTTCCTACCCAATACGTTTGCGCCTTCTTTCAATTTTAATACTGTAATCCTATTGTAATGCGACATTTGGGACTTCTGATTGCGAATTGGGCGTAATTTTGCCAGGCAACTTTGGCCCATTAGCAGCATGACGTCATAAAGGGGTTATATGATTAGTATCAAGAGTATCATAATTATCATTATTGTTAGCCATGTTATGCAGATCCAACGATTATTGTTCGCCAAAGTTAGATCAGTTGTTCACTGATCACTATCATGTTTTCCATTTTCTGCCAATCCATTTTGAATCGCTGTACATTCAAAATGTTTTTATGTCAACCTTATGCCATTTTTTTTTATCAAAGCGAACCCTTCAAACTAAAAGCTGTTTTTCCCAAGATGCTGAATATCTTCCACTTTATTGGCAGTGAATTCATCAGCCGTTCTTACTTTGTATCCCATGGCGCTAGTTACTTCTTAAGGTTGGAATGGTTTTGCTATCGTCACACGGACAACGGTTCTCTTGAGCAAGTAGCGTACTACCAATAAGCTTAGTTCCGTAGCCCAACGGGTTGACATGTCCCATGCTAAATCATTCCACAGAGAAAGCCACCCACCTAGTACCCACTTATGACGGATGACAAGCCATTTCGTACCCCGTTATTGCGTGACAATATATTAATTCGCCCCCCCCCCCGCACCAGCTGCACCTGGTGGCGACGGGAAAGGAGGCTGACAGACCCAGTACGGTCAGTAACCACCAGGGGTCGCGGTGGTCTGTTGACAGATGGCGGCAGAATAGGTTGCCATCGACCGCGGTTTATACGCAGGCGTCCGGACAGGGTCTTTATGATCAATTTGTAACGCCTCAAGGCGCCAGGAATGGCAATGTAATAAAGAAATAACGCTGAGACCTCCCAGAGCGGAAAAAAGGGGGTCTGATAAAGCTTAAAGAGCGATAGATCCATCTTCCGTCGTTTAGTGGAAAATTGCTTCTAATGGTTGTTCTTCCACACTGACTACCGGTTAAGAAATATAAAGAATTTATAGGCCCGCCCGACTCCATGGTTTACCACTGATTATTGCTCGTTTCGACAGCGTCCCACATAATGAAGATTATCTCAAGGTCTATGAATTATCGTTGAACACAAGCAGAAATGCGGCGAAAACACAAAAAGGTGGCGCGAAGATTTAATCATGCTTTATCTGTCCCTTCATTACAGCCTGATCGGATGGATTTTAGTTAAGCGAAGATCACTTGTACGAATAACCAAACTGGAAAGGACGGATTTCCACATAACAACCCGATTAATGGATATTAAACGAGGCACTATTATCAATAATGTGCTGAAACCATTCTTTCAGCACTGCTTACTTATGACTCACGCTTAGCATTGATTACAATGATTCATTTCGTGGGCTCTAACATGGAAAGCGTGGTAATCGCGGTCGGTACGGCAGAAAAACTTCAATTTGGATTTGGAAATTGAGATATCAATCAAAGAAAATTGATATTATACACATCTGACAACAGTGAGGCCCGGTTGCAGTTTTAAAATAATTAGCAGTAATCATGAACACTATCATTTATCAATTTATGCCATATGAACGTCACATGTCACCATGTGTTTTATTGTGGGCGGCTGTGAACGGTCCGTGACATCATAAGCGGCAAACCAGACGTACGCGTTATTCGGTATTTAGGATAGACGATTCGTCCCGTAGACCAATCAGCGTGTTCGACGAGGAACCGGAACCCAGTCAAAAAGGTGCTACGGGTTTAACAGCGCCTCGCCCGCGCAGATATAAAACCACGTGCCCATTACGGGCAAGTAGTTTTGTGCTTTGTCCTACCCCACTCAGGTTTTTCAGCATGTATATGTTATGCAATATTATGGGTCCCCTAGTCACGTTTCCCTCATAGAGCTCAAATTCGTCTACGCCGATTTATCAACTTCCAGCTTACGGATCAACCATGTCATGCTATTGAATTATCGATACCACTGGGTGACAACAGAAAGTGATTGAGCAAATCTACCAGGAACGATTTTTATTGTAATAATCGTTATTTGGACCTTTCGGTTGTACCAGTTGGGCAATGGAAAATGTGCCGGTGCCACTACAAATGCCGTTTACGAAACGTATTTTAATGTGATCATGGCCGCCCCGATGATAGCTCAGTGGGTTAGAACTCATCATGCGAGCGCTCTGGCTACATCAAAGCCTAACGGCACCTGGATCAATGGGTCGAGCTGTTGTCATGTCTGTGTGATCGCGGGCTAAAGATCCCATGTCCCTCGCAAAGAGTAGGGGTTACGCCGTGGACATGGCTCCGCTCTTCCGTTCTTTCTCATATTGACGCAATATCATCAGAATTGGTTAAAGCGCGCTGAAGATACAAGCAATCTGCTGTGATCATAATGATGATAACACTTTTTAATTACCCAGATCCAGCTCTATCAGACTGACATATGGCCGCTGATTTCCTACTAAATGTAACTGCGTCTTCAGGTATACAACAATATTTCACGAACATTGCTGGATATACTATAAGCTAATATCACCACATGATGGTGGAGCCCATAGTCAAGGTCACGATCACCTCGTCAATAACAGTATCACAGCAGTATCACATTGATGCATACATGGGTGACGTAAATCTGTTCATAAAACAGTTTTTGTCCCTGAAAATTTTTTATTTTGTAAATGGCAATGATGAATTTTGGGGTTATTATGGTACAACCAAAGGCATACTATCCAAAAAGTAAAAGGGCCCGTTGTTAAAGATATGTTTTTGCTAGAGTGGTGTATCCTATGTGGAGACGTGTCGCTTTTCTTGCTGAGACATTGCTACCGGCTTTTGCCTAATAACATGGACATATACATGACATAATATACATTCCTTAAAGAGTTGACACAAACATGACTGGACAAGGCGACTTGTGATTTCTTTTGTGACTTACTTATAAGTAGAAACTTGTTATTTGAGCAGCATTTAGCGGAAAATCCACATATTTGCATGCTGATCGCATGCTACCCTCTGACAAACACCTGTCGCAAAGGAAAAACGACCCATCGGGAGAAAATAACCGCCCGATGGAGACACTAAAACGAGTCTTGACATAGAGGGCGTTGACCTCTTGAGCTTTCTAAGCAGGTGCAATCACACTGGTTTACTTATTCGCACTTGGAAATGAGCTTCCCTGCAGTTAATGACATTGAGCCATAATTCCACCGCAGCCCTTGCATAGAAATAAAGAAAACCCCTGGGGGTCAAAGTTCATCAGTTTTGCCCCATAAAGGACAGGTATTAGCATGAAAGACGTCCACATCATCTGTCAACACGGGAGCCACTAAGGGCAGTGTACTCTCTGACCCCTAGTCATTTAGGGACCCAAGTGATTTAGTCGCTCCATGCTGGCCTTTGGGGCCGCTCTTATCCTCAATAGTCTCGCCTTCGGGTCTCACCGGTCGCTTTCTTATTGCCACCCATTCATGCAAGATTAACGGCTAAAACTTTCTCTGTACTGGGAAGTTGTAAATTTCCATAATTATATACAGACCAAACACTTTTCTTGGAAGACGGACGGGTTCATACCGGTTAAGCAAGGAATGTTCGGTTAACGGCAAGCTGTTTGCTTCTAATAACCCATGTAGTAGGAATTCACGCAGAAGCGCTTATCGGATAAGTAACAGAGGTGCAATGGGGAATGATCAGGATGTCCATTTAGGTACCGAATTCCGTAGAATCCCGGTCGATCGGTGGGGCTACCTGGTCAATACAACACCCAAGCATAGCTGGTACAGTAACAAAAGTCCGTCTCCCCTCTCCCCCATCCACCATCGGCGAGTCCGAATGGTTCGGCTAGTGTAGGGCGGCATTGTACATTACGGGTTACGGAATACGACATTGAAATGAAAAAAAAGGAGCAATCATCCCCATGTTTGATTATCGATGACCCCCACCCATAGATCAACTCGGTTCTAAAAGCTACCAATAAATCATTAATAGAAAGAAAAACTATATTTTATTATGATTGTCATTTAAGGTGTTTGGTCTGGAAGGCGTATTTATCACACAATGGACTTAAAGGAAAATGCCCCCGCGACTAATTACCCATAAACGAAGCGCGAGGACATCGTGTAGCGGGATCCGACATAAAGCTATTTTCGGAGAACACCGGATGTTGCGAAATCCAATCGATCAGCCGTCCCGTGGGGGGAAAACAATGCATTGCGACACCTTGCATCTACAAATAGCCCGGTAAGCTCGGGGTTACTGAGTGCACTACGCGCGGTCAGCTGAATAATCCGGGATATTTCTCTTTAGTGATTTACTTGAAGAGTGACGTAGGATTCTCTTGATGACCAAGGGCCGCCCGCTAACTCAGTGGGTTAGTGCGCTCGCCTTGAGAGCTCTGGTCACCTGAGACCCTAACGGCACGTGGATCGGTGGTTCGCGCCCCGCTGTGGCCATGTCTGTGTGGTCGCAGGCTAAAGATCCCATGTCCTTTTTCGCAAAGAGTAGGGGGTTACCCGCGGGGACATGGCTCCACTCTCCCTTCTCCCGTTGACGCGATATGACCAGAATTGGTTAAAGCGTCCGAAAATATGCAACAAACAAACCAATCTCTTGGTGACCAGGATGAGGCAGCCACGTGACATTTGTAATACGTGGGTGACATTGTGGGACCATGAGTCACGCGTGGGTTCACGTTGGCAAGCCGGGTGCGCTGCGGATCAACAGGTCTTGGGTGGGCCACGAACATCGGCATCTGCATCCGAGGCAAGTTTCTGCCAACGGATTTCTATTTATTATCCAGGGAGGTTTTGTTTTGCCCAAGTTAGTCTTCATGTGCACAAAGGTGGCCTAAAACCTGTTTCGTGTCGCACGTGGATCGACGGCCGGAAGGCCCTCTTCGTTTATTATCTTCTTAGCGCACCGAGTGACCTATGACAGATCACGTGACAAAGTCCTCGGACAGCCTTCTCGCAATTTCATGCAGAATGCGGAAGTGTGGGACTGGAGCCATCACGAATACGTTTGCCCTCAATGTTTGATGGCATCCACCTATCAGATTTATCATTAGAGGACGGCTCCCCTCTTAGGGATAAATTTAAGGAACACAGGAAATAGAACTGTCTGCAAAGCCGGTCAGATTTGCGAAATATTGACTTTGTGTGGTGGAGTCGGGCGTGGACGGTTGCCCTGAGCGTCAGGGGTAGGTGGGGAGGGGAGGGCGAGGGGAAGGTTTGGGTAGGGTGACGGTACGGCCTTATCAGGGACAGGGGGCAGTGGGGAAATGGAAGGGCAGAGGAGAGGGTGGTGTAGGGTGAAGGCAAGTCGGGGTCAATGGAAGGTCAAAGGCTTGGATCCGGTTGAGATGGAAAGCAAAAGTGATGGCAAGGAAGCAGATATGGCATGCGAAAGGAAACGAAAGAAAACGTCGGTGGTGGGAAGAGAAAGGGATGGGCAGTAGGAACGGGACGGAATGGGTGGTTAAAGGAAAAGGAAACAAGGATGGTGACGTAGAATGATTGAGGAACGCATGAGTCGATGCATGAATGGTGGGTGGGGGGGAGGGGGGAGGGGGGGGGCGATGGCGGTGTTCAGTAGTGCGGAGAGAAAAGAATGGAGGATAAATGGATGTTAATTAGAATGAAGGAAGAGGACAACTATGGTGGTGTGGGGAGGGAAAATGACAGAGAAGGTAATGGAAAGAAGGGGAATGAGCAAGCGAGAGAAAGGGGATGCGAATATGAAAACTATGGAAAGGCAGGAAGAAGATTGGGGAAAAGGGGAGAACATGAGTCCGACTAATCTGCGTTAGGTCTCACAGGATCCCTGTCTGTATGACCTTCATCTGATTTAGTTCTTACATGACCTCCGTCTGACCTAGTTCTTACATGACCTCCAGCTGATTTAGTTCTTACATGACCTCCGTCTGCCCTAGTTCTTACATGACCTCCGTCTGACCTAGTTCTTACATGATATCCAGCTGATTTAGTTCTTACATGACCTCCGTCTGATTTAGTTCTTACATGACCTCCATCTGACCTATTTCTTACACGACTTCCCTCTGATTTAGTTCTTACATGACCTCCGTCTGATTTAGTTCTTGCATGACCTCCGTCTGATCTAGTTCTTCCATGACCTCCGTCTGATTTAGTTCTTACATGACCTCCGTCTGACCTATTTCTTACACGACCTCCCTCTGATTTAGTTCTTACATGACCTCCGTCTGCCCTAGTTCATACATGACCTCCGTCTGACCTAGTTCTTACATGACATCCAGCTCATTTAGTTCTTACATGACCTCCGTCGGATTTAGTTCTTACTTGACCTCCGTCTGATTTAGTTCTTACATGACCTCCGTCTGATCTAGTTCTTACATGATATCCAGCTGATTTAGTTCTTACATGACCTCCGTCTGCCCTAGTTCTTACATGACCTCCGTCTGATCTAGTTCTTACATTATATTCAGCTGATTTAGTTCTTGCATGATCTCCGTCTGATTTAGTTCTTCCGTGACCTCCGTCTGATTTAGTTCTTACATGACCTCCGTCTGCCCTAGTTCTTACATGACCTCCGTCTGACCTAGTTCTTACATGATATCCGTCTGATTTAGGTCCTGCATGACATCCAGCTGATTTAGTTCTTACATGACCTCCGTCTGATTTAGTTCTGACATGACCTCCGTCTGACCTATTTCTTACACGACCTCCGTCTGACCTAGTTCTTACATGACCTCCGTCTGATTTAGGTCCTGCATGACATCCAGCTGATTTAGTTCTTACATGACCTCCGTCTGATTTAGTTCTGACATGACCTCCGTCTGACCTATTTCTTACACGACCTCCGTCTGACCTAGTTCTTACATGACCTCCGTCTGATTTAGGTCCTGCATGACATCCAGCTGATTTAGTTCTTACATGACCTCCGTCTGATTTAGTTCTTGCGTGACCTCCGTCTGACCTAGTTCTTACATGACATCCATCTGATTTAGTTCTTACATGACCTCCGTCTGATTTAGTTCTTACATGACCTCCGTCTGATTTAGTTCTTACATGACCTCCGTCTGACCTAGTTCTTACATGACATCCATCTGATTTAGTTCTTACATGATATCCAGCTGATTTACTTCTTACATGACCTCCGTCTGATTTAGTTCTTACATGACCTCCGTCTGACCTAGTTCTTACATGACATCCATCTGATTTAGTTCTTACATGACCTCCGTCTGACCTAGTTCTTACATGACCTCCGTCTGACCTAGTTCTCACATGACATCCATCTGATTTAGTTCTTACAAGACCTCCGTCTGACCTAGTTCTTACATGACCTCCGTCTCACCTAGTTCTTACACGACCTACATCATGGAGCTGACATCCTTGCAATAACGGATCACGTACATTTTATTTATTTGTTCTTATCTAATTTTTCAGTGGTTCACATCGCTCACACCTTAGGCAGACTGAAATCAGGTTGACATATCGAGTAAGATTTGGAAATGTCATTCTAGGTGACAACTAGATGTATTATAGTGGGTTCTATATAGGACAGACACCCTTGACCCATGAAAACAAATCCTATGAGTTTTTTTTTTCCAAGACTTGCCTTAATGCGGGAATATCTCGTCGCTGCCACGTGGTTGGGTGGCAGATTTGATGCATTATCGCCCCTTGGGCCATAGATACAGCCTTCAGCGTAATTGGGGTCAAGCTTGCATGGATCGCGGTCAAGACCCGTCAAACTAGCCACGCCTTATCGCCTTAACTCGGAGTACATCATGTCTTTTGGCTTGACGATGAGGAAGATGGTCGATTGGTGGTATCCACCGAGACTCCCAAGGGATAGATACGACTGCACCGGCACCCCACCATCCTCCCCGCCTACCCTCAACCACCCCGACCGATTCTAGAGTAAGGAGGAACGTGTAACTTGAGTCGCTATGGTGCCCCGGTAGCATGACACATTGCCAAACCATGGACCAGGAAGGCCTTTTATAAAATTTCGCTATTCAGACTCATCATCTGATTCTTGTCCTGTTTTATTTGAGTCACATGGCTTGCAATCTATCTCAATCAAAACACGAATTGTGGTGTTACGTTCGTATCGTAATTATTGTTAATATTTGAATCAATACATCCCACAAACCTTTTCCTCAATTGCAATGCAGACCATTTTAGCTACTGACCATGATATGCGTAATGTGTCAGCACATTTCCTACGTCCCACCCTCCTCCTGATCATACCCTGTCATCGTGAGGGCTTACTGCTACTAATGATAACACAACTTTGCCATATATATATAATTCAGATAGACAGATAAATGTGTTGCTTAAAATGTCAACTTAAAAACTTCCAGCGTGCCATCGGGTTATGAATGAACGAAGCCGTGCAGCTAGTCCTCTGAGAGTATTGAAAGAAGTTGGTTAGTTCACCTGGATATTTGATGAGCACGTGTCACAATTAACGGGTCAGATAGACATCGAGAAGTGTTGATGGCAAGCACATTATAGCTTAACATCAATCAGGAAAGTACGGAAGCGTATATAGAACCTGGTGAAAAAGATAATCTGTCCGCACAGATTATTAACCTGGATGTACAGATTACAAAGCCACGCACAAAAAGCTAATTTTTACGTCCGGATTACTAAACTGTACATATAGATTACTAAACTGTTCGTACATATTACTAAACCACACACACAAATGCTAATCTTTACGTACTGATTACTAAACTGTACATATAGATTACTAAACTGTACATATAGATTACTAAACTGTACATATAGATTACTTAACTGTACATATAGATTACTAAACTGTACATATAGATTACTAAACTGTACATATAGATTATTAAACTATTCGTACATATTACTAAACCGCACACAGAAATGCTAATCTTTACGTACGGATTACTAAACTGTACGTACAGAGGGGCGAGAGTCGGGGCACTTCTCTCCAAATTACGAGCCTCGTTCCGTTGGTTCCGATTTGATTAGCAGCCTTAGTCTCCCGAGGTCAACGGAGTAAATGAGGCATGTAACTTTAATAACACTGCCACGGCTCAGTCTCCGCCGCCGCCGCCGACTGCCCCCGTCATGGGATACGGATTATTAATCTGTACGTACATTTTAGTAACCTGTACGTACATTTTAGTAATCTATACCAGAGTATAGTAATCTGGACGTACACAATACTAACATGTAGAAATTACTCACCAGTAGATTACTAAACTATGCGTATAGATTACTAAATATACGTACAGATTAATAGTCCGTATCTGTATGTACAGATTAGCAATTTGTTTATATATGGATTACAAATTGTTTGCACAGATTAGCAATCTGTTTATACAGTTTATTAATCTGTACGTACACATTAGCAGATTTGTACCAGGTTCTGCATACGCTTCCATAGGAAAGGGAGCTATACTACCCAGAGTTGATCCACTCCTGTACCTGAACACCCCAGGGATTAGACGAGAAAAAGGAAGAAAAGGAGTGGAAGTTGAGGCGGAAATGAAACTTTTGTTCTGAAAAGATTTATTTCGGTAAATAGGTACTTTGATGGCGCGTTTAGACACCACGGGCGGCGATCAAAGTGTTTTGTATTTACGGACCTGTCACCCTCTGTAAGCGTATCACACCAGTTACACGTAACTGCCACCATCCCGGTGAAGATATCACACCAGTTACGCCAACTTAAACGGCAGATTAACAGGGTCAAGCAGACGGGTTTGATCAGCGGCGGATCAGGTAGCGATCGTAAATGTCCCATCGGTTTCTTGCTTCTGGCTAGCTAGGTGGTGTGGGTGGGTGCGAGTTCTGATGGGGCCTGCGAGAAGCTAGCCAGCCCTCAGGGAGCATATACAGATGGCTGGGGGCTCGGTAAGGATCGTCAGTGATGACAAGAAACAGCGGGTGGTGGTGGTGGTGGTGGTGGTGGTGGTAGTAGGGTGGGGTGGGGTGGTGGTAGGGTGGGGTGGGGTGGGGGAGGGTGGGGTGGGGTGGGGGAGGGTGCCCTCGTTCTCTATGGATGGCGAAACACTTCAGCTGTACGGGTGCGCAAGTCGGTTTCAGATCGGTCCGCTGGTGCGCTCACACGCTAATGTCCTATCCCGACATCATCAATTCGATTCAACAACGTTATTCTGCCACACCAATATATATTTCGCAAAACGCTATACCTCAACCTGGGTGCCCACGACCCAGTAACACTTCTCACCACCCCCCAACCCCCCAACCCGCCAACCCCTCCCTTTGCATCTGACACAATCTGGGTCATGGTGACCTTACCCCCACGTCGATTGCAGTTGACCAGGTGAGCCTCGTTCCCATCACCTCCCAGCATTCCTATCCACTTCCGCTTCCGCCGAGCAGACGATATCCCTTTACCGTGTAAGCAAGCTCTGGTAACCGACCTGTTTACCGCCTGTCCGGGATAGACGAGGGGCGTCCGCCCTCACCTTCCCTGCTGACGTGAACCTCAATATATCAGCCAATCAGAGGCTCGCTGACATTCGCTGCTGGCTACCAATTTGAGTGTTGGTCACTCTAGGAAATTTTATCGACCGCTATCTGAGATATGTCGTTCTTAGTGACCCCAACATAAAACACAAAGTAAGTTAACTAGTTAAATGTTAGCATTATTAAAGCTAACAGCTAGTACTATGTTTGATATCTCCCACACTGTATATTACGTGCACGCAAGGTATGCAAAATGTTTATATGACAATATTGTGCTGTATCTTGAACGATTGGGCGTCCCTGATTACACGTTTACAACAGTATCAACAAGATTGGGCCCAGCTACCTTCATGAGATACTTAACTTAAAGAAAGCCAGTTACGTGTTAAAAATAGGCCTATTATAGGTACGATACGCGTTAAAACAACAGCTCATGGCTACGATTCAGCAAGTATCGAGGGAGAAAGTTGGAATATGCTCACCAATGAAACAAGTCAAATCTGCCAGGGAATTCAAAACAATGCTGTCAACCTCAGAAGTTTTATTGTCTCTCCGTAATTCGTGTTAGCTAGCCAGGTCATATCCAGCCAACTAGCCCGGTCACATCCAGCTAGCTAGCCAGGTTGCACCCAGCCAACTAGCCAGGTCACACCCAGCTACCTAGCGCGGTCACCACCAGTTAGCCAACTAGCCAGGTTACACCCAGCTACCTAGCTCGGTCACATCCAGCTAGCTAGCCCGGTCACATCCAGTAGTGAGAGCTGAGGGATTAGCTACCCCCATGACCCCCTCACGAGTCACGAGTTAATGAGGTCATTAATTTTTGTCAAAAGTCTTTGTTTCCGTGCTATAGCACGGGGTATAATTAACATAAATTATGATGTAAATAGCTAATTAAGCTGTCAACAAGGTCATTCATAATTGCTTGAAGTCTTTGTTTCCGCGTTATAGTACGGGGTATAAATGGTATAAATTAGTATGTAAATAGGTATATTCAACAAGGTTATTAATCATTGCTTGTCTATGTTCTCGTGCTATACTACTAGTGAATAAAGAAGACATGGGTGGCGGAAGAGGCAATGAAGGTGTTAACTAACGGTCGACCACGGGGGGGGGGGAGTGAGGGGGTCATGGGGGTAGCTAATCCCTCAGCTTTCACTACTACATCCAGCCAACTAGCCCGGTTACACCCAGCTACCTAGCTCGGTCACATCCAACTAGCTGGCCTCGTCACACCAAGCCAACTAGCCAGGTTACACCCAGCTACCTAGCCCGGTCACATCCAGCTAGCTAGCCCGGTCACATCCAGCCAACTAGCCCGGTTACACCCAGCTACCTAGCCCGGTCACATCCAGCCAACTAGCCAGGTTACACCCAGCTACCTAGCCCGGTCACATCCAGCTAGCTAGCCCGGTCACATCCAGCCAACTAGCCAGGGGACACCCAGCTACCTAGCCCGGTCACATCCAGCTAGCTAGCCCGGTCACATCCAGCCAACTAGCCAGGGGACACCCAGCTACCTAACCCGGTCACATCCAGCTAGCTAGCCCGGTCATATCCAGCCAACTAGCCCGGTTACACCCAGCTACCTAGCCCGGTCACATTCAGCCAACTAGCCAGGTTACACCCAGCTACCTAGCCCGATCACATCCAGCTAGCTAGCCCGGTCACATCCAGCCAACTAGCCAGGTTACACCCAGCTACCTAGCCCGGTCACATCCAGCTAGCTAGCCCGGTCACATCCAGCCAACTAGCCAGGTTATACCCAGCTACCTAGCCCGGTCACATCCAGCCAAATAGCCAGGTTATACCCAGCTACCTAGCCCGGTCACATCCAGCTAGCTAGCCCGGTCACATCCAGCCAACTAGCCAGGTTATACCCAGCTACCTAGCCCGGTCACATCCAGCTAGCTAGCCCGGTCACATCCAGCCAACTAGCCAGGTTACACCCAGCTACCTAGCCCGGTCACATCCAACTAGCTGGCCTCGTCACACCCAGCCAACTAGCCAGATTACAAGCAGCTACCTAGCCCGGTTACACCCAGCTACCTAGCCCGGTCACATCCAGCTAGCTGGCCTCGTCACACCCAGCCAACTAGCCAGGTTACATCCAGCCAGCTAGCCAGGTCACATCCAGCCAGCTAGCCCGGTCACACCCAGCTAGCTAGCCCGGTCACATCCAGCTAGCTAGCCCGGTCACATCCAGCCAACTAGCCCGGTGACACCCAGCTACCTAGCCCGGTCACATCCAACCAACTAGCCAGGTTATACCCAGCTACCTAGCCCGGTCACATCCAGCTAGCTAGCCCGGTCACATCCAGCCAACTAGCCAGGTTACAATCAGCTACCTAGCCCGGTCACATCCAGCTAGCTGGCCTCGTCACACCCAGCCAACTAGCCAGGTTACACCCAGCTACCTAGCCCGGTCACATCCAGCCAACTAGCCAGGTTATACCCAGCTACCTAGCCCGGTCACATCCAGCTAGCTAGCCCGGTCACATCCAGCCAACTAGCCAGGTTACAATCAGCTACCTAGCCCGGTCACATCCAGCTAGCTGGCCTCGTCACACCCAGCCAACTAGCCAGGTTACACCCAGCTACCTAGCCCGGTCACATCCAGCTAGCTATCCCGGTCACATCCAGCCAACTAGCCCGGTTACATTCAGCTACCTAGCCCGGTCACATCCAGCCAACTAGCCAGGTTACACCCAGCTACCTAGCCCGGTCACATCCAGCTAGCTGGCCTCGTCACACCCAGCCAACTAGCCCGGTCACATCCAGCTAGCTATTCCGGTCACATCCAGCCAACTAGCCAGGTTACACCCAGCTACCTAGCCCGGTCACATCAGCTAGCTGGCCTCGTCACACCCAGCCAACTGGCCCGGTCACATCCAGCTAGCTATCCCGGTCACATCCAGCCAACTAGCCAGGTTACACCCAGCTACCTAGCCCGGTCACATCCAGCTAGCTAGCCCGGTCACATCCAGCCAACTAGCCATGTTACACCCAGCTACCTAGCCCGGTCACATCCAGTCAGCTAGCCCGTTCATATCCAGCCAGCTAGCCAGGTCACATCCAGCCAGCTAGCTCGGTCACATCCAGCCAGCTAGCCCGCTCACATCCAGCCAACTAACCCAGTTCACATCCAGCCAACTAGCCAGGTTACACCCAGCTACCTAGCCCGGTCACATCCAGCTAACTGGCCTCGTCACACCCAGCCAACTAGCCAGGTTACACCCAGCTACCTAGCCCTGTTACATCCAGCTACCTAGCCCGGTTACAATCATCTACCTAGCCCGGTCACATCCAGTCAGCTAGCCCGTTCACATCCAGCCAGCTAGCCAGGTCACATCCAGCCTGCTAGCTCGGTCACATCCAGCCAGCTAGCCCGGTCACATCCAGCCAACTAGCCCGGTCACATCCATCTACCTAGCCCGGTTACACCCAGCTACCTAGCCAGGTCAAATCCAGCCAGCTAGCTCGATCACATGCAGCCAACTAGCCCGGTCACACCCAGCCAGCTAGCCGGGTCACATCCAGCCAGCTAGCCGGGTCACATCCAGCCAGCCAGCCAGGTTACACCCAGCTACCTAGCCCGGTCACATCCAGCCAGCTAGCCAGGTTACACCCAGCTACCTAGCCCTGTTACATCCAGCTACCTAGCCCGGTTACAATCATCTACCTAGCCCGGTCACATCCAGTCAGCTAGCCCGTTCACATCCAGCCAGCTAGCCAGGTCACATCCAGCCTGCTAGCTCGGTCACATCCAGCCAGCTAGCCCGGTCACATCCAGCCAACTAGCCCGGTCACATCCATCTACCTAGCCCGGTTACACCCAGCTACCTAGCCCGGTCAAATCCAGTCAGCTAGCTCGATCACATGCAGCCAACTAGCCCGGTCACACCCAGCCAGCTAGCCGGGTCACATCCAGCCAGCTAGCCGGGTCACATCCAGCCAGCCAGCCAGGTTACACCCAGCTACCTAGCCCGGTCACATCCAGCCAGCTAGCCAGGTCACATCCAGCCAGCTAGCCAGGTCACATCCAGCCAGCTAGCTCGATCACATGCAGACAACTAGCCCGGTCACACCCAGCCAGCTAGCCGGGTCACATCCAGCAAGCTAGCCATGTCACATCCAGTCAGCTAGCCGTGTCACATCCAGCTACCTAGCCAGGTCACATCCAGCTAGCTAGCCCGGTCACATCCAGCCAACTAGCCAGTTTACACCCAGCTACCTAGCCCGGTTGTACCCAGCTACCTAGCCCGGGTCACATCCAGTCAGCTAGCCAGGTCACATCCAGCCAGCTAGCCATGTCACACCCAGCTAGCTAACCCGGTCACATCCAGCCAGATAGCTCGGTCACACCCAGCTAGCTAACCCGGTCACATCCAGCCAGCTAGCCCGGTCACATCCAGCTAGCTAGCCCGGTTACACCCAGCCAGCTAGCCAGGTCACATCCAGCCAGCTAGCCAGGTCACATCCAGCTAGCTAGCCCGGTTACACCCAGCCAACTAGCCAGGTCACATCCAGCCAGCTAGCCCGGTCACATCCAGCCAGCTAGCCCGGTCACACCCAGCCAGCTAGCCAGGTCACACCCAGCCAGCTAGCCCGGTCACACCCAGCCGGCTAGCCAGGTCACATCCAGCTATAGCTAGCCCGGTCACACCCAGCCAGCTAGCCCGGTCACACCCAGCGAGCTATCCAGGTCACTGCCCACGACATAGCCAGCAGGTTAGCGGGAACAAGCCAGGTCAGACTGGGACCGACGCATACCTACCCTGGGAACCACCCTCTATCAGTTCCACGACGTTCTGTAAGCTTTTAGCTGTAATGATTCCTGTGGCGGCAGCCCTCTGTTTTATGTTGGCAAAGGCCAAATGCCAATAACGACCGTCTGCTCTGTTCAGGGCCTCTCCCAGTGTCGAATCAATGGTCGCGACAGGGGTGCCAGTCAAGGCAACCAGCCAAGGCAACCAGCCAAGGCAACCAGCCAAGGCAACCAGCCAAGGCAACCAGCCAAGGCAACCAGCCAAGGCAACCAGCCAAGGCAACCAGCCAAGGCAACCAGCCAAGGCAACCAGCCAAGGCAACCAGCCAAGGCAACCAGCCAAGGCAACCAGCCAACCCTCTCTGTCTTCAGATGTGCATTTTACGTCGACGTCCGCGCATCTCCTCGGCATTTTTTTTGTGGGGGGGGGGGGGGTGGGGTAACGTCCCCACCCCCTCGCCATAAGTTTCCTATCATGGCTTTGTTTTCATGGCTTGGTATCACAGTGAATGTTTTCTTCTGTTTTGCTACCCTGCCCCCCCCCCCTCCCTCATCCCACCCCTCCTATTCCCTGACTAGACGCTTCATTTTCCTGTCATAGTGTGGTATCACAGTGAATATTCTGGCCTGCCCCCTCTCCCTACCCCTCTACCCCGCAGCTCCCTCCTCATCCACATCCCGACCGACCCTTAATATTCCTGTCATAACTTGCTATCACGGCGAATAACTCGTCAACTCTTACCTCCCCCCCCCACCCTGCCGTTTCCCCCTCTCCCCTCCGCCCGCTTCTACCCCCCTCCCTCCCCCCCCCCCCCACGCCTTTTCATCCCCACACACACCGCCCGTCCTTCCATGGGTAAGGTCTTGCCTCACACTTAAATTATGACGTCTAAAACCCATCTCCCCTTCTACCTGCTTCCTTCTCACCACCTCATGATATTCCCATGCCCCTCCCGTGTCCTTCCTGGCAGTCTCCTCCTACTGGTACCTCCCACCAGCCTGCCCCATACCCCCGCCCCTCCACGCTGCTTTGTCAATTGCGTCTCCACTTTTAAGACGCGACACTTTTTATCCGTCGCACGCAATCTTTCTGACGGCAGGTTACAAGGCATTCTATAGAGCGATATCGCAAGCACTTCCTGACCATACATTACTACAACTCATCTCCGGCAGGCTCTTTCTGGCACGCACCCTCCCCCCCCCCCCCTTCCCACACCAGCCCCCGGCCTACCGCCACCGCTCAACTGTCTCAATCTGCATGTCGTGTGCCTGCCTCTATCATATCTCATTCAGCCCCGTAACCCACCATTTTCCGGGGGCAATGTCCCTCATAAATTGTTTGCGCTTCTCCCGCTCCCGCTCCCTCTCCCTCTCCTCACATCCTTGCCCCGCCCCACCCAGACAACCCACCCCCACCCTCCCACACACTCAGCTCCCTGCCACCACACCCCCATCCATCGACCTTTTAGGTCGGGTGACATCACTCTGAATAAGTGTTATCCCAGACAGAAGAGATAGAGAGAGACGGTGTAAGAAAAATAAGAGGGACGAGAGACAAAGAGAGTGAAAAAAACGAGAAAGTATCCAGAGAGCAAAGACAAAGCAAGCGACTAAAAGGCAAACATGAACAGAGCAGAGCTCACTTATTTTAAATGAGGTCTGGCGGATTTATATCTGGGAGCATTGCATCTGAGCGTTATTTGAAAATTCCCCAATGATGTCACAAGATTGGGCGCATTTCTTTGGGCCAGGTTCGGTATCCCGCCGGGACCCGCAACACGTGACCGGGAACTTCCGGGTGTGCCGACAGGGATATGTCTATTCCAATGAAATGCACACATTGTTCACATCCAATGCACGTAGGGGGCACTGGAACCAACCTACTCTCATCACCTTTCAATCAGCCGCCATCTTCTCCCGAATGTCCCTTGCTGTTTTGAACGGGTCACATCGGCATACCGAATGGATGCGCGCGCACCCATGCCCGGGTGAAAGAAGTGTCGGGCGGTGGACCGATGCGTAATGTGCGTATTCGGTCCACCGCAGGAATACACCCGGGTTACCAAAGAAATGCGCCCAGTAACAGATGTTATTAGGCTTAGGCTGGGTCCCAGCACTAATTTGTAGAAATGCGCGACGCAGTTATCCTATCGATTTGCGCAGCGCCGCCCTGGCGAGCGAGTGTGAAAATGCATTGAGGACGTAGGCGACTTTCAGAGATATAATGGAGCCCTAGCGGAGTGAGTCGAAGGCAGAGAGTGGTCGAGGGCGTGTATTGTTTTTATGGTTGGGTGCTTTTCGTTGAGTTCAAGCCAATGAGCAGAGAGAATCTGAGTCTCAATGTAAAAGCACATGCATTTGTATTCCTCTCCAACGTCAGTCTCCTCGATAGCAAAATTTGAACTTGTAGGTGCGGTTCCCTTCTACTATTTGGGGCGTTATACCTCGATAATATAAGCGTGGAAACACAGAGGCTTAATATGAGCTAAAGTTGTTTTTGCGTGGCACTAACTGTTTAAGAAAATGACAGCAAAGCAGCACGGCGGCCTGACAGAAAGAAGAAGACAATCGTGCTGGTGGTCAGCAAGGACAGGAAGGGGACATCTCTAGGGGCACCGTTATATCTCTGTTGTAGGCCTACTTCCTCAATGCATTCGCACACTCGCTCGCCAGGGCGGTGCTGCGCAAATTGATAGGAAACATGCGCCGCGCATTTCTACAAATTAGTTCAAAGGACCCGGCCTAAGCCTAATGAACACACGGTATCAGGTGAATATATAGGAAAGAGACGTCAAGATCACTCTCAATTATAACTCTTTAAAATGGTACAAGAAGTATTTTGTTGCATTAAATACACAAAGCTAATTTGATGTTTTGTTCTTGAAACTTACAATGCAAGAAATTCCAGCTGATTGATAATGTTTTCAAGAGTCTTGAAATTTGCCCCCAACCGACAGCAGAGGTCTGAACGGAGGAACGAAACTCCACCTACCGAATTTGAGCTTGATCTAACAAGTCAACGAGATTGGAGACAGAAACATCGCTCTGTATTTAATGCATCTTGGAATGCATCTGTGTTATAACAGCCTCGGCTTGCCAGTCATCGTTGGTCGGAGGGTTGTGGGTTCGCGACCCGCTCGCGGCAACAACCCTAGGTCAACCTTGGCCTGGAGGGTCAGGCTATTGAGCTGTCATTGTGGAAAGCCGTGTTGCTTAGGGTTGTGGATGGTTGCAGGATCGTACGTTCAAGTGTCGGCGCGGTGATCGCAGGATCGTACGTTCAAAGATAGGTAGGTTCATTGAAAAGCCAAACAATTTAGAAAATTAAAGCCTGAACCTAGATAACAAACACAGACGGTGTTTTTTGCTTTTCTTCTGATTATAATTAATAACTAATAATTAATATATTATTATTATTATTATTAAAACATACCGGTAGGGATCGCAAGCGGAAATGATTTTTGGCAATACTCATGCAACATGTTAGGCTCGGCTAGTCTGCAAAATCGTCTTAATTGCTTTAACTCCTAAAAGAATGACATTTCCCCGACATTTTCAAGCTCTTCAGTAGAAACACAGACATGACGTCATCAAGCATCAGCTATTGTGCGTCCATTGGAGCCTCCACCGGAGGGACGCAAAACTACTCAAATTACTACAGTGAATGAAACAGTTATCTCATTCATTTATCACCTAATCTACGCCTTTTTTTCAACAGAACATAAAGACCGAAATAAACAAAATTAGGCGATCGCTTCTCGTTTGTCCCGTAATCTGTTTCCACGACTGCCAGGGCCGTGAGGGCGGAGTTGGAATTTTGCAGCGACGGTCAAGGTCAGACCGTACGCGAAGCGGGTCTCACGCGCAGAATAGGCACATTATTGGCCAATATTTTCCTCGAGGATAGTACCTTTCGGGCCGTAAAGACCAGCCGAGCAGTGCAGATTAGCTCGCCTTGGTTGATTCGCAGCCCGCCTTACTGAAGTTTATCACGACACCGTGCCGACCTCCTCCGTAATTTAGCCAGGGCGCGTAGGCGCTAAAATTCGTCGTTGTGGTTTAGATACCTGTAACGGCGATCAACAGGCTCTGCATGCATCAGCGTCTTACCAATAGACCATAATTTATCAATGTGATAGGAGGAAAAGTGGTTTGGGGCCGACTAGTACCACTAATCTGTGTGTGTGTGGTGGGGGGGGGGGGGAGGAGGTGTTTCTTCAGCCCAGTTTATTCACAGCCTAATGCTGAATTACCATATTATTTTTGGATCCTGGTTTATAGCTTGTTCAATCCAGGATAAAGCCATGCATGCAACAGCTAGCCTATGGAAGGAATATTTAAGGATCCAAATAAAACCAATTTTTTTGTAAATAGATATCATGTGAGTACCTCACCTACACCCCTACACCCTTACACAAACTGCGATACAACAGATAATAAAAAATTACATCATCAGGTATATGCTATTATTCGTTCAAGTAAAGTAGCAATGTGATATTGCTTTAATATTCTTAAAACTTTCACTCTAAAATTAATTTCGGCACTTTGCAGCAAATTATACATACATACGTTACTGAACTTCGGATGAATAGACTGCAATTGGAAGAAAATATCACAAATGCAGGAAATGGATACGTTTTTTATTTATTAAAGTGATGAATCAGAGACCGCGAAGACAGATTGATATAAGGTTTTGAGACGGTGAGAAAGGGCGCGAGAAGGGTGTGATAGCGAGCAAGTATGGTAGTCTGTGTCTGCCTGGCACCGTGGGGTTTGGCTGGAGGGGCTTAGGCGCGAGCAGGCACCCAGCTCGCCCGCGGCACCGACTGGCCACGTGTGTTTTACTGGTCTGATCCCCGTGGATAAGCGGCAACCAAGGAGTAGCCACGAAATGGGAAATTACTTTGAGAGGAGATATTAACAATAGCGGCACACACGCGGGAGAAAACACAATTCTCCAGCCAAGACGCAAAGGAAAAGCTTCAGCGCACCGTCAACAAAGTTCGCCTGGAGGCAGATTGGGCCATGATGTTGAGCATCATGAAGTAGGGAGAGGGGGGGGGGGGTGGGAGAGAAGGAAAAAAAAGAAGGAAAGAAAAAGGAGAAAGGCAACGACTGGTTCAAACCGTGTTAGTTTAACAGTCAGGCAACAGATGTGAAGACGTCTCAATTCTGTGCTTTGTATCGCTTTTCAGATTCTGCAATCGCTTTCAAGATTATTGTGATTATTTATATCCGCACCGGATTTTTTATATTGAAAAATGGTTTTCATATAAACGTATGTCTTGAGGCTAAACAAGCTTTTGGAGTATCAGTCAATGTTATGAGTGGTGGCGTAAGTCGTATACCAAACATGTCTCTTGCTGTAGGTATCTTGATATATATATATATATATATATATATATATATTCAATAAACATTTTTTTTTAAACATTCAGCTTATATTGAATTGACACATTACTTAGTCAAATACAGGCGATTTACTGTAACTAAGAGCTGGTTCCATTAGAATTCGTATTTTTACTAGATTGTATTTTGTAACATAATTTAATTGTTGTTTTCTTTTTTTTCAGTGAGATATATAATTCATCCAATATTAGTCTATACTTTTTTCTTTATGAAGAAACTCTCAAAACTGTGGATTTCTCTTACAATATCATTGGTTGCTAAAACCCACTCTTTGTGTATAATATATGAAACTAGCGAAATTACCAATGTAAAAGCATTATCTTTACTGGCAGTAAAACGTGCGCTTCTTGTAGGTGAACTTACATGCTCTAATTTCGGCATTGTTTGTTTTTGTGTTTTTATGTGTACCTTTTAAGAGGAAAATCTATGATCTATGTGTGTCGGTCTGTCTTGTCACGCATTATCTGTCGAATGCTTAAAATATTGACCTCCCAATTTACAAAAAGATGCGGAATAGCCATCGTCAGGCCAAGTTCGTTAATGGGTCATGTATGTCAAAGGTCAAGGTCATAGGAGTTTTCGGAAATTCACTTAACCATTGAAGGATAGGACCAAAATAGGGAAGATCGCTATAACGCTCACAATTTTCATATAATCATGCTGACAATGATTTCACGTATTGGGCCAAATGGTACGATGGAATTATAGTATTTACATTTTGCATATCGCTCGAATAGTTTTTCCGCGTCTTCATCCTGATTCTTGTTCTGTTTGTACAAGTTTATGTCATATTTGCATTGCTGGTGATTACATTACATTATCTTTGTTCTCTCCAAGGCGAGTAGTTAATATGTGAATTTGCTGTCGCGAATCTAGTGGAATAAATAAACTTTATATTGAAATGCTGCAATAACTACGACAGAGAGGAGAAAGAAACCATGTAGCGTACATCTTAATTAGTGACATACATACTAATCCAATTGCGTTTTTTCAGAAAGTAAATGAGTTATTTTATGCATTGCCCGACGAGCGGTCTGATTACCAATTGAGCTAGGAAGGTTTCTCAATCAATAAGTAAAACTCGTGCTAGCAATCTCTTGATTTTACTGAGCTGCTTACTGTCGACTCGTGAGTTTATTTCATATTTTATTTTGTAATGAAGATGCCTTATATGCGCTACAGGGAGAGTTAATTAGAAATGGAGTAAATAAACTCTAGAAAAATAAAGCGCCACAGTAGCAACATGGCTAAAGGCTAAACAATGAGTGAATAACTAAATCAATACTCGTGTTAGCCAGCACTAGATTTCTCTCAGCATGGCGTTGACATATATAGCTGCGTAGTATCAGTTCTGGATTTAATTTGCCCAACGCACACAGTTTTGCAAGAAGATTTTATAAAGGTATAAACTGATTGCTGCCAAATAATTCCTACATTTCCCGTCTCGGGGTAAGATGTTCTTTTCATTGTTTTGAAGGTGGTGCGGGTATTAACACAGCGGAATGCGAATTTATGTTGTGTTTAAACCGACTCTTGCAGGCCTGCCACTGCTCTGTGGTGGGTAGGCCTCTGGTGGACTGGTACGATGGGCGTGGCATGACTGGGTATCAGGTGGGGGTCGGGTGGCGTTTGGTGTGCAGGGGGAAGGTCTGGGAGGGGGGGGGGAGGGGGAGAGACATCCCATGAGATGGGAGGCGAGGTGAGGTGAGAAGAGTGCGGGGTGGGGGGGGGGGGTGAGATGGTAGAGGAGGAAAGCAGAAGGGAGGGCCTCGAGGCAAGTTGATCCCGGGGGACACGAAAGAGGTGGTTTCAGGGATCAGAGGGAGAGAGGACTAGGGAGGTGGGGTGGGTGTGGGGTGGGAGGTAGGGTGTGGCGTGGGGTGGGCGGTAGGGTGTGGTGTGGGGTGGGTGGTAGGGTAAGGTGTGGGGTGGGCGGTGGTAATAACATAAGTACATTAGCTGGACAGGTGTGCCGCTGCCGGAGTGTACAGCTACAGGGACACCGGCCACTAAAGAGAAAGGCAAACTATTGACCACCTGGGAGATGTTGTGCCAACCCACAGAGACCGAAGTTACCTCGCCGCGAGAGGCAAAAGAGAGAGAAAGCTAATCCACCTGCGCCCCCCCCCCCCGTACAGCCCCCCCTCCCGTTCCCTCCTCCCTCCTTATCACCATGTGCACAACAACGCCGCCCGTCCGACCAACCCCCTCACAAATCGACACCAAATTAACTTACCACCCAAGGTTGTGTTTGACTGGATTCTCTGATGGTAGGTAGTTTAAATGTCAGGTGTTACGTGGCTCTGGCTGCTTCTGGTGTGCCTTGTTAGATGTCTGGCTGGATGCGTGGCTGGATGCCTGGCTGGATGCCTGGCTGGATGCCTGGCTGGATGCCTGGCTGGATGCCTGGCTTGATGTCTGGCTGGATGCCTGGCTGGATGCCTGGCTGGATGCATGGCTGGATGCCTGGCTTGATGTCTGGCTGGATGCCTGGCTTGAAGCATAGCTGGATGCCTGGCTTGAAGCATAGCTGGATGCCTGGCTGGATGCCTGGCTGGATGTCTTGCTGGATGCCTTTCTGAATGCCTGGCTGAATGTCTGGCAGGATGTCTGGCTGGATAACTAATTGGATGTCTGGCTGGATGCCTGGCTGGATGCCTGGCAGGATAACTAACTGGATGTCTGGCTGGATGCCTGGCTGGATGCATGGCTGGATGCCTGGCTTGATGTCTGGCTGGATGCCTGGCTTGAAGCATAGCTGGATGCCTGGCTGGATGCCTGGCTGGATGCATGGCTGGATGCATGGCTGGATGCCTGGCTTGATGTCTGGCTGGATGCCTGGCTTGAAGCATAGCTGGATGCTTGGCTGGATGCCTGGCTGGATGTCTGGCTGGATGCCTTTCTGAATGCCTGGCTGAATGTCTGGCAGGATGTTTGGCTGGATGCCTGGCTGGATGCCTGGCTGCATGCCTGGCTGGATGCCTGGCTGGATAACTAACTGGATGTCTGGCTGGATGCCTGGCTGGATGCCTGGCTAGATAACTAACTGGATGTCTGGCTGGATGCCTGGCTGGATGCCTGGCTGGATGTCTGACGATGGCTGGCTGGATGTCTGGCTGGATGCCTGGCTGGATGCCTGGCAGGATAACTAACTGGATGTCTGGCTGGATGCCTGGCTGGATGTCTGACGATGGCTGGATGGATGTCTGGCTGGATAACTAATTGGATGTCTGGCTGGATGTCTGGCTGGATAACTAATTGGATGTCTGGCTGGATGCCTGGCTGGATGTCTGATGATGGCTGGCTGGATGCCTAGCTGGGTGTCTGGCGGGATGCCTGGCTGGATATCTGATGATGGCTGGCTAAATACCTAGCTGGGTGTCTGGCTGGATGTCTGACGATGGCTGGCTGGATGTCTGGCTGGAAGCCTAGCTGGGTGTCTGGCTGAATTCCTGGCTGGATGCCTGGCTGGATGCCTGGCTGGATGTCTGGGTGGATTCCCGAAAGGATGCCTGGCTGGCTGGCTACAAATGAAGCGAGAGGGATCGGGTTTGGTTGTGGGAGGGGGCTATGCTTACAGGAGCAACAGGAGGCTGCTTCCTGCAGAGCCTCTGGCGGCCAGGCAGAAGCAACAACAATCAGACCTTGGCTTTAAGGCAATGGATGTTGTGTTTCTTGGGAAGCGAGTTGGTCTTACGCCCCACAGGGGTCTTTACTTGTCCGCTGCCTCTGTGCGGACGACGTCTGTGGTCTGATCCAGCTCTGCCGGCTGCCATCCTCTCCGGGAAGAGGGCGGTGGGTGTGGGGGGTGATGCGGATTATCACCATCGTACCGCCTACCAGGCCAGCGGCCCGCACAGCCAGAGGCATGGAAGCCCTGATGTCAGGTCAGGTAGAGCAGACGAGGAGAGGAAGAAAGGAACAAGAGCGGGAGTAAACTAACCCGGAGCGGAGCGGAGAAACTAGAAATGACTTTGGATGTCAAGGCGCAATAAAACTTCATTGCAGTAATTTACACCTTATATTTTTGTGCATAATAATGCGCCCGACAATGCGCAGAAGATGATAAGCAGTGGAATGCAACAGATGTTAAGGCGGTTCGTATCTTAATCTTAGTCTGAGTTGTTGTCAGTAAGCATTGGAGGAATTCCCGTTGGCAGCATGGATAAAGTATGCGATAACCATTCGCGGCTACAGATATAAATCAAATCAGATCAAAAACTTCAGCCAGATTTCAAAATATAATTCCTATAAAACAAAACTGTTTTTAATCAAATATATGCGCCAGTGTGTTGGGGGTAAAAACGAGGCGTAGGCCTTACAGATATAGTCCTAGCATCAGAAGTAACGTAAAGGAAGGTGCCGTCCGTCCGTCTGCAAAAGTAGGACCGGGGGGCGGGTGGCAAGGAATGGAATGTTGGTGTTTTAGGCCACTTTTGTGCACATACAGGCTAAATTGGGCCAAGGAACCTCCCGAGACGATGAAGGATGAAGGAATGAAACATGCCCCAGATTAGGTGCCCGAGCCCGGATTCGAACCCAGGACCTATTGATCTGCGGTCTAGTGCGCTAACCACTACACCAGGGAGGCCCCCTGGGCGGGTGGCAAGGACGATACAGGTGAAGCGCCTCTCCTCCTATACCCTAGAGAAAGATAGAATTCAGTCCATCCATCCATATTCCAGTGTTATCCCCGCGATGACCAAACGTATGAAGGGTTTAGGGTAGGAGTGATGTCACAGCAGTAGGGTGTTAGTACGTGGAAAAAGGGGGGAAGGGGGTGGGGGCGGGGGGAAGGGTGTGGGGGTGGGGAGGGGGGGCGCGCAGGGGGTGGGAGTGGGTGCGGAGGGAGTTCGGGTGTGTGCTCACTGTACGCTGCATTAGTGGGATAGCACATAGAGAGGGAACGAGGAGGGGGTTGTTGAGGTTGTAGTGGGGGGTGGGGGTGGGGGTGGGGGGGGGGGGGTGATGGGGCGATGACCCCTGGTACTGTACAACCAGTGGTAGCCGGGATAAAGACGATGACACGATTCTTCACTCCCCTCCATCAGTAGAAGACCATATATATATATATATGCTCACCTCCCCATGTAGCATAGCACAGGCCGCCATGGCCACACTCTGCCAGTATTGTCCTCAGTGGGGCTGGGGGTGTGGGGTGTGGTGTGGGGTGCGCAGTGTGGTTTGTGGGGTGTGGGGTGTGGGGTGCGTGGTTTGGGGTGCCGGGGGTGCTGCTTGTGGGATGTCATAGTGAGGCTCGTGAGGGGGCGGGGCGGGGGGTTGAGGGTGTGGAAGAGGCTCGTGAGGGGGCGGGGCGGAGGGTTGAGGGTGTGGAAGAGGGGAAGACGTAGCGGCTTAACAACTATGAATGGGCAGCGGTTAAGTCCGCTGTGACCTTGAAGTCAAGCTGGGCACAGTACGAAGGAGCTAAGCTCAGATTTACCGACGGACGATATTTGTCGTTAATCGGTAGGTCAATACCCAGTGAGGAGAAGGAAGGAAGCGTCCACCTTAATCTTTATCTACTTGGGGGAATTGCATCAGCTAGCTCGTTTAACTCAAAGGCGTTCTAAATACCGAAATGGTGATAGGAAGGTCCACCTGAATAAAGGACATTGAATTGGATTTTCTACTGCACTTGGAACGGCACCGTTAAACATCGCGCAGGACGGATTCTGTCCAATATAGCGTTAATACGTTTAAGTCTTGTAATGGTGCTGAATCAGCATGGAATTCAGAATAAATGCTGGTCAATAGCTACTATTAATAGTCTAAATTGAAAGGAACATCTTAAGTTATTTAACCTATTTAATCCGTTTCACGTTCCATTCTGACACTACCACTCTGGTTAATGTTAACGCCGCCAATGTCATTGTAGATCTTATGCATGCGTTTTGAGCCAGATTATAGCATGCTTCCTGCCACGTGACCTCTATGGTGGTTCCTGCCACGTGATCTCTAGGATGCTCTCTGCCACTTGACCCATAGGATGCTCTCTGCCACGTGACATCTATGGTGCTTTTTGCGGCACGTGGCTGATACTTTGTGTGAGTAGTGATAATAATAATTCTGCACCGATTTGACGTCGCATAGCGTGAATCATATCTCCATGGTTCCCTGTATCAAAAAAGCTAATTTCGTCCCCTGTATCAAAGGTATTAAGTGACGCAAAAACGTAATATTCCACACTTTATCGCAATGTTTTCTATCCTTTTATTCTTTCTCTAAGGTTTTCTCTCAGTCTTTCTCTCAGCTGTCCTCTCTTAATATTTCTTTCATCTGTCCTCTCTCAATACTTCTCTCACCTGTCCTCTCCCAATACTTCTCTTACCTGTCGCCTCTCAATATTTCTCTCACCTGCCTTCTCTCAATATCTTTCCTCACTCGCTTATGCCATTCTCTTTTTTTGGGTATCTCTCACGCCTGTCATGCTCTCTCCGCTAGTCGTCTGCCTGGTCGTTTTGGCGGGAAAGTTGCGTTGCCGTCGTCGTCATTTCCGGCCCTGCGTTACCTATTTTAAGAGAAGACAAAAATGTAGCAATGGCGTTGCGTCGACAAGCCACCGGCCATTTGGTGGTTATGGATAACAGCCCATAACGTCATTACAGCTAGCATTATTACGAAGGAAACCGAGGTGAACCTCCCAACTAGGGGGAGCGCACGCATCTCTCTGCCACGTGACTCCAACCAGTATTTTGTCTGGTCGAATCTGAAGAAGTGGAAGGGCCTGACGAGGCGAGAGGAGGGAAAAAACAACAAGCTCGGCGAGAGATGAGGCGAGAAAGAAAGAAAAGTACTTCGTTGCGGGTGATGATGGGTGTAAGGATATTATTGTGTGAAGCAGGGGAGGTCTGGCTGCGTGGGCTAGGCCTCCAGGGGGGCTTGGGTGCCCGGCGTTCGGCCCGTGTCTGCTATAACCCGAACCTGTCACAGCACAGCCCTACCCCGCGGCATATCACAACAATGTGTGTACGGATAAACGTATGTTCACAAAATGTTACATATTCCACAGCCATAGCCACAATTCTATGGCCTTGACCTTCTTCCCATCCTCTATACCACCCTATCCCCCCCGCCCCACCAGCCAACCCCACGTCACACTCCTCCTGTTCCGCCTCCGGGGACCACCAGTGCTGCTGGTCTACCGCCACGCTCTCTAAAGGTGTAGAGTGTCAGCTCCATTTCCATTTCCATCGCACCGACACCACAACAAAAAGAAGCTACTCGCGATTACTTGTTCCGCATCCACTGTGCTTTTGGCGCCGCATGGATATGGATATACCACATACCGACACCGCGTAACCTTCTCTCTCCCCCCACCCCTACTCATCCCCACTCTACCCTCTCCATTCCTGGTGGTCTGTTTTTCGGGATTCCGTGTGAGTGGAATGGCCAAGAAGTTTCCCTCGCGTGATGTCTTCAGAGGGTCTATATCTCTTGGTAAAGAACATCGCAATAGTATTCATAATAGTGTTTGCGCCTCATGGGAAATTATGTTCATCTAGCTCTGCTTTCACCAGACTTACATTTCGAAGGAGTTCTGTTCCACTGTCAGAGGCAGTTTTTCTTCGAGACGTCTGAGACGCCTTTTAAGACCGATCAGTTTATTTGTACAAGATGTTTTCTTACGTGACGATAAATTAGCTATAGATTTGTGACGGATATTGTTTTCACGTGCATTGACATGCTATCCTGTTTCGCTTCAATTTGCGCTGTTTTCTAAAATTGTCCGTTTAATGGTTTCGTATTAGTCTTCATCTGTCAACCATCCACAGTTAAGTTTCCATAGACCACGGCCGCTCCATGAATTCCCCAAAATTATTTTTATAATTACTGACGAATGATATGAGAGAAATTTTGGTAACGAAGTCTACTCTACTAAAGATTTATTCTGGATAATATGGATAACATGTAAAGTCCTTTTTCCGTTTCATGTTGTGCTCCCCATACATCTGTCATATCGTTTTCCTCGATATACGTTTTTATAATCTCTCTACATTTTACCTTTGGATGAACAGCGGTCTCTCGTTGTTTAAAACACAGTTTCCTAAAGTTTCCTGGCAGGTGTGTCATTGTTATAGCCATGAGCGCTAACGAGCGTAAATTTAGATTCGTTTAATTCCACGTCTATTATAAGGGGGTTGGTGGGGGCAAGGGGCGGGCGTGTTCCCAGATCACGAAGAATAAATGTCTTAATTCCCAGGTCACGATGAATTAAAAGCAGATCTCGCCGCATGCAATGAAATGGCGGATACACGATAAATTGACGATTTCCCGATTCACGGTTATTTAATATCAAAATTCCCAGTTCACGATTAATGAAAATCCTTGATCACGGCGGTCGGCTAACACCCCATTCCCAGTTCACGAAGAATTATTTCCCTCATTCTCAGTTCACTGTGAAAAGAAAAGCATATTCCCGAGGAACTAACGCAAATATTCCTTTTAGTAATGTCACTGTCTTGCAATTATATAGCATTTTAATTGTTTCCAGTGGAACAGTGTCTTTCTTTTCAGTGGATTTTGATTTTTTGTGAATGTATGCTGTACATTCACATTCATGTGATAATTGTGTACGTTCGCCGTTTGAAGGTATCTTCACGTCCCCCATCCAACGTACATCACCAACCGAGAGAACGGTCTACACCGACCGCTCAATAACCCCTTTGCTCTCCCCCTCCCACTCCCACCCCATTTTACCCACAAAATTATGTGTCGAGAAATTTTATATTAACCATATGACACATGAATAGCGTTGCATGTTTCCCCTCCCAGGGAGCCTCCCTAGCTCCGTTGGTCACGAATACGAACCTGCATCTAGGGCATGTTTTAGCCAATCCCATTTCATTTCGTTTGTTGCGGAGTAAAAATATGCCAGAGAAAATAGGTACGAAATCATAATAATATCCTTAATCGAAACGTTAAGATCCATTCGAGTAAACAGTAAGGGACTATCTGGAATTTTTGTTTTGATATAAAAATGCCGTAGAATAGGGTGTTATCGGGTGAATGATTCAGCCTTGCGTGTCCTCTACACACGAATGACTTTCTTATTGTACCCCAGAACACGAAACGAGAACAATTCCAGATGAAATAGTGTACCTTTAATGAGTCTAAACTTGTATCGGAAAAATCTGAGGAAGAGTCCCCAAAATCTCGCATGCTCACGAGACTTACCGACCGGTCTTCTTTCGGTCGATGTAAGCGAATCACGAAGACGTCATGAAGTCAAACATTTTACGATCATTATTTGACAGGATCGCTATCTCACTGCGTTCACATTTCATTGTAAATATTACAATTAAGATGTGCAAATACGTTAATATTTCCACTTCTTCTAGCCACCATACACGACGATGAGAAAATGAGCAGGACAAAGTTCCTAAAACCATTGATGAGTTACCATTTCACGCGGCTGGCTTGGAACGCCGGAGATGTCACGTGATACTGCGAAGGAGACTTTTCACTGGGAAATTGTCATTACCATATCACAAACTCATTCCATTTACCCAATCAATTACAGTTGATGAATGCTTAATTCGCGAAACTTACAGTGACACCAAGCGGATTTTCTCCGAGCGTTTCGCCTTCCGGTTTGTCTGTTACTTGTCGAGTTTGGCAGTCCACATCCCGGCACACACTGAGTACATCTACATGCCGCTGTTTGCTCGTCCATTTTTTTCCGGGGCGGGGTGGGGGGGGGGATTTTTCTGGCGGCTTTATTTCCTATTGGTGGAGATATTTTTTTTGTGTGTCTTTATTTCCTTTTGGTGGAGATATTTAACGTCACCAGTAAAACGCACGAGGGTACTTCGTGCGGTGGAACAGGTCGTTACGCGTCGTTCGACAGGCCGCCAGACCGCCCCTCCGACGGCGTCTAAATGCCGAAATCGGCGGAGACTGCCGCCACAAGACACGACGACGTCTCGTAGTCATGGCGCTGTTGACATGGGTAAGTTTTTGCGATGCCGTTTCATGTCAGCCGTAGTTAGCGGTTCGCTCGGGTAATTCGACGGTGGACTACCCGGTGGATGGGAGGGGCGGGGAGGTGGGGAAATGGGAAGGGGACGGGCTTGGGGCCACGAGAATCAGAACAACGGGCGATGGCAATGAAAGGACCGGGAATTGAGAAGAAGATGGACCCTCAAGTTTTATAATTTGGGTGAAGTCACGGGAGCGTGGTATGGGGGGACGGGCAACTTTCGAAATTGTTCTCTCTTCCACGCGGTTATTCTGAAGCCCCCCTCCCCCCCCCCCCCCCCCCACTCACCAACCCTCACCCCAACCCCCTACCCCACTCTAATACACTCTTTCCGGTTGTACAGAAGCCATGCAGACAATCTGGCGTTCACTTTGTGACGAGGATATAACAAATAGTTTTTGCGATAGACATGTTATACAATGAATTAAATGAAGCTGTCAGCCCGAAAAACTGCTATTGGTTGGCACCGCCTTTTAATGACGTCATGCAAAAGGCAACGTGACGCATTCATTAAGAGCACTGAGCCAAGAATTATCGCTGACCAAGGTTATACAAGAAACATACGTAACGGACAAAACAAGACAACATAATTTAAAGGGAAACACAAGACGAGCCGGTTCTTGTTCCACTGAAAATGTCAAGTTTGTCGGATTTATTTTGGAATTTTGGTCCCGTTATACTACCGTAGTGGATATAACTTCCACCGGGTTCTCTGCCTTAGGGGTGGGAGCTGCGCAAGACCGCCATTGATGACGTCACACGGGTTTGTTTCTGCAGTTTTATGCGAGCAGGCGGCATTAGGTGTGACGTCAAGACCTTGTTTTTTGATCACGCGGGCGTTTATTTTATTAGTCCTTTTGCTCAATCAATAACCTGTGTCTATTTTTATGAAGGTTTCGTAAGGATAATAATTTCAGCGTCGGATTTTCTGTTAGTCTTTCCAGGTAAGGACAACGGTCAAACGAAAAATGTTGTGGTGCAAAAAGATAAGAAATAATATTTTAGATTAATTAAAATTAATTTAACACATGCAGTGTATTAAGCCACGCCATTTCATACCAAGTGAACCGGTAATTGTTAACTTCAGGGGGAAATAGACCGCCCAAAGGACATGACTTAGTTTTCTTCAGTAGAGTTCTTTCTCGGGTGAAGTTCCCTCTAGTTTATTTGCCTCTGATGGGGCACATTGTAGTGAAGCTCCCTAAATATGGAGAAGTATAGCGGTATTTCCACAAATCTATCTATGCAACGAATGCCGGTATGTCGTTAAGACCCAGATAATATAACTTACACTAAATATGAGGCTAAGACAATTAATAAATCTTGATTATGAGATAACGAACAAATGACATCTACATGAAGCATCCCGGATATCAGCTGCCGGGCTCAGCAAACTGACAACGATGGGCTAGTAATAGTTGATAGTCTCATGGTAAAATGATATAGTTCATTAAATAATAATAATAATTTAATAACAATTAAGCACGTGACATGCCTCAATGCTTTCGCATGTCCAGTTTTGTGCACCCACATTTCAATATGCGTTTGAACGCGGTTCGGAAGTCCTTGTTAAGGAAGGTGTAGAGGCAAGGATTAACTCCGGATGACACGTATCCCAGCCAGGTGAAGGTGGTGAACAGGTAGTCCGGGATATCACAGACCCGGCAGAGGCCGTACGTCAGGTTGGTGCAGAAGAACGGGAGCCAGAGCACCACGAAGCAGACGAAGACCCAGATGAGGGTCTTCTCGGCGCGTCTCTCCCGACTGTTGACCTTCATCCCGCGCGCCGCTAAGATGCTGATGTACCCGACGGAACGCCGTCTACGGGAGATATTCCCGCGCCGGAAGCCAGGGGCGACATCCGTTTGCGGGGTGACGGGCGTGCTGTTATTGGCGTTGGAATAGTCGCACAACTCCTGGTCGGAGAACGTCGTGCTCATGCGCGTCGCGAAGTCCTGTGAGTCGGTAATCCGGTTGCCCGTAGCGACGGGGGTATCCATGGGCGGGGTGGTGAGGGAGTTCTCTGCCGCCAAGTCGTACAGGCTGGCCGAGTCGGCGCTGCACTGCGACCGGAGTTTGTTGTTATCCCCGCGTCGTCCGTAGCTCAACATGGGGATCTTGATGTTGTTGCGAAGGATCTGCACGGAGCGGGTGTCGGCGAACACCATGATCGTGAGCGGGATGAAGAAGGATACGAGGGAGGAGTAGATGGCGAAGGTCTGGTCGAAGATGCCACAGAGCCTCCCGCGGCCGTCCGCCATCTCCACCAACACGTGGTTGCTGTCCAGTGAACCCTGGACGATGAGCGGCAGCGAGATGGCGAAGGAGACCGTCCACGCCGGAATCAACAGCGCCATCACGTGACGCTTGTCCTGCGTACTCCGGATGCGCAATGGGTAGGCGATGCCGAGGAAGCGATGGATGGCTATGGCGCAGAGGTGGAGGATGGAGGTGGTGGAGAGGAAGACGTCGCTTCCGCTCCAGATGAGGCAGACCGTCAATCCGAGATCCCAGGTACCATTGACCTGAAATATAAACAGTTAATAAATAGTTCAAATAATGACTTGAATAAAAGCAGTTCATATATAATTTAAATAATGACGGAAATATATAACAGGTGATATTAATGACGAATGTTCCATAATATTTCTTCACCTTTTACCATATTATATTTTCACTCGCGATTTCACCCTTTTCACTAAAATACAAACTATAACAGTAATCAGACGAAGTCTTTTTATCTTTCCGCCCACCACCTCTATTTATACGCTGGTCATTTACCGCTGTGTGTGATATTTTATGTCCTCATCGAGCCACCACTATCTCTCTGTGGTGCCCTACCTGTCAGACTAAAGTGAAAGCACCCCTGAGAAAACACGTCTTCCTTTTCTTTCTTTCTATTTTTTCTTCTTTCTATCTTGGGCCATTAATACCAATTTTTTAAACCAACATGGCGCCAAGATCACAAATAAATATGGCTGTGCCTTCCATGTTGGCCCCTCACTGTCTGCTTCTTCGTCACACGAATTGACCATGATTCCACGAAGCACCAAAGAAACATAGGTAGTAGATGGCGTCATTATCTCTCGTCGGGCCATGAAAGAGGAAGATTTGAGGTAGCCGCTGAGGACTGGTTGATGATTTCCGTGGGTTTGTGGCCCCTTCAATCACCACTAAAGTCTCGGCGATAGCACCCAGGGCCACGCCAGAGACACGTGGGGACGTATTACGTACGACGTATCGCGTCGGGGTTCCTGTCCAACCCAAATACACTTCGTACGTCGTTAACGTGGAACAAATATCATAGATGTAGCCACGCAACAGGGTTGGTTGTGTAGATAGAGGGGCGCGGGGTAGGGGAGGGGGTGGTGGTGGGGGTGGGGTGGGGGGTGGGTGGGGGTGGGGGTTGGGGTGGGGTGGGGGGTGGCGGTGGCGGTTGGGGTGGGAGCTATGCAACACACCATCAGAGGGATTCTTCCCGCCTCCACCTCCACATATTTTCCGTTCTGTCTGATCGACCCCCACCCACAGTGTCGTCAGTTGTAGACCCGTCTTGGTAAAGCAGGTTACCTTCAGAATTATGCAATACAAGGTTTGTATACCTGGCGAACTTGTTCGTGAAGTAGATGTTTAGTACAATTCGCTATTGTATGGCAGATGTAAGGGTCTGCAATCAGGCGATGCCGTTGCATGACGGGCTCATTAATGCCGCTGTATGACAGATGTACATAGGGTAGTCTTTAAGTGGTGGGTGCCACGATTTTGTTTAGTTCAATGTTAACTTTGTTTATAGAAGATAGACACATAAGTATGTTTATATTCCACGAAATCACTATAAACGCATCGGTCAAAGTAGCCCGGTGAGTTTATTATTTTGAATAACGGACCGATCCATACTAATACACTAAACTTGAGTCCTTTTTCCTTAATCGTGAGTATGAAGTTGAAAATCATAGCTGGTGGTACAATGAGAAGTACTCATCTCTGAAACTGAAAAGAAACTGACATGCTGCTTTGTTTGTCCGACTTGTTTGTTCAACATAACGCACATGGAAGATATTTTTCCATGACATAGATAAAAGCACAGTGACGTCAGTGAATGATTGACAGCCTAGATCGGTCTTTTGGAAGGTGCGAATATAAGTGGAAAGAGTATTTCCTTCTAATGTTTGGAGCGTTATAACTCATCACAAGCGAGGAAACACAGAGGAATAATACGAGCTAAAGTTGTTTGGCGCGGCACCAACTGTTTAATGCTGTTGTATGGTAGAAACACATGGTCTGTGAGAGCGGAAAGCGTCCGATTGCTCAAAACGGGCCAGGATCATGACTTTCACACCTATAACATACAACACGAGCATCATAGAATAGAAATATCACAAGAACCATGACCAGATTTTGTCCATGTCCTTAAGGTGGTCCCGCCCTCACATAAATATTGTTTTAATTGGTAGATCTACGTCGGAGGCTGTGACAAGTCCCATCAAGGGCAAAGAGGCCAATTAAGGATGAAAAATACTGCTAATGCTATTTTTTTCTGTGCCTTAATTGTTACGCCCCGCGCCCACATTTTTCCGCGTTTTCAGTGACCCCCGTTTAAAGTCCTAGATCCGCCCCAGCATTTATCCCCAAGGCAACAGCCTCCCACCCCTCGCAAACTCCAATGCCACTCGCAATATGTGCAATATGAAATAGTCTTTGATCATCTTCAACTCCATCTTTACATCTGCCAATGACGAAAGGGCAGGCGACGTGCAAGGGCACCTGTTCCCATACGCCTTCGCGGCCTGACTGTTGGGTTGCCACCTGGTGACCTCTCCGCACACTTCCACATCAATCACATATACAGTCGTATTCTGTCTGCATTAGCGCCACATAACTTTCAGGTGAGTGACGGGTGAATAGTGATGAAGGGGTAGGGATGGACTAATTGCACTCTATATGACCCCTCCGGTAATTCCTCCCTCACCTCTCACCCCCACCCCCCACCCCCCGTCCCAATCCTGCCCAGTGACCAGGGCCAGCCAGCCACTGTTGCAACTCGGGAAACGACTGGGGTAATATTAATAACCGGAGAAGGTCGCTGAGTTCAGTTTTTACCCAGTGTTAAGTTATTGCTGTGAATTAGGGACCAAAGCACGAGGGAGGAGGAACCGGGGGAGGGGCAGGAGAAGGGGCGGCGGGGAGGGGAGGGGGGAAGGCATGGAGGAAGAGGGGAAGAGGGGGATTGAGCGGGTGGGGGAGAAGAGGGAGGGGAGGAGA
>OZ025262.1:29115233-29353028 GCA_964019135.1 Arenicola marina
TCCGTGAGGTCGTTGACGCATCGCGTGGTCAGTGAAGCCGTGTTGCATTAGAAGGGGTGCCGGTGTGTGTGTGGGGGGGGGGGGGTGGTGGTGGAGTCAGGGCTTCATCGTCATCGTTGGCAGGCTGCCCAATTTTGATTTGACTCGTGGTTCGGGAAGCGGCGGTCGATGGTGTAGCATGATACAACTGATCAAGCTCCCCACACGGTGGCGCTACGCAAGCTCCGCTTTTACCGCTGCTGTCGGCCGGGGGCAAAGTTCAAGATTCTTGAATACGATCAAGTCAGCTGTAATTTTCTGCAACATTATAGTTTTCAATAATCAAACATAAAAATAACGAGCTTTGCGTATTTAATACAGTAAATCACATCTTGTACCCTTTCGAAAAAGTCATAATTGTGCCAAAACTGTTTCTTTTCATCACCTGATTTCATGCGTTATTAGGCTTAGGCTGGGTCCCAGCACTAACTTGTAGAAATGCGCGACGCATTTTTCCTATCAATTTGCGCAGCGCCGCCCTGGCGAGCGAGTGTGAAAATGCATTCATGATGTAGGGTCGATTGGTGGGCCATGTGCATACTGTGCAGCAGTGGGTGGAGGCAGGGGATGGCGATGGCAAAATATCGTTGGAACAGCTTGAGGCTTCAGCCTCAGCTTTATAGGTTCGTTTGGTCCTCTGCCTACGTACTTAGCATACAGATTTTTCTCAAAGCAACTTGTGGTCTCAAAGTGGTCGGAGCTTACAGCTTGTTCTAAAGAGACACCGCTTCTCGCATGTAACACATTTTTGGTTCAGCGGAGGGTCGTCGTCGGTGACGTCAACGCCTTGCGTGTGATAGGCCAACCCTGGTCACGTGTTCAGTACATGTCGACACCCGCCTGATGGGCGCAACTCAGTGTTTTATACTGTTGATGTGCGCTTTTCTCGATGGTGGTTTCTATTTAAACAAAACGATTAACAGGAAATAGATTGATAGCTTAATTAGCAACAATGTTTTAGCATAAGTAACGACAATGTGTTAGCATAGTTAACGATAATGTCGCTGACGTTGGTTCGGCAAAATACAGGGCCAGCCTGACCACCATTATGTCACCTTTTAATTTACACATCACGTGAGTCGCTGTCCCAAACAAACAACAGCAGTGCGTCATTGCAGACATCGGCAGAGATATATTTACGGTTGGAGACTGGTCCTTTAATTGGAGAGAAGGATACTGATGTGGGTTGTCTGGACAGGTCAACATACCTGCAATAATTACCCCTAAGATGTGTCTAAATAATAAATGAGATAGATCAAAGAGTGGCATTTGTGTAGAGGGGACATCGCGTTCACTGCGACATGGGTGACAAATGTACGTTTATATATGAAGTCACGAACGATTATCCTGAAGCTAATGGAGGAACGATGAACGAACAAGATTACGCGATCTTCTGCCTTTATGGAAGGTAAAAACAGCAGAAATATTTCCCACTTATAGTACCATCCGTGATGAGATCGTGCCACGTGATCAACGAGAGTTGTCCCTTTCCCGGTGTCAGTGACAGTCCCGCTCCCTCGTTCCGCCCCTCCCCCTCTCTCTCTGCCTCTCTCTTCCCTAGTCCCCCGGTCTCCGTGTGCTGCACATACCGATACTAAAACCACCAGAGCCGACAATAAATCTTTGTGAAGAGACCTAGCATTCTCCGCGTATCTTCCTCTCTTTACCCCCCCGCCCCCCCCCCCTCCACCCCTCCCGCTTCCGCTGTCTCGCCCCCCTCCCTCTCCCTCCATCTCTCATCCTCATCGTTCTCTCCCTTCCCCATCACCCACTTCCCTCCTAACCTCCGGCCTCGCACCCCCCCCCCCCTCCCTATCCCATCACGTCGTCCACCATTTCTCTCTTTCTCGTACTAGACAGGAGTGTCTGTCTTGTTAAGAGTTGATGGATTAGCAGGCCTTTGTGGGACAGGGATCGGCCCGTGAATGCCAATGACGTAAAGAAACTATTGGCGTAATGCGACCGGAGGAAGACGAAGCGAGTGTCACGAGAAATGAGGATTCCTCCTCATTCTCTACGGACGCGCGCAGAGCTCACGTGACTTCGCGGCTCTCATGTGTAAATAACGTTGACAAGACGAAAAGAATACCTGGTAATTGTCCTACCAAAGAAAGGAAGGGTGCACTGAACTTCCAACCAAGCAAGAGCTAATTCAGGTGGGACGAGTGAAAGATAATCCATCAATGCTTCGAATTATGTCCGGTAAGTTTTGCATTTATTAAGCTGCAAATTATAATTAAGGGGACAACCCACAGAATATAACCCAGTAAACGTATAGCGTTAAGTAGAGGGCAGGACTTCGCTCAGACGTCTCCAATATATATATATATGTATATGCCTGGGATGGGTTCGAGAGATAGCGACAGCATAGGTGAAAAGTGCGAACCCGAATCCTCGGGATGCTTTGGGCTAAACCCCTCGGGCTGAACACCGAACGAAAGCCTGTGCAGTGGAGGGCTGGCTATCAGACGCTTGGAAACAAGGTTATCCTGAATAAAGCCAATATCCCCTGCGGACATTTACCAAGTCATGGCCTTTTTAGCCGGAATATACCTCGGCGCTTGAGAGAAACACAAAGCGACGTAGGTAATTTAATCCACCAGTTGGAGCCGAAGTCATTGTTTATCTGATTCATCGCTAAGGGTGCCTCAAATCACATTGACTGAAGTCCCTCGCTGGTACCATTGCAATACAATAAACATATTTTTCTACGACTTGTGACCTAACTCCTATGTTATATATACATGTACTTAGATACATTTTTATATAACTCATTGAAAACAAATCTTAAAAAAGATCAGAGGACAAAAAATTGCCTTGTATTGAGTTATTTATATCCTTCATATGTATTTCACATTTTATACGTAACAACCATTTCCGCAAGTCCGCACATTTTCCCATTAAATTGCCAAGAATCTAAATGTGTAACATTTCATGTCTAGTGTATTAGAATAAAATATTCACCTGGAACCCCACCTGCTTACAATTGCTAAAACGGTGGATAAATCCGTTAACTACATACAAATCTGTGACGAAATACACATAGCTCCCAACTTATGTACACATATTTTTTAACTGACGGGTACTATATTAATCAGTAACAATAGCAATGATGGGAAGTTATTTAGAAGTACATGTCTTCAGAATAAAACATCTATTATATGATATTCATAATTGATCGCGGTGAATCAAGGGGGGACCTATAATAAGGAATCTGCATCAGGCCCCAATAACAACCGCAGCAATAATAACACACAAGCACCGGGCGTGTGCGATGCCACCTCAACTCCATCTCCTACGCTCCTTCCCTTATCCCATATCCCCTCTATTTTATTTATGCTACCCCCCTTCCCTTCCAGTCCCTACCACTGACCCATCTTGCACGGCTCACAGCATTCCTAAACTGCTACATGATCTAGATTTGCTTAGACAAAGAGATTGAGTTGGGAACCGACCAGCTGTCGCTGCGGATTGGTCGGCGCTACCCGAGCGGAAGTCAGAATCAAGGTTAAAGTCCTCTTCTTCCCTCTGAGTTTGTCTGACTTTTAAAGGCCAGTTTACGACTTCAGTCCAAGCCCATTCACTCCTAATGAGTGCAGCAGGTCGTGCAACCTAATAGTTTTTTATGAGATTAATGGTTATGATGACGACTAATGGTTATGAAAACGACTAATGGTTATGAGGAGGACTAATGGTTATGATGACGACTAATGGTTTATCATGACGAATAATGGTTATGAGGACGACTAATGTTTATAAGGAGGACTAATGGTTATGATGACGACTAATGCTTATAATGACGGCTAATGGTTCTGATGACGGCTAACGGTTATGATAACGACTAATGGTTATGATAACGACTAATGGTTATGATGACGACTAATGGTTATGATGACGACTAATGGTTATGATGACGACTAATGGTTATGATGACGACTAATGGTTCTGATGACGGCTAATGGTTATGATGACGACTAATGGTTATGATGACGGCTAATGGTTCTGATGACGACTAATGCTTATGATGACGACTAATGCTTATGATGACGACTAATGGTTATGATGACGGCTAATGGTTATGATAACGACTAATGGTTATCATGACGACTAATGTTTATGATGACGGCTAATGGTTATGATGACGACTAATGGTTATGATGACGGCTAATGGTTATGATGACGACTAATGGTTATGATGACGACTAATGGTTATGATGACGGCTAATGGTTCTGATGACGACTAATGCTTATGATGACGACTAATGCTTATGATGACGACTAATGGTTATGATGACGGCTAATGGTTATGATAACGACTAATGGTTATCATGACGACTAATGGTTATGATGACGACTAATGCTTATAATGACGGCTAATGGTTCTGATGACGGCTAATGGTTATGATAACGACTAATGGTTATGATGACGGCTAATGGTTCTGATGACGGCTAATGGTTATGATGACGACTAATGGTTATGATGACGACTAATGGTTCTGATGACGGCTAATGGTTATGATGACGACTAATGGTTATGATGACGGCTAATGGTTCTGATGACGACTAATGCTTATGATGACGACTAATGCTTATGATGACGACTAATGGTTATGATGACGACTAATGGTTATGATAACGACTAATGGTTATCATGACGACTAATGGTTATGATGACGGCTAATGGTTATGATGACGGCTAATGGTTCTGATGACGACTAATGCTTATGATGACGACTAATGCTTATGATGACGACTAATGGTTATGATGACGACTAATGGTTATGATAACGACTAATGGTTATCATGACGACTAATGCTTATGATGACGACTAATGGTTATGATGACGACTAATGGTTATGATAACGACTAATGGTTATCATGACGACTAATGGTTATGATGACGGCTAATGGTTATGATGACGGCTAATGGTTCTGATGACGACTAATGCTTATGATGACGACTAATGCTTATGATGACGACTAATGGTTATGATGACGACTAATGGTTATGATAACGACTAATGGTTATCATGACGACTAATGGTTATGATGACGGCTAATGGTTATGATAACGACTAATGGTTATGATGACGGCTAATGGTTCTGATGACGGCTAATGGTTATGATGACGACTAATGGTTATGATGACGACTAATGGTTCTGATGACGGCTAATGGTTATGATGACGACTAATGGTTATGATGACGGCTAATGGTTCTGATGACGACTAATGCTTATGATGACGACTAATGCTTATGATGACGACTAATGGTTATGATGACGACTAATGGTTATGATAACGACTAATGGTTATCATGACGACTAATGGTTATGATGACGGCTAATGGTTATGATGACGACTAATGGTTATGATGACGGCTAATGGTTATGATGACGACTAATGGTTATGATGACGACTAATGGTTATGATGACGGCTAATGGTTCTGATGACGACTAATGCTTATGATGACGACTAATGCTTATGATGACGACTAATGGTTATGATGACGACTAATGGTTATGAAAACGACTAATGGTTATGAGGAGGACTAATGGTTATGATGACGACTAATGGTTTATCATGACGAATAATGGTTATGAGGACGACTAATGTTTATAAGGAGGACTAATGGTTATGATGACGACTAATGCTTATAATGACGACTAATGCTTATAATGACGGCTAATGGTTCTGATGACGGCTAATGGTTATGATAACGACTAATGGTTATGATGAAGACTAATGGTTATGATGACGGCTAATGGTTATGATGACGGCTAATGGTTATGATGACGGCTAATGGTTATGATAACGACTAATGGTTATCATGACGACTAATGGTTATGATGACGGCTAATGGTTATGATGACGACTAATGGTTATGATGACGGCTAATGGTTATGATAACGACTAATGGTTATCATGACGACTAATGGTTATGATGACGGCTAATGGTTATGATGACGACTAATGGTTATGATGACGGCTAATGGTTATGATGACGACTAATGGTTATCATGACGACTAATGGTTATGATGACGGCTAATGGTTATGATGACGACTAATGGTTATGATGACGGCTAATGGTTATGATGACGACTAATGGTTATGATGACGACTAATTGTTATGATGACGGCTAATGGTTCTGATGACGACTAATGCTTATGATGACGACTAATGCTTATGATGACGACTAATGGTTATGATAACGACTAATGGTTATCATGACGACTAATGGTTATGATGACGGCTAATGGTTATGATAACGACTAATGGTTATGATGACGACTAATGGTTATGATGACGGCTAATGGTTATGATAACGACTAATGGTTATGATGACGACTAATGGTTATGATGACGGCTAATGGTTATGATGACGACTAATGGTTATGATGACGGCTAATGGTTCTGATGACGACTAATGCTTATGGTGACGACTAATGGTTATGATGACGGCTAATGGTTATGATGACGGCTAATGGTTATGATGACGACTAATGGTTATGATGAGGCTAATGGTTATGATGACGACTAATTGTTATGATGTCCATTGATGATCAAATTCGAAAGCATCGGATGGTTTAGGTGGATGTCACGTTGAAAATCCGGTTTTGATCGAACTCATCTATCCAGTATGTCAGTCCTCATTGAGATCGCGAAAATTTTGCGCATAAATTCATAATACAGACATGGGAGATACAGACATGGGAGACACAGACATGGGAGATACAGACATGGGAGAGCCAGACATGGCAGATACAGACATGGCAGATATAGACATAGCAGATACAGACATGGAAGATACAGACATGGGAAATACAGACATTGCAGATACAGACATGGCAGATACAGACATAGCAGACACAGACATGGCAGATACAGACATGGGAGAGCCAGACATGGCAGATACAGACATGGCAGATATAGACATAGCAGACACAGACATGGCAGATACAGACATGGGAGAGCCAGACATGGCAGATACAGACATGGCAGATATAGACATAGCAGACACAGACATGGCAGATACAGACATGGGAGAGCCAGACATGGCAGATACAGACATGGCAGATATAGACATAGCAGACACAGACATGGCAGATACAGACATGGGAGAGCCAGACATGGCAGATACAGACATGGCAGATACAGACATGGGAGAGCCAGACATGGCAGATACAGACATGGCAGATATAGACATAGCAGATACAGACATGGGAGATACAGACATGGGAAATACAGACATTGCAGATACAGACATGCAGATACAGACATGGCAGATACAGACATGGCAGATACAGACATGGCAGATACAGACATGGTAGATTCAGACATAGCAGATATAGACATGGGAGATACAGACATGGCAGATATATACATGGTAGATACAGACATGAGAGATACAGACATGGTAGATACAGACATAGCAGATATAGACATGGGAGATATAGACATGGGAAATGCAGACATGGTAGATACAGACATGGCAGATACAGACATGGCAGATACAGACATGGTAGATACAGACATAGCAGATATAGACATGGGAGATACAGACATGGCAGATATAGACATGGTAGATACAGACATGGGAAATGCAGACATGGTAGATACAGACATGGCAGATACAGACATGGCAGATATACAGACATGGCAGATACAGACATGGTAGATACAGACATGGCAGATACAGACATGGTAGATACAGACATGAGAAATACATACATGGCAGATACAGACATATCAGATAGAAACATGGGAGATATAAATATGGGAGATATAGACATGGGTGATACAAACATGACATACATATGGTAAGAACATTAGGGAAACGTTACACATAGCTAACAGAGTCTAACGGAGCTGAATATAAGAGAGTAGATGAGGACTGGACGAGGTAAGAATACACGTCGAAATAGACGAACGGTTCAACAGTCAACGGGAATCAAATGATTTGGCCGGGTTTCCTTCCTGCTCGGCGTGATTTGATCTTAAACAACACCAGTTGTGACTGGCTTTTATCGATTCACATAATCACTTGCTCCCCATCTGGCTCGCCACGGCAAGTTGGAGTGTCGCCTCGTCTGATGTTGAATGGGTAAGTCTCCTGCCTCCCCCCCCCTCCCTCCCTCTCCCTACCCGCCCCTAACCCCCGCCCTGTGCTTGGCTAGGCGGGAAGGTCACTGCTATGATTGTCCATCTGTACTTCGTTGGAGCCAAAACTCAAAAATTCCATCCGATAGCATGGCGGAAATCAATCTGGTGGTACGAGGAACCAGCCAGTCTGCAACCACTAGTGGCCTCCATTAACGTGTGAGGCGGGGAACCAGCCAGTCTCCAACCACTAGTGGCCTCCGTTAAGGTATGGGGCCGGGAACCAGCCAGTCTTCAAACACCAGTGGCACGAGGTGGTGGGTGAGGCGGGGAACTAGCCAGTCTCCAAACACCAGAGGCATGAGGTGGTGGGTGAGGCGGGAAACTAGCCAGTCTCCAAACACCAGAGGCATGCGGTGGTGGGCGAGGCGGGGAACTAGCCAGTTTCTAAACACCAGTGGCATGAGGTGGTGGGTGAGGCGGGGAACTAGCCAGTCTCCAAACACCAGTGGCATGAGGGGGTGGGTGAGGCGGGGAACTAGCCAGTCTCCAAACACCAGAGGCATGCGGTGGTGGGCGAGGCGGGGAACTAGCCAGTTTCTAAACACCAGTGGCATGAGGTGGTGGGTGAGGCGGGGAACTAGCCAGTCTCCAAACACCAGTGGCATGAGGGGGTGAGTGAGGCGGGGAACTAGCCAGTCTCCAAACACCAGTGGCATGAGGGGGTGGGTGAGGCGGGGAACTAGCCAGTCTCCAAACACCAATGGCATGAGGGGGTGAGTGAGGCGGGGAACTAGCCAGTCTCCAAACACCAGAGGCATGCGGTGGTGGGTCAGGCGGGGAACTAGCCAGTCTCCAAACACCAGTGGCATGAGAGGGTGGGTGAGGCGGGGAACTAGACGGTCTCCAAACACCAGAGGCATGAGGTGGTTGGTGAGGTGGGGAAATAGCCAGTCTCCAAACACCAGTGGCATGAGGGGATGGATGAGGCGGGGAACTAGCCAGACTCCAAACACCAGTGGCATGAGGGGGTGGGTGAGGCGGGGAACTAGCCAGTCTCCAAACACCAGTGGCATGAGGGGGTGGGTGAGGCGGGGAACTAGCCAGTCTCCAAACACAAGTGGCATGAGGTGGTTGGTGAGGTGGGGAACTAGCCAGTCTCCAAACACCAGTGGCATGAGGAGGTGGGGGAGGCGGGGAACTAGCCAGTCTCCAAACACCAGTGGCATGAGGTGGTTTGTGAGGTGGGGAACTAGCCAGTCTCCAAACACCAGTGGCATGAGGGGGTGGGTCAGGCGGGGAACTAGCCAGTCTCCAAACACCAGAGGCATGAGGGGGTGGGTGAGGCGGGGAACTAGCCAGTCTCCAAACACCAGTGGCATGAGGTGGTTGGTGAGGTGGGGAACTAGCCAGTCTCCAAACACCAGTGGCATGAGGGGGTGGGTGAGGCGGGGAACTAGCCAGTCTCCAAACACCAGAGGCATGCGGTGGTGGGTCAGGCGGGGAACTAGCCAGTCTCCAAACACCAGTGGCATGAGGGGGTGGGTGAGGCGGGGAACTAGCCAGTCTCCAAACACCAGAGGCATGCGGTGGTGGGTCAGGCGGGGAACTAGCCAGTCTCCAAACACCAGTGGCATGAGGTGGTGGGTGTGGCGGGGAACCAGCCAGTCTCCAAACACCAGTGGCATGAGGTGGTGGGTGAGGCGGGGAACTAGCCAGTCTCCAAAGACCAGTGGCATGAGGGGGTGGGTGAGGCGGGGAACTAGCCAGTCTCCAAACACCAGAGGCATGCGGTGGTGGGTCAGGCGGGGAACTAGCCAGTCTCCAAACACCAGTGGCATGAGGGGGTGGGTGAGGCGGGGAACTAGCCAGTCTCCAAACACCAGAGGCATGCGGTGGTGGGTCAGACGGGGAACTAGCCAGTCTCCAAACACCAGTGGCATGAGGTGGTGGGTGTGGCGGGGAACCAGCCAGTCTCCAAACACCAGTGGCATGAGGGGATGGGTGAGGCGGGGAACTAGCCAGTCTCCAAACACCAGTGGCATGAGGGGTGGGTGAGGCGGGGAACTAGCCAGTCTCCAAACACCAGAGGCATGAGGTGGTGGGTAAGGCGGGGAACTAGCCAGTCTCCAAACACCAGTGGCATGAGGTGGTGGGTGAGGCGGGGAACTAGCCAGTCTCCAAACACCAGTGGCATGAGGTGGTGGGTGAGGCGGGGAACTAGCCAGTCTCCAAACACCAGTGGCATGAGGGGGTGGGTGAGGCGGGGAACTAGCCAGTCTCCAAACACAAGTGGCATGAGGTGGTTGGTGAGGTGGGGAACTAGCCAGTCTCCAAACACCAGTGGCATGAGGAGGTGGGGGAGGCGGGGAACTAGCCAGTCTCCAAACACCAGTGGCATGAGGTGGTTTGTGAGGTGGGGAACTAGCCAGTCTCCAAACACCAGTGGCATGAGGGGGTGGGTCAGGCGGGGAACTAGCCAGTCTCCAAACACCAGAGGCATGAGGGGGTGGGTGAGGCGGGGAACTAGCCAGTCTCCAAACACCAGTGGCATGAGGTGGTTGGCGAGGTGGGGAACTAGCCAGTCTCCAAACACCAGTGGCATGAGGGGGTGGGTGAGGCGGGGAACTAGCCAGTCTCCAAACACCAGAGGCATGCGGTGGTGGGTCAGGCGGGGAACTAGCCAGTCTCCAAACACCAGTGGCATGAGGGGGTGGGTGAGGCGGGGAACTAGCCAGTCTCCAAACACCAGAGGCATGCGGTGGTGGGTCAGGCGGGGAACTAGCCAGTCTCCAAACACCAGTGGCATGAGGTGGTGGGTGTGGCGGGGAACCGGCCAGTCTCCAAACACCAGTGGCATGAGGTGGTGGGTGAGGCGGGGAACTAGCCAGTCTCCAAACACCAGTGGCATGAGGGGGTGGGTGAGGCGGGGAACTAGCCAGTCTCCAAACACCAGAGGCATGCGGTGGTGGGTCAGGCGGGGAACTAGCCAGTCTCCAAACACCAGTAGCATGAGGGGGTGGGTGAGGCGGGGAACTAGCCAGTCTCCAAACACCAGAGGCATGCGGTGGTGGGTCAGACGGGGAACTAGCCAGTCTCCAAACACCAGTGGCATGAGGTGGTGGGTGTGGCGGGGAACCAGCCAGTCTCCAAACACCAGTGGCATGAGGGGATGGGTGAGGCGGGGAACTAGCCAGTCTCCAAACACCAGAGGCATGAGGTGGTGGGTGAGGCGGGGAACTAGCCAGTCTCCAAACACCAGTGGCATGAGGTGGTGGGTGAGGCGGGGAACTAGCCAGTCTCCAAACACCAGTGGCATGAGGTGGTGGGTGAGGCGGGGAACTAGCCAGTCTCCAAACACCAGTGGCATGAGGTGGTGGGTGTGGCGGGGAACTAGCCAGTCTCCAAACACCAGTGGCATGAGGGGATGGGTGAGGCGGGGAACTAGCCAGTCTCCAAACACCAGTGGCATGAGGTGGTGGGTCAGGCGGGGAACTAGCCAGTCTCCAAACACCAGTGGCATGAGGTGGTTGGTGAGGCGGGGAACTAGCCAGTCTCCAAACACCAGTGGCATGAGGTGGTGAGTGTGGCGGGGAACTAGCCAGTCTCCAAACACCAGTGGCATGAGGGGATGGGTGAGGCGGGGAACTAGCCAGTCTCCAAACACCAGTGGCAGGAGGTGGTGGGTGAGGCGGGGAACTAGCCAGTCTCCAAACACCAGTGGCATGAGGTAGTGGGTGTGGCGGGGAACTAGCCAGTCTCCAAACACCAGTGGCATGAGGTGATGGGTGAGGCGGGGAACTAGCCAGTCTCCAAACACCAGTGGCATGAGGTGGTGGGTCAGGCGGGGAACTAGCCAGTCTCCAAACACCAGAGGCATGAGGTGGTGGGTGAGGCGGGGAACTAGCCAGTCTCCAAACACCAGTGGCATGAGGGGATGGCTGAGGCGGGGAACTAGCCAGTCTCCAAACACCAGTGGCATGAGGTGGTGGGTGAGGCGGAGAACTAGCCAGTCTCCAAACACCAGTGGCAAGAGGTGGTGGGGGTGGCGGGGAACTAGCTAGTCTCCAAACACCAGAGGCATGAGGTGATGGGTGAGGCGGGGAACTAGCCAGTCTCCAAACACCAGAGGCATGAGGTGGTGGGTGAGGCGGGGAACTAGCCAGTCTTGAAACACCAGTGGCATGAGGGGGTGGGTGAGGCGGGGAACTAGCCAGTCTCCAAACACCAGAGGCATGAGGTGGTGGGTGAGGCGGGGAACTAGCCAGTCTCCAAACACTAGTGGCATGAGGGGGTGGGTGAGGCGGGGAACTAGCCAGTCTCCAAACACCAGTGGCATGAGGGGGTGGGTGAGGCGGGGAACTAGCCAGTCTCCAAACACCAGAGGCATGCGGTGGTGGGCGAGGCGGGGAACTAGCCTGTCTCTAAACACCAGTGGCATGAGGTGGTGGGTGAGGCGGGGAACTAGCCAGTCTCTAAACACCAGTGGCATGAGGGGGTGGGTGAGGCGGGGAACTAGCCAGTCTCCAAACATCAGTGGCATGAGGGGGTGGGCGAGGCGGGGAACTAGCCAGTCTCCAAACATCAGTGGCATGAGGGGGTGGGTGAGGCGGGGAACTAGCCAGTCTCTAAACACCAGTGGCATGAGGGGGTGGGTGAGGCGGGGAACTAGCCAGTCTCCAAACATCAGTGGCATGAGGTGGTGGGTGAGGCGGGGAACTAGCCAGTCTCCAAACATCAGTGGCATGAGGGGGTGGGCGAGGCGGGGAACTAGCCAGTCTCCAAACACCAATGGCATGAGGGGGTGGGTGAGGCGGGGAACTAGCCAGTCTCCAAACACCAGTGGCATGAGGTGGTTGGTGAGGTGGGGAACTAGCCAGTCTCCAAACACCAGTGGCATGAGGGGATGGGTGAGGCGGGGAACTAGCCAGACTCCAAACACCAGTGGCATGAGGGGGTGGGTGAGGCGGGAAACTAGCCAGTCTCCACACACCAGTGGCATGAGGGGATGGGTGAGGCGGGGAACTAGCCAGTCTCCAAACACCAGTGGCATGAGGTGGTTGGTGAGGTGGGGAACTAGCCAGTCTCCAAACACCAGTGGCATGAGGGGGTGGGTGAGGCGGGGAACTAGCCAGTCTCCAAACACCAGTGGCATGAGGTGGTTGGTGAGGTGGGGAACTAGCCAGTCTCCAAACACCAGTGGCATGAGGGGGTGGGTGAGGCGGGGAACTAGCCAGTCTCCAAACACCAGTGGCATGAGGGGGTGGGTGAGGCGGGGAACTAGCCAGTCTCCAAACACCAGTTGCATGAGGTGGTTGGTGAGGTGGGGAACTAACCAGTCTCCAAACACCAGTGGCATGAGGGGTTGGGTGAGGCGGGGAACTAGCCAGTCTCCAAACACCAGTGGCATGAGGTGGTGGGTCAGGCGGGGAACTAGCCAGTCTCCAAACACCAGAGGCATGAGGTGGTGGGTGAGGCGGGGAACTAGCCAGTCTCCAAACACCAGTGGCATGAGGGGATGGCTGAGGCGGGGAACTAGCCAGTCTCCAAACACCAGTGGCATGAGGTGGTGGGTGAGGCGGAGAACTAGCCAGTCTCCAAACACCAGTGGCAAGAGGTGGTGGGGGTGGCGGGGAACTAGCTAGTCTCCAAACACCAGAGGCATGAGGTGATGGGTGAGGCGGGGAACTAGCCAGTCTCCAAACACCAGAGGCATGAGGTGGTGGGTGAGGCGGGGAACTAGCCAGTCTTGAAACACCAGTGGCATGAGGGGGTGGGTGAGGCGGGGAACTAGCCAGTCTCCAAACACCAGAGGCATGAGGTGGTGGGTGAGGCGGGGAACTAGCCAGTCTCCAAACACTAGTGGCATGAGGGGGTGGGTGAGGCGGGGAACTAGCCAGTCTCCAAACACCAGTGGCATGAGGGGTTGGGTGAGGCGGGGAACTAGCCAGTCTCCAAACACCAGAGGCATGCGGTGGTGGGCGAGGCGGGGAACTAGCCTGTCTCTAAACACCAGTGGCATGAGGTGGTGGGTGAGGCGGGGAACTAGCCAGTCTCTAAACACCAGTGGCATGAGGGGGTGGGTGAGGCGGGGAACTAGCCAGTCTCCAAACACCAGTGGCATGAGGTGGTTGGTGAGGTGGGGAACTAGCCAGTCTCCAAACACCAGTAGCATGAGGGGGTGGGTGAGGCGGGGAACTAGCCAGTCTCCAAACACCAGTGGCATGAGGGGGTGGGTGAGGCGGGGAACTAGCCAGTCTCCAAACACCAGTAGCATGAGGTGGTTGGTGAGGTGGGGAACTAACCAGTCTCCAAACACCAGTGGCATGAGGGGTTGGGTGAGGCGGGGAACTAGCCAGTCTCCAAACACCAGTGGCATGAGGTGGTGGGTGTGGCGGGGAACTAGCCAGTCTCCAAACACCAGTGGCCTGAGGGGATGGGTGAGGCGGGGAACTAGCCAGTCTCCAAACACCAGTGGCATGAGGTGGTGGGTGTGGCGGGGAACTAGCCAGTCTCCAAACACCAGTGGCATGAGGGGGTGGGTGAGGCGGGGAACTAGCCAGTCTCCAAACACCAGAGGCATGAGGTGGTGTGTGAGGCGGGGAACTAGCCAGTCTCCAAACACCAGTGGCATGAGGTGGTGGGTGTGGCCGGGAACTAGCCAGTCTCCAAACACCAGAGGCATGAGGTGGTGGGTGAGGCGGGGAGCTAGCCAGTCTCCAAACACCAGAGGCATGCGGTGGTGGGTGAGGCGGGAAACTAGCCAGGCTCCAAACAACAGTGGCATGCGGTGGTGGGTGAGGCGAGGAACTAGCCAGGCTCCAAACACCAGTGGCATGAGGTGGTGGGTGAGGCGGGGAACTAGGCAGTCTCCAAACACCAGTGGCATGAGGTGGTGGGTGTGGCGGGGAACTAGCCAGTCTCCAAACACCAGTGGCATGAGGGGGTGGGTGAGGCGGGAAACTAGCCAGTCTCCAAACACCAGTGGCATGAGGGGGTGGGTGAGGCCGGGAACTAGCCAGTCTCCAAACACCAGTGGCATGAGGTGGTTGGTGAGGTGGGGAACTAGCCAGTCTCCAAACACCAGTGGCATGAGGGGGTGGGTGAGGCGGGGAACTAGCCAGTCTCCAAACACCAGTGGCATGAGGTGGTTGGTGAGGTGGGGAACTAGCCAGTCTCCAAACACCAGTGGCATGAGGAGATGGGTGAGGCGGGGAACTAGCCAGACTCCAAACACCAGTGGCATGAGGGGGTGGGTGAGGCGGGAAACTAGCCAGTCTCCAAACACCAGTGGCATGAGGGGGTGGGTGAGGCGGGGAACTAGCCAGTCTCCAAACACCAGTGGCATGAGGGGGTGGGTGAGGTGGGGAACTAGCCAGTCTCCAAACACCAGTGGCATGAGATGGTTGGTGAGGTGGGGCACTAGCCAGTCTCCAAACACCAGTGGCATGAGGGGGTGGGTGAGGCGGGGAACTAGCCAGTCTCCAAACACCAGTGGCATGAGGGGGTGGGTGAGGCGGGGAACTAGCCAGTCTCCAAACACCAGTGGCATGAGGGGGTGGGTGAGGTGGGGAACTAGCCAGTCTCCAAACACCAGTGGCATGAGGTGGTTGGTGAGGTGGGGAACTAGCCAGTCTCCAAACACCAGTGGCATGAGGGGGTGGGTGAGGCGGGGAACTAGCCAGTCTCCAAACACCAGTGGCATGAGGTGGTTGGTGAGGTGGGGAACTAGCCAGTCTCCAAACACCAGTGGAATGAGGGGGTGGGTGAGGCGGGGAACTAGCCAGTCTCCAAACACCAGTGGCATGAGGGGGTGGGTGAGGCGGGGAACTAGCCAGTCTCCAAACACCAGTGGCATGAGGTGGTTGGTGAGGTGGGGAACTAACCAGTCTCCAAACACCAGTGGCATGAGGGGGTGGGTGAGGCGGGGAACTAGCCAGTCTCCAAACACCAGTGGCATGAGGTGGTGGGTGTGGCGGGGAACTAGCCAGTCTCCAAACACCAGTGGCCTGAGGGGATGGGTGAGGCGGGGAACTAGCCAGGCTCCAAACACCAGTGGCATGAGGTGGTGGGTGTGGCGGGGAACTAGCCAGTCTCCAAACACCAGTGGCATGAGGGGGTTGGTGAGGCGGGGAACTAGCCAGTCTCCAAACACCAGAGGCATGAGGTGGTGTGTGAGGCGGGGAACTAGCCAGTCTCCAAACACCAGTGGCATGAGGTGGTGGGTGTGGCCGGGAACTAGCCAGTCTCCAAACACCAGAGGCATGCGGTGGTGGGTGAGGCGGGGAACTAGCCAGGCTCCAAACAACAGTGGCATGCGGTGGTGGGTGAGGCGAGGAACTAGCCAGGCTCCAAACACCAGTGGCATGAGGTGGTGGGTGAGGTGGGGAACTAGCCAGTCTCCAAACACCAGTGGCATGAGGTGGTGGGTGTGGCGGGGAACTAGCCAGTCTCCAAACACCAGTGGCATGAGGGGATGGGTGAGGCGGGGAACTAGCCAGTCTCCAAACACCAGTGGCATGAGGGGGTGGGTCAGGCGGGGAACTAGCCAGTCTCCAAACACCAGTGGCATGAGGTGGTGGTTGTGGCGGGGAACTAGCCAGTCTCCAAACACCAGTGGCATGAGGTGGTGGGTGTGGCGGGGAACTAGCCAGTCTCCAAACACCAGTGGCATGAGGGGATGGGTGAGGCGGGGAACTAGCCAGTCTCCAAACACCAGTGGCATGAGGGGGTGGGTCAGGCGGGGAACTAGCCAGTCTCCAAACACCAGTGGCATGAGGTGGTGGGTGTGGCGGGGAACTTGCCAGTCTACAAACACCAGTGGCATGAGGGGATGGGTGAGGCGGGGAACTAGCCAGTCTCCAAACACCAGTGGCATGAGGTGGTGGGTCAGGCGGGGAACTAGCCAGTCTCCAAACACCAGTGGCATGAGGTGGTGGGTGAGGCGGGGAACTAGCCAGTCTCCAAACACCAGTGGCATGAGGTGGTGGGTGTGGCGGGGAACTAGCCAGTCTCCAAACGCCAGTGGCATGAGGGGATGGGTGAGGCGGGGAACTAGCCAGTCTCCAAACACCAGTGGCATGAGGTGGTGGGTCAGGCGGGGAACTAGCCAGTCTCCAAACACCAGTGGCATGAGGTGGTGGATCAGGCGGGGAACTAGCCAGTCTCCAAACACCAGTGGCATGAGGTGGTGGGTGTGGCGGGGAACTAGCCAGTCTCCAAACGCCAGTGGCATGAGGGGATGGGTGAGGCGGGGAACTAGCCAGTCTCCAAACACCAGTGGCATGAGGTGGTGGGTCAGGCGGGGAACTAGCCAGTCTCCAAACACCAGTGGCATGAGGTGATGGGTGAGGCGGGGAACTAGCCAGTCTCCAAACACCAGTGGCATGAGGTGGTGGGTGTGGCGGGGAACTAGCCAGTCTCCAAACACCAGTGGCATGAGGGGATGGGTGAGGCGGGGAACTAGCCAGTCTCCAAACACCAGTGGCATGAGGTGGTGGGTGTGGCGGAGAACTAGCCAGTCTCCAAACACCAGTGGCATGAGGTGGTGGGTCAGGCGGGGAACTAGCCAGTCTCCAAACACCAGTGGCATGAGGTGGTGGGTGAGGCGAGGAACTAGCCAGTCTCCAAACACCAGAGGCATGCGGTGGTGGGTGAGGCGGGGAACTAGCCAGTCTCCAAACACCAGTGGCATGAGGTGGTGGGTGTGGCGGGGAACTAGCCAGTCTCCAAACACCAGAGGCATGAGGTGGTGGGTGAGGCGGGGAACTAGCCAGTCTCCAAACACCAGAGGCATGCGGTGGTGGGTGAGGCGGGGAACTAGCCAGGCTCCAAACAACAGTGGCATGCGGTGGTGGGTGAGGCGGGGAACTAGCCAGGCTCCAAACACCAGTGGCATGAGGTGGTGGCTGAGGCAGGGAACTAGACAGCCAGAACTCTTCGCTTTTCGACGCTATTCGGATGTACGTCACTTTGCGAACAAAGTATCCTCCAATATTACTAGACCATATGCCAACCGCTCTTGTGTTTAGGTGAAAGTATATATATATACACCAACGGGTGCATAGCCATTAAAAACATTGACGTCTCTTCAGCACCGACAAGCAAGTGTGTGCTTAGGGTAAGAGATCTACACGCATCCTGTTGCCATCCTATTAACTCCAGAAATTCCGCCTGCCCCGGGGGACCACACCCCACCCAATATCTCACCCCACCCTACCCCACCCTACCCCACCCCACCCCACCCTCACGTCAGATGCAACTAGCTGTCGATCAAATCTCTAGGGCAGGCACCATTTCAGGAGGTACCCAGACAATTGTATCGCTCGGTCAGACGGCTGTTAGTGTCAGTTACATGTTGTTTTGAGAACAATCAGCGAGAAATCCCCTCAGGCGAAATGAGTTTCGCGGGGGGTCCCGGGTGGGGTGTCGATGACGAGTCCTATAGAGTGCTTCGCAGTCGTCATCCAGTCCGCCATTAGTAGTCTCCCCAGGGGGTATTTTCGTGATTAAGCATATTTTGCGATAGTTACATGTATCCTTTTTTTCTAATATGTGAAGTTAGTGAGACGTTGGTACGTCGTGGTGAATGCGGAGAGGTTACTGCCCGTGACGCCATGGTTAATGCTGAGACGTTACAGCGCGTGACACCGTGGTGAATGTTGTGACATTACTGCGCGTGACATCGTGGTGAATGCTGAGACGTTACTGCGCGTGGACACCGTGGTGAATGTTGTGACGTTAGTGCGCGTGATACTGTTGCGAATAGTGTGACGTACTTACCCGCGCCGTCTTGACCAATTTCCCGCCCAGGTTGTCACGTAGTCAAGTCGAAGCATGCACGCAGCTAGCCAGCGGTGGCTAGCAGCGACTCTGCGATTGTCGCAACCGATTCCACTCGTAACCCAGATTAGAAAACTAAACCCCATTTTTGTTTAAATCTCCCGCTATCAATCTCGGTATTGAATCGAGCCCAATGGTTTTTACCGACTGCGGTAGCCAAGCGCAGGGCAAAGGTGGCGGGGAGAGCTTTAACAACTGTCAAACCAGTGGAAGGTTTTAGCAACTGTCAAACGAACGGAAGTTTTTAACAACTGTCAAAACCAGAAGATCAAACCGCGTCATGAGAGGACGCTTCCGGACTGAGTGAGGGTGACCCCTAGCGTCCCATAAACATGCGGGCGGCTACGCATCACGTGACCTATCGGTGCAGTCCAATCAGAGGCAACGGGGCATCATGGAGAGTAGCGCCCCCTGGTGGTGGAATCAGTCTCTCGGGTCAGATACGTTAAGGTCAAGTGTCGTTAAGTGGGGTTTACCGACCACCCACGTTCCCCTTCCTCCATACCCGCCTCCTCTCCCCCTCTCCTCCCAACCCCTTGTCCCTCCCCCTCCGCCCCCCCCCCTCCCCCTCCTCTACAACTCTCCCTGCCACTCCCCACCCCTTGTCCCTCCCCCTCCCCCCATGAGCACCCCCTGGTATATGTGGTGTTTGGGGGTTGGGTGTCCATGGAAATGCACTGGCCTGGGGGGAAATAAACGACCACTGGCGCCCTCTATATTTTGCAACATGATCAGACGCGCGTCACTTCCGGGGTAACGCAGACGTTATTCTCCTTCCAAGATGGCGAACGCAGACACTGACGCAGACGCTGAAGCAGACGCTGACGCAGACACGGACGCTGACGCAGACGCTGACGCAGACGACAGAAAAAAGAGATATAAAATATGACGAATTTGGATTCGCGCTTCGCTGGTTATAGCCTCGGCAACGCTTGCCGTCGGGTAGCTCGCTTGTTTTAAAACTGAACATAAATGTTCTCGCGGTTGAGAGGAAGAATTCACTAGCTGATTAATGGTGTAGGTGAAGTGAGGCTCTCTGGCCCACCTTTTCACATCAAAGACCGCAGCTCAGTGCTGTCTGAGAGTGGTCTTAGCCGCAGCCGTCAACCTCAATATACGACCATATACTTTTACTGGCGGACAGGATGGACAGTCCAACTTACTACATGTGAGCGGCTTATTGCAAACCAGGGCAAAGCAGACCTACTTGCAATATACACTTTATTATATATATTATATATATAATGTATACATTATAGAGATAATAATACCGCTTCGTGTCCATGGTTTCAAGCAACCTCACAGGCTGCAGGCGTGATGGCGTGAGAGCGCGGTGGGTGCAGAGTTAGGGCAGGTGAGATCTGATGGCGGGGTGTGGGAATGGCACAAGCAACCTCACAGGCAGCAGGCGTGATGGCGTGAGAGCGCGGTGGGTGCAGAGGCTGGTGAGATGTGATGGCGGGGTGTGGGAATGGCACAAGCAACCTCACAGGCTGCAGACGTGATGGCGTGATGGCGTGAGAGCGCGGTGGGTGCAGAGGTTGGTGAGATGTGATGGCGGGGTGTGGGAATGGCACAAGCAACCTCACAGGCTGCAGACGTGATGGCGTGAGAGCGCGGTGGATGCAGAGTTAGGGCTGGTGAGATCTGATGGCCGGGTGTGGGAATGGCACAAGCAACCTCACAGGCAGCATGCGTGATGGCGTGAGAGCGCGGTGGGTGCAGAGTTAGGGCTGGTGAGATCTGATGGCGGGGTGTGGGAATGGCACAAGCAACCTCACAGGCAGCAGGCGTGATGGCATGAGAGCGCGGTGGGTGCTGAGGTTGGTGAGATCTGATGGCGGGGTGTGGGAATGGCACAAGCAACTTCACAGGCTGCAGACGTGATGGCGTGAGAGCGCGGTGGGTGCAGAGTTAGGGCTGGTGAGATCTGATGGCCGGGTATGGGAATGGCACAAGCAACCTCACAGGCAGCAGGCGTGATGGCGTGAGAGCGCGGTGGGTGCAGAGGTTGGTGAGATCTGATGGCGGGGTGTGGGAATGGCACAAGCAACCTCACAGGCTGCAGACCTGATGGCGTGAGAGCGCGGTGGGTGCAGAGTTAGGGCTGGTGAGATCTGATGGCCGGGTGTGGGAATGGCACAAGCAACCTCACAGGCAGCAGGCGTGATGGCGTGAGAGCGCGGTGGGTGCAGAGATTGGTGAGATCTGATGGCGGGGTGTGGGAATGGCACAAGCAAACTCACAGGCTGCAGGCGTGATGGCGTGAGAGCGCGGTGGGTGCAGAGGTTGGTGAGATCTGATGGCGGGGTGTGGGAATGGCACAAGCAACCTCACAGGCAGCAGGCGTGATGGCGTGAGAGCGCGGTGGGTGCAGAGTTAGGGCAGGTGAGATCTGATGGCGGGATGTGGGAATGGCACAAGCAACCTCACAGGCAGCAGGCGTGATGGCGTGAGAGCGCGGTGGGTGCAGAGTTAGGGCAGGTGAGATCTGATGGCGGGGTGTGGGAATGGCACAAGCAACCTTACAGACTGCAGGCGTGATGGCATGAGAGCGCGGTGGGTGCAGAGGTTGGTGAGCTCTGATGGCGGGCTCTAGGGATGGCACAAGCAAACTCACAGGCTGCAGGCGTGATTGCATGACAGCGCGGTGGGTGCTGAGGTTGGTGAGCTCTGAGGGCGGGGTGTGGGAATGGCACAAGCAACCTCACAGGCAGCAGGCGTGATGGCGTGAGAGCGCGGTGGGTGCAGAGTTAGGGCAGGTGAGATCTGATGGCGGGGTGTGGGAATGGCACAAGCAACCTCACAGACTGCAGGCGTGATGGCGTGAGAGCGCGGTGGGTGCAGAGTTAGGGCAGGTGAGATCTGATGGCGGGGTGTGGGAATGGCACAAGCAACCTCACAGGCTGCACGCGTGATGGCGTGAGAGCGCGGTGGGTGCAGAGTTAGGGCAGGTGAGATCTGATGGCGGGGTGTGGGAATGGCACAAGCAACCTCACAGGCAGCAGGCGTGATGGCGTGAGAGCGCGGTGGGTGCAGAGTTAGGGCTGGTGAGATCCGATGGCGGGGTGTGGGAATGGCACAAGCAACCTCACAGGCAGCAGGCGTGATGGCGTGAGAGCGCGGTGGGTGCAGAGTTAGGGCTGGTGAGATCTGATGGCCGGGTGTGGGAATGGCACAAGCAACCTCACAGGCAGCAGGCGTGATGGCGTGAGAGCGCGGTGGGTGCAGAGTTAGGGCAGGTGAGATCTGATGGCGGGATGTGGGAATGGCACAAGCAACCTCACAGGCAGCAGGCGTGATGGCGTGAGAGCGCGGTGGGTGCAGAGTTAGGGCAGGTGAGATCTGATGGCGGGGTGTGGGAATGGCACAAGCAACCTCACAGACTGCAGGCGTGATGGCATGAGAGCGCGGTGGGTGCAGAGGTTGGTGAGCTCTGATGGCGGGCTCTAGGGATGGCACAAGCAAACTCACAGGCTGCAGGCGTGATTGCATGACAGCGCGGTGGGTGCTGAGTTTGGTGAGCTCTGATGGCGGGGTGTGGGAATGGCACAAGCAACCTTACAGACTGCAGGCGTGATGGCATGAGAGCGCGGTGGGTGCAGAGGTTGGTGAGCTCTGATGGCGGGCTCTAGGGATGGCACAAGCAAACTCACAGGCTGCAGGCGTGATTGCATGACAGCGCGGTGGGTGCTGAGGTTGGTGAGCTCTGAGGGCGGGGTGTGGGAATGGCACAAGCAACCTCACAGGCAGCAGGCGTGATGGCGTGAGAGCGCGGTGGGTGCAGAGTTAGGGCTGGTGAGATCTCATGGCGGGGTGTGGGAATGGCACAAGCAACCTCACAGGCAGCAGGCGTGATGGCGTGAGAGCGCGGTGGGTGCAGAGTTAGGGCTGGTGAGATCCGATGGCGGGGTGTGGGAATGGCACAAGCAACCTCACAGGCAGCATGCGTGATGGCGTGAGAGCGCGGTGGGTGCAGAGTTAGGGCAGGTGAGATCTGATGGCGGGGTGTGGGAATGGCACAAGCAACCTCACAGACTGCAGGCGTGATGGCGTGAGAGCGCGGTGGGTGCAGAGTTAGGGCAGGTGAGATCTGATGGCGGGGTGTGGGAATGGCACAAGCAACCTCACAGGCTGCACGCGTGATGGCGTGAGAGCGCGGTGGGTGCAGAGTTAGGGCAGGTGAGATCTGATGGCGGGGTGTGGGAATGGCACAAGCAACCTCACAGGCAGCAGGCGTGATGGCGTGAGAGCGCGGTGGGTGCAGAGTTAGGGCTGGTGAGATCCGATGGCGGGGTGTGGGAATGGCACAAGCAACCTCACAGACACCACATCACCGACTTCGCAAGGGACGGATAAGCGGCAGCTGCAAATGTTTACAGGAACATTTTCCAATTTCGTTTCTCTATTTTGTAGCCTCGTTATAGGCATTATTAAAAATTGGTCCCCGCGGATGCTATGCAAAGACAGTTCATTATCCACCATGTGAGTTTTGTCTCACAGCAAGTTAATTTCCGGTCATGCTAGACACGTTTTCCTAACTCTACCCATCCACGTATACCGTCTTAAAGTCGCCTGTCTGACGGCACTTGGATCGGTGGTTCGAGCCCCGCTATGCTCATGTCTGTGTGGCCGCAGGATAAAGATCCCTTCGCAGAGAGTAGGGGGTTACCCCGGGGACATGGCTCCGCTCTACCCTTCTTTCTCTGATTGACGCGATATGACCAGAATTAGTTTAAGGCGTCCTAAATATACAACCAACCAACCAATGCCATCCCCAAACCCCGCCATAACATATCACCACCCCTACCTCTAGGCACACCAGACACCCACTGCAGCACGCCTGTAGAATGCAAGGCGGCTGCTTGAAGCCATGGATGCCACATAGTGGTGACGATAACTGGTTATTTCGAGAATATGAAATATAGCTTTTATGGAGAGGGACAAAGGGAAGAGAAAAAGGGAGAGAGACCGGAAGACTTCAATTACTATGTAACATTATGTTTTCATTTAACATCTAACATGACTTTAACGGCATTGGGGAAATTCTCCAGTATTTATTATTAAAGTATCATGTTAATGCCTTAGATACCTTAATCGCGGTACGTTGGCAGTTTTCACATGTCCCTGTAGTTCACTAAAGGAGAATTAGAACAAGGACGGCCTATCGTGAACAAAGTGAGAGCGGATTTTCACGTGTCCAGCCATTTGTTCTAGCATACTTAGAAGTTCAGATACATCCATATATTTAAGGCTTAAAAATGTTATGTTTGAACTGAGTTGCACATGCCCATACAGTGGCATTTCATAACATCAAATGTATGTGCTCAATGCTCAATTGTGTTCCTTATGATTAGTATTTTCAGCAAAGTACTACATCCTGTAAATATATTGAATGCATATGTATAATGTATAACAGTTACAGGCTACCACTTATAACATAGACACTTACGAAGAAACAGTTTAGGGAAGTAGAATTACACGTGGTAGGCCACGATGTAATATTAACGGTCAATATTATGTAAGTCTTCGCCCATTCTACAGAATATGAACAATTCGATTCTCGGGGAGCCGTTTTATCAGTTGCTACTCGTGTACATCATCCATATCAAAACGAGGCTGCACGATTAACGTTGGAACCGTCAACTACCTTGCGGGTTAATGTTCGCAGCGGGATGGTTAAACGGCGACACAGGCATTTTTGAAAAATCGACATTTAAAATTGACCCCCAAATTCAGATACCTTTAGAATAGTCTGAAAAAGCATCATCGACACAGAATTGGAAAAAAAACGAGGCTGAACTGAACCAAGGAAAGATACTGAACCAAAATCGACACGGAACGTCGTGACAAAATCATTCGACAGTGAGAATTTTGAAAAATCGACACTGGTCACTGGAACCCCTTTCCAGACTCCTATAGTAGGCCCCCTCGGAGATAATCGAGAATAACGAGATAATCGAGAATAACGAGATAATCGAGAATACCGAGGTAGTCGAGAATACCGAGGTAATCGAGAATAACGAGGTAATCGAGAATACCGAGGTAATCGAGAATACCGAGGTAATCAAGAATACCGAGGTAATCGAGAATACCGAGGTAATCGAGAATACCGAGGTAATCGAGAATAACGAGGTAATCGAGAATACCGAGGTAATCGAGAATAACGAGGTAATCGAGAATAACGAGGTAATCGAGAATAACGAGATAATCGAGAATACCGAGGTAATCGAGAATACCGAGGTAATCGAGAATACCGAGGTAATCGAGAATACCGAGGTAATCGAGAATAACGAGGTAATCGAGAATACCGAGGTAATCGAGAATACCGAGGTAATCGAGAATACCGAGGTAATCGAGAATAACGAGGTAATCGAGAATACCGAGGTAATCGAGAATAACGAGATAATCGAGAATACCGAGGTAATCGAGAATAACGAGATAATCGAGAATACCGAGGTAATCGAGAATAACGAGATAATCGAGAATAACGAGATAATCGAGAATAACGAGATAATCGAGAATACCGAGGTAATCGAGAATAACGAGATAATCGCATGTGACCCTTACAACCACATGTAAAGCAGAGATAATCGAGAATTATAAGTGGTTATAACATGGACGTCACATCTAGACATCTGAACAGCAGCTGACCGCAAGCGAAACAAAACAGCCGCCAGATTAATGCAGCCATTCTCGGAACAAATCGCGTGAATGCAGCCAATGCCATCCAAATGTTTTGCAACCGGACATGACGTCATAACAAACCACATTTACAATTTTGTGCGCTAGCTGACAGTGATGACGGAGTACCAGTAGTCATTTCGTCCGACAACTTTAATGCAGCTTGTGATGTGCCTTAGAGATAGCGCACTGAAGAAGACATGCAGTATGGGGCTTTATTTATGGCCGTAACTGTGAAAGAAAGTAATTCCAAGAAACTGCGGAGGCGGCTTCAGAATGTGGGCCATAGTTCTGCTGTTCGTCGTCCGTCGCACTAATGTTCCGCCATAAAATGCCCCAATGGTTTCCCGAAATTAGGAATCTGTTCATAACTGTTCTAAATACGCATTTCGCCTGTTATCTTCTCGCTGGCTCATTTTCCTTTTGCCGGTTTCATAATTTGGTGCCGCCGAAAACCTACCACGAGACCTCCACGATAAACCATGGCAACGTCTCCCATGCCACCACTTCTGACACCACTTCAGCAGGTGATCATCTTCCTTGTCTGTTACAACCGGACCCCCCAGGGACCCACTATTTACCTCCTGGGCGATATAACGGGTGGGGTGGAGAGCGGGCATGGGGGCCTGTGTGTGTGCGGGTGGGGAGAGTGGGGGGGGGCGTGGATGGGAGTACAATGCGCCCACGGGTAGGGCCCCCCCCCGCCTTCGCCCCGTCGGCCGGCCCCGCCAGCCCGCCCCACCCCACCCTCCTCCCTCTATTAATCTTACCGGGGTCCTGTCGTTGCCGCTTCCCCGGCTCGCTGGCATCGGTTCTGGCAGTTCTTAATTGTCCGTCCGACCACGTCTGAGCCACATTCAACACGCCCCGATACCGCTTAACCGCAGTCTCCTTCACGACATTACCCTTCTGACACGTGACCACCCTAGGGTTGTGCCCGGTCCCCCCGGTCTACCCCCCTACCACGCCCACGCGGCCAGACCCGCCGCACCCTCTTTATTGTAGACACCCCCACCCCCCACGCACCCCATCCCACCCGCACCCCATCCCAACCCCTCCATCTATAACGGCGCCCGCTGCCCTCTCGCCATGGTCCTTGAACAGCCAGTGCCGGCATTGCCCGCCCCCCATCGACCACCAAAAATGACGAAGGGTATCAGCGCGCGTGATGGGGAAATCAATGAGGGTAACAAAGCGACGTTTACCGAAGGGCGCGATTCTGCCTTAGAATTCTCCCTCCCATGCGTGCCCAACCCCTTTTCTTCCCCTACCCCTACCTGACCCCGCCTCCCGCCCCTCCCAACACCCACTCCATCATCACACGCATTGAGAAACCGTCTATAAACTAATGTGTTCCTCACAATATGTGACCAGACGCGGCCCCTACCCGCCAACGCATCCCACCCCATGTCCGCTTCCCAAACCCTACCCCTTAGACCGGAGAACCTCCGGACAACCGGGCAAACGGAAGACCTTTTTGTCTTGATTGGATGTATCAAAGGCTGTCATTGGCCGCCGACCTTGGCGTATCAAGGCCCCCGACCCGCCGTGCTCGGATGAATACTTCACCGGATGTCGTAATTGCTGCCTGAGACCAACCGACAAGTGACCATCAACCGCCCCCCCCCCCCCACACACACACAGACACACCTCCCTCCCTCACCAACCATCTCACTCCTCTCACCCCCCTCACCCCCCAACCGCCACTCTTCCCCACACTCCCGTCCCGCAACGCCGCGCTGTCACTATGGAAACGCGTACGACGCCACACTGATGACGTCATGTACGGTCCGCAGTAAATCAAAGCTAAGTAATTGTATAAAGTGTGAGTGGATCTCTATTTCCGACAGCACAAACATTCTGGAATAAAAAGTAAGAAGGATTGGTTGAATTCGGCAGTTTCTCCCATCAATGTAAATAACTTTTGGGTAATAATACAAAACTCCATTATATTTCACTGTACATGTATATATACGACCAATAATGGATCCAAAAGCATAGAAATACTTGCGATTAACAGAAGTGATATAGGACTAATATAGATTGACAGAAGTAATGAAGCTAATACCTCTTCCAAAGATACAACTCATACGTGTCTCAGGGCGATTGACTATCTATGCCCATTTTGTGCGTTGGGTTGTACTAACGCACGGATTCATTTCGACAATCCGTTATTGGCTTTTCCTGCCACGAGATTTATGGGAATGAAATCTTATTCCTCCAGCGTTCTCGAGACATTGTCGTTCACGGCATTGCGGTCTTTGTGTGCTCACGGCACAGCCCGGACCATCCGGACTCGGGAAGGCGTCCCACGCATCCCATAATACTCCTATAACGCTGCTCTCCAACCGCCGTGTGGCGCCGCACGCATCCCGTGCACGAATTTATCCACCGCTACAATATGGGTCAGGTCAAGTCAGGTCAGGTCATGTAAGGTCAAGTCACACCAGGTCAAGTTAGGCTACCTCCGGTCAAGTACAGGTCAGTAATGGCGGTACTAAAGTACTAAAAATAATTGAGTTGCGTTAATAAGTATACGGCATCTATGGCCTACAATACAGAGCAGGCGGCTGTGTGGTCCAGGCCGTTGAGTCCCATGAGTAAAGAGCATGACAGAGGGAGACAGGGCTGGGTGTTTGACATAAACTTTGAGATAAGGATGCTTGAGTGAACACGCATTTTAAAAGAAAAGGAGCCGATCCATTTAATATCTCTCTACACATAGCTTTTGCTCGTTTTTTTCTTTCCACTTATAGGATTTAGAAAAAAAAAGTAATTTTTCTGGGTCGAGAAATTGAGCTTTTAAAAGCTTGAGCCTCAGATGTGCTTGGCCACATGTGTGGCTATGTGTATACCCGGTCCGCTGGTCCAAGCCCCAGCCCACGGGCTTATTGAGGGATATTCACGTCTATTTCCTGACTAGGACCCTGGACCGGGGGGTCGAGATATCCTTGTTACACTCTCTCACGTCCTTCTCCCTGAACACATTTATCGCGAACAGTCACTTCCGGGCGTTTTATAGCCGCGCACTCCTTTTTCTCACGCCGCGATACGGGACTATAGAATTGCGGTAAAAAGGCCGGACGCGTCGGTGGCCTGGGCGGCAACTGGGGAGTCGGCCGCAGAGATATAATGAAGCGGCTTCCAGGCCACAAAGATCACCTGTTCATCCTCTCCGGCTTTCCACCAGCTATCTATTAGCGGCCCCACAATAGACGAGGAAAGGCGTCCGTCCTTTCTATGTCACTAAAAAACAAGAAAAAACAGGAGCGTACCAGTTGAAGCCGATTCCCCCACCACCTCTGTATCCATACGCCAAACTACCCGCCGCCACCCAATCCACATTCTGACTGTAGACGGCAAACTACCCGCCGCCACCCAATCCACATTCTGACTGTAGACGGCAAACTACCCGCCGCCACCCAATCCACATTCTGACTGTAGACGGCAAACTACCCGCCGCCACCCAATCCACATTCTGACTGTAGACGGCAAACTACCCGCCGCCACCCAATCCACATTCTGACTGTAGACGGCAAACTACCCGCCGCCACCCAATCCACATTCTGACTGTAGACGGCAAACTACCCGCCGCCACCCAATCCACATTCTGACTGTAGACGGCAAACTACCCGCCGCCACCCAATCCACATTCTGACTGTAGACGGCAAACTACCCGCCGCCACCCAATCCACATTCTGACTGTAGACGCCAAACTACCCGCCGCCACCCAATCCACATTCTGACTGTAGACGGCAAACTACCCGCCGCCACCCAATCCACATTCTGACTGTAGACGGCAAACTACCCGCCGCCACCCAATCCACATTCTGACTGTAGACGGCAAACTACCCGCCGCCACCCAATCCACATTCTGACTGTAGACGGCAAACTACCCGCCCCCACCCAATCCACATTCTGACTGTAGACGGCAAACTACCCGCCGCCACCCAATCCACATTCTGACTGTAGACGGCAAACTACCCGCCGCCACCCAATCCACATTCTGACTGTAGACGGCAAACTACCCGCCGCCACCCAATCCACATTCTGACTGTAGACGGCAAACTACCCGCCGCCACCCAATCCACATTCTGACTGTAGACGGCAAACTACCCGCCGCCACCCAATCCACATTCTGACTGTAGACGGCAAACTACCCGCCGCCACCCAATCCACATTCTGACTGTAGACGGCAAACTACCCGCCGCCACCCAATCCACATTCTGACTGTAGACGGCAAACTACCCGCCGCCACCCAATCCACATTCTGACTGTAGACGGCAAACTACCCGCCGCCACCCAATCCACATTCTGACTGTAGACGGCAAACTACCCGCCGCCACCCAATCCACATTCTGACTGTAGACGGCAAACTACCCGCCGCCACCCAATCCACATTCTGACTGTAGACGGCAAACTACCCGCCGCCACCCAATCCACATTCTGACTGTAGACGGCAAACTACCCGCCCCCACCCAATCCACATTCTGACTGTAGACGGCAAACTACCCGCCGCCACCCAATCCACATTCTGACTGTAGACGGCAAACTACCCGCCGCCACCCAATCCACATTCTGACTGTAGACGGCAAACTACCCGCCGCCACCCAATCCACATTCTGACTGTAGACGGCAAACTACCCGCCGCCACCCAATCCACATTCTGACTGTAGACGGCAAACTACCCGCCGCCACCCAATCCACATTCTGACTGTAGACGGCAAACTACCCGCCGCCACCCAATCCACATTCTGACTGTAGACGGCAAACTACCCGCCGCCACCCAATCCACATTCTGACTGTAGACGGCAAACTACCCGCCGCCACCCAATCCACATTCTGACTGTAGACGGCAAACTACCCGCCGCCACCCAATCCACATTCTGACTGTAGACGGCAAACTACCCGCCGCCACCCAATCCACATTCTGACTGTAGACGGCAAACTACCCGCCGCCACCCAATCCACATTCTGACTGTAGACGGCAAACTACCCGCCGCCACCCAATCCACATTCTGACTGTAGACGGCAAACTACCCGCCGCCACCCAATCCACATTCTGACTGTAGACGGCAAACTACCCGCCGCCACCCAATCCACATTCTGACTGTAGACGGCAAACTACCCGCCGCCACCCAATCCACATTCTGACTGTAGACGGCAAACTACCCGCCGCCACCCAATCCACATTCTGACTGTAGACGGCAAACTACCCGCCGCCACCCAATCCACATTCTGACTGTAGACGGCAAACTACCCGCCGCCACCCAATCCACATTCTGACTGTAGACGGCAAACTACCCGCCGCCACCCAATCCACATTCTGACTGTAGACGGCAAACTACCCGCCGCCACCCAATCCACATTCTGACTGTAGACGGCAAACTACCCGCCGCCACCCAATCCACATTCTGACTGTAGACGGCAAACTACCCGCCGCCACCCAATCCACATTCTGACTGTAGACGGCAAACTACCCGCCGCCACCCAATCCACATTCTGACTGTAGACGGCAAACTACCCGCCGCCACCCAATCCACATTCTGACTGTAGACGGCAAACTACCCGCCGCCACCCAATCCACATTCTGACTGTAGACGGCAAACTACCCGCCGCCACCCAATCCACATTCTGACTGTAGACGGCAAACTACCCGCCGCCACCCAATCCACATTCTGACTGTAGACGGCAAACTACTCCCCTCCCCTCCAACCAATCCCCACCATCTTTACCACAGGCAGGGCCTTTACCATATGTTCAATAACAGGACTGGCATAGCCATGGCCTGGCATAGCCATGGCCTGGCATAGTCATGGTTAGCTATGGTCGGGTATAGCCATGGCCTGGCATAGCACTGGTAGGATAGGCCTATAAACATGATCGAGCACCCCAAGTAACAACACGATCCACGAAGTGCCGACCTATTATGGACGACAAAACAATGTCACGTGATGTGCCCATACGTGTCCCCATTGTGGAACATGCGTGAGCGATAATACCTCGACTTAAAGCGACACCGTCAGCGCCGTTAAACACGTGGTATATGACTTTCAACGCTTCACGCGTTATAGAAATTTAGCACCCTTTTATGCAGAGCAACCACCAAGGGATGGGCGGGGACACGAGTTTTGAGGGAGTCGGAAGCTTGTATGACAGCCGGGAGCCCCCGGTTGACTAGGGTTGTGATTGGCGTTATTCTGTATCTTCATTAACCCGCAGTTAATGGTAGGGAACTAGATTATGATGCATGGTGGCGTGCGCTCCCGGCTTAACGGGGGGGCCGACGGAGCTGCTGTCACTGATGGCTCGAGGATCACCGCCTCGCCGGGCTACCTTGCATGGGCAGGAAGTGCACTTTAATTTACGGCCGCAGAAAACTTGATCCAGCCTGGGTGGGATACTTGTATAAAGTGGCTGTTTAGTCGCAGGAGTACCGACAGGCAGGGAGGCAGACAGGCAGCAGCGCCCCAAGCGGGAGTGAGGGGTGGGGCAGGGGAGGCTGAGGGGGAGGGGGGGGGGCGGGGGCGGGAGGTTCGCCGCGATCCACCCGAAAGTGCCTTTTCAACAGCTCGCGAGGGTTCGCTGAATCGCCGGAGGAGGAGGTGGGGAACCAGCCAACGCCCCGGTGAAGAGTGACAAGGCCATTGGCCTTTCACCTGGTATTAAGCAAGGATACTGCTGACAATGCATATGGTGGCTGGATCGTTTAAGGCCTGATCCTTCTCCCCTTTCCCCCTCCCCCTTCCCCCTCCCCCTACCCCCTCCCCCTCCTCTCCCGCCTCCTCCTCCTCCTCAACCCTCTCCGTGTGTGGTGAGGAAGCATACATCAAGGCACTCTCTTGCGTCACCCCCGCACCCCCCCCCCCCCACTCGTCGCCCGCTTTTTTTCACTCCACTGTACACCTCTACCCGATATACATATCGACAGCAAACGCCACCTCCCCCCTCATAGTCCCTCGTGTAACCCCACTCCCCGCCCCTTTCCCAGCCCCCCTCCCCCCCCTCTCCCGTCATGCTCCTCCCCCCTTGTCTACCACACACAACAAACACGTTTACCATCAACAAGCCGATGAGAAGTCGAAAGGAACGGGACTTCTTTCAGCGGCGGAGGGCTATCCGGTGTTGATATTGGAGGTGGTGCGCAGGCGCGATGGCGGCACGTTTCGTCAACAAGCGTTCGACCCCGAAACACGTGTAACTGACCTAGCGGCGAGCCAGGGAACCAAAGACTCCCCGACCGAAGCTTATCTCTGCAAGGTCGGAACACAGGTGTGCTGGGGTCAGACTTACAGGACTTGATTTTGCGCACGTGCAATCACATGCGCAGACGACGCGCTGTGTTTTTTTTTCGCAGGTGGCTCACATTCACATGATGGGTGTGGTGTAACCGACGGCTGCAAACCACGCACAGTCACGATACAAACTACAACACAAGTATCTCAGAATACCGGTGTAAAACAGAGAGCGACATCTACAATCAGAATCAGTGTCCAAATCACCATTTCGACACCCCCAAAGAAAGTAGCAGCTTGTCTTCAGTTGTAAATGGCTCTCCTGGGGTGTAATTTGTGCCGTGTTGTGTAATCCTCCACCCCACCCCTCCCCAAGCAGACACTGCCATTTGAATATGGGTCAAACACATTGCCAATGAAGAAAATGAGACTGACTAACGTATTAACCAACTAAGCATATCACTAAACCAGTCTATCGATCCATTAAAGGCACTATTCCCCTTGTTAATAACATGAGACGTGTCTAAGCAATATACTTACATGCGCCATCTTAGATTTTTTACATTTTAGAATCAAGACTAAAAATATCTCAAAATTATGATGCATATGTTTTATATCTCTGAGAGTCTGTAAAACAACAATTTCAACATAAAACTGCGCGGACGTCCTAGCGAGCCGCGGTTGACATCACATAAAATACCGAACAGCGAACAGGCGCAGGGATATAAATGCCGGCCACCAACTTCTGCTCCGGTGACCAAATTGCTTCACTCCGGATAACCCAAAGTCTTTCAGGATTTAAATTCAAGACAGAATATACTTATTTGACATGGGGAAGCGGTTGGTAATACAAAACATTACAGAATATATTGCTGTAAACCCAGCTTAATGATCCATTAATGACAAGTTACTGGCGAGCCTTAAATACGTTAGAATCGATTGTATTGGTCAACCTGGAGCAGAAGACCATGGATCAGTTTATGGATAACCCCAAGGCTCCAGCCTCCATTGTTGTTCCAATAAAGACCAATTGATATTTGATGTCTTTACCTGATGTGTCTCATAGCCGAGTCTATACAATACTCGAATATGAATGACATTGGGAAGCCACCCTAGCTTAGTGGGTTAGCAGCCTCAATTACAGATCAACAGGTCGAGGGTTCGCGCCCTGGTACCTGGTATCTGGCAGGCGCGGATCCAAGGGGGGGTCACAAAGGTCGTGTGACATCCCCCCCCCCTTTCTAGATAGTCGGGGGTCACATGTTATTGCTGTTGCTTTCGGCAAATGCATTGTAAAGATATCTGAGTGGGGGTATTGGGGATCTGAGCACAGCGGCGAGGATGAGCAGCTAAGATGCCTGTTTGTACTGGACCCACCATGTTGTTATGTAGACCTCCTATTTTAGTCCCGTAGAGGCCACAAGTGTGCCCCCCCCCACCCCCACCCCCCCCTTCAATCTCCTGGATCTGCGCCCGCGTGTGACCCCCACATGATTGTCTGCTGGATCCGCCCCTGTCTGGGATGCTTTCCATGCAACGGCATCTCATGGCCTAGTTTAGCCTTCAAAATGGCCGAAAACAACAACGTTTTCCAACCCAAGGACAACATTGCAGAGATTCTTTACATCTATAAGTTGGTACTTCTTTAGCAGTTACCATACCAGCGTAAATCTCTGTTTTCAGTACCCACTGGGTGCCCCGTATCTGAAACACTCATATCTCCTTGGTTACACCCTCTTCCGACCGCCAGGCTTTTCCTGCATGCAGCAATGCATATAAGTAGGTCATTGCGCTCTTTGACATTTCCTCGCGTAAACCAGACGCTAATCGTATATGTGCCGTGCTGCACTGGCCTCCACGGAAACCCCGCGGTCAGAGAGAGGCAATGGATCTGTTGAGAAACTGAGATCTGCAAAACACCGGCTTCTTGTTGATATATGAAGCTGCGTAAGACTAAAGCCGCACACGTTGGTAGCGACTGATTCATTGGGCCGCATGAAAATGATCATTTCCACGCCGAATTCCGTAGAATTCACATGGGGCAGTGGCGTCATCTGGTGTAGCTATTACCGGTGGCTAACAATTACGTCTGCTCGGCCGGTAGATTGTATGAAGCATTGTAGACGAATTGTGACATGTACTGATTCGTATTTGGCCAAGATATGAAAAGAAGCCGACATCCTCCATTCTAGTGTGTCAATTCTGGTTGGACGCCCGATCATTTCCCTAGTTTTGTCCAGGAGTACTAAGCACAAAGACGCATTCATCGTGTTAATTAATCAGCATCTCCCAGGCAGGGCTTGCCAATTATGCCGTTCAGACAGAGGTTAAATTATGTAGCCTGCTGGGGAACGACTATGCGAAAACTATACGAGGCATGGAGGGGAAAGGAGGGGGTGGGGGGCGGACGGTAGTTAGGTGGTGGGTGGTCGTGGTGGGGGGGGGGGGCGGACGGTAGTTAGGTGGTGGGTGGTGGGTGGTGGGGGGGACGGACGGTAGTTAGGTGGTGGGTGGTGGGTGGTGGGTGGTGGTGGGGGGATGTACGGTAGTCAGGTGGTGGGTGGTGGGTGGTGGGGGGGGGCGGACGGTAGTTAGGTGGTGGGTGGTGGGTGGTGTGGGGGGACGGACGGTATTCAGATGGTGGGTGGGGGGGGGTGGACGGTAGTTAGGTGGTGGGTGGGGGGGGGTGTACGGTAGTCAGGTGGTGGGTGGGGGTGGGGGGTTGTAATACGCGTTCATCCCACATCCCCATACCAATGGATGGATATATCCAAGTAAGCGAAGACAGATCCTCCTAGCATTGGCATTTTGTGATTTACATATTTATATATATATATGCCAAAAATATACATGTAAATGCATGTACTAACTAACATGATTAAATGCGTCATGCAAGCTTTATCAGCCAGAAATTTGCCTCGTTGGTATATATTCAATTGCACTACCATCATGGACATGTTAAGATACAATGTATATACTAACCAACTAACGTTCGATCGTTGCAGCTATGTTGTTGCCATTTATTGTCAGGGCTTCATTATATCTTACACATGTATCATATACAAACTATATATATATATATATACCAAACACTATTAGGCCTTTTCTAGGGCTTACTATTTGGAGCTACGCTCGTTGGTTTATTTTCAATTGCAATACCTAACATCGCGATTATGTTTAATAAATGAAGACATTATTTGTTTTTAAAGCTTATGAGTTAAAGAAGTGTACACAGCGGCAATATAACGAACCAAGCCGACGGATGTGATTTGGTCATAAATAACTCTTTTACTTGGTCATAAATAATGCTTTAGTTAATAATGAATTAAGCTTATACACACTAAATCTCTTGCATTTTACTGACGGGTGATCACTCGCAAAATACATGCTTTACTGATATAATATGTTCGTGTTTCGTTCGCTACGAAACAGAGCAGTGGCGCTAGAACCTTGATATTTCCACCAGCTGATGTAACCATATTTTGGTTTAATGTTGCAGTGCGCCGCCTGGTGACAGCGACGCTAACTTGGCGTGAAGATTCCGAGCAGACGGATGACCCACAAGACGAGCGAGTGCGGAACAAAAAACCGAAAAATACCCCCATAGAAAATGAACCATTTCCCCTAAAGAGATAAAAGCATTTTTTCCTCCTAGAAGCAAGAAAGTAAGCGTCCGTATCTTTGTTTACATTCCTTCTATTTCTTTCCATTGTGTACATTGCCATTCCATGGGGGTCTGATTCCTGTTACCAGAGTCACGCGAGTATTAAGTAGATTTTTATCAATCAGCGGGTACAGTCACCCAACGACTGGAAGCGTAATATCCACGCAGAAAGCCGCTTGTGGAACAGATTTATGGCCTCCATTAGGGAACAGTTGGTGACTTTAGGTAACCGCCATTAATTCTTTATGCGATCCTGAAAGCCATGCCCCTGTAATCGCTTGGCATTTTCACGCGTCCCAGACGACAACGTGAAAAAGAGCGGGAAAAGGCGAGCAACGCACGCGTCGTGTTATCAATGCGGGGCGGATGCCGAGGCGTTGGTAGCCGGGTGAATTATCGGTAATTATCCAAATAGGCAACTGCAAAATCCGGCTTTCCCCCAGCCATGCATTACAGAGAAGAGTGTTTTCCCCGCCCTCCCGATAGCATGGTGAACATGGCTGGGCGAATGACAGAAAGGGAAACATTTTTTGTTTTCCAGTAGAGTCCACATGAGAGGGTAAAAAGGACATGCAAAAGAAAGGAAAGACCCGAAGGAAGGTCAAAGACAAACTGAAAAGAAAAACAAAGTACGCAAAAAAAGAGACAAAGGATGAGAGTTATGGAGAAAACGTCTGGTAACGTTCATTAGCCGGTAATGTTCAATAGGCTCAGAATGAAAGCAAAGAAAAGGCGGCACTTGCATTTATATCCAGTAGGGACCACGTATACGAAAAAGAAAATTAAAATAGAGAAATTAGCTCATACGATCAATGACATTCTATATTAATCAAAGGCGAACGCTCCTCAGTGGTAGTGCCCTGGGCTGTAATAACTCACTCCCTCCCTCCCTGACTGGGGGATATGGCATAGTCAGCTAAGGAGAACGAAATTGAGCAAAGAGAAGAAATACTTGCAAGTGAGCTTAGCGATGTCAATTATCCACAGAAGGTCTAATATCAGATGATGAAAAAATGAAGCCTTCGTGACGACAGTTCCCAGGTGTTCACTTGATAAATGTAGATTTATTATCATTTTTTCTTTTTTTTAACGTGACTATCATTACGAAAGATCCCAGCGAAGTCCGTGATCATTATCACTGATGGAAGAGTTCGCCTGGCTCTGGGCATTACCTGAAGGTAATGTCGAGGACGACATAGCCAGCGAAGACTGTACCACGCTGGAGGGAGGGAGAGAGCGGGTATGAAAGGAGGTGGGGTACACCATGATTGCACCTCATGGCCTCTAAAACCTTGCTTCCACCCCACCCCCTTCCACCCCCTTCCAACCCACCCCCTTTCACCCCACCCCCTCACACACTCCCCGCCGGCACGCCGACGCGATAAGAGAGTTATGTACAAAGGTACTGCGGCGGGTGTGTGGTGGGAGGGAGGCTGGAGGGAAGGGGGTGGGGGGTATCACTTTATTCTAACATCAGTGTTTTATCATAGAATATCACTGGACGTGTCATGTCGCTTTGTGTCTTAATGATGATGATCAAGCACCATTCTTCGAAAGAGTAGAGGGTTACCCGAGTCTGGTCTAGCCATGTATATATATATATTTATATATATATCTCCGTCTATCGGCTCATCTCCACGTGACCTAATCGTGACCCAGACATACAACATGTCCATCTAACAGGTCACTACGTAACCTATTGTGACCAGACATACTGCATGTCCATCTAACAGGTCACCACGTGACCGATTCGTGACCAGACATACAACATATCCATTAAACAGGTCACCACGTGACCGACTCGTGACCAGACATACAGCATATCCATCAAACAGGTCACCACGTGACCTAGTCGTGACCAGAGATACAGCATGTCCATCTAACAGGTCACCACGTGACCTATTGTGACCAGACATACATCATGCCCATCTAACAGGTCACCACGTGACCGACTCGTGACCAGACATACAGCATATCCATCAAACAGGTCACCACGTGACCGACTCGTGACCAGACATACAGCATGTCCATCTAACAGGTCACCACGTGACCTATTGTGACCAGACATACAGCATGTCCATCTAATAGGTCACCACGTGCCCGACTCGTGACCAGACATACAGCATATCCATCAAACAGGTCACCACGTGACCTATTGTGACCAGACATACATCATGCCCATCTAACAGGTCACCACGTGACCGACTCGTGACCAGACATACAGCATATCCATCAAACAGGTCACCACGTGACCGACTCGTGACCAGACATACAGCATGTCCATCTAACAGGTCACCACGTGACCTATTGTGACCAGACATACAGCATGTCCATCTAATAGGTCACCACGTGCCCGACTCGTGACCAGACATACAGCATATCCATCAAACAGGTCACCACGTGACCTATTGTGACCAGACATACATCATGCCCATCTAACAGGTCACCACGTGACCGACTCGTGACCAGACATACAGCATATCCATCAAACAGGTCACCACGTGACCGACTCGTGACCAGACATACAGCATGTCCATCTAACAGGTCACCACGTGACCTATTGTGACCAGACATACAGCATGTCCATCTAATAGGTCACCACGTGCCCGACTCGTGACCAGACATACAGCATATCCATCAAACAGGTCACCACGTGACCGACTCGTGACCAGACATACAGCATGTCCATCTAACAGGTCACCACGTGACCTATTGTGACCAGACATACAGCATGTCCATCTAATAGGTCACCACGTGCCCGACTCGTGACCAGACATACAGCATGTCCATCACACGTTTACGATCTGTCAATATCCACATCCCGAAATATAGAAAAAAGAAGAAGCAGACGCTCAGCTGCGAAAGTTGCGAAAATTGATTCAACACGAGTCAAAATAAGGAGCCGGAAGTCCATGCTTTCCTTGGGGACAGACAGGGGGTCAGACGCACGTAACACAAATCGATTTCATCCCATGAAAATCGTGAGCTGGACGGTTGCACTCGTCTGGCGTCTAGGCACATAGCACACAACCCCCCTCCTTCTCCCTCCTCCGCCCCCCGATGCAGATGACGAACAGACCAACACCAAAGTGCGCGTAAATATTAAGCGCTAATACGTGAATCACGAAATACATCATGGACAAAATGACATCGAGTCAGCCACGCATATGGGTTTTTAAGCCTTTTTACATGGGTCCAAATATGTTCCATAACGATTTCGGGGTGTATAGTTTCTTTCAATGCAATCTCGACCTTACTGTTAATACTTGTGCTATTGTGTGAAATATTTTAAATCGTTTTGAAGCACTACCTATTTGCAGTGACAAACTACTAAATTGTGTTTGTGATGGCAAACTACCTAGTTGTCTGATATCAAATTGAATAGTTGCCGGGCTAGTTGCTCAAAGAAGGCTAGATACGGCATGTACCCAAAGCATCCGTTTCTAGAGGTAGATACGCGCTCCTTGAACGTACAGTTTTTTTGGGGTTTTTTTAAAACATGGTTTTCTTAGACTGCTTGATTGGAGGTCTGTCGTCATGAATTTAACCCTGGCTCCGTCCGTATACGACCCGACAGTCAGGCTCCGCACTGCCCTAGCCGCCCAGTGAACATCGATAATGTCAGACCGGTAATGACCAATCGTGTCTATTACAGAGCACTTTGCTCGGCGATTCCCGTGGAATTTCAATGACCATTAACGCCCAGGTCGAGGCCTGATCAGGCCTATATAAACAACCCATTTTTCTTTATCATTTGTCAATCTATGGTTTGCCATGCGATGCGTTTTGATTAAAAGTTTTGTTTCATGGTGTCTTATCGTGCGAGGTGTCCTATTGCGTGCACGGAATCTCCTGAAGGTGGAATCCCAGGAATTTAGCTGCATTGTTCCATTATATATATGGGGGTGGGGGCAAGGGGGTTTCATGTTCCCAGATCCTAAAAAATAAATTTCTTTATTCCCAGGTCACGATGAATTAAAAGCAGAAGTCTCCGCATGCAATGAAAGGGCGGATACACCATACTAAAATGAGGATTTTCCCGATTCACGGCTATTTAATATTAAAATTCCCAGTTCACGATTAATTAAAATCCTTGATCACGGCGGTCGGCTAATACCGCATTCCCAGTTCACGAAAGTTATTTTCCTCATTCCCAATTCACGGTGAGATGAAAAGCCCAATCCTGAGGAACGCAAATATACTTTGCCTCCCCCCCCCCCCCCTCCCCAAATATGTATATATCCGTTTGTAGCCACGGTCAGTATTTTTGTCTCTCCAATTTCAGTATATACATGTGTGCCCATTAGTGGCATCGGGAGACGTGTTGGGGAGCGGAGTGGGGGTAGAAAAGTAGGGAGGGGGTGGAAACACAAATAAAGATATGCGGCAGGATTGAATCGGGTCTATACCTGAAGACTGGCGAGGAGGTGGGGTAGATAAAGTGGGGGGCGGGGGGGGGGCTTAAGAAACAAAAGGCCGGCGAGGTGACCCATTATTAATGGAGAAAGATGATTTGTTGCCCCAGTTTGTATTGGGGGCTTTGGCCTATGATTCTGATTATCACCAGCCTTCTCGCCCTGAACAGTTTCATCAACTGTTTATCTTTGTCTTTCTCTTTAGTCCCCGCTGCCACCGGACCCATTATACGGTAGGCGGCAGTATACCCCCCCCCCCCCACCCCCCACCTACCGTATCACTGACTTTGTTTTTGTTACCATATGTGTACTCACGAGCTTATAAAAACGTCATATACCGAGATATATTATTGACAGGAAATGTCACAGGACCCAATTTTGAGTTGGGATCTGAGACCAATAGAGCGACAAATGTCAATGTCAGACATTTGGTCTAGCATAATTTTATAAAATTTTATGAAATCCAAACTATTATTCATCTGGATATCAGTACTCCGAAACAATACGTCAGAAACGCTGACACATTTATATACCGAGAATGGTTGGAGTATTTATTTTTTTGAATAGCTCAGGCGCAACTTCAGTTCAGCCGAGATGTAACGATACACATATGTGTCAGGTTTTACGCCGTTTGCTGTTGGCAAATTTATAAAAATGAAGCTATGATGATAACGACATCACGATGGAGAAATTGATATGGGGTATCCGGTGTTGACGAATCCCTTCGGAGATCCTCCTCATTTTTGCAGTCCACGAAGCAGAAGAAAATAGAGTAGTATGTTACAGTTGCCGCGTGCGCGGCGTTTGTTTCGTCGTATGATACCTTAAAGCCATGAGGCCACGAGCGAAATAACCTAATTCCCATTTTTCGTCAGTGTGGTAAAATTGCTCTTTGAGAGTATCGGTTTACGTTGGGCAGTATGTCGGGTCGGGTGGTAGTTCCTTGTGCGAATGGGTTGAGTTCGGTCGGGTAGCTGTGGGGTGGGGTTGGGACGGGTTGGGGTAACTGCAGCGGCAACCAGAACAACCTTTCGGTGTCGTGATCAGATCATTTCATCGCGGAGAAGAAGTTTGCGAGGATGGTGAAAAAAGTCCTCCACGCAGGTGAGAGATGTGAGAGAAAGCTCTATCCCTCAAGCGGCCAGGGAGAGGGAGGGTGGTGGGGGGTGGTAATATGAAGGAGAGGGAATGCTCCGGGAGTGGCAGGCGTTATTGATGTCGGGAGACGTTGGCAGGGAGGGAGTTGAGGGTGCGCTGGTGCGGCAAAGGGAGGTAAGGTGGTGGGGATGGGAAGGAGAAGAGAGGTGGGCCGAGGTGGGGGTAAACAATGTTGGGACTGAATGTGCTGGAGTGGGGGGGCGGCATGAGGGTGAATAGGGGGTGAGTAAGAGATACGAGGTCGAGGAATGAACGGCGGTAGGGAAAGGAAGGGGCGAAGGGGTGGCACAGGGTGAGGGTTAAGACCAGGAGGGGGGAGGCATGGCGGGGTGGGGGAAGGGATGAGGGTGTGGCGTTGAGGGGTGCGGGTAAGGAAGGACAAGAGGGGTAGCGTGGGGGAGGCAATAGGAAGCAGTAGCATGGGGGAGGGGTAACAAGGCTTGGAGAGATGGCGTAGGGGTGAGGACAGAGAATAGAGAGATGAGATTGAGGACAAGGAAGACATACGGATCAGAAGACTATACGTGTTCGTGTGATGCCCTCGGAAGGAATTAGTTGGGAGTGAGAGGATAAACGGATGTATTTCTTGGGCGATTAGCTTCACACCTGGAAGACAATAAGTAGTGTGTGTATCAGTGAGTATGTGTGCCAGGGATGTGCGGATGGCTAGGGGGCTAGGGGGCTAGGGACAAGGCGATGACAGCGAGCGCTCTCATCGCGTACCTTGGTGTAGCTGTACGGCAATATGACAATAGTATAACAAAGCCAAAAGGGTGATGAAAACATATTTGATGCAACTGGGGTAATGACTAGGCCTAATACCTGTATCATGTTAACAACCACAAGGCAATATTAGGATGAAGATAAAATCGCATTGTAACGCATTAGAACGGCATATTGTTGTAATATTAAATTGGGAGGCGACTTTAATCGAAAATGCGCAATACCATAATAGGGCTATATGCCGTTAAACAGCAGTGAAAAATCAAATTCAAGGTCACCATCCAAGGTCAACTCGTAAGTGGTGTGAGGCCCAGAAGTGTGGTTATACAGGGGCGAATCCAGGAATTTGAAAAGGGGAGAGGGTCCAAACTTGCGACCGAGTGTGTGGGGGGGGGGCGCTCTGAACAATATTGATCGGGGGGATCCACCCATTTTTTCACGACTGGGGCGGTTCACTGAAAACTCGGCCTAAATGTTGCAAAGGAGGGGGGAGGGCGGACCCCCTGGACCTCCCATCCCCCTGAATCCGCCCTTGGTTAAACATGCGTTGCTGAATATCATCCCATGAAAGGACCTTCAGGGAATGAATGAATGTGCTTTATTAATTTATTTGCTGGAGAGTCGGGAACGTGGAACATTAAAGCAATATATTCCGTAATTGTTTGTATTACCAACCTCTTCTCCATGTCAAATAAGTACATTCTGTCTTGAATTTAAATCCTGAAAGCCTGCGGGCTATTCGGAGAGAAGCATTTTGGTCAACGGAGCAGACGTTGCTGGCCGCCTTTATATCCATGCGCGCCTCTTCGCAGTTCCCTATTTGTGCGTGATGTCGACCGCGGCTCGCTATCACGTCCGCGTGCGATATAAATTTTTATGTTGCGGAGTTTTATGTTGAACTGTTTGTTTTACAGACAGAGATATAAAGCATATGCATCATAAATGTTGAGATACTTTAAGTCTTGATTCTAAAATGTCAAGAAGCTAAAATGGCGCATGTAAGCATATTGCTTTAACGTATTTACAAGGTACAAAATAATTGCAAACGGATAATATAACACACCCTTATGCGTTTACAAAGTACAAGAGAGTGACAGACCGATAATATAACCATAGGTCGTATAGTATGTTACCTAATCTCTGATATGACACTTTGTGGGCGCTTTTATTTATACCAGTAATATATGATTTCTCCGTGCGTCGGCCCATGCTGCTCGTTTAACAAGATGTGCTAATGGTAAACATAGTCTCAAAATTATGTAAGGCCAGGTACAACATCGAGTCCCATATGTGATGACTAATGGAGTAGGAGAGCACATAATTAACGGTGATTTGCAATCGACAAATATCAGGGGGGGGGGTGACCCTCCCCCCCTTTTTAGGACCGATATTTATACCATTTAACATATAAAACACGAAACCGCCCCCCCCCCTATCTAGCAGACCTGGATCCGATCCTGAAATCGCCCCCCCATCTTGATTTTCTGGATCCGCCTCCCCCCCCCTTAATATATATATAGCACCATACTGCACTTGGAATATACCACAGGTCAACGGTCTAACATCATGGGGCATACTATGGTCTATATAATCAACAACTATTAATTCTGCGATCGTTAATCGCACATCTCAATCAACTGGATATCTTATTGAAGTGTGATGGTAATCCAAGGTGCAATCGACATCGTAATCACCATTTGTGTCCATATTTCAGAGGCTTCCTATTATGTCATGGTGACATAAGTGGTCATAGATGTTCAAAAAGTGATCCCTGGTACGTGGATAAGGTAACCACCATTTGGTGTACTAGAGTAGTTTTTTCTTGAGGTGTCTATATTTCAGATGTTAACGTGACATTTCCATGTCGTTTAATGGTGGATCCAGGATTTTTTGGATATGGGGGCTTCCGTTTTGAATGCTGATGAGATTTCTGAAAAAAATGAGGGTACATCATTTGTGGCGTCAGCTCCCCGAACCATAGCGCTCAAAGTGGGTCCAGCAATTGCGTATCCTCTTTTCGAAGGAGAGGTGGGATTCACCTAATTATCAGCCTGATCTCTGTAAATAACTTACGACCGGCAGGGCGAACTAGTCTCCCAAATACCGAAGATCTCGGGGTGCGTACACAAAAGGGGGTGGCAAACACCAGAAAAAGGGGTGTCACCAACACGAATGGAGCAGAATTTTGCCCCAAAGAGCTCTCCACGCTACTAGACCCGCCCGTATGGTGTTACATATGTCAGAGCCTCATAAGGTAAACCAATGGCGGATCCCACGGTAGAAGGGTTCAGCACATGGAAAGAGAGCGCACAGGAAAGGTACACAGAGAGCGTAGGTCTCCAAGCGAGTGCCATGCTCTCTGGCGGTAAATGGTAAACTCCGCTGTTCACATTCATAGACCGATCCAGGCTGTCAATCATTCACTGACGTCACTGGTGCTATTATCCAATGATGTGGTGAAAAAGGTCTTCCACGTGCGTTATATCAGACAAACAAGTCGGACAAACAAAGCAGCAGAGTACTTCTCACTTTTACCTACCATCAGCTATGAGTGTCAATTTCACACTCATGATTAAGAAAAAAGAACTCAAGCGTGGGCGGGGCTCATGGTTCAAGTATGGATCGGTCTATTGTCTTTCGTTAGTACAGCATATAGTACAGTACAAACTGGCGTGGGCACGATTTGGTGTGAGTACAAATTGGCAGGGGCACGGTTTGGCGTGGGTACAATATGGCGTGGGCACGAGTGGGTGTGGTACAATATGGTGTTGGTACAATATGGAGTGGGTACGATTTGGCGGGAGTACGATTTGGCGTGAGTACGATTTGGCGTGAGTACGATTTGGCGTGAGTACGATTTGGCGTGAGTATGATTTGGCGTGAGCACGATTTGGCGTGAGCACGATTTGGCGTGGGTACGATTTGGCGTGGGTACGATTTGGCGTGGGTACGATTTGCTGTGGGTACGATGTGGCGTGGGTACTCAGCAGCAGAGTACTTCTCACTTTTACCTACCATCAGCTATGAGTGTCAATTTCACACTCATGATTAAGAAAAAAGAACTCAAGCGTGGGCGGGGCTTATGGTTCAAGTATGGATCGGTCTATTGTCTTTCGTTAGTACAGCATATAGTACAGTACAAACTGGCGTGGGCACGATTTGGTGTGAGTACAAATTGGCAGGGGCACGGTTTGGCGTGGGTACAATATGGCGTGGGCACGAGTGGGTGTGGTACAATATGGTGTTGGTACAATATGGAGTGGGTACGATTTGGCGGGAGTACGATATGGCGTGAGTACGATTTGGCGTGAGTACGATTTGGCGTGAGTACGATTTGGCGTGAGTATGATTTGGCGTGAGCACGATTTGGCGTGAGCACGATTTGGCGTGGGTACGATTTGGCGTGGGTACGATTTGGCGTGGGTACGATTTGGCGTGAGTACGATTTGGCGTGAGTATGATTTGGCGTGGGTACGATTTGCTGTGGGTACGATTTGGCGTGGGTACGATTTGCTGTGGGTACGATGTGGCGTGGGTACTCACCAGTTGGTATACCCCCATGGGTACGACGAGGATGGCGAGCAGGAAGTCAGTGACGGCCAGACTGGCGATGACGAGGTTGGACAGCGTGCGCAGGTTACGGTAGAACACCACAGACAGCAACACGAGGATATTGCCCGTTAATATCCACAGAGGTACGATCGCCAACGCCAGGTAGAGCCACTGGCGGACTAAGGGGCCGGAAGTGGGGTCGCCGCCTTGGGGAATCGAACCCACCGTCGTCTGCAGCTCACTCTCCGCCAGCAGGGTGTCATTGTCTCCGGGAAGCAACCACCCCCACACGACCTCTGACCCCGGCAGCGCGTCGCTAGGCAATGCACCGGTGGTGAGTTCGAATCTATCCGCGTGTTGTCGCCGCGAGTGAGTGTCGGCGATAGCACCTGTTAAGTTCGCGGATATATTCCATAAGGCGCCAAAGGGTCCCGCTGAGGCCGTTGCTAAGCCACCGACTGTATCCATGGTAACTGAGATGGATCCGGCCTGGATCCCGGAGTGAATGGTCTGGCTCATTGCTTCGGCACTCACTCCCTCACTGAGGCCGTCGCGCAGCCAAGTAAACCACCCTTTATCAAGGGGACTACCTCCTCCATGACACGGTACCCAGGTGCGATGACGTCACACTTGTATCACAAAATGTGTAAATTAATCAGAATATGGGCGCTCGTTGGACGACACGTCATACCTTAATACTGAATAGCGGTATCGGATTTACCTGCTACCATTTTTGTATTATGGCTTCCATCGCCCTATATCAGTGACGATTGTGCGAGCGTAAGCAGTTAAAACCGATGCCTGTAAGATAACTTTAAAAAAATCCTCTTCAAACGGTTCAAAGTAAAGAACAGCCTCCAGACAATTCATATTCACTTCGCATTCCAGTCCCACGTCCAAGCTGGAAGCGATCAATCATATAACATGGACGGCCGCGAAGACAATTGTTGAGATGTGGAGGCCGACGGACACCAGACAAAGTGGCGATGAGGCTTCGCGCCTCTGGCGCAAGGAGTTGGAATATAGCCCACCACTTGCCGGGCCCTTGACTCAGCGTGGGGCGTAGGGCACAGATGCCCTGGCCACCCCCCTTCCTTCCTCGTCTCCACTCACCGGAGACCGTAACGAAACGAGGGAGGGAGCGAACCAGCGAGCGAGCTGGCTTGCCGGCTGGCTGGCTGGCTGGCCGCCCCTCCGCTCTCTGTGTCTCCCTCTCTCCCTCTCTCTCCCACACCCCCTCTCGCTGTGTCTCTTTCTCTCTTGCCCTCCCTCTCTGTAGGATTAACCGCCACCAGCTTTACCTCCCGTCGTGGTCCAGGGCGCCGAGGGCTTCCAAGTCGAGGGACTGCTGCTTTGAAGCTGGCAGGGCAAGCGGGAGACACTGCTTCCCGGGGCATGCTACCATACCTCGAGGGGAGTTCATGCAGGCCGGGCTGGCTAGGAGGGCTAGCGGGGCGGGCTAGCGGGGCGGCCAAGGCGTGTGGGCGGCCCAGCGGGGGGGTCAAGCCGGGGGGGCCTGGCGAGACAGGGCCGGACTAGGCCGAGGCCTACTAGGCAAGGGACAACGAAGTCAGAGGACCAAGAGCGCGGCGAGCACCGTCCGCTCTGGGCTCTAAGGTCCCTTAGTTGCCTTCCTGGCTGACCACTGGATTGCCTTCTGTTATTATAACATTGCCTTCCTGGCTGACCGCTGGATTGTCTTCTGTTATTATAACATTGCCTTCCTGGCTGACCACTGGATTGCCTTCTGTTATTATAACATTGCCTTCCTGGCTGACCACTGGATTGCCTTCTGTTATTATAACATTGCCTTCCTGGCTGACCACTGGATTGCCTTCTGTTATTATAACATTGCCTTCCTGGCTGACCGCTGGATTGCCTTCTGTTATTATAACATTGCCTTTCTGGCTGACCGCTGGATTGTGTTCTGTTATTATAACATTGCCTTCCTGGCTGACCACTGGATTGCCTTCTGTTATTATAACATTGCCTTTCTGGCTGACCGCTGGATTGTGTTCTGTTATTATAACATTGCCTTCCTGGCTGACCGCTGGATTGCCTTCTTTTATTATAACATTGCCTTTCTGGCTGACCACTGGATTGCCTTCTGTTATTATAACATTGCCTTCCTGGCTGACCGCTGGATTGTCTTCTGTTATTATAACATTGCCTTCCTGGCTGACCACTGGATTGCCTTCTGTTATTATAACATTGCCTTTCTGGCTGACCGCTGGATTGTGTTCTGTTATTATAACATTGCCTTCCTGGCTGACCGCTGGATTGCCTTCTTTTATTACAACATTGCCTTTCTGGCTGACCGCTGGATTGTCTTCTGTTATTATAACATTGCCTTCCTGGCTGACCACTGGATTGCCTTCTGTTATTATAACATTGCCTTTCTGGCTGACCGCTGGATTGTGTTCTGTTATTATAACATTGCCTTCCTGGCTGACCGCTGGATTGCCTTCTGTTATTATAACATTGCCTTTCTGGCTGACCACTGGATTGCCTTCTGTATTATAACATTGCCTTTCTGGCTGACCGCTGGATTGCCTTCTGTTAGGATAACATTGCCTTCCTGGCTGACCGGGTTGTCCTATGTTATTATAACATTGCCTTCCTGGCTGACCACTGGATTGCCTTCTGTTATTATAACATTGTCTTCCTGGCTGACCGCTGGATTGCCTTCTGTTACTATAACATTGCCTTCTGTTACTATAGCATTGCCTTATTGGCTGACCGCTGGCATGGGCGGATCCAGAAGATCTCGATGGGGGGATCAGTTTCAGGATCGGTTCCAGATATGCTGGAAAGGGGGGGCCGGTTTGGGTTTTCATATGTTAAATGGTATAAATTATATAAATTTCGGCCCTAAAAGGGCCCCCTAACCCTCTGGATTCGCCCCTGGCTGAGTTGTCTTCTGTTATGATAACATTGCGTCCTTGGCTGACCGCTGGATTGCCTTCTGTTATTATAACATTGCCTTCTTGGCTGACCGCTGGATTGCCTTCTGTTACTATAACATTGCCTTCCTGGCTGACCGCTGGATTGCCTTCTGTTATTATAACAGTGCCTTCTTGGCTGACCGCTGGATTGCCTTTCGTTACTATGACATTGCCTTCCTGGCTGACCGCTGGATTGCCTTCTGTTACTAAAACATTGCCTTCCTGGCTGACGGCTGGATTGCCTTCTGTTACTATGACATTGCCTTCCGTTACTATAACATTGCCTTCCTGGCTGACCCCTGGATTGCCTTCTGTTACTATGACATTGCCTTCCTGGCTGACCGCTGGATTGCCTTCTGTTACTATGACATTGCCTTCCTGGCTGACCGCTGGATTGCCTTCTGTTACTATGACATTGCCTTCCTGGCTGACCGCTGGATTGCCTTCTGTTACTATAACATTGCCTTCCTGGCTGACCGCTGGATTGCCTTCTGTTACTTCCTGGCTGACCACTGGATTGCCTTCTGTTATTATAACATTGCCTTCCTGGCTGACCGCTGGGATTATAACATTGCGTTCCTGGTTGACCACTGGATTGCCTTCTGTTATTATAACATTGCCTTCCTGGCTGACCGCTGGATTGCCTTCTGTTATTATAACATTGGCTTCCTGGCTGACCACTGGATTGCCTTCTGTTACTATAACATTGCCTTCCTGGCTGACCGCTGGATTGCTTTCTGTTACTATAACATTGCCTTCTTGGCTGACCGCTGGATTGCCTTCTGTTACTATAACATTGCCTTCCTGGCTGACCGCTGGATTGCCTTCTGTTATGATAACATTGCCTTCCTGGCTGACCGCTGGATTGCCTTCTGTTGTAGCTGGGGGTTGGGGAAGGGGACATGTTTGCACTTATGTGTAATATTGATACGTAGCTAATATGGATACATTCAAGCTGCCTACGATAAACACACCAATGTACGATACGCACCGAGAGTGTAAATGAGTTTTATAACCGCAGTTTCGCCCTTACATATGATCCCCGGGGGCGTAGGTGCTTAATATATTATTCTGTTGGGAGGGTTCCGCGTTTAACCCCCCCCCACACACACTTGTTCACCGCCAAAAGCCGCTCGGTAGGGGCGTCTTACCACCAAAAGCCGCTCGGTCGGGGCGTCTTACCGCCAAAAGCCGCTCGGTCGGGGCGTCTTACCGCCAAAAGCCGCTCGGTCGGGGCGTCTTACCACCAAAAGCCGCTCGGTCGGGGCGTCTTACCACCAAAAGCCGCTCGGTCGGGGCGTCTTACCACCAAAAGCCGCTCGGTCGGGGCGTCTTACCACCAAAAGCCGCTGGTCGGGGCGTCTTACCACCAAAAGCCGCTGGTCGGGGCGTCTTACCACCAAAAGCCGCTCGGTCGGGGCGTCTTACCGCCAAAAGCCGCTCGGTCGGGGCGTCTTACCACCAAAAGCCGCTCGGTCGGGGCGTCTTACCACCAAAAGCCGCTCGGTCGGGGCGTCTTACCGCCAAAAGCCGCTCGGTCGGGGCGTCTTACCGCCAAAAGCCGCTCGGTCGGGGCGTCTTACCACCAAAAGCCGCTCGGTTGGGGCGTCTTACCACCAAAAGCCGCTCGGAAGGGGTATTTTTTGCGGCAAACCGCTCTATGAACATATATTTTCAGAAGTCCCCCCCCAACCCCTTTCCGGGTCGCAAGTTTTTAAATATCCGCTCTATAGAGGTATCTTTTTCATCCCAAATGTCTGCTCTCTCATGCATCAAGGGGCCCCAGCGGAACACCCCCTCCCCCCTCCCGGAAATGATCCTGGCACGAACAACATGAAACTTGACGAAAAGCAATTACCGCGTATCAGCTATACAGGTGCAGCGATCGTATGATAGATCAACGATTCAATTCTAGCTACTATATTAATTAACTGTGTGTCGGCTGTCTTAAGCTGGCCGGGCAGCGTACCTGCGACGGGGCGGGGCGGGGGCTGGGCCGGCTGATATACTTGAAATCGGCAAATCGCCGGGGCTTGCACGCGAGCGGTGTGTTTGTGGCATTGACAGGGAGAAATGCCACTCACCCAAGAGGCGACATAGTCTTTGTGGTGGCACGCCATGTAAAGACGGTATGAACAATGCAAGCACGCGAGCTAAAGGCGACAGTCACAGTAAACAGTGGGTCGACAAAGATCTTATAGACACGCAGTCTGACGGCTGTTTTTACGAGCTGGACGCTATGACAGCGACGAGCGGAATAAAAGCCTTGAAGTGTTTATGGCAACTTATTGTTGCTGGGAAATACTGGTTTTAGAATGGTTTATCGCAAACCGACCCGGTGCGGCAAGTAGAGGGCAAAATGGTGACTATGAAAGCTGCACGGACAGCAATTAATTATCACTTGAAAAGTATGGATTTTTTGTTTGTATCGAAACACACTGGAAATACTGTGCGATCGAATTGGCATTATATCTGAACCAATTACGGTTTGCAGCGCATGCGTTATTTATTTCTTCATGCTAACAGTAGAAAACAGCAAATGAAGTCATGAACATCATGACCTAGAACACGTGAAAGACACAAACATGCCCTTTGGCAACATGCACTTTAGCTTAGTACACGTAATTTATGGTTATTTATGCCATACAGATGTAAAAACATACTATATATTGGTTGGAATCATTTAAACTTCACTTGAGGGAAACGGTATTGCTGTGCGGAATAGCTTAACTATCCAGATATTGTTTCTCACAGCTGGCCAGAGCGACCAATTATCACCATGTCACCAAATGTTAACCACGCCACTGTATTTGGCCACATATGTTATGGTCCATTTACCAAATAAATTAAGCCATTTCCTGCTCATTAGCATGCATGTGCGCTTCATTTTTGAAATAGTCCTGAAGACAAGAATTCATGGCATTAAAGTAAGCAATTTATTTCTTTTTTAAAAAGAATATAATGTCACCAAGCCATATATTAATTAGCGGACTGTTTCTACCACCGCCCCGATTGTCCCGAAGCATCATTACTCTCACTAAAAGTGCAATTACTCCTAACGGAAGTGCAATTGTTCTACCCGACGTACAATTACTCTCGCTAAAAGTACACTTTACTCTAGCCGGAAGTACAATTACTCATTCCAAGAATGCAACAAATTGTTGTTCGCTGCAATTCGCCCAATCTCGCAAGCAACGAGAGAAGAAAGAAGCTTTGGTGGTCTGACTGTGACGTGACTTTTACTTTTTTATTCGACATGGAGGAGAGGTTGGTAATACAAAAAATTACGGAATATATCGCTTTAATGCAACAAGACGCGGGCGGACCAGGGTGAACTGGAGTGTTTTAAATGACATAGCCACGCTGGGCTTGTGTGTGGAGCAAACAAGCATCCCGGCCGGTCAGTGAGCGAGGAGGTGGGAGTCTGGAGGCTGTAGCGCTCACCTGGGGCCGGTCAGTGACCGAGGAGGTGGGAGTCTGGAGGCTGTAGCGCTCACCTGGGGCCGGTCAGTGACCGAGGAGGTGGGAGTCTGGAGGCTGTAGCGCTCACCTGGAGCCGGTCAATGAGCGAGAAGGTGGGAGTCTGGAGGCTGTAGCGCTCACCTGGGGCCGGTCAGTGAGCGAGGAGGTGGGAGTCTGGAGGCTGTAGCGCTCACCTGGGGCCGGTCAGTGACCGAGGAGGTGGGAGTCTGGAGGCTGTAGCGCTCACCTGGGGCCGGTCAGTGACCGAGGAGGTGGGAGTCTGGAGGCTGTAGCGCTCACCTGGGGCCGGTCAGTGAGCGAGGAGGTGGGAGTCTGGAGGCTGTAGCGCTCACCTGGGGCCGGTCAGTGACCGAGGAGGTGGGAGTCTGGAGGCTGTAGCGCTCACCTGGGGCCGGTCAGTGACCGAGGAGGTGGGAGTCTGGAGGCTGTAGCGCTCACCTGGGGCCGGTCAGTGAGCGAGGAGGTGGAAGTCTGGAGGCTGTAGCGCTCACCTGGGGCCGGTCAGTGACCGAGGAGGTGGGAGTCTGGAGGCTGTAGCGCTCACCTGGGGCCGGTCAGTGACCGAGGAGGTGGGAGTCTGGAGGCTGTAGCGCTCACCTGGGGCCGGTCAGTGACCGAGGAGGTGGGAGTCTGGAGGCTGTAGCGCTTACCTGGGGCCGGTCAGTGAGCAAGGAGGTGGGAGTCTGGAGGCTGTAGCGCTCACCTGGGGCCGGTCAGTGAGCAAGGAGGTGGGAGTCTGGAGGCTGTAGCGCTAACCTGGGGCCGGTCAGTGAGCGAGGAGGTGGGAGTCTGGAGGCTGTAGCGCTCACCTGGGGCCGGTCAGTGACCGAGGAGGTGGGAGTGTGGAGGCTGTAGCGCTCACCTGGGGCCGGTCAGTGAGCGAAGAGGTGGGAGTCTGGAGGCTGTAGCGCTCACCTGGGGCCGGTCAGTGAGCGAGGAGGTGCATGGGAGTCTGGGGCCTGTAACGCCCACCTGGGGCCGGGCAGTGAGCGAGGAGGTGGGAGTCTGGAGGCTGTAGCGCTCACCTGGAGCCGATCAGTGAGCGAGGAGGTGGGAGTCTGGGGGCTGTAAAGCTCACCTGGGGCCGGTCAGTGACCCACGAGGTGGGAGTCTGGAGGCTGTAGCGCTCACCGGGGGCCGGTCAGTGAGCGAGGAGGTGGGAGTCTGGGGGCTGTAAAGCTCACCTGGGGCCGGTCAGTGACCCACGAGGTGGGAGTCTGGAGGCTGTAGCGCTCACCGGGGGCCGGTCAGTGACCGAGGAGGTGGGAGTCTGGAGGCTGTAGCAGTCACCTGGGGCCGGTCAGTGAGCGAGGAGGTGGGAGTCTGGAGGCGGTAGCGCTCACCTGGGGCCGGTCAGTGAGCGAGGAGGTGGGAGTCTGGAGGCTGTAGCAGTCACCTGGGGCCGGTGAGTGACCGAGGAGGTGGGAGTCTGGAGGCTGTAGCGCTCACCTGGGGCCGGTCAGTGAGAGAGGAGGTGGGAGTCTGGAGGCTGTAACGCTCACCTGGGGTCGGTCAGTGAGCGAGGAGGTGGGAGTCAATTTAGTATCATGTATCCGCCCTTTCATTGTATGCGGGGAGTTACTTTTTTAATTCATCGTGATCTGGGAATAAAGAAATTCATTCCCCGTGTTCTAGGAACATGGCCACATCAGGCGCCCGCAGTTGTAAGAGTTGTTCGAGTTTCTTGTCGAGGCTGTGTTGTCGGCGGGAGTCAACGCCTTGTGATAAAATACGCGATTCCATTTAAAGCAATCAACAATCTTGTTGATGCCGTATTTGGTTGTCTTCAGTCAAAAACGTTTAGCTCCTGTCGTTTAATAGACCGATTCTTTTAAAGTAATGCTTCGATTTTTAGCACTTCTATTAGTTTGGGTTTTTGGTGTTAAATTGCGAGATGTCAGCAAGAGTAACGATGAAAATAATGTGGTGAGAACCATACAGGCAACAACAAGAACGGAAATTACCTGACAAACATCGCATGAGAAACGACATGTAATTTGTGTGTGCCGCTCGAAGTCATTCTTGCGGCTGCCTTACAATCAGAACCCATGTCCTTCTGTGCAAAGAGTAGGGGCTTGTTCCCGATTCTGCCGAACTAACTGTTCGACAGGAGAAGAACCGAAACCGGTTTGCTCGAAACCGTAAAACTATCGAGAGAGCTGGTTTGACGGTTTCGGTTCCGCAGAACTGTCAGTTCAATGAACACATACATCATAGTTAATGATGAATGTAATGCATAGAGACTTCTGGACAAAGGTATGAGACTAATTTATTTACGGAAAGTCCAATCGCGGGTAGAAAATGAAACAGACGGCATATTAATGCTGGCATAAACTTCATAAGCATATGGCCATTGCCAAAATACATGCTGAAACTGTAAACAAATGAAACTATGCGTTCGCCGTTAGTGGGCAAATCGTTGTCTTTGCGTAAATATCGTTGTTTTGGCTTATGCATGAGATGAGCATATTATAAACACTTATTGTCTCTGTTTGCCATATAACTTATCATTCCGGTGCGATGCGAAGATATATTTGTGAGTAAGATTATTTTTATTAACGGAAATTTTGACTATCCGAAATTGTTGTTTCTGGCTAGTCATACGGCACCTTTGAGGATATATACTGCGAAAGAAAAATTATGGCAAGCATTAACACAGTATTATAAGCTATAGCATATACTATGGCGGTAAATATATTTACAGGAGGGCCAGCCCATGTCACTGCTTGGCTAACGGCTATTACAACAGACGCCAGGGTCGGATTCCAATTATCTCACACATTTTGAGTGCAAATTCCCGTTTTGATCAACAAAATAATCCGATAATTTAAATCCGATTTTCGCTTAACCGAAATAAATCACGTCTGGCTGTAAAGGGAGAAGCTTTTGCTTTTGACCTTTTTTTCGAGACAGCGAATCTTCCGATTCACCGAGTCAGGATCAAGTGGACGGAATTGCATATGAAATAATCCCACTGTTAAATTGCCCTATATAGATGGAAACACACACCGATGTGTATCATGTTCTGTCCATGGTGATCGCGTCCTCTATTTAGGTTTCTCATTGCATTAGTCTCTGCGTTATTAAATCCCGGCGGGCCGTTGCCCTTTGCGCTAAATCTCAGTGTGACGTATTTGAGTCCCTCCTGGCCTATTTGTGTCGCCACTGGAGCATCGTCCGTCCCTCCCTTCTTTACCTCTCATTATTTTTTATCCTCCCTCATCCCCACTCTGTTTTATCTGTCATTATCACCGGAATAGACTTTACCTATTTCCAAGACCTCTACGTACACCAGTCTGACTACGTCATCACTGGCCCCACTCAACAGAACCCCCTCTCACCCACTGCCCCATTCACCACCGCCCCCACCCCCGCCCCCTCCCGCTCCCCCACTGACCGAGTCATCACCTCATCCCACGGCTCTATTTGCAACCCCACCAACCTGTTACTCACTGCCCTCTTTACCCCCCCACTCCCTCCCCTTCTCCCCCTCATTCCCATTCACTACCCCCCCTCCCCTTCTCCCCCTCATTCCCATTCACCACCGCCCCCCCTCCCCTTCTCCCCCTCATTCCCATTGACTACCCCCCTCCCCTTCTCCCCCTCATTCCCATTCACCACCGCCCCCCCCCTCCTCTTCTCCCCCTCACTCCCATTCACCACCGCCCCCCCCCCTCCTCTTCTCCCCCTCACTCCCATTCACCACCGCCCCCCCCCCCTTTTCTTACCTACTGGCCCAGTCGCGACCTCACCGTTCTGTCACTCACTACCGTGTTCACCCCCCCCCCCTCTTTTACACCCTAACTCCTCTCACCTACTGCCCTATTTGACCCCCTCTCATCCACTTCTTCATGCGCCCCCACCCGCCCCCCCGCCCCCGCCTCAGGCCACCTCCGACCACCTACGAACCTCTCCATCCTCAGCCACTGCCCAATTTGCCACTGCACCCCATCCCCTTGCACTGCCCCCCTTTGCTCCCCTTGCACTGCCCCCCTTTGCTCCCATTGCACTGCCCCCCTTTGCTCCCCTAACCCGCTCCGCCTTCCCCCGCCCTCCGCCTTAGCTCGTCCCCCCCAGTCCACCCAGACACCACACGTGACCTGTCCGACCCTCATGGTCACACCCCACCACGACCGATGGGTCCCAAAAATGCCGACGATGTCGAGAAATCCATCGGGTGTCGCGTGTCGCCCGTCTGGCGTCACGAGTCGGGCGTCGGCCGTCGGCCGTCGGCTCCCCATTTCCGACAGTTGTCGGCCGTTAGGGCGGTTAACGTCTAGGCAAAGGGAATGGCATTAACGCAGAGGGAGAGGGTTTGGTGGCGGGTGGGGGGGGGGGTTGGGGGGAGAGAGAGGATGGTTGAGGGAGGTGAGGGGAGGGAGAGACAGGAGCGAGATAAGGGGTGTGAGGGTGGGGGGAGGGAGAGGGAGGAGAGATGAAGAGAGAGCGACGAAGAGAGAGGATAGGGCGGGGAGAGGGGGTAGAGGTATGGATCCAAACACAGAGATACAGAGAGAGAGAGGGGTGCGAGTTACTAGAAACAGAAATACCGAAAGAGAACCAAAAGGGGAGAAAGGGGGAGAGAAAGGTATCAAGAGAGAACGGTGGGTGAGGAAGGGGGGACAGGAAAGAGAGACATGCAGAAAAAGAGAGAGAAAGGGGGGGCACAAAGAAAGACAAATACAGGGGAGTGTGGGGGATTCATAAAGGAAGCAACAGAGCGGATATGTAGAGAAAATGAGAGGGACAGAGACATGTAGGGGATAGGGTAAGGGTGGAGTGGGAGTGATTGGGGGAGGGGGTCACACGGCGGGTGGGTGGTGGTTCATATGGGCTTTGGGACGTCCGCTCTACCCTCCCTTCTGGGGGGACACAATTGAAATAAATGGCACGTCCTTAGCCGACCACGACGCGGTTCTAATCGCCCGGGAGACCGCACGCCATCCCGTAATCTCCCTGTTATCGCCCACAACGAAGGATTTGGGATACGTGGGGTGGGGGGTGAGAAGGAAGTCGGTGGGGGGGGGGTGATAGTTGAGAGGGGGGGGGGTGAGAAGGAAGTCGGTAGGGGGGGGGGTTGACATAGGAGGTAGCTCGAGGGGGGGGGGCTTGTCAAGTTGGAGGAGAGGAGATGAATACGGTGCCGTAAGTATACTAGTTATAAGGGAGGAGTCATGTATAATGTAAGAGGGTGGGTAGAGGTGGGGAGGTGGGGAGGCTGGCGAGGGGAGGGGTGAGTAACTGGAATGGATGTAATGACAAAGGAGATGACAAAGGGGTGAGAGCGGGTGGGGAAAAGGGTCGTGGGGGTGGAGGGGGGCGGCGACCGGAGACATGGATCCAGGTACAAACGGGACACTGAACATAGTGGATGGACGGGGTGGGGAGGCTGAAGGGTTAGATACAGGGACATACGGGGTGTTGGACTGAAGGGTTAGATACAGAGACAGACGGGGTGGGGAGACTGAAGGGTTAGATACAGGGACAGACGGGGTGGGGAGAGTGAAGGGTTAGATATAGAGACAGACGGGGTGTTGGACTGAAGGGTTAGATACAGAGACAGACGGGTGGTGGACTGAAGGGTTAGATACAGAGACAGACGGGGTGGGGAGACTGAAGGGTTAGATACAGAGACAGACGGGGTGGGGAGACTGAAGGGTTAGATATAGGAACAGACGGGGTGGGGAGACTGAACGGTTAGATACAGAGACAGACGGGGTGGGAAGACTGAAGGGTTAGATACAAAGACAGACGGGGTGGGGAGACTGAAGGGTTAGATACAGAGACAGACGGGGTGGGAAGACTGAAGGGTTAGATACAGAGACAGACGGGGTGGGGAGACTGAAGGATTAGATATAGAGACAGACGGGGTGGGGAGACTGAAGGGTTAGATATAGAGACAGACGGGGTGGGGAGACTGAAGGGTTAGATACAGGGACAGACGGCGTGGGGAGACTGAAGGGTTAAATATAGAGACAGACGGGGTGTTGGACTGAAGGGTTAGATACAGAGACAGACGGGGTGGGGAGACTGAAGGGTTAGATACAAAGACAGACGGGGTGGGGAGACTAAAGGGTTAGATATAGAGACAGATGGGGTGTTGGACTGAAGGGTTAGATACAGAGACAGACGGGGTGGGGAGACTGAAGGGTTAGATATAGAGACAGACGGGGTGGAAGACTGAAGGGTTAGCTACAGGGAGAGACGGGGTGGGGAGACTGAAGGGTTAGACAAAGAGACAGACGGGGTGGGCAGACTGAAGGGTTAGACACAGAGACAGACGGGGTGGGGAGACTGAAGGGTTAGATACAGAGACAGACGGGGTGGGGAGACTGAAGGGTTAGACACATGGACAGACGGGGTGGGGAGACTGAAGGGTTAGATACAGGGACAGACGGGGTGGGGAGACTGAAGGGTTAGATACAGGGAGAGACGGGGTGGGGAGACTGAAGGGTTAGACAAAGAGAAAGACGGGGTGGGGAGAGTGAAATGGGAGAAAATGAGAGGGACAGAGACATGTAGGGGATAGGGTAAGGGTGGAGTGGGAGTGATTGGGGGAGGGGGTCACACGGCGGGTGGGTGGTGGTTCATATGGGCTTTGGGACGTCCGCTCTACCCTCCCTTCTGGGGGGACACAACTGAAATAAATGGCACGCCCTTAGCCGACCACGACGCGGTTTTAATCGCCCGGGAGACCGCACGCCATCCCGTAATCTCCCTGTTATCGCCCACAACGAAGGATTTGGGATACGTGGGGTGGGGGGTGAGAAGGAAGTCGGTGGGGGGGGTGATAGTTGAGAGGGGGGGGTGAGAAGGAAGTCGGTAGGGGGGGGTTGACATAGGAGGTAGCTCGAGGGGGGGGGGGCTTGTCAAGTTGGAGGAGAGGAGATGAATACGGTGCCGTAAGTATACTAGTTATAAGGGAGGAGTCATGTATAATGTAAGAGGGTGGGTAGAGGTGGGGAGGTGGGGAGGCTGGCGAGGGAAGGGGTGAGTAACTGGAATGGATGTAATGACAAAGGAGATGACAAAGGGGTGAGAGCGGGTGGGGAAAAGGGTCGTGGGGGTGGAGGGGGGCGGCGACCGGAGACATGGATCCAGGTACAAACGGGACACTGAACATAGTGGATGGACGGGGTGGGGAGGCTGAAGGGTTAGATATAGGGATAGACGGTTTGGACGACTGAAGGGTTAGATACAGGGATAGACGGGGTGGGGAGACTGAAGGGTTAGATACAGGGATAGACGGGGTGGGGAGACTGAAGGGTTAGATACAGAGACAGACGGGGTGGAGGACTGAAGGGTGAGATACAGGGACAGACGGGGTGGTGAGACTGAAGGGTTAGATATAGGGATAGACGGAGTGGGGAGACTGAAGGGTTAGATACAGGGATAGACGGGGTGGGGAGATTGAAGGGTTAGATACAGAGACAGACGGGGTGGAGGACTGAAGGGTGAGATACAGGGACAGACGTGGTGGTGAGACTGAAGGGTTAGATATAGGGATAGACGGTTTGGACGACTGAATGGTTAGATACAGAGACAGACGGGGTGGAGGACTGAAGGGTGAGATACAGGGACAGACGGAGTGGTGAGACTGAAGGGTTAGATATAGAGACAGACGGGGTGGGGAGACTGAAGGGTTAGACATAGGGATAGACGGTTTGGACGACTGAAGGGTTAGATACAGAGACAGACGGGGTGGAGGACTGAAGGGTGAGATACAGGGACAGACGGGGTGGTGAGACTGAAGGGTTAGATATAGAGACAGACGGGGTGGGGAGACTGAAGGGTTAGATATAGGGATAGACGGTTTGGACGACTGAAGGGTTAGATACAGAGACAGACGGGGTGGGGAGACTGAAGGGTTAGATACAGGGATAGACGGGGTGTTGGACTGAAGGGTTAGATACAGAGACAGACGGGGTGGTGAGACTGAAGGGTTAGATATAGAGACAGACGGGGTGGGGAGACTGAAGGGTTAGATATAGGGATAGACGGTTTGGACGACTGAAGGGTTAGATACAGAGACAGACGGGGTGGGGAGACTGAAGGGTTAGATACAGGGACAGACGGGGTGTTGGACTGAAGGGTTGGATACAGAGACAGACGGGGTGGGGAGACTGAAGGGTTAGATACAGGGACAGATGTGGTGTTGGACTGAAGGGTTAGATACAGAGACAGACGAGGTGGGGAGACTGAAGGGTTAGATACAGGGACAGACGGGGTGTTGGACTGAAGGGTTAGATACAGAGACAGACGGGGTGGGGAGACTGAAGGGTTAGATACAGGGACAGACGGGGTGTTGGACTGAAGGGTTAGATACAGAGACAGACGGGGTGGGGAGACTTAAGGGTTAGATACAGGGACAGATGTGGTGTTGGACTGAAGGGTTAGATACAAAGACAGACGGGGTGTTGGACTGAAGGGTTAGATACAGAGACAGACGGGTGGTGGACTGAAGGGTTAGATACAGAGACAGACGGGGTGGGGAGACTGAAGGGTTAGATACAGAGACAGACGGGGTGGGGAGACTGAAGGGTTAGATATAGGAACAGACGTGGTGGGGAGACTGAACGGTTAGATACAGAGACAGACGGGGTGGAAAGACTGAAGGGTTAGATACAAAGACAGACGGGGTGGGGAGACTGAAGGGTTAGATATAGAGACAGACGGGGTGGGCAGACTGAAGGGTTAGATACAGAGACAGACGGGGTGGGGAGACTGAAGGGTTAGATACAGAGACAGACGGGGGGGGTGGCTGAAGGGTTAGACAAAGAGACAGACGGGGTGGGCAGACTGAAGGGTTAGATACAGAGACAGACGGGGTGGGGAGACTGAAGGGTTAGATACAGGGACAGACGGGGTGGGGAGACTGAAGGGTTAGATATAGAGACAGACGGGGTGGGGAGACTGAAGGGTTAGACATAGGAATAGACGGTTTGGACGACTGAAGGGTTAGATACAGAGACAGACGGGGTGGAGGACTGAAGGGTGAGATACAGGGACAGACGGGGTGGTGAGACTGAAGGGTTAGATATAGAGACAGACGGGGTGGGGAGACTGAAGGGTTAGATATAGGGATAGACGGTTTGGACGACTGAAGGGTTAGATACAGAGACAGACGGGGTGGGGAGACTGAAGGGTTAGATACAGGGATAGACGGGGTGGTGAGACTGAAGGGTTGGATATAGAGACAGACGGGGTGGGGAGACGGAAGGGTTAGACATAGGGATAGACGGTTTGGACGACTGAAGGGTTAGATACAGAGACAGACGGGGTGGAGGACTGAAGGGTGAGATACAGGGACAGACGGGGTGGTGAGACTGAAGGGTTAGATATAGAGACAGACGGGGTGGGGAGACTGAAGGGTTAGATACAGGGACAGACGGGGTGGGGAGACTGAATGGTTAGATACAGAGACAGACGGGGTGGGGAGACTGAAGGGTTGGACACAGAGACAGGCGGGGTGGAGGACTGAAGGGTTAGATACAGGGAGAGACGGGCTGGGGAGACTGAAGGGTTAGACACATGGACAGACGGGGTGGGCAGACTGAAGGGTTAGATACAGAGACAGACGGGGTGGGGAGACTGAAGGGTTAGATATAGAGACAGACGGGGTTGGGAGACTGAATGGTTAGATATAGAGACAGACGGGGTGGGCAGACTGAAGGGTTAGATACAGAGACAGACGGGGTAGGGAGACTGAAGGGTTAGATACAGAGACAGACGGGGTGGGGAGACTGAAGGGTTAGACAAAGAGACAGACGGGGTGGGCAGACTGAAGGGTTAGATACAGAGACAGACGGGGTGGGGAGACTGAAGGGTTAGATACAGGGACAGACGGGGTGGGGAGACTGAAGGTTAGATATAGAGACAGACGGGGTGGGGAGACTGAATGGTTAGATACAGAGACAGACGGGGTGGGGAGACTGAAGGGTTGGACACAGAGACAGACGGGGTGGAGGACTGAAGGGTTAGATACAGGGAGAGACGGGCTGGGGAGACTGAAGGGTTAGACAAAGAGACAGACGGGGTGGGCAGACTGAAGGGTTAGATACAGAGACAGACGGGGTGGGGAGACTGAAGGATTAGATATAGAGACAGACGGGGTGGGGAGACTGAAGGGTTAGATATAGAGACAGACGGGGTGGGGAGACTGAAGGGTTAGAAACAGGGACAGACGGCGTGGGGAGACTGAAGGGTTAAATATAGAGACAGACGGGGTGTTGGACTGAAGGGTTAGATACAGAGACAGACGGGGTGGGGAGACTGAAGGGTTAGATACAAAGACAGACGGGGTGGGGAGACTAAAGGGTTAGATATAGAGACAGACGGGGTGGAAGACTGAAGGGTTAGACACACGGAGAGACGGGGTGGGGAGACTGAAGGGTTAGACAAAGAGACAGACGGGGTGGGCAGACTGATAGGGTTAGATACAGAGACAGACGGGGTGGGGAGACTGAAGGGTTAGATACAGAGACAGACGGGGTGGGGAGACTGAAGGGTTAGACACATGGACAGACGGGGTGGGGAGACTGTATGGTTAGATACAGTGACAGACGGTGTGGGGAGACTGTATGGTTAGATACAGTGACAGACGGTGTGGGGAGACTGAAGGGTTAGATACAGGGAGAGACGGGGTGGGGAGACTGAAGGGTTAGACAAAGAGAAAGAGGGGTGGGCAGAGTGAAGGGTTAGACACATGGACAGACGGGGTGGGGAGACTGTAGGGTTAGACAAAGAGACAGACGGGGTGGGCAGACTGAAGGGTTAGATACAGGGACAGACGGGGTGGGGAGACTGAAGGGTTAGATATAGAGACAGACGGGGTGTTGGACTGAAGGCTCACATTCATACTCTATCGTTCATCATTAATTTTTTATCGCTCACATTCATACTTTATCGCTCACATGCATACTGGATCGCTCAACATCCACAGACATGTTAACTGCATATATGGGCCTTCATATACCGTCCAAATACCTTTCAAATAACAAGTAAGTCTTATATATGTTTTCCATAACATAACATCCTTGCTAACCTTCTAAAATTACCCATTCATTCCAAGTTCATGTAGCCCCGTCGGTGCGCATATATACATTTTGTTGCAATGGTTTTCCTAACTTTAAAGGTGAGTTGACATGAACAACCTTTAGACGATGCCCGCTATGTGGCTAAAACCTCGTATGGTGTAACTAGTGATAGAATAATTGCTGCTGTTAACTTCTTGCAGCTCTCACGAGATGCACGAGACAATCTCAAACAGTTCTGATCCTGCATCAAAATACATGCATTTAGGGGCTGTAGCTCGATGGGAAAAAACACCGGCTATATCCTTTGAACATTGGTTATATATATATATATATATATATATATATATATATATATATTGTACATTTGTGACTTTATAGACTTTAATCAGATGTATTATCATTGCTCGTGACTTAAACATGGTGTCCTCATCGTGTAGCCAGCGGTGTGGCGGCAAACCACACCCGAAGAACATCCTCACAGTTACATTCCAGTCACATAGCGCACCAGGTTATTACTCGCTATTCAATTCGGAAGTAAAACGTTAAAATTGTTTATTGATCCACCCGCCGTTAGAATTCCATCCACACCTCTAATTTTAGCCCTCCCTCATTTTTGACCCAATTTTTTTATAGAAAACACCGGGTTGAAATTTTGTATTCTCCTGACAAAGTAGCCGGTCGTTTATTCTACTCATGCTGTATTTTTTTCAGGGGCTAAATGTCACAAGAAGATTGCATGGCATCGCATTAGAAATTTGATTCCTGCATTATATTCTAGTTGTCCTTGTTTTATTACCGATATCAAGATAACTCAACCCGTCCGGACCCAAATTAGACACAGCATTTTATCGTCAATTGAAAGCATTCTCGCTCAGTAATACCCCCTGATAAATCAATCATAAATACCAATTACTAAGCAATTATTCCATTCTTGGCCGATAAAATGTCTAAATACCGTATGAGGACGAAATATATAAGTCGATCATGTCACGGAAACTGCAGAAAGTCGATATGTGAGGATCAAACAAGCGATCAAATTAGAAGTATGCCCCATTAACGTCTCCATTGTGTGGTAATGGGGGATCGAGGTGGGCAATGAGTCTATCATATTGCAAGGTATGAAGTGCTCGGGCCTGTGTGACAATGAAGCAACAACTGCGTGAGCAATTCGAGCAAGCTCCCATTGGCGGCGCTACGTAAGCTCCGCTGCTGTCGCCCCGCGGGTATATCTCCAGATTGTGAAAAATTGTCAAATCGGCTGTTATTTTTTGCAATAATATAATTGTCAATAATAAAACCTAAAATTCTGCTTGTTTAATACAACAAAACGCACATTGTACCATTTTTTGTAAGAGTTATAATTGAGAGTGAACTCTTTCCTTCATTCACCTGATACCATGTAATATTTATATTTATATTTCATAGATTTTTTGAGATGATGTACAAGTTTAATGACCCGAAAGTGTCGTTGGTGTTATATAATACCCGGCTGTCCTTTAATAGCAGACCTATATGCCACATTTGTTACATCGGGTGACGTTGTGATATAGAGGTGCCGCTCTAGAGTACTTCACAATGGTGTTATGCATAGATCCACATCAATGTCAAATGCCGGCAAAATAGATTTTGCACAGAGTGTCAACGAATGAGGGCCTAAGTGAGTAGAGTATTACAAGGCGTTAAATAAGGACAATGGTATTAATGATAACAGCGATGTGCTGCGCCAAGAATTGGTCTGGAAACATCATAACGGGACAAGTAATTAGTCATGAGCTTAAAGCGTCAGGATCTGGTTCCGTTACCCTCATGAGGTCTCACGCAGTCATTAGGTCTGAGACCGTCTTTAAGTCTAGGACCGTCATTGGGTCTGACACCGTCTTTAAGTCTAGGACCGTCATTAGGTCTGACACCGTCTTTAAGTCTAGGACCGTCATTGGGTCTGACACCGTCTTTAGGTCTGAGACCATCTTTTGGTCTAGGACCGTCATTGGGTCTGACACCGTCTTTAGGTCTGAGACCATCTTTTGGTCTAGGACCGTCATTAGGTCTGACACCGTCTTTAAGTCTAGGACCGTCATTGGGTCTGATACCGTCTTTAGGTCTGAGGCCGTCAATAGGCCTGATACCGTCTTTAGGTCTGAAACCGTCATTAGGTCTGAGACCGTCATTAGGTCTGACACCGTCTTTAGGTCTGAGACCATCTTTTGGTCTAGGACCGTCATTGGGTCTGACACCGTCTTTAGGTCTGAGACCATCTTTTGGTCTAGGACCGTCTTTAGGTCTGAGACCATCTTTTGGTCTAGGACCGTCATTGGGTCTGACACCGTCTTTAGGTCTGAGGCCGTCAATAGGCCTGACACCGTCTTTAGGTCTGAAACCGTCATTAGGTCTGAGACAGTCATTAGGTCTGATCCCATATTTAGGTCTGAGACCGTCCCGAGGTCTGAGACCGTCACGAGACCTACATCCACAGTATTCCTAAATGAACGCTTGTGGTGAGAAGTGTTTGTGCCCAGGTTTATGAGTGCCAAGTCAACAACTGATAAGCGAGAATGAAAAAACGTGCACGCAGGCTGCAGGTGACATAGCTGAGAAACAAAAGCCCATTGCATCCAGGTCATCATGCACCTGACCCCCCCCCCCCCCACACACACACACACGCATCTCCCTGTCCTTGACATCAATCATCCAATGATCTACTCACGCCCCACACAGCCTCCCTCCCTCCCTCCCTCTTCCAAGTCAGAAGATAACCAGATGAATGATAAGACCACTTTCCGTTGTCGTAAATTAATGGCGGACGTGTCAGAGGTAGCGTCTCACGTAGCCGAGTGACCTCGTGACTCCTCCATAGGACATGACCTTGGGCGTCGGTGTTTCTGTGCGGTCCTCAGCAAAGCACTCAAGTAGAGAGATATCTGGCATATAGACCTCTTCAGCTTTTATTTACCGTGCTGCGGCTGGGGTCACGTGACTTAATTATTTGAGATCAATGTGTAATCCGGGGGATTAAATAAAGTTCATGAGAATTAATGGCATTTTTTAGATAATTCCCACCGGTTCCTCTATCTCTTACGATGCTTCAGTCTACGGTATGGTTGCTAATACCTCATAACTCATATCCTAGTTTTTTTTGTTTTCTTTACAATGACGTATTCGCTGATCGCTGATCGGAATTCCTCAAGCGCGTGAAGCGCTTTTCCTTTTCGTTGATGGTGTTGAAGATGCTTGAGACATTGTCTTTTTCCTAACTATCCGCTGTTTTCGGTATATAGTCTTCAGCATTCCGGCATATCACTTTTGTAAGCTGCAATGAATGCACTCTTTTCAATAAGGCTACGTTCTCTGGATGTGTAAAATAGAACTGACTTGTTATTAAGCTAGATCATAGCGGGTTATTGCATCTCTTATAAAAGTGTAGTCAAACAATTGTAAATTATGCCAAAGTCTTGTGTTCCACTAAATAGATTAACACAAGCTCTTTTACTGAAGACATTTAGTTGTTCTTAATCTTAGTTATATTAGCTTATTGTCCTTGCGTGCATGTGTGTGGGGGGTGGGCGCTGGCGCGACAAGAACGCAGCTCCGCGCTCCGTATAACTGCAAACTGCTGCGTCATCGTCTGTCGGCTCCGATCAGGTGATATAAGAAAAGGCGGGTACAGCAGTCTCATGGTCCAGGCCACAACAGTGTACCTACGAACCACAAGTTTTTGTATGTTTTTTGGGGTGATTTTTGGGGTGGGTGGGATTAGATCATAGTCCTCCAAACTATATTTACATATATATACATATATATATATGTATATATATATAATTGTCTTCAAAGGGTAAAGACCTGGAGCACAGTGTCACGGTCCTATTTTATCTGCTTAGGACTTGATGGGGAGCTATGGTATAGGGAGCCTGGGCAGTGTCTGTGTAGATGGGAGGGGGGGGGTGCTGGGGTGCTTGGGGGGGGGGGGGGTAAAGGCAAGGCTGGGTAAAGGAACCTGCCGGGACGATGAATGATGTAAGAATGAAACATGCCCCATATTAGACGCCCTGGCCCGGATTCGAACCTATTGGTCTGCGGTCTAGGGCGCTGACCACTGCACAAAGGAGACCTTATTACTATCACTGACGGCACGGGGAACTCTATGGCTCACCGTAGTATATTATGGTATAATGATAGGGTTTAAGGTTGACGATGATGCATCATAGTATTATAAATGACTTCAAGCTGGAGGGGGGGTGGGAGTAATGGCGGCACTGATTGAGGATCCGCCATTGCTGTAGCCTGGCTTCGTCCATCAATGTCAACGTCAGTGTCATCACCCGCAAACAACATGGAGCAAACTGTTTCTTCTACCCGCTGTGTTCATGTATGGTTTCTTTTTTCCCTATCTCTGAGCCTTATTGTTCTATAGACGCCTTAGAAGCACGAGGCTTACTTATGGCTCGTGTTATCACGAGCCCCATCAAGATTAAACCTCGGTGAGACTTATCCAGTGCCATATATTACCGCCAAACACACTTAATAAAACTACCCTTTTACGTAGATCTCTTCACGAAACTAGACACCCCGATGAGCAGATAATGATGACTGAGGACGTCCTTATTATTGCATATCAACTTTTGTTGGCGCAGACAATGACTTTTTAACTTTTTCTTGATATCGGTCACGAAAGCAGTAATTTCTTTTGCCGACGAAGCGGGCATGATGATCAGCTTGTGTCCCAGGTAGCTCTTATCTTGGGCCTAAGCTATAAAAGGGCTTCGCACTGTTTCTGCATATTCTTTCGTTTCGAGCCATACTTGCAGGAATTGGCAGCACACAGGTTGTCCCAGATCAAATAACCTGTTAACCTGCATTGAGTGAAATAATAGCTGATATTTTTCGAATTATACATCAGCAGCGATGGCGTTGGAGCGCTGGGAAGTGAAGGTGCTGTGCATGGCGGGGCTGTTCCTCAACCAGCTCATCTTCATCCTGCTGCCGCTCAAGGTGTCGGCCTACGTCAACAGCAAGGGCAAGAAAGGAGTGCTGGCCCTCAGCACTCTCAGCTGCTTCGGCGGCGGGGTCTTCTTCGGCGCCTACCTCATGCATCTCAGTCCAGAGGTGAGAATCTGCTACATTAATCACATGTGAAGTGGAAATAAAGTCCATGGATACCCCATAATTTATTAAACTTTTCCCTTGTTGTTTGCATGTATAATTCAGTACAAAATAGTTCACTAGCAGATTGTGATTTATAAGATCATTAATTAACCATTTCATTGAACGAAATTACCATTAATTCTTTTCTCATCGGCTTGTCATAGGTGAGATCTCTCCTGGATGGCGTCCTCATGGTTCCTTATAACATCAACTACCCGATACCGGAAGCGATCGCCGGCTTCGGCTTCTTCCTCATCCTGTACATCGAGATGGGTGTCATGGCGCTTCAGCGACGGAACGCCAAGAAATCGCAGCTAGACAAGCGCCCACAACCCCCGCATTTCAAGCCGATTAACGACGACGCCATCAATAGCGAAGTCAAGCTGGTCGGCTGCATCTTCACAGACGTGGAATCTCTGAAGCCGACACCCGGATGTCCCTTGATGCAAGATGAGAGGAGCGTGCTGACGTCCACGGCGTTGATAAAGGAGTCTGTTCGCCAGGGGAAGGCGGTTCAGCCCTGTATGGGCGGTAAGTGCATCGCCCCGGCTGGGGGGTGTTGTCAGGGCCCCGTGGGTAGCGTCATGGACTGCTGCTCCCAGGTTGAGGACAAGGACAAACACAATAGCTCCACGCTGAAGGAATTGGATGCCGTTTCCACGTGCAGTAGTGGCATGCGGTCTTCCAGTTCTTCCGCAGATTTTGATCAGCAGGCAGCCATGGCCAGGTCGGCCATCTTTACTCTGGCCCTGGCGCTAGATTCCATCTTCGAGGGCCTCAGCATGGGACTCAAGCTGAACAGCAATGACGTCGTCACGCTCTTCGTCGCCATCATCTCCCACGAGTTCGTCATGTCCTTCTGCATCGGTCTGGAGCTGGTGAAGCACTACCCCCGTAAGACCATGGTAGCCGTGGGCATCGCCTACGCCCTTACCCCGGTCATCGGAGCGGCTATCGGCACAGCCATCGTTGAGACGGCCGACTACGACGGAAACACGACCGTCGACATCGTCAACGGCGTGCTGCAGTCGATCTGCGCGGGCGCCTTCATCTACTGCGCTTTCATCGGCATCCTGTCTGAGGAGCTGACGCACTCGAACGGGCTGCTCAAGGCCAGCGTCACCTTGCTGGGGTTCGCCTTCATGGCCGGCATGGCCGCCATCCCGGACAGCAGCGGGGACGACACGCAACCCGAAGCCACGACTACAATGACGCACCTGACCAGCGCGTGAGTGACAGACATAAGTCCATATAAAAGGGGGTTCTAAGTTGTAACGTGATATAATTTCCGAAAAAAGGTTTTGATAGATGTGAACATAAGGGTTGAATTGCAGTCCAGCACATTAGTATTCATTACGACAGAATGTCACTGGCATGGTCCAGAACATTATCACCCTTGTTGGAAGTACATTACATTAGGCTCCAGTACATTGTCACTCACAAATTAATAATTTCACTCGCAGGGTCCAGTACATTATCAATCATAGTGCAAGTATGTCAATATGTGTTCCAGTACATTGTCACTCACAGCATAATATTGTCACTGGCAGGGTCCAGTACATTATCAATCATAATGCAAGTATGTTAATATGTGTTCCAGTACATTGTCACTCACAGCATAATATTGTCACTGGCAGGGTCCAGTACATTATCAATCATAGTGCAAGTATGTCAATATGTGTTCCAGTACATTGTCACTCACAGCATAATATTGTCACTGGCAGGGTCCAGTACATTATCAATCATAATGCAAGTATGTTAATATGTGTTCCAGTACATTGTCACTCACAGCATAATATTGTCACTGGCAGGGTCCAGTACATTATCAATCATAATGCAAGTATGTTAATATGTGTTCCAGTACATTGTCACTCACAGCATAATATTGTCACTGGCAGGGTCCAGTACATTATCAATCATAATGCAAGTATGTTAATATGTGTTCCAGTACATTGTCACTCACAGCATAATATTGTCACTGGCAGGGTCCAGTACATTATCAATCATAATGCAAGTATGTTAATATGTGGACCAGTACATTGTCACTCACAGCATAATATTGTCACTGGCAGGGTCCAGTACATTATCAATCATAATGCAAGTATGTTAATATGTGTCCCAGTACATTGTCACTCACAGCATAATAATGTCACTGGCAGGGTCCAGTACATTATCAATCATAATGCAAGTATGTTAATATGTGTTCCAGTACATTGTCACTCACAGCATAATAATGTCACTGGCAGGGTCCAGTACATTATCAATCATAATGCAAGTATGTTAATATGTGGACCAGTACATTGTCACTCACAGCATAATAATGTCACTGGCAGGGTCCAGTACATGTAGACTCACCATGCAAGCTGTATGCTCTATTACATTGTCACTCACAATGCCCGTATGTCACCAGATTGTAGTGCCTACACAAAGATACTTTTAATTGAAATATAGTGGCTTGTATCAAAGTAAGACCTATCTGGCGGTCTTTTCGCGCCTCTTTATCCATTATAACGACCCGGGATCACCAGCAGAGACTTGCACATCTGATATGGTCTGATCTATCGTGCTTTGTCTTTTATTCATATATATTACACTAGCATGCCAAGGTTATGTTAATGTCAAATTATATATATATATACGTATCAAGTTCAGGAGTCAAGTGACAGGAATGCACGACCATAGTAGGGGATCTACTTCCGGTGTTACATCTCTAAGCTTCCGGTTTATAGTAGTAATAATTCCGTATCATCTCGTAACGGTAACACGTGACATGCTCGGTAGTCCCGCACAATTACGTCACCAGAGGGCGCTATAGTGTGTTGTTGTCTACGCATTAATTGGTCACCGTTATACCTTTGATATCTTAACAACATAGATGGAAGCATCGCATTTCCTTTTGATTTTTCTATTGATTCTTCGAATTAGAGTTTCATATATTCACTGTTACGCGCATTATCTCTTGTTATATTAATTTTGGTACTATTCAACACAATTTCCGATGATGCATATATTCTTGTCCTTTGTTATCAACCATATATGTCAAAACTTACCCAATACGTGATGATTTTTAATAAATACCCAACTGCATCAGTGTTATAGATCTTTGTCGTCTTGTATCCCAGTGGCGGATCTAGAAATTTATGATAAGGGGGGGGGGGGCGGGGGGAGCACCATTTATTTAAGTACTATCCAGGCGTGGATCCAGTGAGAAACTTGCGACCAGAGGGTGCTGGTGAGGTTGTGCAGAAAGAACAGTTTTGTGCCACGTGTGCCCTATTTTGTAGCGAAAGGCGGGACACGTGTCTTTTTTTCTCCTATTTTCCAGCGAAAGGGAGATACGTGCCTCCTGTGCCTCCCACCCCCTAGATCCGCCACTGTATCCTATCATATATATATATATAAATACATAGTAAGTATAAAGGCAAAGCACTGAGACGACCAACGACCAATATCAGAGAACAAAACTAGGAGGATGATCACCCAACACATGTGAAAGTGTTGGAGGCACGCCAACAAACTGTACCTTATTCTCCTGGGCGTACCCGCTTACTTTCCTTTTAATAGTTCTTTAATCGATTTTCAATGCCCAAATAATAGGCGGAAATAATATTTTTATTTAATTTCACAGCTTCCTCCCTGAATGAATCAGGAAAATTAGATCGTAGAGAAACACCCGAAATTGCATATTGACATTCCGGTTGTCCATTTTTGTTGGCTTTAAGCGGAAGTAAAGCACTTTATTCAAGAATACGATACACTCCCTCGCAAACAGAGGCCTATGTGCAAGATCAAAACTCATATGTCAATCTTACGACATTATAGAGTAATTTCCCAATAGCTATCATGAGATGTGTTTCAGCTGCAACTCATTCTACAGTTACTCACTATCGTCCCCACCGTAGACAGGAGCCGCATTCATAATCCCCTCGCAAGTTACGAAAAGTGTATTTTCGTCTTAGCCTCACCAGCTCGTTGTGGTGGTGCTTAGGATTAAAAAGTCTTCTTCAATCTAATTTTAGCATTTTCTTAATTTAGAAAATCTACTTCGTGGGTGAGTACTGCATTTTGAACACGATACTCGCTCGACAAATGTTCCACTTAGCGCCAAGTTTAGTGGTGTAGCCTAAGTGGCGATTCTGAGTATGGCCTCTGGCAGGACTTTAACTTGTAGCAAACTCAATACTACTTCAGGATGCAGGGCTTCATATCCAGCACCTACACGAGCACTTACAAATTACTACACGGCTTTATCTCACAGATTACTATACCTGACACTTCGGGATATCAAGGATTATCACAAAGAGTAATGTTGCCATTTATTTGGGAAATATCACCAGGAGCCCCGGGGCGGATCTAAGAATTTGGTTGCAACCCCCTTAGATCCGCCGCTGTTTTACAAGTGAGAGCCATTTCAGGGCGCGTGGAGAGGGGTCGGGCGGGGGTTGAGAGGGCAACAGCCTAGCTTTTCAGACGAGTTTAGTAGACCACAGTCTCACTCTGAACCACTGTAGCCGAAGGAGCGAAGGGTTGTATCCTCCACAGATCACGCTGAAGTCAAGATGATTACCTTAGGACATATAGGTCACATGTTATCGGGGATCGAGCGCGCCAGGAGGTCAGCTGTCCGTCACACGGCAGACAGACACACGTGCGCCCTACTCGTCTACCAAGGTCAGTAACTAGGACGACACCTCTTCAGTGTGTCGCTGAACCCTTCAGAAGATGATCTATAAAAGCCTCTTCGTGACCCAGTGGTGCGCACAGTATAGGTTCATTCGTCATCAGCCTTCACCCGAAGCCAACGCCGTCACATCGTATAGCCACTTTCGACTCCAATTGCCGTGAAAAAGGAAATCAATTGCTTCCAATTCTTTGCTCTTCCCCAAGACGAATAAGCAGCGATGGCGTTGGAGCGCTGGGAGGTGAAGGTGCTGTGCATGGCGGGGCTGTTCCTCAACCAGCTCATCTTCATCCTCCTGCCGATCAAGGTGTCGGCCTACGTCAACAGCAAGGGCAAGAAAGGAGTGCTGGCCCTCAGCACTCTCAGCTGCTTCGGCGGCGGGGTCTTCTTCGGCGCATACCTTATGCATCTCACTCCAGAGGTCAGTGGTTCCTTCATCTATTTGAAGGCCTTGCATGCCTAATTTCGTCATACGGAAGATATGAATTACAAAACTGATTTTATATGTATTAACCACTCAAATTAGTTCGAACATAATTAAATTACCTTTACGTTATTTTTATTCACGCAAAATATTAGGATCAGATTTATAAATACGCATATACAAAATAAAGACAATTTCAAAATAAGTACATAATAATTTAGCATAAATCCCACAAAATACTACGAAATCATCATTGCATGTAAGGTGGTTTGGTTATAAGGTACGGGCATTACTGGACGAGGTCCTGCTGACTCCGCGCAACATCACGTTCCCACTGCCTGAAGTGATTGCTGGCATCGGCTTCTTCCTCATCCTCTACATAGAGATGGGCGTGATGGCCTGTCAGAGGCGCGGCCAGAAGCAGGCTTGCGAAAACGAGCAGTGTGACAAGGCAGCCTGCGTGCAGATCGCGGCGGCCAACAATGGAGACGCTCTGGGCAGCGAGATCAAGCTGGTTGGATGCTCCTACAACGACGACCGTGACCTCGACGGGTTGAACAGATGCGGCTTGCAGCCACAGCGCAGTTTGCTGACGTCATCAGCTCTGATTCAGGAGTCGGTTCATCATCAGGCGAAGGCGATTCCGCAGCAGCCCAAGGCTGTGGAAGCCGCCGTCAGCAATGGCCACTTCAAGGTCATCGATTTTGATGGGGATATGTCTGTGGCGAAGGTGGACATGGACGCGGTCTCCACCAACAGTTCACAGACGTCCAAGTCAGCTCCAGACCTCGTCCAGCAGGCCGCCATGGCCAGGTCGGCCATCTTTACTCTGGCCCTGGCGCTAGATTCCATTTTCGAGGGCCTCAGCATGGGACTCAAGCTGAACAGCAATGACGTTGTCACGCTCTTCGTCGCCATCATCTCCCACGAGTTCGTCATGTCCTTCTGCATCGGCCTGGAGCTGGTGAAGCACTACCCCCGTAAGACCATGGTAGCCGTGGGCATCGCCTACTCCTTAACCCCGGTCATCGGAGCGGCTATCGGCACAGCCATCGTGGAGACGGCCGACTACGGCGGAAACACGACCGTCGACATCGTCAACGGCGTGCTGCAGTCGATCTGCGCGGGCGCCTTCATCTACTGCGCCTTCATCGGCATCCTGTCTGAGGAGCTGACGCACTCGAACGGGCTGCTCAAGGCCAGCGTCACCTTGCTGGGGTTTGCCTTCATGGCCGGCATGGCCGCCATCCCGGACAGCAGCGGGGACGACACGCAACCCGAAGCCACGACAATGTCACTTACAACTGCTTAACGCTGGCTTATGCAGCCGCCGAAGAAACATATTCCAGTTCCCAATCCTTTACTTAACTGAGATTTTGCCTTAGTACATTCTTTATATGCGTTTTTCTAATGAAAATACCATAATTTTCCATGTAAGTTTTTACTGCAAAACCAATATCAGCGATTTTGCCCATTCCATGAATAATCCGTGTCATGCAAGTTTGGATGTCTATGTGAACATAAGTGCTGCATCCCTCCTTAACTTATAGTCTAGATGGATGTGGTATCCGATCATATTCAATGGGATGTGTCAGTCAATACAAAAGATTGACGAGTGCTGGCGTATATGATCAGCCATACTGTGCTACTGTACTTCAAGGGTATTTCGCAGGCCGTGAGTTATCATTATCCCAACTTTGTATAATGTGCCTCAAGTGTCACTGGCAGTGACCGGTACACCATAGATCTGTCTTTTACATATGTCTTTTGCGTCACAATGACTGTAACTTTAGGTTTCTTGTCATCCTTTTGCTAGATATGTGTCACTAACAGGGATTAGTACGCATTATCTAATTTTACACTGTGTCTATATTTGTGTCGCTAACAGAGATTAGTACACGGTATCTCATTTTACACTTTGTCTATTTGTGTCACTAACAGAGATTAGTACACTGCATCTCATTTTACACTTTGTCTATTTGTGTCACTAACAGAGATTAGTACACAACATCTCATTTTACACTTTGTCTATTTGTGTCACTAACAGAGATTAGTACACGGCATCTCATTTTACACTTTGTCTATTTGTGTCACTAAGAGAGATTAGTACACTGCATCTCATTTTACACTTTGTCTGTTTGTGTCACTAACAGAGATTAGTACACAACATCTCATTTTACACTTTGTCTATTTGTGTCACTAACAGAGATTAGTACACAACATCTCATTTTACACTTTGTCTATTTGTGTCACTAACAGAGATTAGTACACTGGATCTCATTTTATACTTTGTCTATTTTGTGTCACTAACAGAGATTAGTACACGGCATCTCATTTTACACTTTGTCTATTTTGTGTCACTAAGAGAGATTAGTACACAACATCTCATTTTACACTTTGTCTATTTTGTGTCACTAACAGAGATTAGTACACGGCATCTCATTTTATACTTTGTCTATTTTGTGTCACTAACAGAGATTAGTACACGGTATCTCATTTTACACTTTGTCTATTTGTGTCACTAACAGAGATTAGTACACTGGATCTCAGTTTCCCTCTAGTTGGATATGTGTCACTAACAGAGCTTGGTACACTGGATCTCATTTTAATCTTTCTAGTGATGTGTTACTTTCATTGAGTAGTACACAAGATATTTGTAGAGATTGCAAATATGTTTTTTTATTAATCTATGATCTGAATATTAATGTTCAATATAGGGCAGTCACACACAACGCCACACGCCAGTGATGGTAACTGAGGCAGTATGCAATATACATCATTAGAGCCAGAACAAATTAGTTTTGTCATAAAGTTACAAATAATAAAATCTACAAAATAACTCCTGTATGTCTTCAGAGTTTTCTGCACACTGCATGCACTCTCTGCTTGTGAGCCACTCCGCTGTTGGTTGCGTTATACCTTTGTTGATTTGCTGAGCACTGGATCATCTCGTCCGCTATCAGGGGGAGACATGGCCGAAAAACTCTTGACGGGCAAGTTCACAGCTCGGTATATTAACAGCAGAAGCTCATAGATTAGAGATTTGCCGTAGCCCGTAGGCAGGACTGAGCAGACATTTGACCCTCCCGGGCACAAAGCAAGCAGAACATCAACTTGCTTGAGTTTTAGACATTCAAACGAATTCCTAACGATATACCTTTTTCCGAGCGCAATCTTGGAACACAAACTTGGCATCAACAAAACAAACTTGCAAATATAGGACGAGGAAAACCCTTAAATGGTTATTTCAAGGACATCGTTCGACCTATTATAAAGCCGAGCATTTACAAATTACTGGCGCCTTCCTCGGGCGGCCGTTCCCATGGTTACCAGCAACTCTCAGCAGTTGTCGGCTATACGGGTATGCCATTCGCACTCACGCACCTCAAGGCCGCGCTGCTCAATTTCATACGACACATATGGTGTCGCGGATATCTACAATGCTGGGGATCAAACTTATACCTCATAACACACGGTAACAGTAAAACAAAGGAAAGACTTTCCTCTCACTTATCGTTATTTGAAAATGAAAAGAAGTTAATTAATTCCCTGTATGGAGTACGCAAGGCCTGTTATTACTGACAGAAGTTGAAAACTTCTGTCAGTATAGTACTATGTTCGGTTTGTAAAATTTTTTTTTTTTTTTTTTGTATGTTTGTCATTAGGATATAGGGCGCATGGTAACAGTTACGGTTGTCAGACTTAGCATAGTGATAGATATTTGAAATAGCTCGGCTAAGTTCGTTATTGTCATATGTAGGTCAAAGGTCAAGGTCACAGCGATTTTTTGAAAAAAAAGTTAAGAACGCCTTTATCTCCGTTAATATTACACCTAGAGAGTGCGGGTAAGTTTCATCATGTGCTACTATTCAAGACGCATCTTTCAGCTATTGACCACTTTTTGACGCGTTATACTCGTTTTCGAGCTACATGACGTTTTATGTTTTCTGAAAAACGCAAAAGATGACCTTGAGCCGTTTTTCTGCGGTTTCACCAATTTAAATTAAAGATATCACTCTGGTATTCCGGCCTGCCATAGAAATATGAGTGAGAATAGCCTCTGTGAAATCTGAGATTTTTCGGATACGTCATATGACGTCACGATGACGTCACTTTCGGTACATTAAAAAAATCGTCAAAAATCGGCAAAAAATGATAAAAAATCGAAAGTGGCGTCATTTTGTAGGAAATGGGGTCCGATGTTTGTCTGCATCATAAAAATAGTATGTTCCTATCTTACTTCCGGTTCCAGGGGTAACGGCAATTCCCTATGGGACCTCCAATGTTAAAGCCCTCAATCTCTCAGGCTGGGGAAATTTGTTCGCCCCGTATTTCATCGGTGCCTTCATCAAACAGTTTCGGGATTTTTCCTTTAGTTAAACATGGTACCCAGTAGCCACGATCCTTATTAGATGGAATTCGGACAGGAACTGACGTCACAGGATTTTTTTGAAATTTTCCCAATTGTGAAAGATAGGGATTTTTGGGGCTTGCAGGGGCACCCACGAGCGTCCTATTAAAGCCATCGCTCTATACTTGCTGTTGTAGAAGGATAGTAGTAGGATGTACCATTAACTATAAACACGGCGACATAGCTTTGTAACTTTTTGGTATATAGTCGAACGCGTTTAACATGGGACCCTATGGAGATAATCAAACTTCCTTCAATATGACATACTTCCGTTTGAGCGATCTCACTTTGCTTTACCACGGTGCGAGATGTGGACGAGCACAAGAGACTCGGGGTAGGTTGACGGCAAACGCGTGTCTCAGTCTCGTTTCCATGGAAACCGAAGATTTTTCCAATGATAAAGTATACAAATTTCCTCTAATTTAGAAAATTCGTCAAAAATCGGAAAAACTAGCTAGACCTTCGATCGTTGCGTATAATGGTAGGGAAGATATGTCTCCAGATTGCTATTGGCAGTAAAGCAGTATTATCCTTTACATCTTAGCTGCAAAGTCCTTTCTTCGTCTGCTCGTTTTTCATTTACCCGCAATGATGAAGAATAGCAATTTTCGGTAATTAGGTGAAGCTATATCTGAAGGACTAACAGTCCTACCGCCGTTCTAATCCGCGTTTTGGATTGAAGGCATACATGTTTGTGTCTAGATGTTTGGACGTTGCCGTGCGTTATGTCATGACGTCACCATGACGTGATGACGTTATAATTTTAAAACCTCTATTACTCGACTATTATACCTCGTAGCGACTACCGGTTGATTTGACGCTGTACCTTATATCAAGGGACAACTGCTGCGATGCGTAACTTTTTTGCGGTACCGAAACGTGTGCGTCAAAAATGACGTCATAGCTAACGTGCTCCTAAGAAATGTTGGGTTTGCTTTATTTTCAGCCACTTTGGCAATAGCTATCATAACCCGAGTTGATAAGTAGGTATATTAAAGAAATAGAAGCCATCTTGAGCATTTTCGCGAACGTCAAATGACGTCATGTCTCGTCACGATGATGTATTATTAGATAAAATTAAAATTCGTAGCGCCATTCATAATGAGTCTAGCAATCGCTCTTAAGTACAAAAATTCATGTTCACTTAAACTCTAATATGGCATTAAATTGGCGGCCGGAAGATGCGTCACATGACGTGATCGTGACGTCACAGGCACAATCGACGGTTTTACCTGTAATTCCGTTAATATCTGTTAATTGCGCATTGCATATTGCTCAAAATAGAGCCTGCGGTGCGCACGTTGTCGGATGAATGCGCTATTTGGCTCAAATGTCTGGTTACACGCTGTTTAGCCCGAATTGTCCCCCGTATAGGCGCTGTTTATTCAAAATTGCCCCTATATGCGCTGTTCACCTCAAATGGCCGGGTATATTCGCTATTTAGCATAAATTGAGCGTTACATGCGCTTTATAACCGACAATTACTGCTACATGCGCAATTGAGCCGAAATTGCCCGTTATATGCGCTGTTTAACCCGAATAGCCCTTTAGATGCCCAGTGTATCTCCAATTTCCTGTTATACTTGCTATTTAGCCCAAATTGCCAGTTACGTGCGATATTTAGCTCAAATTGCCCGCCGAAAGCTCCATTTTGCGAACAAAAGGTCGATTTTGCTAACAAAAGCTCCATTTTGCCCACAGAAAGTTCTATTTCGTCAACAGAAAGCTTTATTTTGTCAACAGAAAGCTCTATTGGGCTCTCCCAAGCCGCCAGCTATGCTGAATTGCCCCCTGAAGGCTATATGTGGCCCGACGAAAGCTCTATTTACCTCAAATTATGCCTTAAAAGCTCTATTTGGGCCAAATTGTATGTGTAATGGCCTACTTAGCCAAATTTACTCACTAAAACTCTATTTTGCCCGCTGAAGCCTCTATTTGACCCAAATTGTCAACTGAAGGCACTAATTGACCCCCGATACCCCAATTTGACCCCTCAGATCCAGATTTGACCTCTGAGATCCAGATTTGACCCCTCAAATCCAGATTTGTTCTTTGATATCCACTAGTGTCCATACGGTGAGGCGGCTACAATATCCATCAAATGCTTACCATGTGCATGAAAGCAATGAGGGATACAATGTTACATATTTATTATCATAAACAAATATTATACATACATGCATACCTAACATACATAAGGCCTACGACGGCATTTCTCTATGGGACTTATCATGTTAAAGCCGTTCATCGTGCTCGCTCTTATGCTGGGACCACAGGCGCCTGAAACACCAGCCCAGCACGGGGGGTAGTCTAAGCTAGTACCTACCCAATAATAAGAGAACAGGTATGCAACGAAAAATGTAAACAAAAGACAAAAGCGCCTCAGTACGAATATACGCAAGCGCCGCCCGTCGGCAATCTAGTCATTAAACATACGTTTGGTAGCCAAGCTTCTTGTTTCACTTCCTTTTTGCACGAGTTTCACCCCTGATTCGTCAATATCGACTAAAAACATCACTCCACAACTCTCAGCGGGCCGCCACGACCGATCGCCAAATTTAGTGATACGGGCTAACGACTTTAAACGCGACATTGAATTTCTGATTGGCTAAAAATTAGACGTTTTTTCATTGGCTGTCTGCTGGGGGCGGGTTCAATTTAAATTTCATGTCAGCTCTTGCGGTGTTGCCCTGTCATGCGTATGTGCATGCTAGCAGACTGTAGAAAACATGACGGCCATACGCGCCCAAACGCACATCATTTCTTGGTAAGTTTGACCATAAAGTTAAATGATAAATAATATAATATCCCGCAATATAAAATAAATCTAGATCTTAGATCTACAATATTTGTTAAGCAAATGGGTAGGCTCTATAAACTTAATTGGTAGGTAATGTGCTTAATTGTTGATGGCAATAAAGCACAGGCGCCTCAATCGTGGGTGGGTGGGGAGGGAGGGGGGGGGCGGGTTCACACATATGTCATATAAAGCCCCCCCCTCCCCGCCCCCCGGAGTCGTCAATTTTTAAATATCAGCTCTGTAGGGGTATCTTTTTTCTGTAACAAATATCCGCTCTCGTCTAGACGTCTATAGGCACCCGTGGAACCCCCCCCCCCCCCCCAACAGATTTGTATAATAGTGCCCCCCCCCCCTTCCTTCCCGGTGGACTATATGAAGCCTGCAGTGACGGAATTAATTAAGCAAGTTAAATTTTAGGCACTTACAAAAAAAAAGTCAAGACGCTATTTCATTGTTCTTATTGAAATTCCTGAAAAATATTGAGGACATTTGGGATTCATTTTGGCCCCAAAGTCATTTAAGAATTGTTCCCAGATTCATTATGCAAAGTTGTCAACACTGCAGAAATTATATATTATTGCATTGTTATGACCAGCGTTGGTCGCCGCGCACTGCCTGATGGCGATGCAACAAGCTCTCAACTCGCGCACACTTGCCAGGGCATGCTGTCTACGTGATTTTATATTTACCAACATAGCAGCTCACGCTCTCAACCAATGAGAGTACTTCATTCTACCCCACACAGAGACCAATCAGCGCCCTCAGACCTCGTCAGCCCGTAACGCTCAAGACGATCGGTCGTGGCGGCCCGCTGAGAGTTGTGGAGTGATGTTTTTTGTCGATATTGATGAATCAGGGGTGAAAATCGTGCAAAAAGGAAGTGAAACAAGAAGCTTGGCTACCAAACGTATGTTTAATGACTAGATTGCCGACGGGCGGCGCTTGCGTATATTCGTACTGAGGCGCTTTTGTCTTTTGTTTACATTTTGCGTTGCATACCTGTTCTCTTATTATTGGGTAGGTACTAGCTTAGACTACCCCCCGTGCTGGGCTGGTGTTTCAGGCGCCTGTGCTGGGACAAATGTGTTGTCGCGTACTTCACATGTCCCTTCGTCAAATAGTACCAGGATTTGTCCTTTGGTTAAAGATGGTAACCTATAGCCACAGTGCTTAACAAAATGACGCCCTGAAGCCGAATCATTGTTTTGATTTCAATTTTGATCAGAAAAACGAAAAAAAAATAGCATGCACCCAGGTGGGATCGAACGCGTGATCTTTGGATCCGAAGTCCAACGCTATACCCACTGAGCCAGCCAGACAACGATAACGTTGGCGTGTCGCATGTGATTCTTGTCCAAAGGCCGGGTCGCGCAGTTTCGGGCGTTGACAATATTCGTAAAAGTATAGCTTTCAAAATGTAGTTTTCCCCACAATATCCTGATATCGGCCTTCCATAAGGTCTACCGCATTACCCCACGCTTCCGCCGCAATCTTTATATCGACTCAAATCTCAACGAAACATGTTCACGACGATACTTTGACGTGTGGTAGCAAGTGTTAATGCTTCAAACGCAGCTCTAAACAAACCCGTCATTAGGTAATTAGGTAATAAAAACTATTGGCGGGTATATAGCATTACTCCGCGGTAATTAGGCACTATGGAAAGCCATATGCACCATTGCATATCAAAAATTCAAAATCACCAGCCTGCCACTTTCAGTACTTACTAAAAATCGTCCAAAATCGGAAAAAAATCATAAAAATACGGAAGTAGCGTCACTTTGTAGGGAAAGTGGTTCCTCGTATAGCTGCAAAGTAAAAACGATACGTTCCTATCGTGAATGGCGATAGAATTGCTCTAGGACGCTTAGTTTGGCCGCTAGAGCGCTCGCAAGAGGTGCACCCCCCTTTGCTGAAGCTCCCATTATGAGTCAACGGCGATATCGACCGGCACTGCCTCTGCTTTGCGATGGCCGCCGTTTGCTTAATAGCGACACTAGAGAATCTGGACTGGTTTGAAAGGACGGCCAAACGAGGAATCCGCATTCGCTTCTAGCCTAGCACGCTTAGTTTTGACGCTGGAGGGCTCCGTAATTTAGCAATGATGAGTCCGAGAACAGGGATTAGGGCGGGACCAAGCACACGTAGAAAGTCGGGATTTGGCCGAATTCACTCAAAATGGCGCCCTCTATCTGGGAAAACAGCCCGCGTTGAACAGCAGCCGTTAGATTGTGCTATTCCAGCATCCGCATCGTAGAGGTCCAATTTGGGCCAAATCGCGCTTTCAGCGAGCCCAATACGGCTATCAGTGGGCAGTGTGGGCTAGAACGCCTTCGGATATTGGCATTATTGAGCCCAAATTGGCCATTGAAGGCCATGTTTAGCCCAAATTGGCCGCTGAAGGCCGTAATTATTCAAATTTGCTCGTTTATAGCGCTATTTAGCCCACGTTGTTCGCTCAAGGAGCTGTTTAACCCAATATGCCCAGTGAAGGCATCATGTAGCCAGCATGAGGCCAAATCAGCTTATAGTATATGTGTTTCTGCATGTCATCGCCTGTACCATAGTTTCGGCGCATAAATGGTGAAATGAAGATGAAGTCACTTCATTCTGTCAGTACCTCAGCCTACGGCTGTCTTGTTCTATTTTTTTATTTTGTTCCCATAAATCATTTTCTTGAAAGTTATAACTGGCTTGATCGTTTTTCGCGCATCTTGATATTGGTCTGAGTGGAGGAACGGAGCTCCGTCCAACGACCACGCGATGTACCGTGTTTTCTGAATGCCAGATCTGTCAATTTGCTTATTTTTTTTTCACTGGAACAAAATGTACAATGCTTATCATTAATAAGCCTTTCGGGGGAGTTAATAATTTTTTAATTATGACAACGAAAGTTCTTTTGCTGCCCGTTTTCCGACGATTAATACAGATATTATGCGCTATTTTAATTTGCGAGTATGTAAAAGTATTCAATCTATAAATTGCCGTTCGGGGAAGTTACGGTGCTTCGATATATTACGCTGAATTTGTCTAACTTTAACGGCTCGCTGTGCTACATCTTGAACCAGATAACGAGATTGAACATCAACTGTGCTTTACCTATTTAGACAGATGTGGCATTTGGTCAATCCTGGAGCACGCGCCCGTATAATAATAATAAATTTACATAATTAATTATAATCAATGAAACATTAAAGCGCCTGTGTCACACAAGTGCTTGGCAACATTGATGGCGAATAAAAGAACTGCGTTTCAAACTGTGCCATTTCCCACTATTAAATCACGAGTTTGGCGGAATAAACCACATGGCCCTATGCGCTCCTCTATGAAACCAAAAAAAAAGAAGCACTAATCATAATGGGTCCATGGGTGTTTGGTGTGCGTTATGATGTCGTTATTCCTGCCGTAACTAACGGAGACGAAAAAAGTTCCAAAAATGTCAAGACTTTGCACAACGAGTTACGCAATTATAAGAAAATTGGTGCATGTGACATGTCCATCGATGCCTCTATGAAGTTCATACATTATATATCTATATAGCTTAACTCATCAGATTTTCATTCTGACATTTGCTAAAAGGCATCAGTTACAACATATGGTATCGGTTACGTAAGGATTGTTTACATGGAATTTTTACAGGAACTTTTTCTGTAACCAAATAATTCTATACGCATGTCGTTATTACAGAAATCTACCGCGCGACTCAATTCACTTACTATTTTTAAAAGAACCAAAAAACATATGATAATGGATGTGGCCGGTGGCATAAAAACGAATAGTTTCCACATCATGTTGGATAGTCGAACGTGTTCGGGCCCGACATTCGAATACGTCAAGGATGTGATTCGCGCACTGAATTCGACCGTTCCAGATACCCCTGGCGACATCTATCGTCAAAAATAAACACTGCGTGTTTCGGGCTTGCCTGGGGGCACTTGCGCCAAGCGTCTGCCATGCATGCGTGCGCAGTTGGTTCAGGTGCCTGGCTTCAACGTATCATTTGTCAGGGGTAGGTTGGCTCTATGACAGTATTATTCACACAACAAACAAAAAAGATGTCTCTGTAAAGTCTCCCTTTAGCATAATGAAATCACAGCTTATATTTCACTAGATTAAGAACTGTTTAACAGCCCTGTCTGTTAGCCTTCCCTCTGGGCATGCCTGGTTGCTGCTCAACGAGCACCCGAGTGCGCTCAGATTCGCATTAACAAGACAGTGTGTCCCGACCCATATAATCGCTTTATACCAAGTTATAATGAGCTTAGGTACACGTGGGATACAAAGTTATATATTCCTTAAAATATATATTTCTAAATTAGGTTGCCAAAATTTCCAGACAAAATGTATTCAGGCAGGGAATATGACCGCGCTGTCCTCCTACGCACAGGGAAACTCATTACATTCGCCGGCTGGCATTTATATCAGCTGTTATTCTCCCTGCTTACATGTCTCTTAATGCAATATAGTATCCTTTAACAGTCAATAGTTTAATACTTTAAGTCAAGATATTTATCTATCCAAAGTGGGGTTTTTTTTGGTTGAAATCTATGAAATTATACAGCTATAAACCAGTACTCGCCTGTTGCGTGCCCCCCGTATACGGCTATGCGGAGCAGAGCGCCCTAGAGTTATCCGAAACACGCGCTTACATGTCAGAATTTCCCCTGGAACGGTCTATTATTTGCAGATTATTTTAGCAAACGGCAACATTGCTGGCACCCGCTCCTCTGTACTGGCCATGGCAGGTTTGTCGTAACGTTAAGTCTGCCCGAATGAAAATACAAATGTAATACACCAACGGACCGTTTGATAATCGAACACTGGCATTGTGTGATTCTCAAACGATTCTGGCATTTACGACAAACACGGAACGCCAATGTAGGCCGTCAGCCTTTTGTGAAAAAATGCTTTCCACGGAACTCTCAAAAACCAACTATGTATGAAGTACATAGAGCGGGTAATGGAGAGGGTAGTGGAGAGGGTAGCGGAGTAAGGGTACCGGTAGACCTATTTACACATCTACTTATGAAGGATTCCCCGTTCGTCATCTGCACGTGAGGGATCCTGGGGGTTGGGGACCCGGATGTACTAGGATCTTTGGTCCACTTTCTGGGTCAACATTTTTTTTCCACCGGAGAAGCGTTGTCTATTCATTTATACAACTGCGCATGTAGTTTTCGGAGACGGTGCCTGGGGGAGGCTTTGGTGTTTTTTCATCCTTTTCGATACAGAAAGTGAGGTCTCCAGACTTTTTTCGGCGATTCGGCGAAGCAGCCCCGCCCCCCCCCCCCCCCCTCCCTACTCCCACTCCCACCACTCTATTTCTGTCTGTCTCCTTATATTTGTTTTTGTCATGCACGTGCGATGTGTCTAAGGCTCGCATCGCCCGACCTCCAAAAACCCACTTCACTGCGATATGCGTGAATGACTCCGCATTGTGTTTATCGATACATATGCAACAGCGAAGTAAGAAAGTGATATTGAATTACCATTCATGCACGGTCTACCCACATGATCAAATCGAGACGACAATGCAGTCGGCGCTTCAAAAACATCAAACAACCTGTTACCGAACTCGCCCACATACGACAAAGTAAGCGTTAAAGTGTTCGTGCCACGCCAAAACAACTTTAGCTCATATTAATCTTCTGTGTGTCGGCGCTTATATTATCGAGCTGTAACGCCCCAAATAGTAGAAGGGCATACTTTTCCACTTGTTTTCGCACTTACCAATTTAAATTCTGCGAGCGAGGAAAGTGACGTCAAAGGGGAATACAAACGCACGTGCTTTTATATTGAGACTCAGATTCTGTCTGTTCATTGGCTTGAACTCAACGAAACGCACTCAACCATGAAAACAATACACGCCCTCGACCACAGATGTCTACGCACTGCATCAAAGCTCACCTGTCAATCTTGTGACATCATTGGGGAATTTTCAAATAACGCTCAGATGCAATGCTCGCAGAAATAAACCCGCCGGACCTCACTTTTGCTAATTTAACGAACCCGTTTATAGTGATATCGTGGCATAAAAACTGTAAACTCCCATTAAAACAAATTGTTATTTGTTTATCTTCCCTAAACCAAGTTAACTTTGAGCAAGACAAAATCGTGGCACGAACACTTTAAAATACGGCCGGATGGGAAGGTGGTGTCAACGAGAATCCTCCTAATAAAGCGAGTAACGTTATTTTAGTATTTTTGGCGCGTTAGGATACGGTACGGTATTAAGGGTGATGTAATGTCAGACAAAATCCCCGACGGACATAATAACCCCCGGTCGCAAAAACCCCGGTGAACACGGTGCCGATATTTAGCAGTGCTTCTACAATGGAGACTTATTTCATCGAAATATTTCTTTGTTGTATATGATTAGTAGGTAAATTTTGCCATAGTTTACGATGGTTTGGAAAGAAATTTGTTGCATTATTAGCCATTAGTCACCAGTTACGCTGCCCGCCATAATCTAATTCGACTTCCCACGCCGCTTGTTAGCATCAACCATGCAGGTGTTGTTGATGGTGTCAAGTGAATTCTTTTGACTATTGGTGTGTTAGCGTCATACATCAAAGCGGCGTTAAACGTCTTAATCCGATAAAGGTGTGAAAATACAGTCTCGCATGCCCTACTGCTACTGACGGCTACTGGCGGAAACAAAGATCGATAAAGATGGTTATACTGAATGACGTAAACATTTTATTTCACATTTAGTTCTCCATACATTACATTACACAGGCAGTCTATGACACCGACCACCGACTCGAAACTTCAGTGTCCGTGTTCGACAGGGTGAATCTTCAATATTCAATACTTCAACATTGCCTGTATTCATATTCCCCAATTTCTGGTTATTATTCCATTATATGTACATTACATACATTACATCAAAACTTTTCCCTGTCCCATTGCACTTCATTTGTTTCTGAGGTACGAATCAAATGAAAACAGTAGCAAATGCAGTGTCAGTGACAAGGAAGTGTCAGCTTCTTGAGTGATAACTGAGGCCATTTGCAACGGTATTTCCCACCTACAGCGAATTAAAGCGTTCAAACATTTCATTGATGTTTCACGCCAACACATGCCAGCCTTGGATGCCATCGACAGGTCAAGTCGACAAAACTTCAAAAATAAGCGTTAGCAGTATTTTACATTCTTAATTGGCCTCTTTGCCCTTTATGAAACTTGTCACAACCTCCGGCCGTAGATCTATCAATTAAAACAATATTTATGCGAGGTCCGGACCACCTTAATGACATGGACAAACTCTGGTCATGGTTCTTGTGATATATTCATTTGTTGATGCTTGAGTTGTATCTAACTGTGAATTATGTTGTAGGTGTCAAAGTCCTGATCCGGGCCCGTTTTGGGCAGTCGGACGTTTTGGGCTCTCACGTACGTCAAACTAGATTGCCAATTCCGCGGGCAGCGTAACTGGTGACTAATGGCTCATAAGTAGGGGGGGGGGGTGCGTTCCCAGGTGTGTTCCCAGATCACGAAGAAGAAATTTCTTTATTCCCAGGTCACGATGAAATAAAAGCAGAACTCTCGGCATGCAATGGAAGGGCGGATACACGATACTAAATTGATGATTTCCCGATTCACGGTTATTCAATATTAAAATTCACAGTTTACGATTAATGAAAATCCTTGATCACGGCGGTCGGCTAATACCCCATTCCCAGTTCACGAAGAATTATTTTCCTCATTCCCAGTTCACGGTGAAATAAAAAACCCATTCACAAGGCACGCAAATACCCTTTGCCCACCCCCCCCCCCCCCTCATAATGCCACAAATGTCTTCCCAAACCATGGTAAACTATGGCAAAAGTTGCATAATAATCATATACAACACAAAAATGTTTTCATTCAGTTTCCATGAGTTGCAGAAGCACTGCTAAATATCGGCACATGGGGTTATGTCCGCCGGGGTTTTTGTCCACCCCCCCATTAAGGGTACGGTATTGACCCAGACCAGACCACACTAGAATGTACATCTCGCGGTGAATGACGACAGTTAAAAAATATTTTTAGCTGGGAAATTGGAGGCCACCTATCACCTATCTTAATGTTAGCGAAAAGCGCTAAGAGGGCTAAAAACGTTGGGGTTTCAGGCCAATCGGCGCATATCAAGGTTAAATTGGGCCACGAATCGGGACAAGGAACTGAGGTAGAATGATACATGCCCCATACATGCAAGTGTCGTGGCCGGGGTCGGGGTAGCGAACCCAAGACCGGTTGGTCTGCGGGCTTACCATTTAAGCCAGACCTTCCCCAAAGCTGTTGAGAAACTGCCCGTATCCTACAACACTGTGTTTATCCTCCGATCGGCAGATTCCACAACATTGTGGTATTTATCATTCATACCTGAAACAGCTGAAAACACTGTACGTTGCGATACACGGCGATCACACTGCGTTGAAATGACCCATGTGCTCTGAGAAGAGGATTAAAGCGGGCGTCCAACCTAATTTAATCGCGATCTTCACCGAAAGTTTACATCTTAAAATTAAATTGGCGAGTGTTAACGCTTCCTTTCGGGCGACTGGTAAGAAGAAAAAAAATTAAGGCAACCCGCCCCCGGCAATGTCAAGCAGAGCGCCATTTTGCAGGGAGCAGTGACGCATATTGTGACTATTCATCTAGTGCCGCCTTACGTTGTAACTCGCGGAGAGAGAGATCAGGGCCGCGATTTACAGATGAACAGCGGCAGTTCCAAGCCTCGCAGTAGCGCAAAATCTTTGTCTTTCATTGAACAATACCGTCCAAACAAATTGATATACGTCTTGCGACGATTGACTCTGCAACAAATCCATGATTGGAGTTAAAATCGCAGCTATTTATATTAGCGATTATCACGCGCTCATGTTTTGCTCACACAATAGGCGCAATTTCCAGTTTGAATAAATTAGAGCATCGCCTCCTGATTGGTCAATCGCGGACACGCCTCCAAAAAGGGCTGCCGCTTGGGTAGGCGGCAAAGTCGTGCCTGGCGGTCACTTCTAAATTTTATTGTGAGCCACAGATAGAACAACAAATTCTATGATTTGGAGGATAGACAATTGGGTATTATATGAATCGGTAAAGCAGCGTTAGAGGCCGGACTGGCGGTTCCCTTTAATGACACCAGTCTCGGCACCCTCAGGTATAGTACGGGTGCAGTTTGTACTACAACCCGCCTAGATACCTGGGATTGAGAAAGTCGCAGACACAGACAGTCCATTTAAAGCTTTAATAAATGTGACCTTGGGGCGCATATCTATCTGGAGGTTGACGCGGTTGGCTAGGTTGAAGGTCAGCCATGGCGTCTGGCTGGCGTCTGGCGGACTGCCCGAGTTTGCGCAGCCTGAAGTTTCCATTGTCAGTTAATCCCTACGGAAGCCCGTTGATACCATCGGGAAACAAGTATTGTGTCACCTTGACGGTAGCTGCATCATTATCTGGCAGCCTCCAGAAGTAACAGTGATGCGCGTTTTATTGCTAGATATAATGATCACAAACCGCTCATTATTAAAGATATGTAATTGGTGGCCGCCATATATATTCTTTCCACCCAATGGCACAAACGGCTTTCCGTATATTCCATAGAAAACGCGTCGCACAACAACTTGACCTCTACGATTGAAGCGATAGGACACGGCTGGTCAGGTCAAGCCAAGGCCTTTCTGTGCGAAGTTGCTTCTCTATGTTTTTTTTTATTATTATTATTTCTTTGAAAGGCGCTACATCAAGTATGAATCAGTTGTCATATTCATTATAGGATAATACATGGAAATAATAGTGAAGCGTTTATACATAATACAATTTACATAGCTTAAGCAGTCTATTCTTATTACCATTTGATAGATTCGCGAGAACAATGTGATATTCCGCTTGTACTGCGATTTTGAGCTGTTGCTCTATACTTGTTGAACCCATGTTTTTGTTGGGCAAACAATGAGCCGCTCCCGGCGTGGACAAATATTGTGCTTGTCACACGAGACCCGGTGAGTCAGTCGGCGCCTGAGGCCCACTTCACGCGTATAAACACAAAACCTGGCTGTTGGTCCTTGTCGCGTACCTTGGCATAGCTCCGTAGGCTAGTGTCGTTCCTATGGTTATCGTCTGACAATTCGCGAACTCCCTTCTGCTCTTTTTTTGGCTTAATATCAATGTGCTTTGCATGTAGGCGTCTGTTTTCTTGAGTCGCACTGTCTTGTGTGTTTAGGATTTTGCGCCCTTGACCTCGCTGCAGTATGGCTCTCAACCTTCAACCCATGTTTTGTCTTGAAGGTTTCTGTCTTTTTACACATAACGTGCACGCATAATAATTATAAAATATAAAAGAAAGATTAATTCACTTTAAGCATTCAGGAAATATGTGCATAGGAACTATTGCATGTTTCTATTAATGTAATTTGGTGTTGTGGTATTTTTAGGAAACTGATGGAAGTACGATCTTACTGTTACTAAGCCCGTGGATATGCATTCATACGAAATTATATAAATAAATGCATAGTGTTTTTAAGACTTCGCTAAAAAGTAGTTTAGCGTTTACTATGCACGACTTTATAGTTTCACGGTATTTGCTCCGACCCAACCCCTTTCTCGCCCTCTCTACCCCACCCCCCTTTTTCGCCCTCTCTCCCCCACCCCCCTTTCTCGCCCTCTCTCCCACACCCCCCTTTCTCGCCCTCTCTCTCCCACCCCCCTTTCTCGCTCTCTCTCCCCCACCCCCCTTTCTCGCCCTCTCTCCGCCACCCCCCTTTCTCGTCCTCTCTCCCCAACCCCCCTTCTCGCCCTCTGCCCCCACCTCCCTTTCTCGCCCTCTTTCCCCCACCCCCCTTTCTCGCCTTTCTCGCCCTCTCTCCGCCACCCGCCTTTCTCGCCCTCTCTCCCCCAACCCCCTTTCTCGAACTCTCTCCCCCACCCCCATTTCTCGCCCTCTCTCCCCCACCCCCCTTTCTCGCCCTCTCTTCCCCAGCCCCCTTTCTCTCTCCCAATCTCCTTCTAAAAACCGTACAATGCACTGTGTTTCACGAGCTTTCTACCAAATATTGACAAAGCACAGAACACAGCGTGACTGAACATCCTCGGTCGCGCTCACAGTGTATGGTCACAAAACTATCTCGCTAGGGGACTTCAAGTTTCAGGCCGAGCGTCCAACATCCTTCCTGTCCTTAGCTCACGGTTCACTTGTCACGCGCAGGCCACAGGAAAGAAGAACAAACTTGTCTTTATTCAGACGCGTGCTAGTCTGCGAACACACTCCATGCTTCTAAACACCGAACTGTCATTTAGAAAAGTGGGCATTCAGACACAAATCACCCCGCTATATATACGCTTTGAGTCTGTCTGAATAGGTGGGTACTGGTTAAAACACCAGTACAGTTTGGACTTCAATTCGTGATTATATACTAAAACGAACCGCTAAATTAAAATTAGAAGATGGCGTTGGAGCGCTGGGAGGTGAAGGTGTTGTGCATAGCGGGGCTGTTCCTCAACCAGCTCATCTTCATCCTGCTGCCGCTCAAGGTGTCGGCCTACGTCAACAGCAAGGGCGAGAAAGGAGTGCTGGCCCTCAGCACTCTCAGCTGCTTCGGCGGCGGGGTCTTCTTCGGTGCCTATCTCATGCATCTCAGTCCAGAGGTAAGAATATGTTACAATAATTGCATGTTAGTGCAATGCTGCCATTGATAACAACCACAGTGGAAATAACGGGTCAGTAACATAAGTCCATACAACGAAACCGCTATAAGGATGCAGAGTTTCGCTCATGCCTAATCCAATGACTCAATATATATTTATATGCTCATGAATTAAGGACAATTAAGGACAATTAATTATGCGTATAGTTAATTAAAGTTTCAACAAAAAAGGTTGCACCGTTAAGCGTCAGAAGGCGCTTAACTGACTGAAATGAAGGCCGACCAAGTGACACTCTGGAATCTCAGGGTGGTAAAGGCCGGCCAAGTGACGCACTGGAATCTCAGGGTGGTGAAGGCCGACCAAGTGACGCACTGGAATCTCAGGGTGGTGAAGGCCGACCAAGTGACGCACTGGAATCTCAGGGTGGTGAAGGCCGACCAAGTGACGCACTGGAATCTCAGGGTGGTGAAGGCCGACCAAGTGACGCACTGGAATCTCAGGGTGGTGAAGGCCGGCCAAGTGACGCACTGGAATCTCAGGGTGGTGAAGGCCGACCAAGTGACGCACTGGAATCTCAGGGTGGTGAAGGCCGACCAAGTGACACTCTGGAATCTCAGGGTGGTGAAAGCCGACCAAGTGACGCACTGGAATCTCAGGGTGGTGAAGGCCGACCAAGTGACGCACTGGAATCTCAGGGTGGTGAAGGCCGACCATGTGACGCACTGGAATCTCAGGGTGGTGAAGGCCGACCAAGTGACGCACTGGAATCTCAGGGTGGTGAAGGCCGGCCAAGTGACGCACTGGAATCTCAGTGTGGTGAAGGCCGACCAAGTGACGCACTGGAATCTCAGGGTGGTGAAGGCCGACCAAGTGACGCACTGGAATCTCAGGGTGGTGAAGGCCGACCAAGTGACGCACTGGAATCTCAGGGTGGTGAAGGCCGACCAAGTGACGCACTGGAATCTCAGGGTGGTGAAGGCCCACCAAGTGACGCACTGGAATCTCAGGGTGGTGAAGGCCGACCAAGTGTCTCAGGGTGGTGAAGGCCGACCAAGTGACACTCTGGAATCTCAGGGTGGTGAAGGCCGGCCAAGTGACGCACTGGAATCTCAGGGTGGTGAAGGCCGGCCAAGTGACGCACTGGAATCTCAGGGTGGTGAAGGCCGGCCAAGTGACGCACTGGAATCTCAGGGTGGCAATTTTTTTGGTGTTTACTGATATTCTCTCTGTCGTCAATTTACGAAGGACAAATTAGTAGAAGTAGTAGTGGTTGTACTGGTAGAAGTGGTAGTAGTAGTAGTGTTTGGAGTGGTAGTAATGGTAGTAGTAGTAGTGCTTGGAGTGGTAGTAATGGTAGTAGTGGTGGTAGTAGTAGTAGTGTTTGGAGTGGTAGTAATGGTAGTAGTAGTAGTGTTTGGAGTGGTAGTAATGGTAGTAGTAGTAGTGCTTGGAGTGGTAGTAATGGTAGTAGTGGTGGTAGTAGTAGTAGTGTTTGGAGTGGTAGTAATGGTAGTAGTAGTAGTGCTTGGAGTGGTAGTAATGGTAGTAGTGGTGGTAGTAATAATAGTGGTTGTAGTGGTAGAAGTGGTAGTAGTAGTAGTGTTTGGAGTGGTAGTAATGGTAGTAGTGGTGGTAGTAATAATAGTGGTTGTAGTGGTAGAAGTGGTAGTAGTAGTAGTGTTTGGAGTGGTAGTAATGGTAGTAGTAGTAGTGCTTGGAGTGGTAGTAATGGTAGTAGTGGTGGTAGTAGTAGTAGTGTTTGGAGTGGTAGTAATGGTAGTAGTGGTGGTAGTAATAATAGTGGTTGTAGTGGTAGAAGTGGTAGTAGTAGTATTGGTTGTAGTGATTGCAGTGGTTGTAGTGGTAGTGTTTGGAGTGGTAGTAATGGTAGTAGTGGTGGTAGTAGTAGTAGTGTTTGGAGTGGTAGTAATGGTAGTAGTAGTAGTGTTTGGAGTGGTAGTAATAGTAGTAGTAGTAGTGGTGGTAGTGCTTGGAGTGGTAGTAATGGTAGTAGTAGTGGTGGTAGTAGTAGTAGTGGTTGTAGTGGTAGTAGTGGTAGTAGTGGTTGTAGTGGTAGTAGTAGTAATTGTAGTAAGTCGTTGTTGTAGTAGTAGTGGAACTCATCTATCTATTAACAGGATATTGAGCAAAATTTAATATTAAAACTTACGTGTCGATTGTGCGCTATTTAGTATAGTTGTAATAATTAGATTTAAACGTGTATATGTTGTTTTTCTGTCTGTGACAGGTTCGACTGATGCTGGAGGACGCTCTGCTCATCCCAGAGCACATCACTTACCCAGTCACCGAGGCCATCACTGGGTTCGGCTTCTTCCTCATCCTCTTCATAGAGATGGCCGTGATGACCTGTCAGAAACGTCACGACAATCAGGCGGACACCCTCCACAAAGAGGGCGCTCTTCATACCCCAGCGTCGCCGGCATCTAGCTCCTACAACAACAGCCAGGTCACGCTGGTGCGATGCTCCTATGACAACGAAGTTTTGCATCCCGTGGAATCTAGCACCTGCGGACAAAGCGGACGCAGTCTGATGACGTCATCAGCGTTGATACACAAATCCACCGAATTGCCGGAAGTGACGTCAACGCTGAAGAAGAAGGGGTCGGACGCTGGTGATGAGGTCGTAGTCGACTGCAATGGACTCTCTTCCTCGTCGCTTGAGGGCATTGATGGCAAGTCGACGTCCAGCGCGGAGGAACCGGAAGTCTCTAGCCCCAACCAGCAGGCCGCCATGGCCAGGTCGGCCATTTTTATCGTGGCTCTGTCCATGGACTCCATCTTCGAAGGTCTCAGCCTGGGTCTGAAGGTCAACAGCAATGACGTCATCACTCTCTTCATTGCCATCATCTCCCACGAGTTCATCATGTCCTTCTGCATCGGACTGGAGCTGGTCAAACACTACCCGAGGAGGGTCACAGTCGGAATGGGTATCGCCTACGCTCTTACCCCGGTCATCGGAGCGGCTATCGGCACAGCCATCGTGGAGACGGCCGACTACGGCGGAAACACGACCGTCGACATCGTCAACGGCGTGCTGCAATCGATCTGCGCTGGCGCCTTCATCTACTGCGCCTTCATCGGCATCCTGTCTGAGGAGCTGACGCACTCGAACGGGCTGCTCAAGGCCAGCGTCACCTTGCTGGGGTTCGCCTTCATGGCCGGCATGGCCGCCATCCCGGACAGCAGCGGGGACGACACGCAACCCGAAGCCACGACAATGCCAACGGAACTTACAACGATTTAATAACCCCCAATACACTAGTATAATGTGTGTGCGGGGGGGGGGAGGCCCGGGGTGCCGCCCAGGCCATAGAAGACATGTGGAGAGCCAGAGAAATGGGCGGGATGTTGTGGTCGTTGAGAGAGAATGTTTTAATCCAAAACGGCATCCAAACTAGACAATGACAGCCAATGCAATTTATATGGAGGTTAATTATTTGAACACTTTCGATATCAAATGGAAAATATAGTCAAAAGCTGCTATTTTCTTTAAAAAACGTCAATATCAGATGGGGACATAGGAAGCGTAGCGACTGCGCCACAGAAAATGGCATTTTAGAAAAAAAACGACAGTGAATTTACCCAACAAGCGACAGGGAACGTCGCGAAAAATTGACATTCGATACTGAGAATTTGAAAGACCGACACTAAACACCGGCTCCCCCATTCCAGACCCCTATTACGGGGTCTCAGGCCAGTTTAATTCGGGGTAAGCTTCTTGAAGCAAGGGGAATATCATACCACTAGGAGTGTATACTTGCGGCAATGTTTCGCAGATTTCAAGCTTTTATTAATCTGTCCCCTTTCGTTTGCTTTGCTTCGTTTTGTTTTGCACCAGCTGAGACATGTTATCGTGGAGCATTCAACGCATATGTGACAATGGTGCCAATTTACGTGTGTGGTCGATTCTGACTGCCTTGTCAATTCTGACCGGAAGGCCGAGGCACAAAAACTGCTCCCCATTTTTGTCGAGACTGCTGTTGCAATCAGTTTAGCAGGGTCAAGGATGTCAACAAAATTAGTAATCATAATAATTTGCCACATTGCTGATTGTTGCCAAGATAGCTGAATGAGTAATGAACAAGGATATTCAATTTAATTTAATGTGGATGGGGAGCGTTCATTTTCACTACACTTGTTTACCGTGCCTGTCCCTTATCTAGTTAAATTCAATTCACACACTGTATTAGATTATGAGATAAATATAATTTAATACGCTAGTGGAAATGCCCATAAAGAAGAAATTGCCCCAGTCTGACCAGAAAAAGGATTTCCCTATGTATATACGGAGGCGAGTCAGAAACAACCACATACGTGTCTATATATAATGTTATTGCTGACGTTCTCTTATAAATATTACGGTGGCGGTGGCATTAAAAACCAGTAAATAAATGATTCTTAAGGCTAAGATTACATCAAAATGTGCGCTGATTAACGTCTTATAAATGAAAATATTCTGTCGCAAATAGATATTTCACATAATGGAACAGCTGCGCCATCCATCCAATATACTATAATGGCAATTGTTATTCAAGCACAAACGTTGGTTTCACCCCTTTATATATATAGGTATAGACTTCACATTGTAAACAAACTAAAAACACAGCACGAAGATCAGCACTATAGAGATAAGTACTTATATAACAAACAAGAATCTTGTTACACATCTATGGAGTCATTCTACGTGGCGGTAAAACATACAAGTTCTTGTTGACCTTGACCTTTGCCGTTGTCGTGCTATGATCTAGAGAGGTTACGGGGTCGTACCAATACCACCAAGTCCTTGTTCAAGGCGGATCGCCATGTTGTCTGTGTCAGCTTAGATCAGCGAGGCCCTTGGATCAAACCATTGTGTTAGCTTAGCTAACGTCATGTGACTCAAGCCTACCATTTCCATTTTTGGAAGCGAGAGATGTAGTGTGCATCTTGAAAGGACCGTGTAAGAGCCGCCACAAGAAAAGTAAGAGCACCAGCGCCCGCGCCCGCGTCAGCGCCCGCGCCCGCGCCCGCGCCCGCGCACCCCACCGTGTCTTTTGTCCACACACTGGACGCGCCATGCAGCGCTGCGTGCTGCGCGCCACGACCTCGACCTTATTTTATCAGACAATAATACCGTAACCACGAGCCTCAAACATGTATGAGGAATGACAAAATGTAATTAGGTTGGATTAGATTAAGCAAAAGGTTTAATTAGGCATAGCCGTATGCTTGAATCAGGTTTAGGCATCAGGTTGGATTCGGTTTAGGCGTAATGCTGCATTCGGTTTAGGTGTAAGGCTGGATTCGGTTTAGGTGTAATGCTGGATTCGGTTTAGGTGTAATGCTGGATTCGGTTTAGGTGTAATGCTGGATTCGGTTTAGCCGTAATTCTGGATTCGGTTTCGGCGAAAGGCTGGATTCGATTCAGGCGAAAGACTAGATGCGGCTTAGGATGCTATGGTTGGATTCGGTTGACTCGGGTGTTGCACAGTTTAACTGTAACAAGTGGACATGAAGCAGGAAACGAGAATGCTAAACAAGTTAATGCCTGTTCACTTTATTACCCAAGTGTAAACATTACATTTTATTTTTATAATGATCTTAAGGTAAGCAACTCATAATAGCAAGGTAAAAGAACTCTGTATTTGTGATTATTTTATATAAGTATACCCAATTACACACCTTCTGGCGAATTTTTAGGATATTTTATCGTCCCGTTATTTCTCCATTTCCAAGTATACCCAAATTTCACAAAATGACCAAAACTTGACACCTACCACGAATATGTAATTTGGCTACAGTTCAGCTCAATATTAAGTCATTATCATCAGTAATAGCTATTTGGAAAGCTTCAATCTAGTGCAATACAGGAATGATATTCAACGATGTAAATAGTAGCCACAAAAAATAGCAGAATGGTAATAATAAAGTGCAATTATGCAAAATCAGGACAGTTTCTGCCAAAATTCGAAATCTCCGCCTTCACAAAATTGGATATAATTTCATCAAAAAATGAAAATCTTTACACCAAACCACTTTTAAAGACATAGTTATTGTAATAAAAATTAAGAAAACTATAGGTAGCCATGCAAATTTCCCGAGAAACGAGTCCTGAAGCTTGCAAATGTCAATTCACAAATATTCTTTGGCGCAGCTTATTTCACACCAATTATCAACAATTTACGCCTTTGTGTTCACATTTTAATAAATATGGTTATACATCATGGTTTCCGATATAATTATGATCTACACGAATGTTTTCTGAACTATTTGTTTTCTCGATGTTTTTTTCTTGAATTTTCCGAATTTATAGAATTACCCTGTGAATGACGTCACGAATTAGGGATTCCCTTGTGAATGAAGTAACGAGTTAGGGATTCCCCTTACACTGGCACCCGCCGATGTTTGTCGATGTTTACCGAGGTCTTCTCTCAATCGCCGAAGCTTAGTACACGATGCTCTATTCATTTTGCCCATGTCACCACTTTTTTTGCTGTGTTTTGTTTGTGCTTTGTTTCATCAAGACTGCGTAAAATCTCAGGGCTACAGTCCGCCGATGTTTGCCGATGGTCTGCTCAAAATCGCCGAGGCTTATTATGGGTTGCTTAACAAAAGTGGATTAACAGCACAACTATGAAACTAGAACATCTTAAAAACGGTATCAATGTCCGAACAATACTTTTTTATTTGTTTAAACGAAATAACATTTGGACTGGTTTAACTTTAAGTTAATTTAAGCATCATCTGTTCCATACAAAATCATATGAGAAAAAAATCACAGAAAAGAAAAAAACGGAAAGCTTAACATTTACTTCAAGGTTAAAGTTTTTTTTCAGCAGCCTATCCATCAATCATTGAATATTCACGTAACATATCGTAACATAGGAGACAGTTGCAATTAAAAGTTGCGTACAATACGAAACTACCGCTAACAGTATATACGCAGCATACGAAACTACCGTTAACAGTAGATGTGTAGAATACGAAACTACCGCTAACAGTAGATACGGAGCATACGAAACTACCGTTAACAGTAGATGTGTAGAATACGAAACTACCGCTAACAGTAGATACGCAGCATACGAAACTACCGTTAACAGTAGATGTGTACAATACGAAACTACCGCTAACAGTAGATGTGTACAATACGAAACTACCGCTAACAGTAGATACGGAGCATACGAAACTACCGTTAACAGTAGATGTGTACAATACGAAACTACCGCTAACAGTAGATGTGTACAATACGAAACTACCGCTAACAGTAGATACGCAGCATACGAAACTACCGTTAACAGTAGATGTGTACAATACGAAACTACCGTTAACAGTAGATGTGTACAATACGAAACTACCGCTAACAGTAGATACGCAGCATACGAAACTACCGTTAACAGTAGATGTGTAATACGAAACTACCGCTAACAGTAGATGTGTACAATACGAAACTACCGCTAACAGTAGATGTGTACAATACGCAAACTACCGCTAACAGTAGATGTGTACAATACGAAACTACCGTTAACAGTAGATGTGTACAATACGCAAACTACCGTTAACAGTAGATGTGTACAATACGCAAACTACCGTTAACAGTAGATGTGTACAATACGAAACTACCGTTAACAGTAGATGTGTAGAATACGAAACTACCGCTAACACGAGATGTGTAGCATACTAAACCGATAATAGATACGTAGCATACAAAAACTACCGTTAACAATAAAAAAAAGTAGCAGACGAAACTACCGTTAACACTAGAAAAAAGTAGCATACGAAACTGCCGTTAACCGTACCATACAAAACTACAGCCAGTAGAACATTTGCAGCATATATAACGACCCCTCTACGATACAAATGCTCACGTTAAGCATTTCGAGGCCAGTCTCTTGTTCATAAAAGTTTTTTTATGGTTGTATTACCAGGACGCTTTAACCAATTCTGGTCACATCGAGTCAATGGGAGGAGAATGGGAGAAGAGCGGAGCTATGTCCCCGGGGTAACCCCCTACTGTTTGCGAAGAACAAGGGATCTTTATCCTGCGACCACAGACATGGCCACAGCGGGCACCGAACCACCGATCCACGTGCCGTCAGGCTCTCAGGTGGCCAGAGCGCTGAATGCGAGCGCTCTAACCCCCTGGGCTATCGAGCGGCCCCCCATCCACCAAGATGGCAGTGAAACAATATACATCTACAAATAAAGGTATTATACAGATACAACAGACAGAGTTACCTATTGTCAAACTGACTTGTAATCTTTTTATACAGCTACAAGCGGCCCGATGTGTAATTAATTCTCGCTAATCCTAATTCTGTTAAATATAGGGCGACAGATCATACAAGGACAATAGGCATAACACGCCGCAATACAAACGTAAGACGGTCATGCGTGGAGCTATTTATGAACTCAATACTACAATCGTAAATATCTGTCTAAGTGTTTCGCGATCAAATACAGAACTTCCTATACCGGTATATATACCAAACAAGCAAGCTCAAAATATGTATGTACAGCCCCCCCCCCCCACCCCCCACTGTAAGTCTCAGAAGGAAATTACATTGATCCACGATAGTCCAATGTCGACCAATACCTCCCATCTCAATAATTGCTACATTGGAGGAAAATGTAACATTATGACATAATACGGGATTTACAAGGTTTTTTTGAGTATTTCTTTCATGACCACCACCAAATATCACCCAGCTACTGTTAGTCCACTGGTTGTGCTTTGGCAGTTTCTGCCCAAATAATCGTGTTTCTGATTAGTGACAAACAAGATCCTCTAGCACCGTCCAAAGCAACTTTGAGAAAAGAGTTACTTTGAAACAGGCGCAAGAATAGCAATAAGTAACACACTAATAATTCATACGTTTCCAGTGACATCTATTAAATGCTGACGCGTTAACCGCGTAACACCAAACCAGGCAAAACATTAGCGTGACATCCAGCCTACAGGTACAACAATGTGTAATCCATTCTGTGGAGGAGTTAAATGTCGATAACTATGGTATTTACGACGCCTCGTTTTCAATGTAAGTCAGCGGAGGACGTCGCTGGCTGGAAGCCCTGGAAGGAAGGAGCACAAAACTCATATAAAACATATAGGATAAAAGCAACACGCGGTACATCCTTGAAACTGACTAATGGGCGGTATAACATGGGACACCGAATGACGATCATAACCACATTTATTAATATGCCAATGAAATAAACTGATCAGAATTACAATATTTCAAAATTTCCGGAATCAAATATGAAATTAAGTTAATTATGCCGCTGTTGTGTACACAAGGGCTGAACTGGACCAAGGCACCTCCCGGAACAATGAAAGAGGATGAAACAGCTAACACATGCCCCAGATTAGGTGCCCGGACCCTAACGCTAAAGTGACAGCTTCGATCGTTTTGAGATTTGAGGCCAACGCTTGTTCAGATTTCGTGACTAAAATGTCACACTTACCAGAGTACGAGCTATATATTTTACAAAACCACTGAGATTGCTTCAATATTTACTCTTTCATTTGCAAAATTATTTTTATTTTACGAATTTAAGTACCCAGAAGTTGACCTTAAAGGCAACGACAGTTGGTTGGTTATTCAGGACGTTTTAACCACTTTTGGTCATATCGCGTCAATGGGAGAAGGAAGGGAGAGTGGAGCCATGTCCCCAGGGATAACTCCCTACTCTTTACGAAGAAAGACGTGGGATCTTTATCCTGCGACCACACAGACATGGCCATAGCAGGGCTCGAACCACCGACGCACGTGCCGTTAGGCGCAACGATAGTTGGACGCTGACCTTGTGGAGCAAGATTTGTCCTTGTCTGGGGATTCCGGTTCGCTTTGCGTCTCGGACTCGGCCAGGAGCTCGTCTAGGTTGACCTTGGGTGCCTTGGCAGAGGTCACGGTGGCGGTCCGCGTCTGTCGCAGACGCCGAGAGCTTCGTTGTGGTGTGGGCGAGGTGAAGACCGAAGTGTCACCCTCACTGCAAGGTTAATGGCAATTACTGGATGCGGCAAACACAGAGAAAGGGGGTTATTTAAACATATATATACATGTATATAGTATATTTTGGGGGGCAGCGAAAAGGTATAAACATATGGTCACAATAACTGGGTTTTTAAACATTTTCTGCGCATAACGTCACCCTGGAGTCGAAGGTTGCCACTGGTCTCAGCGAGAACTTGACTGGTAGGCCGTTATGTAGTGAAGTACAATTGGGAAATCCAGGCCCATGTGCAAATGCCAGTGGTAGCGCACCAAGACCTGTGGATCTGCAGCCCAGCCCCTTACCAACTTAGGTAGGGAGGCTCCAATGTTTAGTTGGGGGCAGAGTGGGGTTATTGGAGGCACTGTGGTTATTGGCAATTCATACGCAGAGGCCGGGGTGCGGGGTCATCGGTTAAGTATATTCGAAGAACGTTGGAGAAGGTATATCCAAGTAAGGTGCAAATCTTGATGCAACTATTGCTGCAAGCTTGAGAGAGTGATGACGCTGACTCCTCGGGTGGGTGGGTGGGTGGGGGGGGGGTGCCATCTGAAACAATCCTCCGCCTGGGATCCCGTGCATACATCGAGGATCAAACCCGGGGGTGTTCTTCTGAAACCATCATCCAAAGCTGATCCTCTTTTTTAAACTTAATGGGGGTGTCCAACCTAATATAATGGCGATCTGCACCGAAAGTTTACATCTTAAAATGAAATTTGGCGAGTGTTAACGCTTTGTTTCGGCCGACTGGTAAGGAGAAAAAAGTTAAGCCAACCCGCCCCCATTAATGTCGAGCAGCGCGCCATTTTGCCGGAGCAAGTGACTTTTATTGTGACCCTTCATGTGGCGCCGCCTTGCGTTATAACTGGACGTTATATCGCGGAGGAAACTCTTCACAGTGGAGGTACCTTTTAGGGGAAACGCGTGAAACGAGAGTGTACAAATCAGGGCCGCGATTTACGAATGAATTGCGACAGTTCCAAGCCGCGCAATAAACCACGATCTCAGCGTTTCACGGCAAAATAGCGTCCGCTTTAACCTAAAGTTACCCATACAGACATTTCCCGCCAAAAATAAATTTCGGCACTATATAATAAAATGAAAGATTACAAATTCACAATGAGCTAGACTAACATTTTCTTAAAATATGTAGGTAAACATGACATAAACAACATATTTGGCTTCACAGCTGATCGTAAGTTTGAAGCTACGTGTATTACGATACGTCACAGGTTTGTGTGTAGTTCAATGGTGTATTGCAAGAATGCTGAGCAGGCCCCATGCAATTAATTTTAGCGACAAAAATAAATCATTCTTGCACTTTGGATATAGGCCATCAATTAGTTGTTACAAACTTACAGCCAGCCATAAAAAAAAATTCAATCTATTTCAATGTCACTAGACTCAAAAATGTGTTCATTTCTAGTTGGTTGCCACGGTTACCTGCTTTCCCCACCCTCCTCGGCAGCGACTCCATTTGCGGCTGCGCGACCACGCCTGGGTCGAGATGCAGCGCTTCTGGTGGACGCAGCTGAAACCAAATACAAGGGAGATTTTTTTCACATTTGCATATTTTATAGAAATCGCATCGGCATATATCTTCCACACGAGCGCTTATACTCACGTGTAGCTAGTTGGTTACGCCCCTGAAAGACGATTTGCTAACATAGATATTAATTATCATAATATTTCTATTTTACACTGGCTAATTAAGGGGACGCCAGCCTAATAATTTAAAGGGAACCGCCAGCCTCGCCCCTAACGCTGCTTTACCGATTCATTTAGTACTCAATTGTCTATCCTCCAAATTATAGAATTTTTCGTTCTATCTGTAGCTCACCATAGCATTTAGAAATGACCGCCAGGCATGATTTCGTCGCCTACCCAGGCGGCAGCCCTTTTTGGAGGCGCGTCCGCGATTGACCAATCAGGAGGCGATACTCTAATTTATTCAAACCGGAAATTGCGCCTATTGTGTGAGCAAAACAAGAGCGCGATTCTAACTCCAATCATGGCATTGTTGGGGAGTCAGTCTTCGCAAGACGTATATCAATTTGTGTGGACGGTACTTCTCCATGGAAGACTAAGATCTTGCGCTAATGCGAGGCTTGGAACTGCCGCTGTTCATCTGTAAATCGCGGCCCTGATCTCTCTCTCCGCGAGTTATAACGTAAGGCGGCGCCATATGAATAGTCACAATACGCGTCACTGCTCCCGGTAAAATGGCGCTCCGCTTGACATTGCTGGGGCGGGTTGCCTTAATTTTTTTCTCCTTACCAGTCGGCCGAAACGAAGCGTTAACACTCGCCAATTTAATTTTAAGATGTAAACTTTCAGTGCAGATCGCGATTAAATTAGGTTGGACACCCGCTTTAATTAACCCCATCGGCAATGATTACAAACAAATGTTAATTCAACTTTAGAAAATAGGTATTACTGGCATATTATATTACAAATTCAAGCGCACGGGATCCTAGTATAGCTAAATGGTTTGGTTTTACGTATGACCTGTAACCGCTGTAGGCCATATCGCGACAATGGGGACGGTCAAGGTAGAGAGGAGTCATGTCTCCGAGAGTAACCCCCTACTCTGTAAGTCATATCGCGACAATGGAACGGTCAAGGTAGAGAGGAGCCATGTCTCCGAGAGTAACCCCCTACTCTGGAGGCCATATCGCGACAATGGGAAGGGTCAAGGTAGAGAGGAGCCATGTCTCCGAGAGTAACCCCCTACTGTTTGAAAAGAAACACATATGATTTTTATCCCGCATAAACATAAATATTGTCAAGATGGGGTTCGAACCACGCTCCGGCCGCATGGGCTAGCCTAGAGCAGCAGACACGATGATAGCCGAACCACGCTCCGGCCGCATGGGCTAGCCTAGAGCAGCAGACACGATGATAGCCGAACCACGCTCCGGCCGCATGGGCTAACCTAGAGCAGCAGACACGATGATAGCCGAACCACGCTCCGGCCGCATGGGCTAGCCTAGAGCAGCAGACACGATGATAGCCGAACCACGCTCCGGCCGTATGGGCTAACCTAGAGCAGCAGACACGATGATAGCCGAACCACGCTCCGGCCGCATGGACTAGCCTAGAGCAGCATGGGCTAGCCTAGAGCAGCATGGGCTAGCCTAGAGCAGCATGGGCTAGCCTAGAGCAGCATGGTCTAGCCTAGAGCAGCATGGGCTGGCCCAGAGCAGCATGGGCTAGCCTAGAGCAGCATGGGATGGCCCAGAGCAGCATGGGCTAGCCTAGAGCAGCATGGTCTAGCCTAGAGCAGCATGGGCTGGCCCAGAGCAGCATGGGCTAGCCTAGAGCAGCATGGGCTAGCCTAGAGCAGCATGGGCTAGCCTAGAGCAGCATGTGCTAGCCTAGAGCAGCATGGGCTAGCCCAGAGCAGCATGGGCTGGCCCAGAGCAGCACGGGCTGGCCTAGAGCAGCATGGGCTAGCCTAGAGCAGCATGGGCTAGCCCAGAGCAGCATGGGCTAGCCTAGAGTAGCATGTGCTAGCCTAGAGCAGCACGGGCTAGCCTAGAGCAGCATGGGCTAGCCTAGAGCAGTATGGGCTAGCCTAGAGCAGCAGACACGATGATAGCCGAACGGGCTACCTGCCAGGCCACCCCTCCTGGCTAAATGGAAATACAATGGATGGAGGGTAGTGTTGTAAGCTTCCTTAGAATATACGGAGCTAAGCGGGGTATAATAGCACCTCCAGCTGAATGACGAAGGTGCAAACAAGGCTCACCTCTAGTTTGTCGGCTGGTACTCGGCCCATGTTCCTCGTCATCCTCCTGTGCAAACAAAAATAACCAATATACAGTTAGAGCTACTCTCAGAGCCTCTTCAAGCACGTGAAGCATGTAAGAATCATTCACGAAGTAAATGAAAGAGTATGCCTTTGCTGAACAAATCAATTATATATATAAATTTATTTCAGACGCATTAAAAAAAAATGGGGGACAAAATGGTTAAAACGCCTACTCTCCACATCACTGTGTCATAGATATCAGCTGAACATAAGGGGCATAGCACTACGACACTGTGAGGCATACCACGTCATCCGAAAAGTATTGTAATGTCTACCTTCTAAACGAACGGTTGTTAAAGACCAGATGCAGGCGCCTGTGGCGGAAAAAACCCAAACTAATAACACAAACCGGAAGAGCGCCGCGCTGGTATAACACCGACCAGCAGAGCGCCGCGATGGTATGACACACACCAGCAGAGCGCCGCGCCGGTATAACAGACCAGCAGAGCGCCGCGCTGGTATAACAGAGACCAGCAGAGCACCACGCTGGTATAACACAGACCAGCAGAGCGCCACGCTGGTATAGCACAGACCAGCAGAGCGCCGCGCCGGTATAACAGACCAGCAGAGCGCCGCGCTGGTATAACAGAGACCAGCAGAGCACCACGCTGGTATAACACAGACCAGCAGAGCGCCACGCTGGTATAGCACAGACCAGCAGAGCGCCACGCTGGTATAACACAGACCAGCAGAGCGCCACGCTGGTATAGCACAGACCAGCAGAGCGCCACGCTGGTATAGCACAGACCAGCAGAGCGCCACGCTGGTATAACACAGACCAGCAGGGCGCCACGCTGGTATAGCACAGGCCAGCAGAGCGCCGCGCTGGTATAACACAGACCAGCAGACCGCTGCGCTGGTATAACACCGACCAGCAGAGCGCCGCGATGGTATGACACACACCAGCAGAGCGCCGCGCCGGTATAACAGACCAGCAGAGCGCCGCGTTGGTATAACAGAGACCAGCAGAGCACCACGCTGGTATAACACAGACCAGCAGAGCGCCACGCTGGTATAGCACAGACCAGCAGAGCGCCACGCTGGTATAACACAGACCAGCAGAGCGCCACGCTGGTATAGCACAGACCAGCAGAGCGCCACGCTGGTATAGCACAGACCAGCAGAGCGCCACGCTGGTATAACACAGACCAGCAGGGCGCCACGCTGGTATAACACAGACCAGCAAAGCGCCGCGCTGGTATAGCACAGACCAGCAGAGCGTCGCGCTGGTATAGCACAGACCAGCAGAGCGCCACGCTGGTATAGCACAAACCAGCAGAGCGCCACGCTGGTATGGCACAGACTAGCAGAGCGCCGCGCTGGTATAACAGAGACCAGCAGAGCACCACGCTGGTATAACACAGACCAGCAGAGCGCCACGCTGGTATAGCACAGACCAGCAGAGCGCCGCGCCGGTATAACAGACCAGCAGAGCGCCGCGCTGGTATAACACAGACCAGCAGAGCGCCGCGCTGGTATAACACAGACCAGCAGAGCGCCGCGCTGGTATAGCAGACCAGCAGAGCGCCGCGCTGGTATAACACAACCAGCAGAGCGCCGCGCTGGTATAACACAGACCAGCAGAGCGCCACGCTGGTATAACAGACCAGCAGAGCGCCACACTGGTATAACACACACCAGCAGAGCGCCACGCTGGTATAACACAGACCAGCAGAGCGCCGCGCTGGTATAACACTGACCTGGGAGCCGTTATCAGACTGTAGGGTGGCCGCGGACTCCAGGAGGTCCCTCCCCTGGCCCGGGGCGTCCCCACTGCTGCCGACCGCCCCCTCCTCTGAGGAGTGGGCGCCTAGGGAGCCGTGACTGGCGCTGCGGCGCAACAGGTCGCTCACAGTCCGCTGGAACTTCCCCAGCATCCGGCTGCACTCCTTGTTCTTGACCTCCTGCAGCCAAGGTCAAAGGTCAGGTATCAAGGTTTTTTTATTACGTAACGTCGTCAGTATGTTGGGGTAAAGAAATAGCTTGGTCGTAATTTGGTACGCGGTCACCCACCTTGAGCAGTAAAGACCCACCTTGAGCAAATTGTCGCTCAGCATCTAGAGGTCCTTGAGCCCTTGAGTGACCACCCACTTTGAGCAGTAAAGTCCCACCTTGAGCAGTTAAGACCCACCTTTAACAGTGGCCACCCACCTTGAGCAGTGACCACCCACCTTGTGCAGTGACCACCCACCTTGAGCAGTTACCACCCACTTTGAGAAATGACCACCCACCTTGAGCACTGACCACCCACCTTGAGCATCCTCTCGGTGAGCACCTTGAGGTCCTTAAGCCCCATCTCGTTGTCCGGGCTGAGGTCCAGCATGTTGAGTACGCGGCACAGCGAGCGCACGTGGAAAGAGGTCGGCTCATTCAGAATGGCGTTTGCCATCTTCATGGCCAAGTTATCATGGGGGTTCACATCCTGCAAGTGGGTGGGGGGAAGGTGGGGTTATCATAGGCGGTAGGGTTGGTTGGTTGCTTGGTTTAAAGTTGTTCATACAGGAATTTCCATCCATTTTATTAATTTTATCCATAAAGTTTTGGAGAGTGAACATTAACATGTACGAAGCAGACCGGTTATCATGTATTAAAACTGTTATGACGTAGTTCACACGAAAGCGGGACTCCGCCACGGGAGATGCCGCAGTTTGACTAGAATAATTGGCTTGACAACATTGCCATAGTATACAATATATGTGATCATGTACACCAAGAACTTAAATACATCATGTTCATTCAAAATATGTTAACAGTTGCGCATGGAATTTGTTGATTAGGGAGATTCAAGCTGTTTGAGCCGAAACAGGGCGTATGCATGTAATTAAGGATAATCACCAAATCTATATTTTATAGATAATACCAGGTAAGTCCCGGTGACATATGATAACAACCCAATGTACATCTATGATCTTTTAGAACATTTTTAAACAGCTTAGAAGCGATATATGACGGTTTTATATCGGGGACACACTGGATACCTGTTTTTTTTTCAACAGGATATACTTCAAATGTGATTTGTAAACCGGTTCTCAAACTTTAGGTCACAGATGTAGCACAAAAAAGACCTGCGCCAACCGGACGCAAAGAAGCACGGAAAAGTATAATTAAGTCCACCAGTCAACGGAATGTTGAAGAACCGTCCGACACTTGAAATATATCCAGTTTTTAAACTTCTTAAAATTGTACTTTTCATATTTCATACACCGACCAGCGAGGTTTCTTCTTCCTTTCCATCGGTAGCATTAAAGTTCAGCTGAATTCTTGAAACCTCTCAGAACGGAAATTTACACTATAAATTATATCTATAATATGTTTGTTGGCATTCGTCCGACTGCGATAGACGATGGATTTGCAGCTTTTGTTTATAATTCTAATTTGAAACGCCAATCTATAATCTACGAAGGTTAATTTCCTGGCTGACCACGTGGCAACGTTACCTCTACGTCTCCCGGCAGGGGGTCCTTGTTGACGAGATGACGCGGGTCGCACAGCCCCACCAGTAGCTCCGCCACATTGATGACGTCAACCTCCGCTAGGGGACTCGATATGGGCGCGTCGAAGAGTGTCTGGAGCGTGGGCAGCACAGCTTCCTCCATCACAGATTGGTTCACTCTACAACACGCAGGGGGCGCTCACGACTGAATATACAACAACGTGTATGATACACTGGCTATGTAAAGACTCGCACCATGACGATCGGTCTCTTTCTGAGCTTACTGGCGAGGCAGATGCACTCCTTAACATGAACATATTGCAAGTTGTTCTGAAAATTATAAAGCTTTTACAATTTATAAAGTAAATTACATGGACATTTTTTATAATAATAACAACGTAATAATACCAGGGGAAGCGTTTCACACAGCGTCAACTACATTTTAAACTTTAGTTCTTATTTATATAATCTTTAAATCAAGCACCATACAAATTGCGGACGAAACCATATTCACGAGGTAAAGTTGAAAGACACATATGTTTTTATTTTACATTATAATCCATTAATATTTAAATAAAACCAGTAAAAAAGTCCTCAAAGTAATAAGCAAATGGATTTGTTTCCACGCCAGCGGGGAGACGGGAGCGTTTGACTGACCGTTCAGAGAAGGCGTAGATGGGGAAGAAGGCTCCGAGGCAGTGCCTGAGGCGAGCGTCGTCACCCGTCACGGGGTTGTACCAGAGCAGCAGGAGGCGGGACACGAGGCGGGGGGACAAGACCCGCGCCGACAGCAGCAGCTTGGCGAGGCCCTGGGCGCACACCGTCCGCACCTCGCAGCTCTGTAGTGTGTGTGTGGGGGGGGGGGTATAGTAGGGAGGGGTAATAGAGAAATGTTAACAAGGAGGAGGGATGTAGCCATGTTATTTTACACCCTGTACTGCTGATATCACTGTTGCGCTGCTAACTCCTCCCAGCGCCGCTAACTGACATTCCATAGCGACGTTAATTCACACCCTGTACCGATTTTAATTAACACCATGAAACGACATTAATTCACTCCCCGTAGCGACGTTAAGTGACAACCTGTAGCGACGTTCAGTGACACCCTGTAGCGACGTTAAGTGACACCCTGTGGCGACGTTAAGTGACACCCCGTAGCGACGTTAATTCCCTCCCCGTACATATTTTAATGGACACCCTGTAGCGACGTTAAGTGACACCCTGTAGCAACGTTAATTCCCTCCCCGTACTTATTTTAATGGACACCCTGTAGCGACGTTAAGTGACACCCTGTAGCGACGTTAATTCCCTCCCCGTACATATTATAATGGACACCCCGTAGCGCACACATACAAACCTCGCTATCGAGGAAGGACAGCAGGATGGTCATCACACTCCTGGCCGTATTCAGTGGGGGCTTCTCCGGGGTGGCCACCTTCTTCAGAGGGGTGTCGGTGCTCAAGTCCGCCCCGGTCTCCTCCCCCTCCCCCTCCTCATCCTCATCCTCCTTCTCCTCAGCCACGTCCTCCACACCGTCTGCCGAGTCAAGTCAAGTCAATGTTCGTTTATTTTCACTATGTACATAACGTGTACGACAAAAAATCGCAGTAACGAAATAGAACTGTAAATATAACACACATGGTAAAGGGGACTAAACTAATGCCATCAACAGTTCTTCAATACAACCTAGTTCCACACCAGTGATTGGTCCCATGTACTACTCTTTGGAAAACTGGGCTCTTTATCCGGCACAAACATAGACATTTGCACGAGTGAGATTCGAGCCGCGCTGACCGCTTGGGCTGGCCTAGTAGCGGACACTCGACAACAGCCCAAGGCCACGTTTTTCATTAGAAGGATTTATCCCACAACATTTCGTAAATAAATGGAATTTAAGACTGGTCTATATCCAGAGAGCTTACCCAGGGCGTCCTGTTGGTATTTCTCCTGATCCAAATTGCCGCTGACCTGAAAGGTCTCCAGGCCAAAGAAATGGAGTAGGTCGAAGATGGCCATGATGGCTGTGACCTGGACAACCTCCAGGTCCATGTAGGCGATCTGCACGCGCCCAGGGACGCCAGCCAAAGGAACATAGGGATTGTAAACATGTATTCTGGAAAGACTTTTGGTGTAAGTTATAAGCTTTGCAACGCGACATTACCGCTTATGACTGATGGCTTATCACCTCAGAGCCATAGACATTATTACCTGGTCCGTATGTAGTACACATAATCAAATGTAAAGCAAAGAGGCAACATAAGTTGCTTAATTCAGAAAGCTTCAGTTGACTACGAATCTTTTGATACTAAGTACCATTAGAAAATGGTTCTGCAGTACTGTACATCAAGCCAAAGTCGAACGCAATAATACGATCCCGTACCTTAGATTGATTCATACTTCTCTCTGAATACCTTAGATTGACTCATACTTCTCTCTGAATACCTTAGATTTACTCATACTTCTCTCTGAATACCTTAGATTTACTCATACTTCTCTCTGAATACCTTAGATTTACTCATACTTCTCTCTGAATACCTTAGATTTACTCATACTTCTCTCTGAATACCTTAGATTTACTCATACTTCTCTCTGAATACCTTAGATTTACTCATACTTCTCTCTGAATACCTTAGATTTACTCATACTTCTCTCTGAATACCTTAGATTTACTCATACTTCTCTCTGAATACCTTAGATTGACTCCTACTTCTCTCTGAATACCTTAGATTGACTCATACTTCTCTCTGAATACCTTAGATTGACTCATACTTCTCTCTGAATACCTTAGATTGACTCATACTTCTCTCTGAATACCTTAGATTGACTCATACTTCTCTCTGAATACCTTAGATTGACTCATACTTCTCTCTGAATACCTTAGATTTACTCATACTTCTCTCTGAATAACTTAATAAATTTCATATTGTTCGGTAGAAATGACCTGCAGGCGTTGTTCCATCTGATTCAGTGTTTGAGAAATTAATACATTTTCATATCTATCTGAGCTTTAGTGGCAAAACGCCTCCACAAAGCCCATACATTGATGACGGAGTAATAGTTACTTAGACAAGAACGCCATTTGTCCGCGCATCTGCCGGTATCAGTCTGACATCAAATGTCTCAAAACGATCTCCGTTTTAGGTCTTGGACATTATACCATTCATTGTTTATATGAACTAATGACCTCGATTAATGATTTTCACATGAAATGAGACATGTTTCTCGTGTATGCAGGAGGAGGGGTGGCTGACCTGCATGAAGAGTAGCAGGTGCGCTCTGGCAGTGTCCTGGTTGAGCAGACAACACAAACCCAGGCAGTTGGTGGCAACGTTTCGCACCGCCGGGTCCGCGTTCTGTATCCCTGGCAACACCTACGTCACAAAGCAAATGACGACTTCAGGCTTACAGCTTCATAGACGTGCATCATAGCCACAATGCATATCACATAAAGCCCATGAGATACTTACGCTATCGATCGCTTTATAAATTAAAATCATATCAATGCTCTTCTGTGACAAGATCACCTCCTATTAAGAAGGAATCTTGGTGGAGAGTATTTCAAACTATGTAATATGTTATTGGGTGTTTAGCGGCACTTTCAAGTCGCTTGTTTTATATTTCCAAACAAGAACAAAGAGCAGAGTAAGGTGTAAAAAAACAAATAATAAGTAAACGGAAAAAAAAAAATAGTGTGGTACCCACCAGTGTCTCCATCAGTGTCTGCAGCGTGGGGGTCAGCGACCGCAGCTTGGGGCTGGCCAGCATCTTGCAGGCGATGGTCAGACACTTGAGCCACGTGGCCGGGTCAGACTAGGGACAGAACATTGGCATTAACACCGCGCACCTACAAGATATATCAATTGGGTGTTTTAGCCCACCTTTAGCGCACACAAGGGCTACATTAGATCAGGTCCCCAGGCCCGGAGTCGATATGGGTCCTAGTGGTCAGCGGTCTAGTGTGTCAACCACTACAGCAGGGAGGCCCCCAGGACCTATTGATCTGCGGTCTAGTGTGTCAACCACTGCACCAGGGAGGCCCCCAGGTTCTGCTGATCTGCGGTCTAGTGTGTCAACCACTATACCAGGGAGGCCCCCAGGACCCATTGATCTGCGGTCTAGTGTGTCAACTACTACACCAGGGAGGCCCCCAGGACCCATTGATCTGCGGTCTAGTGCGCTACCCACTACACCAGGGAGGCCCCCAGGACCCATTGATCTGCGGTCTAGTGCGCTACCCACTACACCAGGGAGGCCCCCCAGGACCTATTGTTGTGCGGTCTAGTGCACTACCCACTACTGTACACCAGGGAGGCCCCCAGGACCTATTGATCTGCGGTCTAGAGCGCTACCCATTACACCAGGGAGGCCCCCAGGACCTATTGTTCTGCGGTCTAGTGCGCTACCCACTGCACCAGGGAGGCCCCAGGACCCATTGATCTGCGGTCTAGTGTGTCAACTACTACACCAGGGAGGCCCCCAGGACCTATTGATCTGCGGTCTAGTGCGCTACCCACTACACCAGGGAGGCCCCCCAGGAGCTATTGTTCTGCGGTCTAGTGCGCTACCCACTACACCAGGAAGGCCCCCAGGACCTATTGGTCAGCGGTCTAGTGTGTCAACCACTACACCAGGGAGGCCCCCAGGACCTATTGATCTGCGGTCTAGTGCGCTAACCACTACACCAGGGAGGCCCCCAGGGCCTATTGATCTGCGGTCTAGTGCGCTAACCACTACACCAGGGAGGCCCCCAGGGCCTATTGATCTGCGGTCTAGTGCGCTAACCACTACACCAGGGAGGCCCCCAGGGCCTATTGATCTGCGGTCTAGTGCGCTAACCACTACACCAGGGAGGCCCCCAGGACCTATTGATCTGCGGTCTAGTGCGCTAACCACTACAGCAGGGAGGCCCCAGGACCTATTGATCTGTGGTCTAGTGCGCTAACCACTACACCAGGGAGGCCCCCAGGGCCTATTGATCTGCGGTCTAGTGCGCTAACCACTACACCAGGGAGGCCCCCAGGGCCTATTGATCTGCGGTCTAGTGCGCTAACCCCTACACCAGGGAGGCCCCCAGGACCTATTGATCTGCGGTCTAGTGCGCTAACCACTACAGCAGGGAGGCCCCCAGGACCTATTGATCTGCGGTCTAGTGTGCTAACCACTACACCAGGGAGGCCCCCAGGACCTATTTGTCAGCGGTCTAGTGCGCCAAGCACTACGCCATGGAAGCCTCCTCCTTATCACATGTGCTGTTGGTCGTATCACGAAATATGCGAAACCCAGAACTTAGATATAGGGGATGGGGACGGCTGGTTACATAGAGGAGGCAGATGACACAGAAAAAGACATATTGATAAATGAATATGCAGACGACATAACAATAAATGAATATGCAGAGAACATATTACATGTAATAAATTAATACGCGAGGTAACCACCCAAACAAATAAATTGATGGTTGGTTGGTTGTTTATTCATGACGCTTTAACCACTTCTCTTTAACCTTCTACTCTTTGCGAAGAAGGACATGGGATCTTTATCCTGCGCCCACAGACATGGCCACAGCGAGGCGCGAACCACCGATCCGCGTGCCATTAAGCTCTCAGGTGGCCAGAGCGAGCGTTCTAACCCACTGAGCTATCGAGGCGGACTCGTAAATGGATGGCAACAGACATGAAAATGCAGACACAGACGCTAAACTGGATCCGGACACATTTGGGAGGTAGTTCCTGACAGACGCTAGATCCTGACGGACACACACACTCAAACCCAGACTCACCCTCTCCTCGCGTGTCTCCTGGGATACTGGCAGCGTCTCGTCCACCAAAGACAGTTTGGAGGTCTCTAGTCCCTCCACCTTCTCCTTGATCTCTGCGGCGCGCCCGTAGTCCTGGTCAGCGATGCACTGCTGGAGTTCCTCCCTTGCCTCATTTATCGTCACAGTGACCTTGGCCAGCTGCGGGGTATACAGACGGATGGATTGACGTTTAAAGCCCGTGCCTGATTTAGCTCCACTCTCACCTTGGCCAGCTGTGAGGTATAGCGAGAGATGGATTGACGTTTAAAGCCCGTGCCTGATTTAGCTCCACTCTCACCTTGGCCAGCTGTGAGGTATACCGAGGGATGGATTGACGTTTAAAGCCCGTGCCTGATTTAGCTCCACTCTCACCTTGGCCAGCTGTGAGGTATACCGAGGGATGGATTGACGTTTAAAGCCCGTGCCTGATTTAGCTCCACTCTCACCTTGGCCAGCTGTGAGGTATACCGAGGGATGGATTTTCTTTTAAAGCCATCTTTGTGCACAACTGAGGCGCTATTCATAATAATGGCAATAATCGCAATTTAGGAACGAAAATTGACTTTTCGATGTAATTTCTCCAGCTGGTAGTAAAGTCGTGTTGGTAATAACCTAGAAATAAAACGTAAAATAATATCGGAAATATCCTAATTCAGAAACTCCACCTCCTGGGTGAATATTTGTCTATGGTGGGCTGAAGAAAAGGTAGTTTTTGTTTAATTTATCGTTAAGCTCATTTGCGTAACGCTAAGTGTGTTTTGTGAACACTGGCCCAGGTCTAAACTGGCCAAAGTGTATGTGAATACTCTGGATTGGTAACATACATGGCACTCTACCCTCCACGCACATGCACCGCCGCCTTCTACGAATACTGGGGACCCAGACACAGTTTCCAGCGCCGATAAGACAAATTAAAAAGTCACATAATTCAATTCATTCTAAAGAAACTGGAACTACAAGGTATCATAACAAAGTATGAAATTGCACAATTCTCACTAGCTCGTTAGCAAATGGATGGTTGGTTTGTTGGTTTGTTATTCAGGACGCTTTAAAAGCTTTTGGTCATATCGCGTCAATGAGAGAAGGAAGGGAGAGCGGAGTTATGTCCCCGGGGGTAACCCCCTACTCTTTACGAAGAAAGACCTGAGATCTTTATCCTGCGACCACAGATGTGGCCACAGCGGGGCGCGAACCACTGATCCACGTGCCTTTAGGCTCTCAGGCGGCCAGGGCGCTCGAGGCGAGCGCTCTAGCGTTAGTGAATGGGAGCTCGGTGACGGGGTCCTGTGTACATGACGTACCTTGAGGTTAAGCTGGCGCAGTTCCTCCGTGTTGCGCGCGGCTTCCACCACCCGGATGGGCTGCCGGATGTCGGAGATGGTCTCCGCCAGCTCGTTCACGAAGACGTCCGGAGCGTCCCCGAGACCCATAAACAACGCCATCACCGACTCCACTAGGCTGTGCCGCACGCTGTCATTGGTCAACATGCCTATCAGACACTGTCGCAGGCGCTTCCTATAGATATACGACAGATAGATACTGTACAGATATAGAATGCGACATATGCATACTGTATAGTACACAAGAGGCTACACCAGGCTTGTGACGCACGCTGTCATTGGTCAACATGCCGATAAGGTGTTTTCTGTCTACATAAATTATAGTTCAGATTTAGGAGATACTAGATATCATACATATATTTTGGTACAAAGATAAATTATACAAATATATATGCACAGACAAAGCTTACACATATATATTGCATAAAGACATATCTTAAACGTATATACTGTTCAAAGACATAATACCAATAGATAAAATTTTACAGAATACGTGAGTATTCTGTACCATAAGTCTTGTGTACAAGTATAAATGTTTTATTCGGATGTGAGATACTAAACAAACCTACACTGGAAACTTGTACAGTTTACATATTTGCACTATATTGCCGTATTTGTTTGTGCCAAGTTCGCGCAATAGACCGATCCAGGCTGTCAATCATTCACTAGATATCATACATATATTTTGGTACAAAGATAAATTATACAAATATATATGCACAGACAAATCTTACACATATATATTGCATAAAGACATATCTTAAACGTATATACTGTTCAAAGACATAATACCAATAGATAACATTTTACAGAATACGTGAGTATTCTGTACCATAGGTCTTGTGTACAAGTATAAATGTTTTATTCGGATGTGAGATACTAAACAAACCTACACTGGAAACTTATAGAGTTTACATATTTGCACTATTATCTTTAAAAAACATTAATGAAGCTTCTATAAATCGACAACTTGTTGTACATGATCAGATCATCAGGCAAACTACGTGAACAGAACCCATGAACTGCCAACAACTGTTCTCTGAATTATGCAAGGCCTGCTTGACAGCTACGATATTGCCGTATTTGTTTGTGCCAAGTTCGCGCAATAGACCGACCTAGGCTGTCAACCATTCACTGACGTCACTGTTGCTTTTATCCAATCACGGGGTGAAAAAGTTCTTCGACGTGCGTTACGGCGGACAAAAAAGTCGGACAAACAATGCAGCATGTCACTTTCTTGTCACTTTCAGAGGTGAGTACTTCTCACTTGAACCTACCATCAGCGCTGATTGTCAATTTCATACTCACGATTAAAGGGGAAAGGACTCAAGCGTGGGCGGGGCTTAGTGTCGGGGAGTATTTATCTATTGTTTACCTGCCGGCCTCATCCGCCATGTCGAAGTGGTGAGCCAGCCCGAGCAGCTGCTGGACCATGAAGTCGTTCTTGAGCTGTACCACCAGAGACTCCTCCGGTGCCGCCAGACCCTTCTCCTGTTCCACCAGACGCTCCTCCTTCTCCATCTCTTCCAGGATCCTGAGGAAATGACGAAGGGGCAACAATTGATTTCTGTCGAGTTTTGCGCAATACATTTTCAGTTAGCGCATTCAAAGCTGTAGTAAAGCGCCGAAACTGCGCACAGCCTGCGCCGGGTAATATCGGAGATTCAATATCAAGCATCAGCAGTGTGCTGCCAAACTTACAATAATATCATCATTTTGTCATAATGTACCAGTTTAGCCCCATTGCTCTTCACAATATCCGACTGGGCCTCGTTTTACCCTGGGTTATAGGACCCCCCCCCCATAGCTCAGTTGGGAAGTGGGCTGAGCTGGAGACTAACATCTCGTGGATAAGAACTCTGGCATCTGCATCTCATCCAAACCCATTTCACTGTCCCGGAAGGCTTCTGGGCAAAATTTTGCCTTCAAGTTAATTAGCAAAAAAACGGCATACATCAGCAAAAGTGCATTTTACTGGGAAAACACTGGGTTACCGGATGTCTCTACTCTTAGCAGTGAGACTGCGAGCATAGCAAAGATCGCTGGCTCGGTATGTTTAACAGTATCCCTATACCTTTACATAAGAGGCATAGCATTTTTCTTGTCGAAGAAGGATATGGTGTCTTAACATATGCTCCTCGGGTTGGTTGGTTGTATATTCAAGGCGCTTTCACCACTTTTGTTCACATCGCGTCAATGGGACAAGGAAGGGAGGCTGGAGCCATGTCACCGGGAGTAACCCCCTACTCTTTGCGAAGAAGGACTTTTGATTTTTTTGCTCTTCGGGACGCCAACCCCTGAGACTTTAAATTAACGATAGATGCGAATTAAGTTGATCCCTCCGCTCTTACCCCTGAAGGTATCCACAGAAGTAGGATAAGGTGGGCACAATGCGATCCATGTGCTCGTCCGCCTGGTTTCCTAGAGACCTCGTGTGCTCTCCCAAGGCTCTCCAATAGAGCGCGCTCTCACAGGTCAGTTTTCCCCAAGGTATCACAAGACTGCAAAGCAATAAATATAGTAATTATTTCACATGTGTTACCGTTGACGACAATGGCAAGATTGTGTCATACGAGAAGGACGCAAGGTAATATCGGAGAGCTTCCAAGGCGAAGGGTGACTGACGTAAGGCCTAATTCGGTGTGACAGTAATTGGTAAAACCAGTAGTGTAACAATACCCTAAAAGGAACAATAATTTTAATTCTAATTAGTCTTATTTTTTTAATTCACATAGCCTTGTAATTTTGTACAAGACAATTTGGTATGTAAACTGCAAAAACTAAAGTATACTTATTAAAAGTAATACAAGTAATCACGTTACAACTGTCATAGTGCAGCAATTCAACCCTTCAGATATCACTTCCGCGTAGTGCATCGGGCCCATAAAGTAACGGGACTATAAGACCCAACTCAAGCTCGTAAACACGAATGTTGTTTTACTTTAGGAGGGAAGTTTTAACTTCACAGAAGGACATGTCGCAACAAGGAGCCATGTCTGCAGGTGTAACCGTCTACTTTCTGTGAGGACAGAGGCAAACTCTATCCTGCCCAAACACAGGTATTTGCACAGGTGCGATTTGAACCCCGCACTGGCCGCTTGGGCAATAGCCGAACACGTCACTTCCTAGGCCACGGGTTGACCCCCCCCCCCCCCCACCCCCCGTAACAAGAAGGGCTGGTGCACTGCATTCTAGCAAGAGTCAATCATAACATAATCGCACCAATTACCTGTCGTTCAAAAGATCAAAGTTCGCGACAAGTTCGTCGATAGCAGACTTCTTGAACAGTGCTTTGAGCGTCAGTTGAGAGGTCTCCAAGGAGTTCTCGACGTCCAGGCACCTGAGCAAATCGAGCGCACAGCCTTCGAAGAACAGTAGCCACTTCTGCAGCAGGCCGGTCGCGCAGGCTTCTCGTACAGCCTCTGAAACAAGTCAAATAACTTTTGAGAAAAAGAAATCTCGCCCCGCGACTAACAATATCTCTTAAGACACCTGTTGTATTATCTCACTGGCGACAAAAACGGCGTGATTGTGCACAGGGCAGGAAGATTCCCCCAGCAATGTGTACCCCAGTGTATGATGTGCTAGCAAAGCTAACCTTTCGGGAAGGATGGAGCGGCATACGGAGGCCAGGAGGAGTGTGATCTTCAGTGGCTATGGCAGATAAAGCGCTAACCATAAGGATGCGAAAGCTAAATTAATATACTAGATATCCTGCATTAACCATTGGTTGTACCACTATGTACGAGCTCTACCGTCTTTCCGGCTTTTGTCCTTGCCTATGAATAAAGATTTGTTAACAACAAAACATAATAATAACCCGAAAGCTATAGAAAACCAATTCTAAGAATAGTACAATAGTGGCAGAAGGACGGGAAGAGCGGAGCCATAGCTCCGGGGTAACCCCCTACTCTTTGCGAAGAAGGACATGGGATCTTTATCCGGCGACCACACAGACGTGACCATGTGCCGTTAGGCTCTCAGGTGGCCAGTGACCATGTGCCGTTAGGCTCTCAGGTGGCTAGAGGACTCAATGCGAACGCGCTAACACACTCAGCTATCGGGGCGGCCCCGTGACCCCCGTGGGTTGGTTAGTTGGTCGGTTATTCAGGACGCTTTAACCACTTTTTGTCATATCGCTTCAATGGGAGAAGGAAGGGAGAGTGGAGCTGTGTCTCCGGGGTAACCCCCTACTCTTTACGAAGAAAGATATGGGATCTTTATCCTGCGACCATACAGACATGGCCACAGCGGGGCGCGAACCACCTATCCACGTGCCCGTTAGGCTTTCAGGTGGCCAGAGCACTCAAAGCGAGCGCTCTAGCCCACTGAGCTATCGCGCCGGCCCCCGTGACCCCCGTGGGAGGCGGGCGCTTACCGCTGCGGTCGTTAAGGCCTTGATTGAGTACGTGGACACGCTGGGCGATGGTCAGGGCCTTGATGTGGATCTTGTCGGCGATGACCTTGTAGGCCAGCTTGCGGACAACCTCGCTGGTGTCCCGGGTACGCTCCAGGATGGCGGGCAGGGTCTTGGCGGAGGCCACCGTGCTGGAGAGGACGGCCCGACGGACGTCTACGCTAGGGTCACAGGTCATCAGCAGCTGGTAGGCTGGTGGGGTGGGGGGAGATGAGGCGCAGGGGCATGAGGGGGCGGAGGGGCAGGAGGATGAGGGGGGGGAGAGGGGCAGGAGGATGAGGGGTGTGAGAGGGGCAGGAGGATGAGGGAGGGTGAGAGGGAGTAGGAAGAAGGGGGGTGTGAGAGGCGCAGGAGGATGAGAGGGGGTAGGAGGATGGGGGGGTGAGAGGGGCAGGAGGATGAGGGGGGGTGAGAGGTGGCAGGAGAATGGGGGGGTGAGAGGGGGTAGGAGGATGGGGGGGGGAGAGAGGCAGGAGGATGAGGGGGGGAGAGTAGCATTAGAAGAGAGGGGGGAGGGTTCAGGGTTCAAAAAAAAGTAAGGCAGAATAAACGGTTATTTACATGCAACTTGTGTGTATGCACATTGTTTTTGACTCGTTTAACAAGTAACTGGGTTGAAAACTACTAAATACATCATGCACCAAGATAATATAAATTATAACAAAGCAGGCGAAGTTTCTGAATCAGGAAAGTCCCAAGATTTAAGTTAAGTTAAGCGTCACCTTCGTATTATGAGAACCATCACAGCGATCATTAGAACCTATGAAGGAACAGGCAGTTTTCATGAGTTGCACCACACAGGAACTTCAGGAGGCATTCGGGCCAGTCTAAAGATATCACCCTTTGACACGAATCACTAAAGCACAGCCTAAATGATAGCCTACCACTGATAATGGGACACTCAGCATCCGTTGGATCCTGTAGCAGAGTCAGGGCCAGTACGGCCTGCTCCCGCACCGCCGGGAACTTGTCGCGCAGACGCTGCAACATGCATTCATAGATCTTGTCGCAGAGGTCGTCGTCAATCGGAGCTCCTTCACCCATGTTCACAAGCAGCTTGTTAATCATCTGGCAGCAGCGAAACCGGACACCCTTGTCTCGGGCATTGTGGTGCTGAAATAATGTACAATATACTGTAGGAGAAGTTGGTCAGATATCATATGCTATGACAGCAGTGGGTTGTAACTGTGATGTTGAGTGTCTATAGTGCAGATAATCACAGGACGCAGGTGATGATAAATTTATAACATTAAAAACAAGGTTAACATAAAACATTGGCCACAGACAATAATCTAAAATATGATCCAAGACAGTGCCTGGTTTTCGCTAATGACCAGTGAATGTCAGTGATTAGAAATCAAGAAATGCATAGAAGTAACACAGATTTTAGCACTCTATCAGGCATTCTTACAATTACAAGTTGTTTCTACATTATGGCTAATATACCTTCAGTAAGAAGTTGAAAAATCTCAACAAAAGAGGGTGCATTTCTTCCTCTTCTTCATCAACCTCTTCCTGAGCTTCCTGAGGTTCGCTGCACTGTGCCTGTTGCTTGCGGCCTACGGATGTGGCAAACTTAGCCACAAAATTTAGCGTTCTCTCCACTGCCGGTTCACGTTGGTACACTATCAGACTGTGCTTAACTTTTTGGATGAAATCATCCCAAAACTCATCCAATGTGGTCTGAAAAAACAAACATTTAAAATCCTAATAGGTTATCTGATGATGCAATAAGATCACAAGTATGCTGATTATCAGTTATTTATCTACAAACCTAAATTACCATTTTTTCTAAAGCCCTTATTCCATGAATAGTTTTATGCAAGCCATTAATGTTAAAATTTATATGATAATCATGTAGCAGAATTGCTTCTTATATCCCTGTACTAATGAAAATGCTGGTATCTAAATCCAGTGGTTGTTACACATAGCTTTCATCTCATTAGCTCAGAATGACTAGTGGGTGCCTTAAGTATTTCTCTATCTGTATATATGTACCGGTAGTTATAAATTAATTTATACAAATACAAATTAATTTATATCAATGAAAATTAATTTATATCAATGGAAATTAATTTATATCAATGGAAATTAATTTATATCAATGGAAATTAATTTATATCAATGAATTTTTTTTTTTTAAATGGAATTAATTTTTCCAGATGGCATCCCAGCAAAAGCGACTTGTCAATTACATACTGAATCATAGATCTTGTAAAGACTCTCAATATGCTTAGCATGGCAATTGTAGCCAAACTGGCAGTCTTTGAAGGCTTGTAGCATGGTCAGAGATCCCATTGTGATAAACAAAGATGGTCCTCCTGAAAGTAACAATCACATATATTGGGGGTCATAACATTATCAAAATATTACATTTGGAGAATAAAATAATATTTGAGGCTTTTAAACAGTTTATAAAAAAGTTTTAAACACTGGTTTATATAATCACTTGCACACAAACTACCTTTATTAAATACTGGTACAGCATAGCATTAGGAAATGTACAGATATACGATTGATACCTTCAGAAAATTCTTTAAATTTAGTCATTTTCAATAATCTGTTTGACTTTGGCGACAGCTCAGGGACAAACATTAAAACTGCATGTGGAGTTGTTTCGCTGTTTTTGAATGCCAAATTTGCGTATAAGAACACAAACCTAAGGCCATAACAGACTGACATAAGGCCATAACAGACCAGGTTTATGGTCATAACAGACCATAAACACCTACCATATCGCTTGAACCAATTATCTGCCAATGAGCAAAACATTTCAAATTCATGAATTGTCCGCCACAAAAATGAAAACTTGTGCTGATTTGAAATGTCATAAACGTGTGTACACAAGTCGTTTACCGGTGCCACCGACAGGGGGCCCAAGCACTAAATTATATGAGACCACCCGAAAAATGGTCTCATGGTTTATTTTGGTTGAAATTTGGTGGACTGATGGATTCGCGCGTAGCGCGTGGGGTCTTCAATCTTTGTGCCTAAGGCTTCATAAATGTATACTGGACATGAATATGTGAACGATATGTGCCGTCTCCATCACATTTTTGTGGAATCCAGAAATCTTTGTCACCACCCCCTGCTTTCGGATGACAGGCCGTGATCGGTAATCCATGGCCCTCCGGTCCGCTCTGCGGCCGGTGGGCCATGTTACAGGGCTACCAGTGGTTGCATCCCGTAGCGACACTATCCAGGGGAGGGGGTGGGGCCGAATGTTATCAAATGTTATCAACGACGAGGCGACAAAAAACAAGACTTGTTTTGGTGCGATCTCCTGACACAGGGCGCGATGAAGTTTGACCCTGTGTTATTTAGAAATAATTGTTTGTCGCAAATACAAATTTTAGCCTAAACAACCCTCTAAACCCATGGTCTGGGATTCACAGCGGAGCTGTTTGCCTGCTGCCAGTGCTGTTGGCGCAAGTGCCCCCAGGCAAGCCCGCTTCTCTAGGGGCACAACGGTAACAATGTTAAAATCCTTCGACGTTAGTAGGGAATCGACTGTAGCTTTTATTATAATGCGGGCGCGTACAATAATAGTGCTTACGTATTCTATATACCTTGTTCTATCTTCTGACATCAAGAAAGTGTGTCAACACTAGATTGTTCCAGTCATATTTTCGCGAACAAATGTTGGAGCATGCGACTTTTCCCTACCAACCGCCATGTATATGCAGCGCCACCTGGCGAATCCCGCCACCATTTGAACCATATGTAGCCTGGGTCCCAAACTTTGTAACAGTCAATGACCTGTGAAAGAGGGCGCTGCTGTTGTCGTTAAGTTCAAAGTGAGCGACTGACAAGGCCCTCTAGCGGAGAGTCATATGCTAACGGAGAGGAGGAACCAACTCGCATTCACAGGTACCGACATCCGCCAAAACCAAATATGGCGGATGGCTGGTCGGGAACAGTTGTGTGCTCCAACATTTCTTCGCGAAAATATAATCGAAACAACCTAGTGTCGACACACTTTTTTGATCTCAGATGATAGAACAAGGTATATAGAATACGTAAGCACTATTATTGTACGCGCCCGCATTATAATAAAAGCTACAGTCGATTCCCTACTAACGTCGAAGGATTTTAACATTGTTACCGTTGTGCCCCTAGAGAAGCGGGCTTGCCTGGGGGCACTTGCGCCAACCAGTGCTGGTGAGTGTGAATTCAACCGACTAAGTTTATCTGTTTATAGGCTTGTGGGTTTGCAAAGCATTAAGTTACACACATTTTCAAGCAATCAATATATGCTATGTAACTCTGGTCAATTTCATATCTATTACAACGATTAAGAAGTATTCTAAAAGATAATTTCAATGAACAAAACCTCGGAAACTTAGTTCACCTTTCGAAATAGTCCGCCAGAATACACTCTCGTTGCAGACGAGATGTCCACGAGATGTAAGGGATACCGCATTATTTCACTGCTAAGGGCCCAAAGGGGGAGTCTCACTTTATAGCGAAAAGACAGTATCTTGCAAAAAGACAGTATTATACGAAAAGACAGTATCTTGCAAAAAGACAGTATCTTGCAAAAAGACAGTATTTTACGAAAAGACAGTATCTTGCAAAAAGACAGTATTTTGCGAAAAGACTGCCTCCATGCAGTTGCATATCGAGTTCTTTCCCGCCAAAACTAAGCCCATGCGAAATTTACCCAAAATTTGCAGAAAACTCGATTGTTTCATTCTATAAATTCAGAGGCCTGATAAACATCGCCCTTTCGGCTGTGGTGTGGCAAACGTGTTCAGCCCAAGGAGACTTGAAATGAAATTACGACTGAAATGAAAACATGTGGTAAATTGATATCACGGGCAAGGCCAAGAGGCACTATTTAGCAGTCTGGCCTGGGTGGAGTATAGACGAAAGAAATCTTGAATGATTCAAGAAATGATTCTTATTTGTATTTTGACCTCTTTAGTTTTGGTGGGAAAGAGTTCGAGATGCAACTTTAAATTTTATAATTTGTGCACTATATAATCAGGCCATGTAAACAATTTAGATCCTGACATGGTTAGTGGCGGGAAACATCTGTTTGGACAGCTTTATTGTAGGCACAGGCCTCGGGGGGCACTGTTATACGAATCTGGTGCGGGGGTTCCGCGGAGTAAATCACCGATGTACTTCCGATTTTAAAGATCGCCCCACCTTAAACTGCAGATCGGAAGGAGATCGGAAGAAGGATCGGAAAGTACATCGGTGATTTACTCTCAGTGAAAATGTGCGTTCACCGAGCGGGTTAATTGCCGCGAAAAATACCCCTTTCGAGCGGATTTTTGCTGTAAAACGCCCCGACCGAGCGGATTTGGGCGGTGAAAAGGGGGGGGGGGTTACCTCGGAACCCCCCACCAATAGCAATGTATTAAAGCAATATATAGCAGTGTACTTAAAACCCATGGCAATGTACTAAAGCAATATATGTTCTGAAATTGTTATGCTTATTTATACGCCTCCTTCACGTAAATAAAATATTAGAGGCCGGCGTGGAATATCGATCAACTGCCTGATCACCTCCCTCCGTCCACCCCCCCCCCCCCCCCCTCCCCTTTTTTTTATTTTTTTCACTTGTCGATGTTTTGTTCCAACTGGTCAATATTTCATTCATTTTGAAATAAAATCGTGCACTCATGCCATTGGTTGGCAGCTGTGCAAAAATGACGGATCCCCACACTGGCTCAAGCTCCCCGCATGGTGGCGCTACGCAAGCTAGCCCTAGCGGAGGGAGTCGAAGGCAGAGTGGAGGGCAGCGCCACCGGGCGGGGAGCTTGAGTGGAGGGGGCTACGTGCTTGCAGCGACGGCCTTCACCTTAGAGCCGCGGCGTGCGAAGGCGTTCGTCAAAGGACGAGGTTGATAAGAAAGGCGGCTTCTGTCACTGCCTCATTGACTCATTTCCAACCAGGAGCCTAGGAGGGTAGAAAAGACTGACGTTCTGAACATAAAAATTAGTGAAAATCATCCACTAAAATAAAATGGAACGTTGGGTGGCCAAGGTGATAGCACTTCTTGCAGTGTTCATCCTTCCTTTGGTCAGCACTTTGTTGCCGTACAAAGTTTCGAACTTTTTTCAGAAGAAAGGCGAGAAAGGCAAGAAGATCCTGAGTTGCTTGATGTGCTTTGGAGGCGGAGTGTTTTTCGCGACGTTCATCCTCCACATGGCACCAGAGTCTAGGATGATTCTCGATAGAGCTCTACTGGATCCAAATCATATCACTTATCCTGTGGCTGATTTGATAATGGGGGCTGGCTTTTTCCTGGTCTTCTTCCTGGAGAAAATCTGCCTAAAAGTGCACAAGAAGAGGCATCAAAAGAAAATGGCGTTGAAGAATCTACAGTGTCTTCAAAAGAAGGATTCTGTAATAGCTGTGGAATGTGAATGCTGTGATTGCAAGCCTCCGAAGAACAAGAGCTTATGCGATTGTGAAGGTCATTGTGGAGGTCTTTCTGATATGCCGAAGGTACAAATTTCAAATGGTGGCGATTGCGAAACTTCTAAGCTGAATGGCACTGTGTCTGGCCTGACAAATGACTGCCCATTGCTTGGTTCGGGAGAATGCTGTGCTGATTCAGAATCAGTAAAGATGAAGATAAAAGAGGGACAGGCATTTGCCCTTCATATGCAACGTAATGGAGAAGTTGTTCTTCAAGATGACGAAACTCTTCATTCTCACAGTACACGATCTCTGGTCTTGGTTGTAGCTCTATCCCTACATCGCATATTCGAAGGCATGAGTATTGGGCTACAGCATTCTACTTCAGATGTATGGAATTTGTTAATAGCTGTTATGTGTCATGAAATTGTCATTGGTTTTGGCTTGGGACTTCAGTTTGTAAAGAATCAATTTAGGTTCACACGAATGGTTCTGGCATGTTTCTTGTGTTCTTGCATAATGCCAGTTGGAGTTGCGATAGGAACTGTATTGGTCGAGGTATCTAATGGAGAACAAGGGTTTGATATGGTGAATGGTATTTTGCAATCTATTGCAACTGGTACCTTTATCTATGTGACCTTTTTTGAAATTTTGCAAGAGGAAATTGATCCACATGATACCAGTATGTCCAAGTTCTTTTCAGTCTTTATTGGCTTTGCCCTTATGGCTGTTTTATGTGCTATTCCTGAAGAGCAAAGTGTAAATCTTAAGCATGAAGCATTCATGGGTCACTCTCATAATATTTCAGTTATCTTAACTACTCTGGCTGATGAAGCTATGGTTACTGTTGCAGGATAATTATTAGTATTATCCAATTACAGTTTTTTACTGTAGCCAGTCAAGTGTAATGGCTTGACTATCTATTTCAAATAAGTTAATATGCATGGCATTAAAACCACAAAAATGCATAGTGAATACTGATGTTACAATCCGACAAAAATATTCATGTTTTATGCCAGTGGTATATATGGGTTGGAATATAAAACTCACTACCTTTGTTAACTTCATGCCAAGATCAGTTATTGTTAGCATTTGGCATGTCATTAACAGTGATTAATACTTGCCAGTATTTTAAGGCTTCAAAAAGCCTGTTGGCTCAACACTATTATATCATGGTGAAGTTGTTGACTATTGTAAGTAATTATGATACATTATTACAATTATTTTTTGTTGTCTGCAGCATGCATATTGTGGAATGTGTTCAGATTTAAATGTTGCAGTCTGTTTCACCAACAGTGATTGGTACTCAGGGTTGATTGCAAGGTTCAAGCTGTTCTAACTTATGTAATTTTGTTGCATACTAAAATAGCATGGCAACCCGATCAAAAAGTATGGTTCAGATAAACTTCCCATTTAGTTGGGGTTGCTTTGCCTGTGTTTTGGTTGGTAATATATGGATGTTGTCCTGGGGCAAGTAATATGGCTTTTCAGTGCGCTGTAAGACAATGTGGAGGAAATAACTGTCATCTGCATGTTGTTGAATGACAATGTTTTCTGATATATAAATGTTGCAGTCTGTTTCACCAACAGTGATTGGTAATCAGGGTTGATTCCAAGGTTTAAAGTGTTGATGTAATTTGGTTGCATACTTGAGAAGTTTGGTTAAAAAAGCAATACAAACCTTTTTGGACAAGAGATATTCTCTGTCAGACCTGGATGTTAGATTTCGTTTTGTGAAAATCCACCTTTCACCCCTTTTCCAATATCTTATGGTGCATTATTATTCATCTGTTTGAGTAAAAAATTCCATGTGGAAGTTTCTAACCATAGTTCTGGACTAACAAATGTGATTGTGCCATCTATTTAGCTGTTGAGAATCGTAGTTTCCGTCGGAATTGGAGTTTGTAATTACATGAACGCACTGTTGTAGAGTGAATTCTCATGCTACTTTATGCATATTTCAAGCTGAAATTATAATGCGATAACATGGTAGACCAAAAGTTAACTAAACAGAATAATATTGTTTATATATTTTTGCATATTCAATTATGAATCTGGTGCATTCGCTTGTTCACCAACAGTGATTGGTACACTGGGTCACCCGCCTCTGCTAAACGTGTGTGCTATATTATGAATGTTAATGTTTACTTTTGTTTACATTTTGTGTATTTGGTGAATTCTCTGCTTCACCGACAGTGATTGGTACTCAGGGACTCCCAACAAGGTGTTGGTATGTCATCCATTTCTTGTCAGTGTGTCATATATAGATATAGAAAATTGTGATATGATACCAGGTATATCGGTTGAATATTCGAATGGACATTTTAGCATATGATGATATATATACAACATTTTTTAGTGGCTTCTGTTTTCAGAGTCCCGTGTTTCAAGTAATGTGTCATCGACAGTGATTGATACACGTTGCAAAAGTGCACCAAGGCGATATCTCCAAGTTGTAACAAGGTGTCTATCTGTGCACTGCATAGAATGCATCACAGGTGAAAACATTGTGCAACTGGTTTCTTTTCAATATTGTAATGTAGATTATGTGACAACTCCCAATTCGAAGTTATCATGGCCAGGCGGATGCATATCCCGGGCTTCATGTGTACAAACAAGAACGCAAGATGTGCTTCTCGTGTGCTCAATATCTTAGGTTATTTAAGGTTTGTTACGGTGAATCTTTGTGAAGAAAACAGAATCTCTATTAGAAACGGTGGAAAAACAACCCTCTCTACGACAGACCAATAGGTTTTTTCATGTGTATGTGTGCATGTCACAACCAAGCAGGAAGTTAGGTTCCTTGGGGGAAGTTTTTCACATGTGTCTCATTAGGAAATGTGAGGAAAACTTATGCCAATATTAAAATATGTGTACCGATAGTAATCGCCTCCAGGGCGGTCTTTCGGAATGCGTCTTATTATCATATTATTTCATTCAAAATGGCATATACTGTAAGACCTATAGGACAGTCGTGCTTAACATTGTATCTTCCATGTTAGAACCCACGTTGTGTATAATTGTGGTTAAGGGTAGGCGTGGGTAACTCGCCCTAAGATGGAATATGGACATGGGTAGCCGGTGTCCTAGTGTTTCTGCAGTGTTCTTTTTGCCGTTGTCGACGTGTATTAAAACAGGCACATTAATATTGCCCGGTTACATTATATAGAGCTAAGTAAGTGTTTCTTTCTGCCATTGGTGAATTGACTTTTGTACTTTTGCGGCCGTGTCATCAGCAGTGTTTGATACACACTGTAAAAGGTGCTATTGCAAGTTATACATATGTAGTTATTTAGTGCAAGATTTATTATTGCAATAAAAAAAACAAGTGAAGACTGGTTGATGGCTATTTCTACCATGCAGCGACACCGTGGATAACGTTTACCGACCCAACTTTAGTCAGTAATCCCAAGCGTTAGAGATTTAATGCAATCGTTTTGCACATATCGGCCATTTTGTAATTTAGTTTGCTCTGTAGTGAGGAGAGCTTGCAGGCAGGCAAAGCGACGCTCGCATTGATTATTTGGTTCTAATGGGGGGGGGGCGTATAAAAAATACTAGGTTCTTGCATTCAGATACTCGCTTGCACCTGTTTGAAGAACGCTACCGTGGTTCAAATCTATCTGAGGCCATTTCCACGAATCGGCGTTCGGACTGGCGATGACTGGCCGGTATATTAATATATAATGCAGGGGAGACGGTGATTTTTGCACTTTGGAGTCCCGGGGTCACAGTAACCGCCTTGGAGGTAGTCGGCCGATAACCCTAACACACACACACCCGGACTTCGCCCTTGATAAGGCCAGCCACCCCCCACTGGGCTCCTAACCCCCCAAAACGTGATATATATTCCCGTGACTTTGGCCAAGCCATGTCGGGAAAGTTAAAACACTGCCAGATTTGTTTTTATAAATCCATGTCCCTTAAACAAACATTTCGAATACTTAAACCTTCATTTCAATGGATTAACTGCGCTTGAGTAAAGTTAAATGTGGTCACAGATTCCCATTTATAACCAGATTTCCGGTAATATATTTAGAATCTCATTTTATAACGAAATGGATGTACAATGAAAGTTCAGGGAACGTTGAAAATCATGTCGCCACATAAAAAGCGGATTGGGGTGGAAATTAATGTCCGCTGCTCTCTACCGGTCAAATGTAAAGTCTGTGACCTCCGGCCTAGGCCTACTTCTTCGTCAGCATCTTCGCCAAGGTTAACCTTATTAGGGCCCACATGTTCTTCTGTGGTTCAGCTACGCCCAGCATGCGTTCGCCATTGAACGTATGTAACTTCGGTTTATGCAAGGATGATTCATTCACTTTTGCTCGGTTTCTACTAAACTTACGGAAACAAATTAAGTTACTGATCGCATGTCTAGCTATTGGTGGGCATCACTATACTGACCCCCCCCCCCCCCCCCACCCCCACCCGCGCACACACTCGCTATACAGACTGGTTTTCCAGTTGTCGGTTGCAACGCCGACAATCTCGTGTGAGCCAAAGGGTGGACGGCACTTCCCCCGCATTTCTGTCGTGAGAGCCAAAGGTGGGGGGGGGGGTCCCCCCAATCCTCTGGCCTATTTCACGTACATAGTTTAGCCGGCTACGGCTTAGTCGGCTAAAAGGGCCCGTCATTTTTATGGTAACTTTAGTCGACTAAGCTCCGTCAGTAGGCTAACTGCGTCTGGGAAATCCGTCACTGGTAGCGGTCTTACCACAACATCTAAACGGCAATGCGGTTGAGCCTGAAAGTGAAAGCATGGCGATAACCTAAGTCGCACATCTTCCACAAAATATACTTTCTCTTGTCCAGAGGCGTGTTCTACGACCGGGGGTGGGGGGGGGGGGGGGGCTGGTGAAGTACTGTCTAGGCATGGATCGCATTATACAGTTACAGGAGAAACTTACGACCGGGGGACAGTAATATACTGAACAAATGCATATGATGCGCTTGAAATTATAATGATCAGACATATGTATTCTGAATCTGGGTCCAGTGTACTCGGTAAAATGCGCGTGTAGAGAATGACTCATCCAAATGCTGCATGGCCAGATATCTCTTTTCGAGTTCATTGCGTACGTGACGCATCTAACGCGAAACGGGTCAAATACCCGGGGGTCCAATACTGGGCTCGTTGACTTATCTCCGGGATACCCCCTATATGTCACCCCCCTGCGCCCCTATATATTATAATAAACGTTGATCTCCGGTCCAACATTTAGTCATTACAAGTAGCGTTTGGTTGATTCATAGCCCCATGTGACATTTGCAAATGGAACTTGTCTAGTTGACTTACTGTACGTGAAGCGTTTACTTGGCTTTGCAGGCTTCTATCACGTATGTGAGAACCCAAAACGTTCGACTGCCCAAAACGGGCCAGGATCGTGACTTTCACATCTATAACATAATGCACAGTTAGACGCCGATTTTTGTCCAAGCACAACACGATCATCAAAGAATAAATATGTCCCCAGATTTGTTTCATGCCCTCCTAATCTCGCAATAAATATTGTTTTAATGGGTAGATTTAGGTCCGGAGGGTGTGACAAGTCCCATAACGAGCAAAGAGGCCAATTAAGGCTGTAAAGTACTGCAATGCTTTTTCTGTTCCTTCTTACGCACCTTTCCCATACTGAAGTCCCCCCCCCCCCCCCCTCTCCAGCTTAACTCTTATGAAACCTCAATGTTATTCGTATATTGCTAAGAGCTACAAAACGAGCGTACCGCGGCTTCATGTTCCGCAGATTGTGTAGGATCGCAACGTCAAATGTAACTGTTAGTTTGTTCTTAGTTATGTAGGAAGTCACAGTCAGACGTTTTGGGCCCCATCACATGTATGCGTGGGCAAACATACTCAATCGAGGCGACGGGGTATGCTATGTGCGGTACCCTCCCCTACCCCCCTACAGGGGACCGGGGGCGCAATGGCCAGATTGTAGCGTAGACACGCGGCACAGCGTTTTATCAATGACAATACATGAGCCCTTCACCTACATGTTTGGATCCGCATGGACAAGTCCAGCAAGATAAAGCTAAGAGCTGAGCTAAGCATGCAATAATGGGTCAATGGGAGCATGTGTTCGTAGCCCAGTATTAGGTGTAATCATAGGTTTCGAAGAACAACTGTCGCACAAGCATGGGACTAAGGTTTACGTTATATCGCACATCGATCGGTAGTTGCACATATTACGAACCATCAACACATTTTGTCAGGGGATCGTACCTCTCAGGGTTGTACGAACTCGTACTAACCCTATATTAAACATGCTAATTTATCGATTGGTCGTAATTTTTAAAACAACGATGATAAGATTATGGGGGTGTTTCTTGCATCTACATGTAATTTATATATTACACCACTATTATTCAAAAACCTGTTTATTGTATATTTATGATAAATTGAACATTTTGCGTTTCTTTTCGGGCCAATATTTTTTTTTTTTTTTTTTTTTTTTTAATTTTAAAGTTATGAGGTCTTAGAGAAACACCACGATCCCAGATTTGGAGGGGGAGAGGGAGGGGGTCCTCTTGGCGGTGTGAGACGACCGGTGGAACTAAATAACGAAAGAAATGGCGGCGCGCGCCGAGTCCGCGTAATGTAATACGCATTAGACACAACAGTGGGAAATTAAATAATTTCAATCGAAAAGTGATTGTTGCTGAACACAGATTTTAATTTCCTTAGCAAATTGAAATTCGATGATGTACGTATCTCTAAAAGGAACATCACGCGTCAGCCTGTTGTGACTTCCTAATTTTCTATGGGATCCACAAGAGTTTACCGCATTTAACCCATATAGGTTTGGATTCAAGCGTCATTCGCCAACAAACTAAATCCATGATGCAGGCATTCACATTAGCTCCGTTTGATCCTCCGAGTAATTCAGCCCTTACAGTGGCCACAAACAAATATCACGCATGAAATTAAATTAATAACGATAATTCATCATGCAGTTATGAGCTTGAGCAGGTTGCATGCATTACGACACCAATAAATCATTATCCCGTACAGGCGATATGTGATATGTGTGGGCGTTATCGATCGGGAAAGAATTCTGCTGCTTGAGCAGGTCTATGATTCGACTTCATTTCTGACTCGGGTGACGGCAGCTGTTTGAGTTCATTGTTTATCTCAGAGGCATCAAATTCAAGTCGCCTTGCATCGCCGGCGACGAAAAGGGATATGATGCCTGTTGAAGAGAACAAGTGGGGGCCAGCCTGTTCGAACAGTGTCGCAGTATCAATGGAAGGCTACATTTCGTCCTAAAAGTACTCTCACTAAATGAATTAAGCGAACGTTTTGGGGTCTCAGGGGCGGATCTAGGAATTTGCCAAGTAAAAAGGGGGTTGCTCTCTGAAACCTTGCGACCGGGGGTGGGGGGGGGGTGCTCGGAGAAGCCGACTTTACACAGTCTATGTTAAGGTTCCCAAGGGGGGGGGGGATTGCAACCCCCGTAACCCCCGCCCCCCCTAGAGCCGCCCTTGGGTCTTATGGATCTCATCTCTCCCTTGCCGTTTCACCCGCTGTGTGGCGCTATACACTGTATATGGGCCTCAAATCGATCCCCTTTAAGCCATATGCCCTAGCGATAGATTCAGACTCCTAACCCTCATCCAAATCCCTGACCCCTAATCACCGAGCCCTAATTTCTAATCTCTGACCCTCTAAGTTTTTTTTACATATAATATAATGCCACTCGGTTCTGACTTATAGCCGACATATATGTGTTGTACGCTACGTCCTAAATGACGCACACGTCCTAAGTGATGTCATACGTCCTAAATAACGCACATGTCCTAAATGTAGTCACATCACTGAAGTCACCCATGATGCTGCATCCTAAATGACGCTACGCCTTAAATGATCGTACCTCTAGTCCCAGGCGCTGGCAAGTAATGGGTTAAAATGGAAAGGGCTTTTTTAAAAAAATGCTGTGTCTGGGAGCGGAAGGGAGAGGGGCAGAATATCCGATATGCTCAATGTGCGTCTACGGAATCAATCAAAATCCGTTTACAGTTACCACAAAGTCCGCTTGCTGATAATTGAGGAGAATGTATGGGATATAACCCCCTCCCCACCTCCAATTTAGTTATTTGGCGGATAGGTGCGTGTACCCTAGCTAGCCCCCCCCCCCCCCGCCCCCCTCCCCCTGTCCTCTCGGATCCGGCTCCGTGTGTATGTATGTGGCGGGAAGTGGGAGGGGAGGGGGTGGGGAGGAGGCTAAGTAACATTTAAAAACCTATTATAGTAGATTACTGTATACTGCAGCCGCATTCGTTGCACACAGTTGTGACCGTATGGCGGCGCTAGGGTCACTATGTGTGACATCTCGGCTTACACCAAAGAAACGGGAGCACTGGGTCGGCGGGGCCCGGCAGCTGTGCCCGGGCGGCAAATTAAGCTGTCTCACCGCTTATCGCGCTCACACTTCCAGGCCGTACATGGCCTCGCCAAACCCCAGCCGGTATATAGCAGCTACGTGATCCCAATCGTACGCAACATCGGGACGTGTGCATATATATATCAAATATATTAGTACACTGAGATAAGGAAGGGGAGGAAGGGGTAAATGGTGACACGCGACACAGGCATATTTGAAAAATCGACATTCGACATTGACCCCCAAATTCCGACACCAAGGATCTGAAAAAGCGTCATCGACACAGATACATGTATATGAAAAAACGACACTTAACTTAGCGAAAAAGCGACACGTACGGAACGCAGTGAAAAATCGACACTGAATACTGGAACCCCCCTTCCAGACCCCTAAGTGTCCTAATATCTTTGCATATATATATGCCCAGCATCTCACGAATCATGGTGGGCTGTAGACAAATGTATAGACAAATTTAGCCGATTATCTTTCCTATTGACTTCGACTTTGCTAGAATAGTGTATTATGATATCGATATAGATTTTAACGGGATATCTTTCCTATCAGTCTTGACTTTTATAGTGTATTTTTTACATCGACCTCGACTTCAACAATGCATATTTCAGCTCGCAGTTCCATTAACCCAATTTTATTTATCGAATTTTATCGAATCCCCCCGCCCCCACCCCAAAAAAAAAATCACTGGGCGTTGATTCAACGAGAGAAGCGCGTCGCGAATTGAACAAAATCATCGATCGAAAAAGAAGTGCTTTGCGGTTTACATTTATATTTATCGTCAAATGACTAATGATAATACCAATACCTTGAAACAATATCATCACTTGAGAAACACCTGTACACCCCTTTATACACCCAGCAGTCATTTCATTTGATGTTCAATCATCACTCCGTCAGAAAATGTCAATATTTTTTACCCTGCGTTGAATAATCTTCAAATTATATGTTTCCCTTTTTCATAGTTCGTGAACCATTAACTTGATCATTTCATCAATAGATCGATTCTCGGTGTGTCTCTGCGCAAGTAAGGCAATATATGGAATACATTAGCACAATTTGGAGATGAGTGGTCTAGGTCCCCCCCCCCCCCCCCGCCCCCGCCCCCAAAATGTCGAAATCCGTGAGTTGTTTACACGCACGTTGCAGTGTTATCTGTCGACCCCGACCTTGGTTTCATTATATATGACCCTCTAAAGACGCTAGTGTCTACATGTACGCTCTTCATAAACCTTCCCACACCTTTGTATAGTAACTTTGAAGTTGAAGTCCATTTGCGCAGCAAGTAAGAAGCAAAACATTTGCATAAGGGAAAGGGATTTTTAGAATTCGGAAGTGAGTAAAACCAGATAAAAACGTCTAGTTGAGATTTTGACCAGGTCAACTCAGAACTGCCTGGTGATTCGGTGACGGAAATATATTATTTGTGGAACATTATTATAAATACGGGCCCACGCAGATGTCGGTCTATGTACATAGACGATCATTCAAGTCTCACGTCATTCGATCTAGGTAACGTCATTGCAAGCAGCTCCAGCTTGCTTCATGCTAGGCGCAACACTCGAACACGACACATCGATAATCAATGACAGCTGCGAGAAAACAGATCTAGAATGTCGAGTGTCTTAGAAATTGGATACGACTCGGACAGCGGACCATGCATGTATTTGTCAGGAACACCTGTCGCAACTGCTGTCACGGCGTGAATTGAATTAAATGTAATGTTTGAGCTATATAGTCCCTTAATTCGTTCTTCGTGCACCGTCTGTTGTTAATATCATTAATATTCATAACGCTGCATGCGGCTTTGTGAATCGATATGAAGGATTCGAATTGTTAAGGTGGTACGATGCATGAGTACGTAGTGAAAAGACGTGATGGCATGCTGACAAAGAAAGACAATATTGACAGCCGTTGTTAATGTCAATGCGCAGTTTCCTTTTATGAGCAAATCAGCGAAGGAATATGAAAGGGCGGCATGAACCTGATTGGCCCAAATAACAACCTCATGAAGCGTGGGTTCGTGACGCACGAGTGTGGAGAGCGTGAGGACCATTACTGGCTGCGCGGTGCCAGCTGAGCCCATCAAAGACGCAAGGTCTTTGCACCCATTCAGCCATTCTCGACAACGAGGCCAAATCCTCGATCTCGGTCGACAGTTCAGCCAATCAGAGACAGCCACGTGACTCCGACCGGCCAGACTGACGCAACTGCGTATAAATGATAAACTTCCAGTAGCCTAAATAAAACGTCACATTTATGCAATATCCGATAGCATGTGGCCAAATGTTATTGGTCTGTGCCGACGGATGTTGGGTTCCTTTTGACCCTGCGTACAAAACCGGAGCGGCACTTCACCGCTATCAGTATTGTTTCCTTGCTTTAGAGGTGTGTGAGAGGGGCGTGGGGGGGGGGGGGGGGGGAGGGGGAGGGGGGAACTGGGACTGAAGAACGAAATTCATCGTCCACTATAGCTGGGAATGAAGCCTTCGCGGTCCGTGTATGTACCTGCCATTCATTTTCCACTGAAAATGGGAAATAGAAAAAGATCGATCGAGTTATCGCCCAATCCTCGATCTCGGTCGACCGTTCAGCCAACCAGACACAGCCACGTGCCTCCGACCTGCCAGACTTCATGACGCAACTGCGTCTGAATTAATGATAAACTTTTAGTAAATTAAATAAAACGTCACGTTTTGCAAAATCCGATTTGTCTGTGCCGACGGAGGTTGGGTCCCTTTGACACTGCGTACAACACCGGAGCGGCACTTCACCGTTACCAGTATTGCTTTCTTGCTTTAGAGGTTGGTGGGGGCGGGGGGGCTGAACTGGGACTCAGGAAAGACACTAGCTGGTAATGGGTCTTTCGCCCGGACCTCATGATTAAGGGTTTTCATTCATCCTGAACTCAAAATTTCCACATGAAGTAACCGTGAATCGAAATCTTGTCAATTTACCAACCTCCGTGAACCTCCGTAGTAAATAATGAATTTGTGATCGAGTCCTACGTACAGGCCTAAGGTACCAAAAGAAAACAAACATACAGTCAATAAGTGATTCACCCCGGGAAAGAATATTTTGGTGGAGGCGTATTTTTGCATTTTGCCTCGTGGCTCACGAGAAGCTAGGGGGAGGGGGGGGGGGGGTTGGACGGGGGTTGGACGGGTAAGTTTTAGTGTGGGTGCGGTACGCGGCCAACAAGGCACGGAAAAAGCGTTAGCGATGATTTACAGCCTTGGCCTCTTTGCTGTTTATGGGACTTTGCTGTTTATGGGTCACATCCTCCGGACGAAGATCTACCCATTAAAATCATATGTATGCGAGGTTGGGACCAACTATCCTAACAGTCTAGCTGGTCATGGTTCTTGGGATGTATTTATCTTTGATGCTCTATTGTGGTGGTGGGGGGGGGGGGGGGAGCAAGAGAGGGTCGTGTTCCCAGATCACGAGGATTACATTTTTTTATTCCCTGATCACGATGAATGAAAATGATGACTTCCCGTATGCAAAGGAAGGGTGGATACTTGATACTAAATTGACGATTTCCCGATTCACGGTCATATAATATTACAATTTCCGATTAATGAAAATCCTTGATCGCGGCGGTCGGCTAATATCCCATTCCCAGTTCACGCAGAATTATTTTCCTCATTCCACGGTCATGGTGAAAGGAAAACCCATTCCCGAGGACAGCCCTTGCCCCCCCCCCCCCCCATGCCGAAAACCGGTATGCAACTGTGCATCATGTTATAAGTGTGAAAGTCATGATCCTGGCCTGTTTTGGGCAGTCAGACGTTCTCGGCTCCCACACACGTTGTCACCTTCCATTCATATCAGGATCGGCAGATCCAGGGATGAGAGAAGGGGGAGGGGGTGGGGGCCGATGGGGATTGACCCCCCACCCCTCCCCTTATATTCCACCATTCAATTCTGCGTTAACCGGAAAATTCATCATTCAATTTTTCGTGAACTGAAAAGACAGAAATGTATTCTTTAAGTTCTGTGACTTTTTTTAGCCTTAATGTGAAGGAAAGCACCACACACTTTTTATCATTTATCTGTCGTGAGCGGTTGTCCAACCGACTTTTCTTTACAAATGTAGGGGATAGTGACAAACAGCAGCAGTTTACCTAATAAAACTGGATGTCGTTGTTGTTGGCGGTCGTTGACCGGTCGTGTCAGCGTTAATGTCATATACTTTCGCCAGACGCAAAGCGGGTTGGTTGGTTATTCAGGACGCTTTAACCACTTTTGGTCATATCGCGTCAATGGGAGAAGGAAGGGAGAGTGGAGCCATGTCCCCGGGGGTAACCCCCTACTCTTTACGAAGAAAGATCTACGAAGATGGGATCTTTATCCTGCGACCACACAGACATGGCCGCAGCAGGGCTCGAACCACCGACCCACGTGCCGTTAGGCTCTCAGGTGACCAGAGCACTCAATGCGAGCGCTCTAACCCACTGAGCTATCGGGAGGACGGGACGAACTATATGGTGTACTAATATCTTTGACATGTTTGATGGGACCAACACGAACATTTTAATACGGACCAAAACTCCCTAACCGCAATATCGATCGGGTTATGGACCGAAACGTCACCTCTCTGGAGCATATATTAACGAAGTCACAAAGCTTCTTGATCGACCAAGCTTGCTGTTACCTTGACCTTGGATACGTGACCTCAGTCAATATACGCCATCCGCGTCTAAATACTAATACTATGAGATGTCATTTGTCCCCGGGGATGTGATACTTAATACATTGCTGGGTGGGGGGACACCCCCCCACCCTCTACCAGATTTGTATAACAGTGCCCCCCGGGCATTTGTCTCACTCGTTACCTCCATGGAGATCTATTGGGCAGGTTGGTTTCCCGCCAAAATGTTCATATGGACTAACATTAAAGTTGGATAATGGTTTGGCGATCAGACTCGTTCGAAGTTCAATGTTGCTTTTTCAACAATCTGTGTCGATGTCGCTTTTTCAGATCCTCAGTGTCGGAATGTGGGGAGTCAATGTCGAATGTCGATTTTTCAAATATGCCTGTGTCGCCATTTACCCCTTGCACACCCATACAGCCATCGAGTTGCTCTAGTGGCGCCATCTAGCGAATGAGCAAGGAGTTGGGTAACGGCCGCGTAGAAATGGAAGACATCGGCAATGTCCGGATCAGAGGTTACGATTCCATATCTGCGTATTTTTTGGACTTCCGCAACAGACAGGCCAAATACAAAGACGGAGAAGACAAAGCTTTGGCTACGTACAGGCCCCGGTGTATCCCGACGCAGCTGGGTTTCAGTTAGTTTCATAGACGTAGGCTAACATACGTAGTCCACTCCGATATGAGTCGCGGAACTACTGCTGTTGGCGGTGTCCAGTGTCGCTAGTTCACTGTCTTTTTTTTGTTTTGTTTTTCTAAAATGCCACTAGCTGTGTCGGTGTCGCTTTTTCAGATCCTCAGTGTCGGAATTTGGGTTTCAATGTCGAATGTCGATTTTTTAAATATGACTGTGTCACGTGTCGCCATTTACCCCTTCCAGACCCCTGGATATGCGGGTGCTTTGTTTGGATAGAGGCATGTACATGGACAGGCTGTAGTTAACGCTTCCATCAATCGAACATTGCTACAGATGATTTTGGTGTCAGAAGTGAGTTGTTGCGAATAACTTTCGGTAGTACCTCATGCACAGCAAAAAGCAGATTCGTCGTGCTCACGGACAACAATCATCTTACCTATCTTAATTACGACTGAAGACGAAACTTCGCTGGGCATCAGCGCTGGCTAGCTTCGCTTTCGACATCCGCTACAAGTCAGGACGTCTGAAAGGCAATAGACACGCGTTGTCGAGACATGAACGTCGACCATGGGACGTCGACGGAGAAGATGTCTTTGCTGTGGAGCTGCAGTTTCTGATTGAGCTCAGCATGTCGCGGGTGCGAAGGCCGTATCGGAAGCCGATCCGGAATCGAAGAGCCAGAAGCGCCCATGGCAACCACTCTTCCCGTAAATTTAAATTCGACAATCGAGAACCTTAATTTAAGGTTTCATTTTGCTAAGGACATATACCTACGTGAACAAATGCACTTGATTTGATGTATTATCAATCTATGTGTGTATATATGTTTATATGGTAATGTAACTTCGTTTTTCCTTTTCCTTTTGTGGAAATACAATTTATCACAAAAAAAAGAAGAAAAAAACGGTCATTGGCAAGGTTCGACAGTGGCGAATGTCGGGGGTGAAGCCAAACCAAGGCCCAAGGATGGAAGAATCGCGAGAGGTACAGCTAGACCTACTATACTGCGTAAGTGGGACTGTGTACCTGTTATTTAAGGACGTGTTGGTGCGGGCCGGGGGTGCAGGATATTGGGCAAGGGAGGCTGCCCACGCTGTGTCGGGAACGTCTACTGAAGAGATGGCACAACCAAGTGACAACCAAGGTCACCCGACCAGGATGTCTTCGGATCAAAGGCCCTGGTACACGCGCGATTCTACTGGCATGGCGTGCACGACGTCCACTCCCGACTTTCAGCAGTGGATAACATGTTGCAACCCGTGCACGCGCGCCAACGCTGAACGTGTGAAGAACCCTCTGGGTACCCTCCTTGCGACAAAACCGCTATATATAAAGGTAGTCGCCATGCCGCCTGAACGATCCTCCAGTGGACACAAGAACGTCCATGTCCTCACCGACGCCTTCACCACGTACAGCATCGCGGTCCCCAACAGCAAAGTCAGTGACCGTCGCCAAGGTGTTGGTGAAGGAGAGGTTCAGAAAGTTCGACCATCTCTTCGCATAATTACATTCGGACCTTACATTCATAAAGGATCTTTGCCGTCCGTACGGAATACAGAAGTCGAGGATGTTCCCGAACCAAAAGAAACGTTGGCCGAGTCACATTGAAGAGGTGGTGTTCTGCTACAACACTACACCCCACGGCAGCACCTGATTCTCTTCTTTATACCTTATGTATGGTAGGGATGCCCGACTGCGCGTGGATTCGATGTGGGGTGAGATGCAGCCTGGGCCAAAGCGTCATTTACCTGCGGACCAGCAGAATTGGGTCGCGGAACCCCACCGACGTAAGCAGGAGGCATAAGCCCTAGCGAATGCAAGACTTCTACCAAAAGCCGCTGCACAACGGAAGGGGTATTACGATGGAAAAGGTAAAAGACGTGCCCCTAGCATTAAGCGCGAGAGTGTACCTGCGGAACCGAGGAGTGAAGGAACGAAATAGAGAGTCGTCCGAAGACTGGACGAGAAGAACGTTAACTTTACCTTTGGCATATTTCACGTAAGCTTACATAGTTTAGCCAGCTATGGGGCTTAGTCGGCTAAAATCGCCTATCATTAACATGGTAACTTTTTAGTCGATTAAGCCCCGGCTAAACCATGTTCGTGAAATACTGAGGCGACAGCTGTAGACCACCAGACACCCGTCCGGTTCTTCTGGTGAGTTTATTCCCGTAGTCGGCTAAACTGCCTTCGTGAAATCCGCCGCAGAGAGCCTCGTCGGGACATCGTGCGGGACTTGAAGAGGTAGTCATACAGCTAGGACAGAGACGAGAGCTCCAGTCGAGTTCCAACTGATAGAGTCGGCCTACGGTCGGACGACAACTGGGAAGCCCAGTAACACCGCGCATATGCCCAGCTGGGTCCGTCATTGGACCCGCAGCGCCATGGTAGGTGACTGAGGGCACCTCGTTGTCTCTAAAGTATCAGTGGGCACCTCGTCAGTGGTCTCTAATGTCTCAGTGGTTCGAATCTGAGCTATACGGGTACCAAACTTACTTGACACATTGGTGGGTTGGTGGTGGTGGGGGTGGGGGGGGGGGAGGGGGTCCGTGGTAAAGCGCCATCTTTTTCACCGTCAAAACCCCGGCTCCTCAGCTCGGCCGTCAAAACCCACTCGCGATTTTCTGCCAAAATCTGTTCGGAAGGGGTATTTTTTTGCTGCATTCTGCTCTATGAACGTACATTTTCAGAGCCCCCCCCCCCCCCCCCCCGATCGCAAGTTTTAAAATCTCCGTTCTATAGGAGTATCTTTCTCGTCACAAATATCCGCTCACTCAGGCACCAAGACACCGAACCGAGAGCCACCAAACGTTGTACCATCATTACGTCACCCTGTAGGGTTTTGGTCGCACAAAGTCGATTAGCATCATGTTTTCGCTAGATGTCGCTGTCATGAACAGGCAAAAGTCGGAAAGATTTATTAAAAAGAATGATCATGTTCCTTTTCCAAAATTTATATTGTGATTAATCGAGAATGAATATTAAAGATACGATGAGTGAATAGTTTAAATGTTATCAATGGGATGAAGTTCCCTGTGTGATTTAAGAAACTAAATGTCAAAAATATACCTAGCTTTGTTGCTCTAAATCCGAAATCGAGGCAACTGTGTGACTCACGGAAAGGGCCAGATCACAACATATTTGTTGTTTCTGCTTATATCAGCCTTGAACTCTGACACGATTTAATTATTTTTTCTTCGATAGTTAGAATTCATTTCATATTCCATAGTCACACAAAAGGTGGCGATCCCCACGGAGTCTAATCGTCGGCGACGCCTTTTGTTTCGGACTGTCAAACTTGTCATCCACACACAACTTCACAAGCAGTGGGCCGTGGCCCGTGGCCGCGGAGGGAAGGGCATTTCACCGTGTTTCAGCCGTTACACAATTTGTAAGTCGAAATAAAAACACAAAGCTCTATAGATCCACTGTTGGTAAAAACATAGGCTCTAAAGATCTACTGTTGGTAAAAACAGGCTGTATAGATCTAAGGTCAAAGTCATAAATGCTGTAGACTTACGATTGCCCATATTTTCCGTAAATTTGCCGCGATCGTTCTGATAATCAATGATGTGAGAAAGCAACCCCTGGCAACTTTTATGGTACCAAATTTATGTGTGTACTGCGAGGTTATCCTTTTTTAAGATACAAATAATATTTCTCCATGTTGACATTCCATTGGCAGCAAACACACTTTTACAAATATACCGTAAACTGCCTATTAGAAGCCGCAACTTATATTAGGGCCTATAAATAGGGCCTTTTGCCGATTTCAAGTGAGCGTGGCAGGACAAGCGGGGCGGGGGGGGGCCTCTTCGAGCTGCGGGGTCTAATAGCCATCTCAGATCGCTTTTTCTTCCATTCTCGGACTTGTTTCTCATTGAGACCAAAGTGCTCAGCAGTAGCTCTGTTACTCTGAGACTTAAATCGCATGTTGACTAACCTTCAACTTGAAAGCTGCGTCGTAAGATGTTCTTTTCCCAGGCATTGTGTTACCCGGGGCAATCAAGACCGACAATGAGCTACTTATGGTTGTGTTATTTATTTCTACTGCCACGCGACTCCTCCCACACCTATTGTAGACCAATGATCAAACGCCAGGTTTCAGGTGGTGTAACTTGATACAGCTGCCGGATTCATAAACAGGCAGTAGGAGCCAGCCACTGGTGTGACACTTGATAAGAGCAGCGATCGGAGAGGGAGAGGTGAATGTTGTTAGTCGTCGCGACTGCTTGTATAAATAATTAATTGGTTTGGTAAGGTTCAGGAGAGCCAGCCACTGGTGTGACACTTGATAAGAGTTGCGATCGGAGAGGGAGAGGTGAATGCTGTTAGTGGTCGGGACTGCTTGTATAAACAATTAAGTGGCTTGGTTGGCCGGATGGATTAAGCAGGATACAGGGCGGGGGGGGGGTTGGAAGGCCAAAGTCAGGGTGCGGCTTATAATATGTAGTTTTCCGGAAATGGTTCTGGGCGCCAGCTAACCCGGTTTTTAGGCCAAAGTTGGGGTGCGGCTTCTAATATGTATGCGGCTTCTAATAGACAGTTTACGGTACTAAATCACACGTCGAAATATGACGAAGATGCCATGGCGCCGAACATGCTCTGAACAGTACATGCTCTATATTTGTACCAGCCACGCCCTGGGTTGCTTTGTCACATCACTAATTTTTAATACAATCAGGATAAATTTGCAGAAATATGAGGTGAAATAGGAGTCTACGCCATTTATGACTTTGACTTTAATATTGGTATATGACATATATGGAGTTAATTAATGATGATGAAAATGATCGAGCTATGGTCAGATAAACCATGTCAATTAAAACTGGTTTGATGCTAAATATTTTTTTCTGTGAAGTAAATAAAAATACCACTGTCGAGGAAGGTGTGGGAGGCTTCAATCACAAATATGTTTTATTATTATTAAAGAACTGACCGCAAGGTAACAGAAAAAAATGAATTTTCTATCCGAATAAGTATACAATAATGCATAAGCCATTCCTGTCTGCATGTCATAACCTTGCCACCACCCAGTGCAAAGTTTTGCAGGCCGGTTAAGTTGATGGTGGTTAAAAGGGACAGGGTGCATTGGGGTGAGGTAGGTGGTAGCTCAGAGGAAGTAGGAAAGGAGAGTGCAGCTTTGCATTGGTGTATAAATCGCATCAGCCGATTTTGAGAAATATTTAGACCCAAACCATACAAAAGTTGTACCAGTGTATACTTTTCTTGTCATACCTTCAGTATGATATTGACCAGCGCATTGAAGCACTGTACATGATGCTGCAGTTAAAATAGCTTTAAGCTGGCAGTATATTTTCTCTTTGCATATTGATATCATCGAGAGATAAATGCTTTTATCATATTTAATTACATTTAACTCAGCATTCACACCAATGACAATGTATTAGGGGAATAAGTCGCTTCCTCAGCTAATATTTATTGCTGAAGGCTGTAAGAACTGATGGATCTGTATTTCTTTGATGGGCACTCAGAGCACGGTTTTATCAGCACCAGCTAATTAACACCCACAGCTAAAAGTAGACTGAAAGGGCTGACTTGACTTGACTGGTAGAGTGGCAAGGCATGGTTTGTTTGAGAAGTGGCAGCTAGTTGATGGTGTAACTTAATACAGCTGTTGTCTTTTTATGTAGGCCAGACAGAAACTTGATACTGGGTAGGCACGACGCAAAAGTGGTTCTGTAATTGATGCCAGAGTAATTGGCTCGATTCGCTGAATGGGATTATCATAGGCAGGGATGGGGGTAGCCTCGGGAGACCCACTACAGAGTGGGTCTCCCGAGGCTAGGATGGGGGAAGAATGACCCTGATCTCCCGGCCATTCAGGGGAGGGGTCCTGAAAGACATGCTTGACTTGGTTTATATATGTCTCACCCCTGGGCGTGAGGAATAAAAGTGTACTTATACACCAGAAATTATGGTAACTTTGACATTTTTGTCAAGTTATAAACTGTATTATATAATTATATAATATAAAATTAACTTTCATATTTTTCATTGCAGATATATTTGAACGGTTACAGCTAAACAAGGAAACATGAAGTTGTTTTCGCTAACTGTTCTTTACAAGGGGGCTGATAAAGTTAATAAATTATCAGCTGCCTATGAAATTTCATCCTTTGGTTATTTCCAAAGATCAAGGTAATAACATCACTCAACCTTGGGTATTAAAAATACAGATACCTATTTATCAAATTTTCTAAACCTTAATTTGTGGAAGAATCATCTCTAAAAGAAAATGCTAGAAATAAGAAAATGAAATTTGTTTTTATTATACATGTATATATATATATCTTTGTTATATGATGTCTATATAAATGATACAATATATTACATAAATACTGCACATTTTTTTTCCTATATATATTGCTAATCTGATGAAATTGATGGGATGATTAATTATTTACGATTGTTCTCATTATTTTCAGTGTGCAGGAGTTTATGGACTTTACAAGCAAAATTCTTGTTGAGAGGACAAATATTTCCCAAAGAGCGTCTGTGAAAGAACAAGGTGAGAATATCCTAAGTTGACGAGCATGGCCAGAGTCTAATGAGAGGAATTGGCTTTGTGACTGATTTACCAGTTCATGTACAGTTTTGTTGTGTAGATCAGGGTTTGGATGCCCATGCATTTGTGCTTGTCTGTTCTTGGATTTAATGCATCCTTTTTATCTTTGTTAGGCTGCTCACTGTATGCCAAAAAAGTAACCTAAGATATGAACACATTTCTGAACATGTGATTGTTAAAATTTGGTTCTTTACAATTACATATATTTGATATATTTAATGTGCTGTTTCTTTTATTTTTAGAATATTTATGTCATGTCTTCGTGAGAGCAGATTCCTTGGCAGGAGTTTTGATATCAGATCATGAGTATCCACAACGAGTTAGCTTCACACTTTTAAACAAGGTAATTTTAACTGTTTTGTACTTTAATGTCCTATTTGAAGTAACCTTTCCAGATTATTTAGGAACTGTATCAAAACTACATGTACTATACCAGTAGTATGCTATTTATTCCCTGAAGGATTAAGATCTATCTTTGGAAAGGCAAAGTTGATGGAGGATCACATCCACCCTGTTTGCTTTTACAGAAATGAATGAAGCTGAAGGAGTTATATTACCCTCCTTTGACAAAGTTAATACAGTATTAAGGGAACATTTTTAGATTTGTTTCCTTTTGAACAATCAATCTAGGTAAATGTATTATAGGTAATGACATTCAGTGTTGCTATGAGTTTTACAATCTTTTTAGGTGTTAGAAGAGTTTACTTCCAAATATCCTCCACAGCAGTGGCCATCTGCTGATGAAAGGCAAGATTATGATTTTAGATGTTAAAGTGGTTCATTAATTAACGGAATGGATATTGACCACACTGCATCTCTGTATCCTCTGCATCATGAATTCATACATCACACCAGTGACCATAGCTACCAGTCACATGATTGTGATTTTAAATGAATAAGGCATTTGTGGTATTCAGCTTTAGTGAAAAATGTGTGTTGTACACGTGATACCATGTTATGTGAAGAAAGTCCTAATGTAACTTTTGTTTTTCTGACTTTCAGCAAAATCAAGTTTCCTTCTGCAGAGGAATTCTTACAAAAGTACCAGGTAACAAAGCATTTCATGTTTCAGCTTGTGTGCGTTTTTTTATAATATTTGATCAATTGTAAATATTTTTCTCAACACCATGATTTTGAAAAGTGATGTGGCAGTCCAAATGTGTGTGGTAGTACATGTATCTAGTACATTGTATGTCATTGATAGCTACGTTTTATCGACCTACAGGGGTTCACCCGAATGGTCTGGTGATCAGCGCTCTCCGTTTGTTTAGTGAGCTATGTAAGATGTGTCATTACGTCAGGAATCGGGGGCTAGCGCATCATGGGGCGAGTTTACCGTATGTTGCTTGTGCAGGATAAAAATCGCATGTCCTTTTTCTAAAAGAGAAGGGGCTTGTTAACTCTTCTTCTCAAAGAAGCCAATCAATTAAAATGTATATTTTTTTGCAAGATGTATATATATATCATTACTTTTTTCAAGTTTTGCATCAGTATGCATATATGATATCCTCGCAATATATTATATGAATTTGTCAATCCAGTTTGTGCAAAAGTGTGTATTTTTTTGCATAAATGATATGCTCAGCAAGATATTATATGAGGGTCAATCCAGTGTGTGCAAAAGTGGGTGTTTTCCTTTTAGAATCCCAGAGACGCTGATGCTATGACAAGACTGCAATCGGACTTAGATGAAACAAAAATCATCCTGGTAAGTGTGTGTTTGACCTCTTAATGCGTGTCTGTTATCGGACAGTCTGATCGGCGGAATACGGTGGTGGTTAACACCTAGCGGGGTCTTTTGAAGGATGGACCATTCTGGTGGATCGGGTTGTGCGGAGGGGCCGATGGCGGGTGGGGGGGGGGTTCTTTGGTTCATGTACGGGGGGAGGGTGCCGGAGGGAACAACTTTATCTGCAAAAGTTCATATATATATATGTATATATATATATATTGTTAAGGTTTTCAAGGTGTTGGTACTAACCCAGACCTGGTGCTGTTATATTTGTATATATGCTTTACATTACTAACCTACGTGCTATTCATTGCTTATTTTTAATCTAAATAATAGAAGGGTAAGATAAACCATGAATGGAGTACGAAATATTTGTTACTCTCTTAATGTATGTGATGTACCTGTGAACAATGTTGAATTTATCCTGCTTTTATCTTCTTTATTCTAACTGTTGGCAATTGATGTTGGCTGTTTTTTTCTCCTTCAGATTAACCCACTCTTTGAAATATATATTTCAGGCAAGAAACCGGAAAGATCTGCTCTTCTACTTTCGCTGCTATTCCTTTATTTGCTTTCCAACATCGTAGGACTTGGTGCCGGGAATAAATATTAACAATAAACTATCCTTCTAAAATAACAATAGGCATGGAAATGGCTCATTTCCAAGAACCCCCTTTTGCTTTTGGCTATTTTTGGCTACATTGTCGACCGGCCTCGCACGGCAACATTTGTCGGGACAAGAATGATTTCTGTAAAATTAGGCTCATTCCAGTTTACTTATGGTAAATATCTTTCAAAAGATGAAGAAAGATATAAATTATCTGTAGTGGATTAAGTTATTAGGATTTGCAATCTATAGACATTGCGCGCATTATGCGATTCCCACAGGGCGGGCGTTTTCTAGTTCGGGGTCGTTTACCAAGTTCATTTTGAATGGCTGTTTTCTTATTGGCGCCTGTCATGATGGCAAATTTCGAGAACAGGAACATGAAATATTGGCATGTGAAGGATACAAATATATTGCAAGTGATTTGCCATTTCTTAAAACTAATTGGTTATTAAAGTTTATAAGATGTGAAAGTTTATAATCCAGAAAACCGATGATGAAGGATAGTCAAAATAAGTTTTATTGCATTATAGCTTAGGCAGTCACCTAATTAAAAGCTATTATTTCAAAAGGATGCTGAAATAATTCACTTCAGCCGCTTCTGGTTCCTGTATACCCAAAGAAACTACCTGTACCACGCTAGTAGTGCGAAACCATGATAAGGATAGCTTAGTGTTTCTCTTTGATAAATGATTGCTTGGCGTGTCTTGAGAGCTGTTAGAACCAGCGAACTATTTGTAATGGGGTTGTCCTGCCTCGGTCAAAGTCTTTACATTTTCGAGAGATCGGCTCACTGAGGTCTCGCAACTTTTGCTCAGGAAAACTCTATCGCGAGGTTGAAATGGACGGAACTAATGTTGATTTGATCATAAATAACCTTGAAATTAAATTAAACATTATTAAAATTAAACATTAGTTTGACTAATACTGCTTATAATCCAAGATAACTGAAGTCCAATAATAGCTGCAGAACACTTATTGTCATTGCACGTAACGGTGCCATCAGTCGTTAAGGAAACCATATGAACTATATATGAGATCGTAAGGCTTTGTGAATGAATTGCTCCCCTGCCTGGACTTCCCGGCTCCATCCCGTAACCAACTGGATTGTTATCTTCCAGCACAACACCATTGAAGCTGTGCTGGAGCGTGGTGAGAAGCTGGATGATCTTGTAGACAAATCTGATCAGCTTAGTGGCCAGTCTAAAGCGTTTTACAAGACTGTGAGTATGCAAGTGGTGCGGTGGCGGGCAGCTCTTTCTTTCACGGTCCTTTTCCCCCTTGATTCCCCTTCCAGCATAACACTATAGAAGCCGTTTTGGAGCGAGGAGAGAAACTGGATGACTTAGTTGAAAAGTCTGAGTCCCTAAGTCTGCATTCCAAAGCGTTTTACACAACTGTAAGTAGGCGGTACCGGGTCGTCGTCGTCGTCTGTTCTTTCAATTTCTCACTGAGGAAAATTTAACGGGTTTACCAGTTTACTGCCAATGTCACATTGAGCTAACTGGGACAATGCACTATCTTTGTGTGCTAAGTAATATAGATATGATGAATATATATTGATGAGAAGTTTTTAAATTAAGGTGTTACGTGTTGTTACGTCATGGCGACTAGTGGATGCCTTGTAACGATTCGGACTCACTTACGCCATTTACGAAATTGACGGTGACGCTATTTGGTTAGTGACTCATTGTTAACTCCCTCTGCTATGGTTAATAATTTTTAGTTATGTTGATATTCACTCATTAACATGATATGGCCAGGAATCTGTTACTCTATTTATTATAGATATCCATGGTCCTTGGCGTTGTAAACTAATAGTGATTACGGTGATTGTTATTGGTATGTCATTGTTTTGATTCCGTCATTAACAGGCAAAGAAGACGAACCGATGTTGCGTCATACTTTGAGAAACCCTTGACGACCGATGCGACCCAAAACCTTGTTGCCAAGGCGATCGCGACGGACTGTACCGGAAGTAACCAATCAACAGAAAGTTGTCACGTGCTACTATGTAGCGTTGGACGCATCCTCTCTCATACGGTACAATATGTGCCTTACGCAAGGTTGTCCATACCAACTTGAGCCTCAACCGACCTGGCAGTGTAACATTAGCGGTCGACATACGTGGCCTGGGTGATACTGGTTTATATGACATCATTTCTATCCATCTCGGAAGTGGATTCCATCTTTGTACATTCGCGTATAACGATATATAGACGTGATGTAAAGCTAACCTGGATCAACTTCAGAACTACAGAGGTCTACGCGTATACCAGAATACTACATTAGGCATATACAAATATATATAAATGTATTCATAGACATAATATGTCTGTCGTACGCAACGGAAAAAGGAGTTGATCTAGCAAGTGCAAAGTCTTACCGACTGAATGGTAAGAAATCCACCCCTGGCGATCATTTACGACCGTTGAATTTAAAAAAGATTTATTCGTAAGATGCACAACTTAATATGTGGGCATTCTTGAAAGATAATTCCCGTGAGTCCCAGTGGATTGAACCAGTGAACCCTCCACGTCCGTTATTTATCTTATTTAAGCTGTAGTATCCATGTCCAGAACCCTCAAGAATATTTCACCTTGGCGGTGGAGTTTTGATAAATATTCCATCGCGCAAAAAACTAGAGCGACGATTGTCTTAAAGTCCATATTCTACGTGTTGATGGTAAATTCTTATCCGGGTATCTTGGATAAAGCAGCACTCAGCACAAGGGCTGTTACATTGCTATGGGTGGCACGTGCATCTTTCTACTCAGACTGGTTACTGGTGTTACTGGGAGTCTTGTCGATGTGTTGTCGTATGTTACTATCGGAAAGCAGCTGGTTGTGTATTATCGAGGATGGGTTGTCTGGACAGTGTAATAGTTGTGAATTGTTGTGAGTATGAAACCAGAATGTGAGTGCCCCCCCCCCCACCCCCGCCCGATCCCCACTCCCGTAACACCGAACCCCCTTCCTTCGTATCTGTGCCCTTGATGTATGTGCCCGCCAGATGTCTGCGCTGGCCAGATGTCTGCGCTGGCCAGATGTCTGCCCTGGCCAGATGTTTGCGCTGGCCAGATGTCTGCGCTGGCCAGATGTCTGCGCTGGCCAGATGTCTGCACTGGCCGGATGTCTGCGCTGGCCAGATGTCTGCGCGGGCCAGATGTCTGCGCTGGCCAGATGTCTGCGCTGGCCAGATGCCTACGGTGGCCAGATGCCTGCGCTGGCCGGATATCTGCGCTGGCCAGATGCCTGCGATGGCCAGATGTCTGCGCTTGCCAGATGTCTGCGCTTGCCAGATGCCTGCGCTGACCAGATGTCTGCGCGGACCTGATGTTTACGCGGCCAGATGTCGGCGCTGGCCAGATGTCTGCGCGGGCCAGTTGCAAATTCCGCACACCGTACTTACTCCTGTATCGCTATACTCCTTGTTCCACGTTGTGTGCATGTCGCGGGGCGTACGTTGGTTTTCCATTTGTTCGCTTGCCACACAACGCCATCCATAGCTTTCTTCCAACGGAAGTACATTTCTCCCGCCATAGAAATAGAGACATAGATATAGCCATAGATCTCTGATCGTTAGTTCCTCGACCCCGCATCGACATCGAATCGTATCCATCACACAATTGTCGAAGTACCTGGTGAAAGAATGAAAGGCAGCCGGTTTTGTATTTCTGCATGCTGGTTTACCTGTGGTAAAATTCTCATTTCTTTCCGCAAGTAGTATATATTGTCAAATTGTCATGCTTGTATAAAAAAAACACCTTAACTGTGAAGAAATATATAAACAGGACTTTGAATTAACACACATTCTATACAGTTAAGCCTCCACAAGCATTATTAACAGCCTGGTGCTTTGTTGGTGGGACACTGAGAATAGTCAGCTGCAGTCAATCGTATGCTCAAAGTAATCGGTTGCTTTTGTTCATGAGATTCATTGTTAACTCCCTCTGCTATAGTTAATAATTTGTAGTTTATGTTTATCATATTCACTCAATAACGTGATATGGTTAGGATTCTGTTACTCTATTTATTATATATATAACTGGTCTTTGGTGTGGAAACTCGTTTTGGAGTGAAAAAGTTCGTATGACGTTTGAATGGTCGATAGGTTTCGGTTGCCATAGTTGCCTCGCGTAAAAATCTGTGGTGTACAGTCAAGGGTGTAGAAGTACTGGATATTTTAGTGGTTCCTTTGCTTTTGTTTTCTATGTCGGAGATAATTTCCATTGAAATTAATTGATAGTAATTGCAATTAAAAATTACATGTAATTCGTGGATCCACAGTTGCTTGAAAGTTACAACGTGTTTCGCGGAAGTTCCTCCTTTGTCAAGAACCTGGCTTACCATGGCGTTGAGAAGAACTATGATTATATTTGCTGCATAAGAACTGTATCAGCAGGTTATAATTTATGTATATATGTATGGTAAGTTATGTCATTAGGAATCCCAAGTTGCTGTAGGTTAGATTTCTGTGCGACGATTGCTGTTCATTGCCACCGTATAACAGGTGCTGGAACGTGTGGCAGTCGCATACCGTAAATTGTGAAAGAGACTACAATGCAATAAGCCTGTATTCAGAACTGTTACTATTCACACACAGGAAGAAATCACCCCCTTGTTGTAATTCTTCGCTGTGGTAGTTTGCTCAACTTAAGTGAGACTCAATTCATTACTGTTAGTTAAACAATGCACCAGGGGAGCTGTGGGGAGTGGGGGTGGGGATTACATAAAGCAAGCGGCATGGGGATCGAAGAAAGACAGTATTTGTGTGAAGACTCGGACATTGATATTTTTACGTTCTCCTATTTGTTAGCGCCAACCCTTATATTAGTACAGCTAATTAATGTATATGTCCCCGTCACTAACGATATTATATGTATAGTACCACAACTATGTTACATAGTTCGCCCGATTTATGGATTTACACTGGTAAAACATATATAGTGTACGAGCCTGAAAGGTGACCGTGTGTTTCACATTTCATGGGGTTCAAATTAGGATAAACCACTTTTGCCCGAAAATAAAAGAACGGGGTAATATTTATCATAAATATCTTGCAAACATTAATTTGTCTAGTATTCGCCTCAAGTTCCCGGTGTACTATTGGACTCTTTCTGTTATTGATTTGTTGTCTATTGATTGCTCTAAATGTCGTCCTGTGACAGATATTGGTCGGCCACCAGATGTATTCGACACATTCCTCGTCGGTGAAGTTCATCCAAAATGATTCAGTGTCGAATGCAAACGTGTCTGTGTATGATGGTGTATGAGTGACAACAATAAATAAAAATCTGAAACTGTTCAACGTCGTAATTGACTTTTGTCAGAATATAATTGTGCAGTAGGTTTCAGATTGTCGTCGATATTACAGTATGTTTACGACTTGGGAGAACAATCGGGCGAAGGCTGATATTCAGCGTTTGCGTAGTTCGTAGAAGTTAATTTTCATAATTTCTGTCTCTACTCTTTTCTTTGAAATCAGTAGCGAGCGTACCATTTAATTTGTTTTTTTGGGGGAGTAAGTAAGTTCCTGCTTGATCGCGAAAAAAAAATTGGGCGACCCCCCACCCCCTCCTCCCAACGACATACGTAAATAAACAAAGTAATCCAATATAATTTGCGTCGCCCAAGACAAATTAGTGACATAAAAACATAACGGGCCCGTTCACCACGTATGCCAGTCTGACGCAGAAAGGAAAGGAATATTGACATTTACTTCAAAGCGCAAACCCGTCGTCTGTCACATTCAGTGGTTTTTAGGGTCTGCGCTATTTCTATTCGCTAGGTGGAGCTCCGTACCTCCGCTCAGCTAACTCTGCCCATATCTGAATAGCCGATATATCAGTAGTGGGTTTTCGGAAGGAAAATAAAAGGAGCGATAGCGGACACGTACAACTGAGTAAAGGCCGGCCCCAACGAATGTGTTCTGTCCATATAGAAGGTTGCACGACCAATGGCTGATCGAACATGATGGGTCCGTATCAGCGTTGACTTGCATCACTATAGTATAGAACAACTGATATTATTAGGCGAGCTGGGGGTCCGAGGGGATGGGGTGGGGTTCTACATCATACGAGCGGATGATCAGCTTTTAATGAGCCGCGCAATTAAGTTGCTTTTAAGAATTTCCGGATTTCCCCGAGATGTTTTCATGTGAAATTTCGGTCATTATAGTCCATGTTAGGGCCGCGAATCATTGTATCAGCATAGCTCACATATTACTTACACCTACCATTTTATACAGTAATCCATTTCGTGGGCTCTAACACGAAATGGTATAGCATTCAGTGTTTTTCTTGTCTCTCACGAAGTATAAGCGCTCTGAAGGTATAGTCGAAAAACAGAATTAATTCCCGGAATGCCTGCATGACGGATCGAGTTTGTCAGGTCCAGGGGATAACGGATAATCGATGGCTGCCGTTACCTCTCCCAAGCTGATATGTCACCAAAGGTAATATATAGGCCTATAGCGCATGCAGATAGCCAGAGGCCAACTGAAGCAAACTAATAAAGGCGATAAACACCACAGCCGAGCGCACGCGGAGGGAGAATCACTATTACGGCAGGCTGTTTATATATAATATGTGATCAAAGGGAGCCCACAGTACACTATCTACGGTGTGACGTACCTAATGCCCGTCCGTATTTACTTACAAATATTACACCGCTACGTCGGAGTCATATGCTCGCCCACGCTCGCCTTCCAGTACTGAATGTGGTATATATGAGGCAGATATATTATATATATATATATATTTCTGCAGTGCCACGTGGTTTCTATCAACTATCAATGGCGTCTGTGCGAAATCTGGCGGCTGGAGAGAGTCTGTCGAGAATGTGTATATTTGCGGATTGGAAATCAACTTTTGGCGTCGATGCCATGGGGGCGGCCAAGGGACAGGGATGTATCAAAGCGAGGGCGATGGGTGGATGAGCCATGTAAGCCGACCTGACATGACAGTGCGAGATGGATGAGGAGAGTCAATGAAGTCCAGCTTAAGGCTCGACGCCTGCAGTACCTCCAGGGGGCCCCTCTAGGAAAGGCTGTCGATACTGGTCGAGGTATACCACGAACGGTTGTATTGACTGGTGGTGGTGGGGGAGGGGGGTGGACTGGGGTTCAATATATAGAAATCGAGAGATTATCGAGAGAGTGTGGGGGGGGGGGGGAGACAGAAAAAATTGAGATATAGGGTGGGGGGGGGGGGGGCTAGTTGGTGCGAATAATGAGTCAATAGTTGTGAAGACGAAGAAGAGAGAGTGCGATAGAAATGGGGGCGGGGGCTGGGGTATAGACAGAGAAAGTGACATCGGTGTATCCAAAATATTAGGCCTACTCACTAAGACTTGGAAGGAAACGACAGAAGAAATCAATTTGGTAGGTTAATAAAATAAAGTAGCGATCGAAAACCTGCCCTCGTGACATTGTCCTGGGACGCATGGACAGGGGTCTATAGAACGGGGAAATGGCGGCAGGTACGCGACACAGGCATATTTGAAAAATCGACATGCGACATTGACCCGCAACTGAATTCCGACGCTGAGGATCTGAAAAAGCGGTATCGACACAGATCGTGGCGTTTTAGAAAACAACGATACTGAACTGAAGCGACACGGAATGTCGTGCAAAACCGATATTCGACAACGAGAATTTTGAAAAATCGACCCTGGACACTGAAACCCCCTTTCCAGACCCCTATAGACAGGGGTTGGCGCAATATTTACTTTATTACATACATCTATGATACAGGGGCGGATCTAAGAATTTGCCAACGGGGGGGGGAGGGGGTTGCTCTCTGAAAACCTCCGACCGGGGGGGGGGGGGGGAGAGGGCGTGCTCGGAGAACCCGACTTTAACAGTGTATGTTAACATGTAGGTTGTATGTTAACATGTAGGTTGTATGTTCTGGTTCCCAAGGTGGGGCGGTGCAACCCCCCTAACCCCCGCCCCCCTAGATCCGCCACTGATGATATAATATTGTTATATTGTTATATTGTCGAACTTAATTTTCTGGAAGTTAAGGCGTAGATTCCTCATTTTAAATACCTTCTTCCAGTGAAAAGGCATATTACTCTTTGAATAAACCGCTTCCCGTCAATTTGTGATATATTGACTCACATATTAATTCGCCATATCCGAACAAGTGTTATGTCAGCGCCCATGAAACCAAAGGAACGGAAAATACAAATAAATATAATTGATTAATAAATATAATTGATTATACTGTTTTTATCGTTTTTTCAGTCAGATTTAAAGGTTTTTATAGAAAGTCATATTTGCACAGCAAGAAATATCCATTTTAACAACCCTGATCGAATCTGATAGATTGAAATCGTTGACGAGTCCAGTTACTATATATGGGTTTTGTGTCTATACCGTTTACAGCTCTAAAATTATAGCGCAAACTTGTGACCAGGATGAAAACTGATTGACTACAACAATATAACACCTTCCCACATATTCGTGCGCAAACGATGTTAGGTAAGGCATTGGTAAGGCAGAAGATGAAGTTATAGATTCTGATGCGTTAGCCGATTGATAACAATGAGCAGACAAAGATTCTGATGCTTAAATGTTGCTGGCCCATTATTATCGCAAACGATGAATAGGATACTAAACTATAGTCATGCTGTGTTACGCTACTCAAATTAGACAGATCCCATATGAGACGACTTGTAACTTAGTAAACTATAGATGTTCAAGGTTTGTGAGCCGACCGAGAACAAACGCGAAAGCAGGTAAGCGTAAAGCATATAGACTTTTGGTCAGAGCCAACATGGAGCACAGAGGGATGGAAGAAACACGTGCGCCGTTGTTTGTCGCCCCGATTACATGAACAGGACCCGGATGCTGACGTCACACGGTCTAGTCTTGTCTGGTCGCTCCTCATTGTGCGCCAGACAAAGGAGACAATTCCGCTGGATGGATCCATGTGGTCGAAGGTCATATCAAGGTCGCCGCACCAAGGTCGGGGATATCAAAGACCAGTATGAGATTCCTCGTTAGGCTGACAGCCGCCGGTTCGAATTAAGTGGTCGACATGGAAAAGAGCTCTATAGGTGTGGGACAATAACGAAGCCTTTCTGGCTACTGCATGACGCTGAATTGTGCATAATATGCTGCCAGACCATGTATAGGTCTTTGCATGTATATACCTGTATATATCTATCCTATTGTCTAGTAATTTTATCTGAATGAAAGGTGTACAGCGAAACCCGACCGAAGTCTATCTATAAATAATGACGTAATATCGTCGGTAGGTTTGTCTCACAACATTACCTCAATGCTCCGACTTTCCGGTTCTTTGTGCCGAAGAAATCAAAGGATTAGGACACTCGGGATGACGGGCGGGTCCATCAACAATACACACAACACAAATGAGGCTATTACGTTGTGAGAAACGAACGGAAGCGGATTAACCTGAAGGAGCTGGGGACTACACTAAACGTGTATAATTATATATATGTTTATTATTGTATTGAAAGTAACGCGGCATAAAACTGGGACATTTTTCAGCAAAAGTGATGTATTGTGCTCGATGTTAAGCTTGTATGTCTCTAAGGAGCATGGACTTGGCCAGTTACCCACATTTTAAGATATTCTACAAGATATGCACACACTTATTATCTGAGTGAAACATGGGATGGCTGATTTAAGTAGGACGTTGGTATTAACCAAGGGTCAAAGTAGAGAGGAGTCCAGCCTCCGAGAGTACCCTCCTACCGTTTGCGAAGAAAGACTTTTTTTATCCTGCACGATAAGTACAGACAATTGTTTAATTGTACCGGTGGGATTCGAATCACGTACGCACCAGCCGCTTCGGTTGGCCTAGCAGAGCACAATCGGCAACAGCCGAACGCGCTACCTACCAGACAACGAGGTGACCCTTTATGTAAATAAGAACGATTCCGTCTTGCGATAATTAAGTTTTTATTTCCAGCCTTCTCCATCAGATAAGAAAAAAAATAAGACTTTCATAAATAAGACAAATAGGATAAGATTACGAAATCATATCCACGCACTACATATTATACTCATATATGAGATGGATATCGAACAAACGCCAAGTTCGCTTCGGGAAAAAAAGCAAACCGACCTTGAAAGCGCTAATTACATACATTACACGACGAATAGGCACACTCCAGGTGTAATGTTGTACATTTCCAGCAGCCAGACTGCTCCGATTTATCTTCAAGTAGCTTACGCACGATGTAGCTGACAAATCTACTCCTTGATTTGATAAAAGAGTATTGATATTTTCGGCTTCTCCACCGAAAACACTTGTTTCTTGCAGCCTGCATGTCTATCAGGACGAAATGGAAGCATGCACAACAGCCATGATTAATGCTACGAAAAATATTGCAACTTCAATTAATTATAAACCTTGATCTAAACAAACTAATGTAATTGGATACCATATAACTTCAATTAAACACCGAAGTTCAGCTACAAGTGAAGTTATCGGAGATATTTCAGACAGGCGCATAACACAAAACACAGCCACCACCGCGAACCTCCACTGGCTGTTCTGTCCGGTTCTATGGCTCGAATGCATCGCGTAACAAAGCTACATCAAACACTAAAGGTCTTTTAAATGAAGCAAAAAGCACGCGAAACAAAATGTTGACTACTACGTCACAGGGTATGTACACTAACGTCTTGACTATGTTACAAGTTCATTGAAGTCACAACACCGCCTGCTTCACCGTTCATCGATCAGCCAGGCCGTCAGCAAAGGGTCAGTTCTGAAGCACCATACTGGCGTCACGCAAGGTCACATGAGGTTAGGTATCCCCCGATAGAACGTTCCAAGCTGGCTTAAGATGACTGATGAGGAAGCAGAGCCAGAACCACCCACGAACAACGCACGTCCGTTCATTGCACAGGTATCAGATTAGCTCCGGGTTGCTCATGCAGTTTCGAACCTCATCCCTATTATCGCTCACATGATATAAGATATTATATACGTATCTTATTTGCTTGAGCGATAATAGGGGTGAGGTGAGATACAGCAGGCTAAACCACTCCTGAGTCCTGTGCCTTCGTACAGATCTATCGTAAGGACCTATCTCTCAGCTTCTCATTCCAAATGACGACAGTCTTGGCAGTAATGGCGAAGCAAGCACTGAGAAAAGGCAGAAACGGAAGTAACTAATGTCAGGAGACTTACAAATCAGAGGCCATACAGCACATTTTTCATATTAGAAACTACTATTGTGATGTCGTTGGGCGTGTGGTGTGTAGTAGTCACTGCTGAAATAGATTCCGTGACATTCTAACATGGAAAAACTACCAGTCATCAGTCATAGTAGTAGGCCCAGCGTGAATCAAATTGAAAGCACACAAATTATAGGTTCTGCGGCTTACCAATAAGAACTCCATACACGTTCTGGGGCGGTCTGTCTTGCATGGTTATTATAGCCCACGCAATGGATCATTGTAGTAACTGGCAGGCGTGATACCTACGCTAAGCCATGGTGCTATGGTTCGCCCTAACATAAGGAAAAATGACCTTATGAGGGTCATTTTAACTACAACGTGGAAATAATTTCCACGTTGCCAATCTAAATATCATTTGCACTGCGTAACAAGAGGAGACTCTTGCTGAGATATTGCACAAGCCACTCATCTCTAAGTCTCCCGTTGGTATACATAATATACGCGGATCCAAGATCTTAATGAAGAAATGGATATGTGCAGATTTGTGTCTTTCAAGAACGTTGAAGATCATCGAAGGAGGGAAGGGGGCAGGGCCCAGTTCAGTGTGTACATTACCTTTGAGGGGGGAGGGGGGCAATTGGGACATCGAATTGCCATGGATGAATCCCCCACGTTAACTCCGGATTCAGCAACATTCAGATATCGACCAGTGGCCTACAGCTTTGTTCAAAAGCCCTGCCTGATGCATCCATATAAACTGCATATATAAGCTTTGTTCACCGTAAGCTGCGAGATCTTTAAGACGACATCTGAACACATATCCGCTGTTAACAGCTGTGGCGACTTTCGACAATACTATATCTCCACAAGTCCTAGAAGGCTCTGCTATATATCAGACAAGGCTAAGCCTTCTTGAAACAACTTTCAGATATATCCTTATATGTATGTATTATCCCGACGTTCGTCAATACAGCACGAATGTTAGCCACCTCCTACCTCCCAACCGGTGCTGACCCAGAAAAGTAGGAAAAATAGCGAGGATTCAGATCAAGTAAAGGAGGTGCTTCCTCCAAATATACGAATTTGACAGGAATCCCACGTGACATATAGGAGCCTTATAAGATCCTATATTAAATATATTACATATAGGAGGTACTTTCTCCAAATATAGGAGCTTTATAGAAATCCGATATAAAATATAGACAATAAAGGAGGTGCGAGAGGCTTGCTGCAACCATGGCAACATGACGATGGCGTTGTTAAGTTGAACGGACAAAAACACGTGAGACGCGGCACGTAGGTTCAAAGGACCTTCACAACACAAGGTCATTCGACACCGGGACCGCGCGCAACCTATAGTCTCACGTTGCTCAAATGCTTATGCTGCACATTTATATCCAGCACTCACGACTAAAACCACATTGGCTTTCCACTAGAATATCAACGGCAGGGGCGTCAAGCTCAGCACTTCGGGGCGGGCGGGCGCGGGAGCTGGGCGTGGGAGCGGGCGCGGGGTGGCGGCGTCATGGCGGTGGCGGTCGTGGTTGTGGCGGGGAGGGGGGCAGGGAGGGGGTAAGACCACGTGGCCCCCCTCAGAATGTCTTTCTGTGTACGGCGCGAACGCCTTCGTCGTCGAACTCTCGTTTGGAGACCCACATCTTCTTGAACGTGTCTAGCGACGCCAGGATGGACCCCCTGCATAGGAATAGACAACATTCCAACCAGTTAGACATCGCGCCAAAAACAACTAGACAGTGTCTAGCTGTTTTTGCGTTATATCTAACTGTTTGTACATTGTGTCTAGTAGACACAATGTATAAACAGATAGATACAATGTAAAAACAGATAGACACAATGCAAAAACAGATACACAATGTAAAACATTTACACACCAGTGAAACCTAAATGTAAAGATTATTTTTTAAGACATATACTGCATAGTTTACTGATGTAATTTTGTCTAAATTTCCTTTAAAAATATATGCGCTCTCATTTCTTTTGGTTAAAAGGCAACAAAACGGCAATTGTGTCCACATTTTAGTTACGCAACTTAGTAGATAAACAAACACTTTTCCGCGCCAGATGCATCAGTACGAAAAAACTATCAATCGTATCACCCGTTTAGATTGATTTTACATTATATAACTGTGTTGGTGCAACATTGATAAACTTCCCAGTGTAAATATTTGGGTGCTGTAAGGTACATTATAAAATGCTATTGCGTGAATTCTGCCAAATCGATTCCTGTAGTAAATGCCAGGCGTGCATAATAGCGAGAGTGCGACACTGATACAGAACATCCGGGTGGGATTGGTCAACAACATTGGGGGAGACGAAAAGTTCTCACGGGATGACCGCCTTCACGGGGTTCGTATAAAGCTATGTACGAACCGTTCTCGCATAGCGCCCACGGCACAGGAAATGTTTACAGCGGGAACGCTGCTTGCTACACCTGACCACTATCTCACAGAAGGTCACACTGATCCTTGAAGGAATTGGCGCCTTGCGCATTCACCCCCTCCCCCCTCCCTCCCCCTTCCGCCACCTCCTTCCTGTCGCGAGATTCGCACCCTGCTCGGTCAGCTCCCACCCCACTGCATACCATCCACTTGAACTCGACTTCTGGATTTGCATCTGACGCTTATAGAAAGGAAGTGTTGCCCATGGCAACCTTGCCTTATCTGTATGCCAAGGTCAACATATCCGGGCTTCATATGACCTTCAAAGAGTTCCAGGGGAAAAAGAGACTCCCTCCAGCGACGTCATCCGGTAGGTGGGGCTGCGGTAGGTGGGTCTGTAATTGGGTGGAAATTCGAGCCGCGGCGGAATTTTTACGCCCGCAAACAGAGAGGCGCATGGGACGGGGAGAGAGTGGAGGGTCAATAGCACACCTGGCGGAGAAACGGGGAACCATCGACCGGTCCTATCGACTTCAATTAGCGACGGTGAAAGCCCGCGTTCGCGAGGAGAGCGCATGCGCAGGCGGTACGGGTCCTTTTTTTGAGTTCTTGACCACAAACACAAGTGTCAAGTGTCTATATAGTGAAGCTTGCGCATTATACGCCATATCCTGTTATAAGTCAGTAAACCCCAAGGGCCGGCATTATATAAAAATGGTGTAAGTTACCCACGTCTTTGGCCTTTTGTCGTCGGGTGGATTTTCTGAATTTCAGCATTATACGAGAATGTATGCAGATACATGGTGGGCCAAAAAGTCGTTGACAAAGCGGTAGGAGGGTGGGTGGGTGGACGGGGCGGGGGTCGGAAGTGGTGATACGAAATATGGTAAATCAGGTAAGCTACGAAGTAAAATTTGAAAGATTAAAACAATTTGAAAGGATCACTTGAACCTGGAAGGTAATGTCACGTAAATGATAACCCCCACCCAATGAGAAAAAACTCCGGCGTGAACGCCTAAGCCCCAGCTCTATTACCAATCGGGCACCCCAGCTCCATTAGCCATCCGGCACTAGCAATGTTAACTCCACAAAGCCGTGTCGCGTATATCACCATTCCATTGTCGGGGGTTACATTCCGATAAAACAAATTAGTTTATTATTGATTTTAATTCAGTTTCGAGATAGACGAAACATCGTGATTTTGGATAAGGTTCCATATCACAACTCCTACCTCCCCCCACCCCCCCACAACCTTATTGTTTTCAGATCGAGTCTATGAGGGTAAGGACGACCCAACATTTCCATAGCAACCCTTTGGGGGTGCAGGTGAAACAGAAACCTTGAATGTGGGGCCTGGACTAGAAGACTGATCTACTGCTGTCCTGTCTCCTGTCACCCGTCTGGCCGTTCCCGTCTGGCCGTTCCCGTGCGCATGTCAAGAACAAGGGCACACCCCATGGGTAGGGGGGTGGGTGGGGGGGGGTGGGTATAGACAGTCATCCCAACTCTCACCTGGCGTAACCAGTCAGGTCAGCCTGTGATAAAGCAGCCCCGCCCTTGGCGGCTCATCTACTTGGGTACCCCCCCCCCCCCCCCACTCACGCGGTGCCCACGCCACGCGGTCCCTACCTCACTCGCTCCCCACGCCACCCCACCCCACCCCACCACGCATGTCACGTACCGCCCCTCTTGTAGCGCGACCAGCACCATCGCCCACATAGGAAATGTCCCCCCCCCCCTCGTGGAGTCGGCACCACAGAGGGGTGGCATCAGCCAGGGGAGGAAACACGATCGACCGCCAGTGGCCTTCGCTTAACTAGCCATCCAAAGGGAAAAACAGATTCCCACATCGGGAGGCCAGACCGAACAGGCTGGAGATAGCAGGAGAGCACACACCATCTCGCCATCTCAGGTAAGTAAGCGTAGCCATGGCCTTTTACGCAATGTGGCAGGCTTTATATGGAAAACAACTTTATATATTAAAATTAACTGTAGTTTATATTGATGTTAATATTACAGTAGTCACATTTATCAACATTTTATAACACGCTAAGACTATAAAAGTAGTTTTATGTTGCACGTTTGGCCCATGATACAATAATAAAAACAAGAGAAATCAACCAAATAAAAAAAATCTTTGCATTTACACCCCGTACCATTTCAATTTTATTGTTGGATGAAATAGCAAGAGATTTCTCTTAGGGCAAAAACGAATAAAATATAGATCACACGTATAATGTTTTTTTTTACACACGATGAATTGACAGTGAGTCCTCAATTGACGCACATGTGATTGATAAAAATTATCCAACAGAAGATTGCTATATACATATATATTGCTATGTACCCGGTCATTGTCAATGTTTTGGGCACCACGTTTATCCCAGCTGAGGCAGTCTAAAACGATTTTGATCCTACAGTATAAAAATAAGTCGCGCTCCGTGTTAAAATTGTAGCAACTGATATCGGATTGTATTTTGTTTGGGTTATTTCAATAGTGTTTTGATGTCAACACATCTTTGTGCTTATGATATGTTTAGTGTCATTACATAACCCGTTAAGACTGTTTTCCCGAACACTACGTTATTTAAATTCCAAAATTGCGAATCCTGTGAACTACATTTGGCAAATGTTCATTTCGTTTGAGCAATACGTGAGTCGCGTTAAAACAATAAGGAGTGTTGAGATCGGCGAGAAAGACTTGTATGCTAATATTTAATAATTCTAGTGTATGCTAAGAGTTATTAATTCTAACCGTAAATAATTTATCAATTATTCAATGTCGTATGGTTGTAGGTGGCTATCCATGCATGAGTGATAACAACCCAGGAGCCATTTCACACTGAGGAGCCAAGAAGAAACCATTACACACTGAGGAGCCGAGAAGAAACCATTACACACTGAGGAGCCGAGAAGAAACCATTAAACACTGAAGAGCCAAGAAGAAACCATTACACGCTGAGGAGCCCAAAGAAACCATTACACACTGAGCTAAGAATAAACCATTACACATTGAGCCAAGAAGAAACCATTACACACCGAGCAACCAAAAGAAACCATTACACACTGAAGAGCCAAGAAGAAACCATTACACGCGGAGGAGCCCAAAGAAACCATTACACACTGAGCCAAGAAGAAACCATTACACATCGAGCAGCCAAAAGAAAACCATTACAGACTGAGGTTCCAAGCAGAAATCTTCACAAAGTTAAGCCAAGAAGAAATTATTACAACGTGAAGCCAAGAAGAAACCATTACAAAGTGACGCGCCAAGTAGAAACGATTTCGCGAGCGCGTACCGGTAACCATGACGACGGAGGCGCAGACGACCGAGGTGGCCATAGCAGCGGGGGATGGCGGGGGGTGGGAGGGGGAGACGGCCGAGTCGAGCAGACGGCAGACGATCCTAATGGCTGTGAATATCACGTTCGGCGCGTGCGGCATGCTGGGTAACCTGCTGGTGCTCTTCGTCTTGTTCCGCTTCACCAACATGCGCGGGAAGCTGACGAGCATGTTCATCATCAACCAGAGCGTCCTCGACCTGCTGACGGCCACCTTTCTGCTGTTCACCACCGCGCTGCCGGCCGACGGTCGCTTCTACGTCACGCTGGCAGACGACATTTACTGCCGCGTGTGGGTCGGGCGCGTGCCGCTCTGGCTCTGCCTCCACATGTCCACCTTCAACTTGGTGGCCCTCACCCTCGAGCGCTACTTCTCCGTCGTCTACCCGATCCTCCACAAGATGTCCTTCACCAAGAACAAGGCCATGATAGCCATCGCCACCATCTGGGTCGTCGGCATCCTGTGGGACTTCGCCGGCAGCATCCCCGTGTCGGCGATCCGGAACGGACGCTGCGTCCTCTTCATCTTCCCGAACGCCCAGGTCCAGCAAGCCGTCGGGATGTTCGGGATATGCATCAACTACTTCATCCCGATATTCATCCTGATCTTCTGCTACTCCAGAATGGCGTACTCCTTGACCAAAAACATCAAGAAGGTGGCGCCCCTAGCGGAGACGACGGGCGGCGCGAGCAAGGGCGGCGCGAGCCAGCAGGCGCGCGGTCGCCAGGACGACAAGCAGTCGCTGCACACGCGCGGCAAACGCAACATCATCCGCACCTTAACGATCGTCAGCCTGGTGTTCGTCCTGTGCGTGTCCTGGAACCAGTGGTTCTTCTTTCTCTTCAACCTCGGTATCTTCGATTACACCGCCCTGAACGGGGACTTCTACTTCTTCAGCGTGGTCGCCATGTTCGCCAACTGCTGCGTTAACCCTATTATCTACACCGCCAAATACGAGGAGTTCCAGAATGGGCTGAAGAAGCTGTTCTGCTCCGGAAACGGGCGCTGCGGCAGTCATCAGGATCCGGTTGAGTTGATCATCGAGCACGGTACCTCCCAGTCAACCTCGTGAACACGTGTAGCTAACGTCCCGACCAAACTACTGTCTCCAGATTGTTTCTTTTTATACGCAAATGAAGTAAATATAGATTATTAACTGTTAACTCGGAAACGTAATGAACCACGTTTGACAAGGTAAGGAACCACATTATACTAGGCAATGAACATGGTTTCACTAAGCGCCAACTGAAATCTGAACGCGCGGAACATAACAATTTGCCTGTTTGTACATTCACTGTACCCTTGCTTTGGTCTAAATATGTCGAAACGGTTTCGCTCAGGAAGGAGCTTACCGTGGCAGAGGAAACAGTTACCAACGAACCAGTTGACAGTACTTGTCGTATTACCAGACCTATATATATATACTCAAGCAATCTGGTCTATTGCTACTATTTTGTATTAACCAATTACATATCTCATAACTAAATGTGGAGATTATGCGACCCTTAAGTCAAAGGATGCGACACGATCAAAGGAAACCTAACCCTGGTGTACACATGGTGTACGGGAAAACAACTCTTATGTACCTTTGTCATGAGGCTCTCATACAGTGATAATTAAATATTCGCATCCCAAAAGTACCTTATTCATTAATTTTATATATATTTTAGATTATATTCATTTATTTTATATATTTTAGATTATATTTCATATTATATATATTTTATATATTAATAGTTTCTTGGTAATTTATAATTGATAAGATGTCGCAGGCGATATGCAGCAACAAAGTGACATTTAATATTGACGCTATTTTCTGTTTAGTTAGATGTGTGATTTTCATGTTAAGTTCGTGGTTTACAAGATGATATTGGGATCTTGCAAAGAAAGACAATCTAGAGTATGCCAGAACGACACTAAATGGCAGGCATCGAAGGCTTTTAATTGATGGTTGACCACGAAACCGATATGTGCGGCCCACCAACGCATATTATTCTATTCAATGACAAGACTACGAATTACGACTATAACTTTCTCTCTGCAGCCTTACTGTGGTAAATGGTATCGGGGCAGGGTGAAGTGGGGTGGGGATGGAGGGGGTAGAGGGAGGGGGCATTGGGTACTTCCGGTCCGTTTCTGCAAACACTCCGATGCAGACAGACAATGATCTTTACCAGACAATGATTTACACCAGTCCGTTAAGGGTCCTTGACACGCAATGGTACAGAGCGGCAAATCGGGCAAGTTGACGAGGGCATAATTATTGAATGGGCTTTTTCAACTGATCGTTTTCTTGCGCAAATATACACTGTCGTTATGTGTAACAGCATTGTCTCGATCGACGGATCCGGACCGTACGGCACCGTATTGTGGTGGATGGAGGGCCGGGGGGCTAGGGGGGTCAGGAGCGGGAGGGGGGCGGGGGGCACGGGATGCCAATGAGGGGGTGAGGCGGAGGGGCGGGGGCTTCGTTTTGTTTTCGTTCAAGGTTACATACAGACAATGTTTATCCATTGACATTCCATAGATGTTGCCAACAACATTTTTTCTTCTGGTATTGCTGTTGACAGACTCACATCTTAGTGTATCTAATGAACCCACCCTCGCCCACGAGTATACACGTCACGTGGTCTTGGATACACCAACACGAGTGAACCCAGGAGCAGCGTGCGAATAACCGTTCTCATATTTAGTTACCATATGTTAAGGGGTAATAAATACAAGCCTTACCCACACGAGATTCATCAATTTGGCTTAAAAAGTGGCTTAACAACCTGTCCGGTTATTTATTGCATACAATATACGTATACTTAAATGCTAAGAATTTCACTACATCATTTGTAGTCATAAATGTTTCAGTTTTCAAAGGAAAATATTGCTTTGTCAGTAACTTTCAAATCATATACACACTGCATATTATTTTCTCTTTTGCTTAAAATTGGGCACATGGATATTGTCATCTCGGGATCTATCTGGATGCGTAAAGTATTAATAGGGTTGCGTAAATGTTACACCGTAAACCTGGGCTGCGTACCGTAGCACGATCGATCGCGATCGCACTCCTTACGGTACGAAAAATAAGGAATTAAACTTGGCGGATTGGTCAAGGACGCGCGCAATTTTGAAGCGGGGGTAGGGTATGGTTCGCCGCGATCAAGAGCAGTCCCGCATGATAATATTGAACTCTAAACGACGATTCTTCTCAGATAAGTGGGGATAATCCGTAAATATCCATGCTTTATAATTGTCTTTTATTTATCAATATTTTACACCATTTAGATTGTGCTGCTATTTCCAAAGTAAGGATAATTAGTTGGTGGTTATCCCCGCAACAAGTGGAAATAGTTCGATGTGACCAATGTCGTACCGTAGCAAGTTCGGAGTGACCAAAAATGTTCGCGGCGATCGATCGTGCTGCGGTACGACGCAGCCCTGGAGCAATCATTATTCACAAAATAAATTCCATATGGTTTATGGCACATATGAATACCCAACAGGGCATTTTTGATTGTATATATTGTTTGAGTAATAAAAATAACACCGTGTGACAGTTTTCTGTTTTTGTGTGACTACAGTGACCATCATCACCACAGAGAAAACACGGGGCGCCAGATAGGTCGTACAAAGGACATGCAATGTCGTTTTATAACAATTTTATGCACACACACACTAAACTAACTAAGAAACATTCCGGGACAAGGGACGGGCCTGGATGAAAGGTGCCCCAGGTGCCAGTGCGTGGGTGCGAACCCATCACTATTGATCTGTGACTCTGCTCCCTTAGCAACTGAGCTACTGAACAGGCCCCAGGGGTTTTCATTAGACGCACAGGGTTCACCCGCTGGAGAGGGTCCAGCCTCCATCTTGGACCCCACGACATGCATTATTATTATAGAAAACATTATCAGTCATACGAGACTAGAAACCATCGGTCTCACATGGAGGAATGACCCTGGAGTTTTCGAGCACCATTTTAAGGGTTTCACAGGACTCCAATCAATCGCAATGCCAGTGTTCAAAGCCAAGGGGGGGGGGCGCGATAGGTCAGTGGGCTAGAGCGCTCGCATTGAGTGCTCTGGTCACTTGAGAGCCTAACGGCGCGTGGATCGATGGTTCGAGCCCTACTGTGGCCATGTCTATGTGGTCGCAGGATAAAGATCCCATGTCTTTCTTCGCAAAGAGTACGGGGGTTACCCCCGGGGACATGGGTCCACTCTCCCTTCTTTCTCCCATTGACGCGATATGACCAAAAGTGGTTAAAGCGTCCTGAATAACCAACCAACCAACCAACCACTCTCCCTTCCTTCTCCCATTGACGCGATATGACCAAAAGTTGTTAAAGCGTCCTGAATCTCCAACCAATCAAAGACAAGAGCAACGATAAGTAGCAGCAAGCCTAAAACACAAACTCCTTTACTTACCCGATCCACGTGGAGTACAGTCTTTCTTGAGGTGCAGAAATCTGTGAAAAGATCAGAAGTCGTTCATCACCAATAGACACAGCGATTGATATATAATCCGTAAAGATTAAAGGCTCAATAAGAGCGCAAATTTATATACTATGTCTATCAACTGTAACGTGGTTATTAGGATTATGTGACCACAGAAGATTAGCAAGATGTAAACCACGTCACTGTATTAACTGTGACACACCCCGTATATGGCACCCCCTCCCCCTATCGTAATCACATTGTGACGACAAGAAACTTACCCTAATTTTAATATCTTTTGGCGCTAATTTCTTTACTTCGCTTAGCAACCTGTCACCGAAACCTGAAAACAAAGCGAGTGATATAATCAAAGTGGAATAAAAAAAAACAATAACAGATTATATATATATATATAATATCGAATAGAGCTGGATCATTATTTATTTACATTCAGTTCACATTCTTTTACTGCGATGAATGTGTTGCATTTGTTCTACAAAGATCTGTGCGACCGAATGGAAGAGTGCTAGATAGACATATAGGTGAAATTGATCCGTAATTTCATGCCAGTAAAGGCGTGGTGTTCATATAATAACCGATAGATAGATTTTCTAGACACTAAACAAACCTTGATAAAGGATCGACTCCCAAGTGAATAAAACATGATACATTGGACAGATCTTTTAAGAGGGTGTATCCCTCGGCAAATACAGCTAAATCAGACAGTGAACGGATCCCTGGGAGAATACAGATAAATCGGGCATTGAATGGACCTCTGAAGAAGGTGTATTCCCGAGAGAATGCAGATAAATCCCACAGTGAACGGACCTTTGAAGAGGGTGGACCCCCCGGAGAGGACAATGTTGGAGAACAGCGTCCGTCTGAGATCCATGTCCGATTTCTGGATTGCATAAGCCAACACCTCGTGGATTCCTTCGCATTCCTCTCCGATGAGGTCGGGTCGGAACAGCAGCTCGGGCGCGCGGAACCGGGCGGGTCCCACCTACAGGGGGGAAGACACCGGTAATGAGGGGCTGATTGGGACTGTACGAAACTTTCTGCCGGTAAGGCTCTATCGGGTCAGTGACAGAACACATGTCTGCCAGAGTAAATATTGTCGCTGTTGCATTTTATGAGGCATAAGAATATACAATATGTAGTTGCTTTTGTGCAATCAAACAAATGTGAGAATTTAAATCATGTATGGTAACTCATAGGAACGTCAATTGTTTAAGTAAACATTAAACAACAAAGGGCTTGAAAACTCTTTAAATCTGGATCAATCAAATATCCTTAATGGACATGGAGCATATAAAATTAACTGCGCTATATATATATGCCAGTTAAAACATAATGAGCAATACACACGTAGGAGAAGGACATTAATGAAGGAAGTGCATACGTGGAGTCGGTCTTCCATCGAGTCTCACACCCATCCTTCTTCTTTTAACTGCTCACGGAGCAAAGCCGAGAACAAAACGAGATCCTACCTCCAAGACACCGCCATCTGGAAGGGAGTATTGTGTCTTCTCTGTCTCCATGGTTTCCTCTTTCTGTGGGTTGATGGATAAGTAACAAGCGCGCTGCAAACAAGAACATGCAGAACATAATAAATAAGTGCCGGTCATCCCAATCTAATTCCACCTCGAAGTAGCATTGTTGTCTGATGGCAATATGCCGCCAGAGTATCGTAGAGGTGCCAGTGTGTGCAGAAGCGGTACCACACATAAACTGTATTAGAAATAGTCCGCCGACGGCGCTATGTAGACCTGGGCATCAATACCGGAAGATTAGGTCTAGGGGTCAAACGAATATACTGGCAATATGAATCTATGTGATCTGATAATGGTAGTGTCTGTGACAATAGGACAAAAGGACAAAGAGGGATGCAATCTTGTTAAAAATAGTTCGGGTATATTTCTTGTACACGTGGTTGGGTTAAAACAGTTCAAATTGTCAAAGCGGTACGTTGCGCCGGTGATACATATTGAGGTTAAACCCGCAAGGCACATACTGGAAGATACGGTATTATTAAGAGTTGGTGGGCATGTTAACTAGTACAATAGCATTACATCTGAAGGCCGCTAAGGGCGTATTTGATTATGCACTTCGCCTGCCCCGCGTGATTTTTTTGCGCATGCGCTTTTAAAGTTCCGTGTGTCTGCTATTCAAACGTTAAATCCGCGTTGTCCGACAGCAACATGGCCGACGAAGGAGTTATGTGGATATCATTTCACTAAGATCTCGAACTTTTGCTCGTAAAATTAAAAAAGAAAAAATGAATTGCCTGCCCGAAGAGGAACGAAAAATGTTGAATTTATCATAAATATATGGCAAACATGTTTTTGAATAATATTGCTAGAAAATAAATTGCATGAAGCTATTGGGGTATAATATTAGTAATATTCATAATATTAGTATAATGCTTATTTTCGTTGCTCGTAAAATTACGATCTCTCGTTAAATTAGCATGTAAAAGATACGGTTGTGAGTTCGTCATTGCAAGTGAAACTATCCAATTGGGTTGTTCCTTTGACGCTATGTTGGAAATCCTTGTGCCCCTGCTCGAAACCGAGAGCACGCGGCGCGGTGAAATTGATCACGTGACGCAACGCTCGGGGCACGATTTTCACTGTTTGATTTACAAGACGTCGTGATCGAGGTACTCCGCGCGCATAATCAAATACGCCCTAAAATGCTGTATTCTGACCCAAACCGCCCTGCTGCCCATGCAATCGACAATCGTTGCCATAGCGACGCTGCGTAGAACAATGAAACATGACGTTACGCAAAAAGGCCACTGGCAAACTATATGTGGAAAGGCTTGCGATTTGCGGACAGTCAGTCCCAAAATGTTTTACTTTGGTCGTTGCATGCGGAAATTAAACCAAAGAAGCAGAGACAAGTCAACGCCTTAAATTTAAATTCTACTCGTAATAATAGTAATAGCGCGAGTTTTGCATGGCGTTAGGCATTTTATTGGCCCTTCATCAAGCTGTAGCAGCCCTTCATTTTCATAATCCGCCCCCGATAATAAAAATTGGCGGGCTGCTACAGCTTGAGGTCGGGCCAATCAAATTGCCTAACGCCCCGCAAACTCGCGCTATAGGGCTGTACAGTTCTCGCGGGTTCTGTTTCCGGTTAAGGTCTTTTGGGGACCAACAAAAAAACACGTGCTCTTAGAACGAGTGCGCATCACGCTGGTGCCTTGCTGCAACTGCGTGACGCGCACTCCTTGTAGTCAACGTTTTAGTGTTGGGAACCGGCAAGCTGCGCGGTTTGTGCCTAAAGAATCGAGTGGGTGTGAAACAATATTTTGTTTGCTTTGGTCCATGCATTGTTAACTATAAAATCATAATATAGTTAAAGACAAGACATTTATCTCTCCATAAGGCATGTGGTCCGTTCGATGAGACTGTTGGAAGCGTTGTATTTTGAGCCAAATCATCGATGTTTACAAGTCTACGACAAAAGGAGCACCATTGTCCTCACCCGCTCAGTCCATATAGGGAGCGTTGTTACGTAACTATAGATACCGCGCGCAGACACGCGCGTCATGATGATTATTACGTCATACGACATGGAAAACCCCGCGCAGCACATCATATCGCCTGACGCTGACAGTCACTCACGAGACAACCGCATTCTGGTTTATCAACTGCCTAACCGCTCATACATTACATAAATTTACTCGGATGGTTATAATTCGGATATGCACAGAACTTCACTGGTTAGTTGTGCTTCCAAGGACAGCTTTAGCCGATCTTGTGTGTGAGGCGAGTGAAGGCAAACAACCGGAAGGTAGGCAGCACCTACAGGCCGTTGATGCTAGGCATTGACGCAGAGCATAGATATCCCCGTCACGTGGGGTCTCGATAAGATCCCGAAGTGACTGTACAGCCATATTATTACGAGTTGGTGGTCATGTTAACTAGTACAATAGCATTACATCTGAAGGCCTCTAAACTGCTGTATTTTGACCCAAACCGCCCTGCTGCCCATGCAATCGACAATCGTTGCCATGGCGACGCTGTATAGAACAATGAAACATGACGTCACGCACAAAAGAATTGTAGTTATAGCTTTAAATGGCCCGCTTCCATGACTAGTTGCCTAGTTGCACGTGCTATGTTTCTTGGCAACATGTAAGTCCTTATATGGTATAAAAAGGCGACTGGCCAACTATATGTGGAAAGGCTTGCGATCTGCGGACAGTCAGTCCCAAAATGCTTTACTTTTGTCGTTGCATGCGGAAATTAAACAAAGGAGCAGAGACAAGTCAACGCCTTAAATTTAAATTCAACTCGTAATAATAGTAATAGCGCGAGTATTGCATGGCGTTAGGCATTTTATTGGCGGGCTGCTACAGCTTGATGTCGGGCCAATAAAATTGCCTAACGCCCCGCAAACTCGCGCTATTGTCATATTAATACATTAACTGAATATCTGATATTTATAACGGATGCAAAGAATTGATATCAGTGACTCAAAGTACAACGTTATATCATCATGGAAGAATGACAAGGAGAACAACAGAATACAGAATACAACCGGTTTTCAGCTGGGACAAGGTTAAAATATTGAGTTTTGGACAAATCATAACGTAATACTGTTTGTTCGGTTCCTCTGAATGAACTAGAAGGACACCTTAATAGACCGATCCAGGCTGTCAATCGTTCACTGACGTCACTGTTGCTTTTATCCAATCATGTGGCGAAATAGGTCTTCCACGTGCGTTATGTCGGATAAACAAGTCGGTCAAACAAAGCAACATGTCGCCTTGTTGTCAGTTTCAGAGACGAGTACTTCTCACAATATCTACCATCAGTTATGATTGTCAATTTCATACTCACCAGTAAGGAAAAAGGACTCAAGAGTGGGCGGGGTTTAGTGTCGAAGCCTGGATCGGTCTATTTCGGTGTAAGCTGTTTTCGTAGTGCGTGTACGACAAATGGATCTCACTTATCTACGGACCAGCCTCCCATCAGTTATATGTTATTCCTATTACTGGGGCTGAATGAGACAGTAATATGTAAAGACACGGTCAGTATTTTGGTGCAAATGAAAGCTATATGTTGGGGACAAAACAACACCCGGGACAATGAAATGTGTGGGAGCCAGGGTGCGACCCCACGACCTGTTGATCTGGTTCCCGTGACATGGAGGCTGGCTCCCTTGACAGAGAGGCTCGTTTCCCGCACAGAAAGGCTTGTTCCCGTGACATGAAGGCTGGTAACCGGCACAGAAAGGCTGGTCACCGGCACAGAAAGGCTGGTTCCCGTGACAGGGAGGCTGGTTCCCGTGACATGGAGGCTCCGTTCCCGGGACAGGGAGGCTAGTTCCCGGGACAGGGAGGCTGGTTCCCGGGACAGGGGGCGAGGCGTTCCCGGGGACAAGGAGGCTGGTTCCTGGGACAGTGAGGCTGGTTTCCCGGGACAGGGAGGCTGGTACCTGGGGATAGGAAGGCTGACTTCCCGGGACATGCAGGCTGGTTCCCGGGACATGAAGGCTGGTTCCCGGGACATGGAGGCTGGTTCTTAGGACAAGGAGGCTGGTTCCCGGGGACACGGAGGCTGGTCCCCGCGACAGGGAGGCTGGTTCACAGGGACAGGGAGGCTGGTTCCCGGGACAGGGAGGCGGGTTCCCGGGACAGGGAGGCTGGTTCCCGGGACAGGGAGACTGGTTCCCGGGACAGGAAGGCTGGTTCCCGTGACAGAGGCTGGTTCCTGGGGATAGGGAGGCTGGTTCCCGGAACAGAGAAGCTGGCTTCCCGGGACATGGAGGCTGGTTCCCAGGACAAGGAGGCTGGTTCCCGGGGACTGGGAGACTGGTTCCGGACAGGGAGGCTGGTTCCCGGGACAGGAAGGCTGGTTATCGTGACAGAGGCTAGTTACCGGGACAAGGAGGCTGGTTCCGGGGGACAGGGAGGCTGGTTCCCGGGACAGGGAGGCTGGTTCCCGGGACAGGGAGGCTGGTTCCCGGGACATGGAGGCTGGTTCTAGGGACAGGAAGGCTGGTTCCCAGGGACAGGGAGGCTGGTTCCAGGGACAGGGAGGCTGGTTACCGAGACGGAGGCTGGTTCCCGGGAGAGGTAGGACTGGCTTCCGGGAGAGGGAGGCTGGTTCCTGGGACAGAGAGGCTGGTTCCCGGACAGAGAGGCGGGTTCCTGACAAGAAGCAGTGAATTACCTCCTTGATGGTTTTGACGAGGCTGGTTCACGGGGGCAGGGAGGCTGGTTCCCGGGACAGGGAGACTGGTTCCCGGGACAGGGAGGCTGGTAACTGGCACAGAAAGGCTCTTTCCCGGAGACAGGGAGGCTGGCTTCCGCGACAGGGAGGCTAGTTCCCGGGACAGGAAGGCTGGTTGCCGGGACATGGAGGCTGGTTCCCGGACGGTGAAGCTATTTCCCGGGACAGAGAGGCGGGTTCCTGGGACACGAAGCAGTGAATTACCTCCTTGATAGTTTTGACGATTTCAAACTCGGCGGTGGTGTGGAAGTTGTGGCCCTCTTTCCTCAGCAGGAGCTGCAGATATCGCGTGACGTCACGACCGGCGATGTCGACTCGCATGATGCTGTGGGGCATTGCGAAACCCTCGTAGATGGGCACGGCGTGGGTGACACCGTCTCCCGCGTCCAGCACCACCCCTGTGGTCCTACCGGTCGCGTATCTGCGGCACACGGAATAAAAATGGCATGAAATTGTATACAACCACTCTGGTCCACAATTAATGTACTTGTTTTCTCCATGTTGCATGAAATGGGTACTTTAGGTCGCTTTGGTACAGATGAAGGCTAAATAATTTGAGCCAATAGAACTCCCGGGACAATAGAAAATGAGGTTGAATGAAATTTGCCTCGAATGCAAATGTTGATCCGCAGCTCAGCATGCAGGTGAAAAGTGACGCAAAACCTATGACCGGGTTGTCTTCCACGTTAGCGAAAAACAAGATTTGCGTTTAGCTCCGTATTGCTAGTCCAGTGCATCTATTATTACTATAGTAGATCTTTTGGGCTTTTTCATGCAACATTCACCATTAGACCGGGATGCAGACTTGATTAAAGCAATTATTTTCTATCCTTCATTCTTTGCCTATAACTATATTGCAAGCGGATCACATACGCGACTACATTTTCCGATATGAATTCCAAACATGGTACTCACAAACTTAGCACTGCTTGCATGGAGATAAAGAGAGCAGGAACGTTGAAAGTTTCAAAAAAGATTTCAGCTGCTTTTTCCCGGTTTCTCCTGGGGTTGAGTGGGGCCTCTGTTAACAATACAGGATGCTGCAAAAAAAACACAACCCATTAGAAAGGTGGTTGATTACATTGCGTGTAGATAACCTTGGCCCCGCATGGCTGAATAGACTTAGGATTCTATTGAGGAAAATGAGTGGTGTATTATACCACCTTGTGCACATGCGGGCTAACCAAAGATTAAGGAACCACGTCGAACAAGATACAAGAGTAAACGAGAGAGGACAGACAGACGGATTAATAGGATTGTACTTACAATAACCAAACATAGCACTTAAACGGTTAAACCATGCAATTACAATAAACCTGAATTTTTAATTGCCATTATCAATATTACAAAGCAGATGGCCATTCAAATACAAGTAAAATGTAATTTAATCGGTGTGGAAGCTGTGAAAATATATGTGTTGTTAATAATAAATTTGCAGAAATATAATAAACCTCTGGAAAAAAAAACGCACATATTTCAAATTTCGGAAATACATTGCTATTAAAATAAATACCTCTTCAGCAAAGGTTTGCAGTTGGTCCTTGGAATAGATGTACTGCCAGATTCGCTCCATGTCATTCCAGTCTTTGACCACGCCATGCTCCATTGGGTATCGTATGGACAACAGGCCACGGTGCTCCTACAACAGATCACATAGCTTTCAAATCCAGTTTCTAGTTTACACTAAAGAAATCCCAATTATCGTGCATATCTTAGTTAGTACATAGATACCTAGACTGCTATTGATTGGATTAACAACTAGGTTTAAACAAAAATAGTCATCTCTAAGGTGATCAATTTATTTATTTAAGTAGTACGCTTTAACCTGTGACGGCAATATCGCGACAATGGTCCAGGTCAGGGTCAAGGAATAGTGGAGCCCTGTCTTTGGAAGTAATCGTTTTGCGAAGAAAGACATGGGAGCTTGATCGGACACAAACATAGACACATGTACAGGCGACATCCAAAAATCGCACCCTCCGCTTGGGTTGGCCTGGCAGAGCACTCGACAATCGACAGTGGAAAACGCCACCCACTAGGCCACCGGTTTACCCCACATATGATCTCTGAGGTTAGAGTGCAACAAGCGGGAGGATTAAGGTAGAAAAAACCATGTCTCCAGCAGATGGTCCTCCCTATTTTGAAAAAAAGAGATAAGACCCTGATCAACAGGCATATTTGCACTACTGGGAGTCGATCCCACATACCACATCTGTCTGGCATGCCTACCTCAGCCTTTGGTCCAAGGAAGAGGTCTCCCTCCAAAGCTCCAGCCATAACTCGAACATGCTTTGGTCGTCCAATGCTGAAGGAGAGAATGCACAATTTAGGCCAGTTGATTGCATAATGATATCTTCAATACATAACATATTTTGTTATGCTTCATATTTTAATGAGGTAAAAATGACCTGCACAGCATTTAACCATCCACTGGGTGCATAATAAATGATTTGGGTGATCATCACTACTGGTAGTACAACTCATCAACCCTACTTGCAGTGGGATAAAAATATATATAAAGAGCTATAACACTGATATAACATTTAAATTAAGAGATAAATTCAAAATATATCCACTTACTAGTTTGGAAAATGGTACTTTGGTACTTGATCTCCAGCAAAGCCAGCCTTTATAACTCCAGATCCCTGACAAAATAAAAACATACATCAGACCTTGATATTCAGATATGAAAAATTAGAATCATTTTAATTGAATTGATGTTTTAGGCTGCTAGGTTAGAACAACATTGGCTTTCCGATATTAACAATTAGATGGTTTATGCTACATACTGCACTGTAACACATGGCACCACATCTCAACTGGGCACAGATACCAGGCCGCTGTCAATTGTTATTTACACCTCTGCCTAATTGTAAAGGGGAACCTCCTTGGGAGGCAGTGGTAGGGTAAATATTTTTTCACTTTTTTTTTTTTAATTGGCATATAATCCAGATGTTCGGGGAGTTGCAGAGCTGCAGTATTTATTAGGAAGTGTAACCCACTGGGTGTTAAGCTGATCTCTGCGAAGCATGTGGCAGGGCTTTATTGGAGTTTACCTCTCATCTTTAAGCGTATAGAGATGGCAGTATTATTTAGCATACTTAACATGTGGCTTAGCAAGGTGTGCTGCAATTAGTCACAAATGTGATAGGTCTTCAAAATATAGCTGTTAATAAAAATATTCCTTGATATATACTCCTTGGTTAAAACTGATACAATTATATATATGTATGCTGCAATTGAGAACAAAAAGCAGTTTATCGCAGCCCCTATCTAAATCCTACTACATTATCAGATCATTGATAATAAAATGTAATTAGGATAATAAAATATAATAAAGATAACAAAATATAATAAAGATAACAAAATATAATAAAAAAATCATGAATAACAATTTTTTTTATCTAGATTCCTTAATGAAAGACCGGTCAGTATTTAATATTTAAGTATCTACTATCTTTGGACTATAACATGCATAGCTATTTAAAAAATAAAACCCACTATTGTTGCAAGCCAATATTTTGTTCAGTTGCATTCAGAGGTGTGTATATATATATTTCTGAGATCAAGGTAATATTTCCTGAAATATATGAAAAAAATATAGTAGATACTTTGCTGTGACTGGTTTTCAAACATGTGACCACGGCTTCTGTGGTGTCATCTAGTCGTCGTCACAACCCTTAAGCCCATTTAGTGTAAGCCACGACCAATAGCAATTGTGAGTATCAGTCACGTGCCCAGAAAGGCGCAAAAGGCCGGCTCTGCATTACCTCACAAAGGAATTAAATGATGAGGACAGTCTAACTAATTTAAGTCAGATATTTCCTGGGAAGTTCCAGGTAAGGGTATTGTGTATGCATGTGTATATGAAAGTAATGAAAGATACAGTATGATTGATAAGATATCAATAAGTAATGATAAGTATCATATTGTAAATATCTAGCTAGCCATAACATATTACTTGTGAAAAGTTAAAGTAGTTAGTTCCAAAGTACCATGTCACGTGACAATCGATTTCTTTTCTGCAGGTGTTTTTCTTGTAAGTTCACCTCACCGAGGCAGTATAACAATGCTACAGATCTTTCAATAAATACGTCAGCTGAACATCAAGCATCAGTATTTATAAAATGAAAACCGTTACATACATATTTGGCTATTTAACCAGCAGGTAACATTTAATTTGTTAGGTATTTACTATATTTCAATTTCTTGCAATTTGTACCATTTTTGTGTAACTGTATAAAGTTGATCTTGTATATATCCTATCCTTATGTAACTAGATTGCATAAACATAAATATATTTTAAGCAATGTAAAAATTAAAGCTTTACCTGTTTTTGCAATGATTGGCTTATGAATGAAATACATAATAAAGGCATTAAAGAATACAAAACTTATACATTTATCTATTCATTATTTAAGTCTGATTTCCCAGCATTGAAACCTCCCAGTAAAATATTGAAATACTTTTTTTTTTCGCTGGCTATCTGTCAATGCTTTGAAACCTGCTGGTAAAATATTGAAACAATCAGCGGTGAGAGCCGGCAAAATAACTCCATACAATCAGGTGCCATTCACAGTCAAATATCCACTGCCATAAATAATTAAACGTAAACTTAAGTCTCAGGTATTGATTGCATGGTGCTATGTTACCAGGCCTGTCTCCAACGCATCACGGGGTGCCGTTAGAGCCAGGCAGTATTTGCTGTCTTTGCCGTGTTGCAGCGCATAATGGCGCGTGCTGGCGCTGATCGAATAAATGTGCCCAGAAAAAGCCCTGACATTGCAAGTTAGGACAATAAATCAAAGTATTTTCCTTCCGCCAGGTCAGTAAATTGCATATGGATTCTGGAAAGATCCATATTTTGTCGGCTAGTTCAAAACTGTGCGCCCTACACGCGAAAATATGCGCTGCAACATCGCAAAGACAGCAAATGCTGCCTGGCTCTAACGGCACCCTGTGATGCGTTAGACAGGCCTGGTAAGGAGCTATGTGGCAGTCATTAAGCCATAAATCTCTGCGCAGTGTTAGTCTGCACAGCGTACATGGCATCATCTCATCATTGGCCTGATGCAAAAAAACGTTGCCTTGTCGCCCGCTTATAAACAGACAATTTCACTGAAAACAAATAATATTGGAAACAGAATAAGAATTTAACCAGACAGAACTTAGTTCCATATATGTAACGCAGCTCGCTCCGATATGGGTCCAGTCGCGGATCTACGTTACATCCCCTTGCAATCTCTTTTCATTAGCAGAATCCCGCCCGAAATCTGGGCGGGCTTTACACGGTCATAAAACTACTTTTTCATCTCGATATCTAGCAATGAACTACATATTAACATAAAGTAACCTATTCTCTGTTAGTTGGTAAAAAAATCCAGTCGTGTCCTTACTCGATTTGTGTGCTTTGAAAACTTATTCGTTCAGCGAGCTGTTTTGGAGCTTTTCTGCCTGCCGCTGGTGCCATGGTTTGATTGGGGTTCACGCGTACCGGAAGAAATGATCGTTGGGCGCGCGCACATTTTTGGTTGGGAAATGTAAAGTACGGATTTTACATCACATCAAACAGCATGTCATGGTAGTTTAACGGTCGTTTGTTTCAAATGGTCCGACTTTACCAGATCAGTGAGATCGTTGCATTAAAATCTTTGAAAGCATAACTTAAGTGGAAGTTCTTTCAGCGTTCCATTGATGTTTAATTTGCATTCAATACCATCTGAGCACTGAGCAAATGACAGCGGGAGGAGTGTGGATCAGTCGGAATATTTTAAACCGTCAGTAACCCGGCGGCCGGGGGGGGGGGGGGGGAAGGCCTCGTATACAAAGTTGGTGGGAGGGTTCCGTGGGGTGCCTTGATACCTGAGAGAGTGGATTTTTGTGAGGAAAAAGATATCCCTATAGCTATAGAGCCGATGTTTAAAAACTTCTGACGGCGGGGTGGAAGGGGGGGGGGGGGTAGCTCTGAAAATGTGCGTTCATAGACGGGTTGCCGCAAAAGATTAAAAAGCCCCGACCGAGCGAATTTCGATGGTAAAACCTCGACCGGCTTGGGGGGGGGGGACTTTACCGCGGACCCCCCTATCCTAAACCGAGCAATGAATTAAATACCCTCCCAGAGCCCAGCGGCGGCGGCGGCCCCGGCCCCGGCCCGTCACGGTGACAGTGGAGCATGCACGGGCCAACGGTAACGGCCAACGGCAAATTGTTTGTGCAATTCTTGGTTTAACGCGAGGAGTACGTAATTTTAGCTTCTGCCGTACGCCGAAGTTACGCTTGTCAGTCTTGCCCCCGCCCCGTCCCGTCCCCACCTCCCGAGCTTGATACCAACAAAGTAGGGGATCCAGTACAAACAGGCGGGGGGCACCAAATTCATTGTTGCTTAGGGATGTTTCAGAAAAGCGGGCGGGTGAGGACTCCCGCCACTGTGTCAGCCCCTGCGCTCACTAATTTGTGGGTTTTGGCGGCATCAGGTGTATTCCCTTTGGAAAATGCCGGAAATATAGCAATTGATCCCGCTCCGACCGTCAGCTACCTTTATTCCCGCCGGAGGGGGTGGGGGGGGGGGTATTTTTCATCAAAATACAGCTTCAGAAATAAAATATTCCTAAAAAAAAGTAAATCCACAAAACCCACATTTCATATGAGAACCAACATTAGAAGAGAACGTCTGGAAATTTTCGCTACATTTGGGCGGGTTCCCCATCAACCCCCTCCATACTATTCATCACGCAGGGGGACCCCGCGGCACGAAGCCAGCGAGGAATCTTTCAGTTACGGCGAGCACACAATTTGTACGTTAGTGCGCACCGCTTCTCGGCAGGAAGTGCAACTGCAATCATGGCGGAGCTTGATTCGTTTTCGGTTGTTACTGGTGCAAAGTTGTTGTTTCTCGCGCTCCAGAACGTCTGACAACAATTCTACCGCGCAAAATTAGACGCTAATACCTTTTCCTACAAGTTATATTGGTAAGAGAGCGCTGTACAATGTGTACATTCACTTAAGCGATGCAAAATGTCCCGGGTGTTGTCGTCGCTTCGCTCTGCTAATGAGCGGGATGCGCTCGGAAGTAAGACGCTGTTGGCGAGCCACAGCGGCTTGCTTGTAGGACTAGACAGAACTGAGAAAATCCTTCAATTTTGACAGGGAATTTGTCATATCCACAGACCCATATTGCACGGAATGTATCTGCACTATGGTCTGTGTTTGACTTACATTATCTATGACTACGGGCTGATTTGCAATAACATCATATGACTCCATAATGGCAAAATGACAAAATTCTGCCGAAAATTGGCAGCTCAGTCGCTCGATTCCACTCAGACGGAACCGGAAGTAGCGATGATGTCAACTAAGGAGAGGACATTCTTCAAAATTGGTGTCTCACATTCTGTATAGGGGGCGCTGTATCGGGATTGCAAACGTATATTACTTTATAAAGTTCTACACACTTATGGAGAGTCGGTTTGATGACAAAAGTGGGGCCTTGAAGCGAGATACTAAGCATTTGGATAGTTTTAAATCAACTATATTAACCATAGATCCTCGAAAACTTATTTTCAACGACCGCTTTGATGAAGGGGAGCAAAAGAATCTTGGCTGTTCTAACAAACACTCTTACTCAAATACTCGTACTCCAAATGTTCTTTGTATAAGTCCTACAGTCTCCTTCACATTCTTTCTGGATGAAGAATACCAGTTACAAATTCTGCTTTGACTAAGTGTAATAAGTTAATCTGGATAAGTAGCATCATTTAGGGAAGAAGTATAAATCAAATATTTATTGAGGAGGGGGTGATCCTCACGAAGAAAGAGCTGACATTTCTATAGTTGTAGTGCAGCATCAATGTTATGAGTAGAGAGAAAAGCATTGAAAATGGATGGACAATATTTAGGTCCAAATATACCAAGTTATCCGGCACAGGCAACACCCCTAGGTTTTCAAGCGATATATGCAGCATGTCGGAAACTTTATCCAGATCAACCTAATCCACTTCAAGTGACAGCTGTCGTCAAATATTGGTAATTTGACCACAGCCACTTCAGTTCTTTAATCTTTATGATTTATCATTCCATTTGTCATTTGTATATATTGGTGTAATTCATGTCTTTGTGAAGTCTTGACTTTGTTTAACAGTATATATCTTATTGTGTCTCACGACTCTTGTTTGGATAGATTTAATTATTCAGTAAACTGTTCAATTTGTTCATATTTATCCTTGATTGAAATGTTATTTTAGAAATCTTCCTCATAAAATGAACATTCACAAGTGATAAGAAAATGAACTCTATAAATAAATTATACAAATGAATTAAGGTCTTACATATAGATCTAGTTAAATTTCTTAACTTTGGTATTATATATTTTCTTATGTTATAATATTCTTATTCAGGTTAGGAGGTCCAGATCCATTGGATTATATCAGCATGTATGGACATCCAGGTGATCCACAGCGAGGGGTACCTGCTCACTGGCATTACATAAGCTTTGGACTCTCAGATCTTCATGGTGATGGCAGAGTACATGAATGTACAGCAGCTGATGGTCCAAGCGGCTTTGGCTTTGAATTGACCTTCAGACTGAAGCGTGAGCCAGATGAAACTGCACCCCCAACATGGCCAGCAGCCCTGATGCAAGCCCTAGCCAGATATGTCTTCCAGTCAGGTTGGTATATATGTTATTAATTCAGTTATAGACCTGAGCTATAGTCTACAGCTTCTATATAACTTTATATAAATTCCATCCTGGAAAGCCAGATGGAATGTAATTGTCAATAATTACTTATCAGATTTAATTTACAGTCAAGTAGGTTGCTATGAAAATTATTCTCATCCTAGCATGTGAGTAGAGAAGGCTTCTGCTAAGACATATCACATGTGTTATTCAGGGAAATTAAGTGAAACAACATTGCCTTTGGTTTCAGTTTCCTTGGTGAGTTTTTGGGACCTTGTTAGGCAGCCCCTACCTGATTCATATTATAGACTGGGGTCTGGAGTGTTATGATAGTACAGCCTTACATGTAAACATTGGCCAGATGCATGATCTAGCCTGGTGTCTTGTAGTGGACCACTGTTGTCTGCAGGTCACAACCATACACATATTTCAAGCAGATAGTTTGTGTGGCATTTTGGCTGATCATCTTGGCCAATTACATGTTTCCATTCCACTTGGCTTTATGAAACAGCCTGTATGTATACAGTGGCAAAGACTTGGTGTTATATGAAGCAGTGAAGTTTACATTTCACCTGAGTTTTAGGATAACCGATACCAGTACTTATCACAGAGTTTTTGCTTGCAGAAAACAACCTTTGTGTTGGTGACCACATACCCTGGCACAGTCCTTTGGATGGTAGTGAGTCACGCATCCAACACATGTTGATGACAGAAGATGTTCAGATACAACCAATCGCAACCCAGTTTGGAACAGTCAACTTTGTTCAGGTACTTAGGGAAAAGTTTCTTTCAAAACTCAGCTCGTGAGACAAAATGACTGTATATCATATCGGTACCAAACTACTGTGTTCAATGTAAGTTAATTTCTACTAGTATTATGTTGATTTTTATAAACAAATATTATTCAGTTTTACAATATATACATGGGGAGGATCACATCTGGATTAGATTAGATGAGCCCAGAACCCTAGGCTGTGTGTGGGCTGAGACACATGATTCTTCAACCATAGCCATGGATTCATGGCTACATCTGGATACATCTTCTTAGCATGTCAAAAAGCAAGTGTGGCTTGCATAAAAACCAAGTTAAAATATCTCTCAATGAGGGGGCTTATCTGGAGTTAGTTTAAACTGAACTAGTTTGACTTTACACATATAACTCTGGTCATAATTTGAAATCACTTATAATTCAGGTCGTTGGAGTGTGTGCAGAGGAGCTTAAGGCAGCTCAGCACTGGAATGGGGCTGGTGTACTGGAGCTACTCCGAGCGGTCCCAGTGTGAGTATACAGTGTGCTCCGACCAGTCCCAGTGTGAGTATACAGTGTGCTCCGAGCAGTCCCAGTGTGAGTATACAGTGTGCTCCGAACAGTCCCAGTGTGAGTATACAGTGTGGACCGAACAGTCCTAGTGTGAGTATACAGTGTGCTCCGACCAGTCCTAGTGTGAGTATACAGTGTGCTCCGACCAGTCCCAGTGTGAGTATACAGTGTGCTCCGAGCAGTCCCAGTGTGAGTACACAGTGTGCTCCGAGCAGTCCTAGTGTGAGTATACAGTGTGCTCTGAGCAGTCCCAGTGTGAGTATACAGTGTGCTCCGACCAGTCCCAGTGTGAGTATACAGTGTGCTCTGAGCAGTCCCAGTGTGAGTATACAGTGTGCTTCGAGCAGTCCCAGTGTGAGTATACAGTGTGCTCCGACCAGTCCCAGTGTGAGTATACAGTGTGCTCCGAGCAGTCCTAGTGTGAGTATACATTGGGCTCTGACCAGTCCCAGTGTGAGTATACAGTGTGCTCCCGAGCAGTCCCAGTGTGAGTATACAGTGTGCTCCGAGCAGTCCCAGTGTGAGTATACAGTGGGCTCCGAGCAGTCCCGGTGTGAGTATACAGTGTGCTCCGAGCAGTCCCAGTGCGAGTATACAGTGTGCTCCGAGCAGTCCCAGTGTGGGTATACAGTGTGCTCCGAGCAGTCCTAGTGTGAGTATACAGTGTGCTCCGAGCAGTCCTAGTGTGAGTATACAGTGTGCTCCGAGCAGTCCCAGTGTGAGTACACAGTGTGCTCCGAGCAGTCCCAGTGTGAGTATACAGTGTGCTCCGAGCAGTCCCAATGTGAGTATACAGTGTGCTCCGAGCAGTCCCAGTGTGAGTATACAGTGTGCTCCGAGCAGTCCCAGTGTGGGTATACAGTGTGCTCCGAGCAGTCCTAGTGTGAGTATACAGTGTGCTCCGAGCAGTCCTAGTGTGAGTATACAGTGTGCTCCGAGCAGTCCCAGTGTGAGTATACAGTGTGCTCCGAGCACTCCCAGTGTGAGTACACAGTGTGCTCCGAGCAGTCCCAGTGTGAGTATACAGTGTGCTCCGAGCAGTCCTAGTGTGAGTATACAGTGGGCTCCGAGCAGTCCCAGTGTGAGTATACAGTATGCTCCGAGCAGTCCCAGTGTGAGTATACAGTGTGCTCCGAGCACTCCCAGTGTGAGTACACAGTGTGCTCCGAGCAGTCCCAGTGTGAGTATACAGTGTGCTCCGAGCAGTCCTAGTGTGAGTATACAGTGGGCTCCGAGCAGTCCCAGTGTGAGTATACAGTATGCTCCGAGCAGTCCCAGTGTGAGTATACAGTGTGCTCTGAGCAGTCCCAGTGTGTGTATACAGTGTGCTCCGAGCAGTCCCAGTGTGAGTATACAGTGTGCTCCGACCAGTCCCAGTGTGAGTATACAGTGTGCTCCGAGCAGTCCCAGTGTGAGTATACAGTGTGCTCCGAGCAGTCCCAGTGTTAGTATACAGTGTGCTCCGAGCAGTCCCAGTGTGAGTATACAGTGGGCTCTGAGCAGTCCCAGTGTGAGTATACAGTGTGCGCCGAGCAGTCCTAGTGTGAGTATACAGTGTGCTCCGAGCAGTCCCAGTGTGAGTATACAGTGTGCTCCGAGCAGTCCCAGTGTGAGTATACAGTGTGCTCCGAGCAGTCCCAGTGTTAGTATACAGTGTGCTCCGAGCAGTCCCAGTGTGAGTATACAGTGTGCTCCGAGCAGTCCCAGTGTGAGTATACAGTGTGCTCCGAGCAGTCCCAGTGTGAGTATACAGTGGGCTCCGAGCAGTCCCGGTGTGAGTATACAGTGTGCTCCGAGCAGTCCCAGTGCGAGTATACAGTGTGCTCCGAGCAGTCCCAGTGTGGGTATACAGTGTGCTCCGAGCAGTCCTAGTGTGAGTATACAGTGTGCTCCGAGCAGTCCTAGTGTGAGTATACAGTGTGCTCCGAGCAGTCCCAGTGTGAGTACACAGTGTGCTCCGAGCAGTCCCAGTGTGAGTATACAGTGTGCTCCGAGCAGTCCCAATGTGAGTATACAGTGTGCTCCGAGCAGTCCCAGTGTGAGTATACAGTGTGCTCCGAGCAGTCCCAGTGTGGGTATACAGTGTGCTCCGAGCAGTCCTAGTGTGAGTATACAGTGTGCTCCGAGCAGTCCTAGTGTGAGTATACAGTGTGCTCCGAGCAGTCCCAGTGTGAGTATACAGTGTGCTCCGAGCACTCCCAGTGTGAGTACACAGTGTGCTCCGAGCAGTCCCAGTGTGAGTATACAGTGTGCTCCGAGCAGTCCTAGTGTGAGTATACAGTGGGCTCCGAGCAGTCCCAGTGTGAGTATACAGTATGCTCCGAGCAGTCCCAGTGTGAGTATACAGTGTGCTCCGAGCACTCCCAGTGTGAGTACACAGTGTGCTCCGAGCAGTCCCAGTGTGAGTATACAGTGTGCTCCGAGCAGTCCTAGTGTGAGTATACAGTGGGCTCCGAGCAGTCCCAGTGTGAGCATACAGTATGCTCCGAGCAGTCCCAGTGTGAGTATACAGTGTGCTCTGAGCAGTCCCAGTGTGTGTATACAGTGTGCTCCGAGCAGTCCCAGTGTGAGTATACAGTGTGCTCCGACCAGTCCCAGTGTGAGTATACAGTGTGCTCCGAGCAGTCCCAGTGTGAGTATACAGTGTGCTCCGAGCAGTCCCAGTGTTAGTATACAGTGTGCTCCGAGCAGTCCCAGTGTGAGTATACAGTGGGCTCTGAGCAGTCCCAGTGTGAGTATACAGTGTGCGCCGAGCAGTCCTAGTGTGAGTATACAGTGTGCTCCGAGCAGTCCCAGTGTGAGTATACAGTGTGCTCCGAGCAGTCCCAGTGTGAGTATACAGTGTGCTCCGAGCAGTCCCAGTGTTAGTATACAGTGTGCTCCGAGCAGTCCCAGTGTGAGTATACAGTGTGCTCTGAGCAGTCCCAGTGTGAGTATACGGTGTGCTCCGAGCAGTCCCAGTGTTAGTATACAGTGTGCTCCGAGCAGTCCCAGTGTGAGTATACAGTGTGCTCTGAGCAGTCCCAGTGTGAGTATACAGTGTGCTCCGAGCAGTCCTAGTGTGAGTATACAGTGTGCTCCGAGCAGTCCCAATGTGAGTATACAGTGTGCTCCGAGCAGTCCTAGTGTGAGTATACAGTGGGCTCCGAGCAGTCCCAGTGTGAGTATACAGTATGCTCCGAGCAGTCCCAGTGTGAGTATACAGTGTGCTCCGAGCAGTCCCAGTGTGTGTATACAGTGTGCTCCGACCAGTCCCAATGTGAGTATACAGTGGGCTATGAGCAGTCCCAGTGTGAGTATACAGTGTGCTCCGAGCAGTCCTAGTGTGAGTATACAGTGTGCTCCGAGCAGTCCCAGTGTGAGTATACAGTGTGCTCCGAGCAGTCCCAGTGTGAGTATACAGTGTGCTCCGAGCAGTCCCAGTGTTAGTATACAGTGTGCTCCGAGCAGTCCCAGTGTGAGTATACAGTGTGCTCTGAGCAGTCCCAGTGTGAGATAGATATGGTATAACAGCCACATTTGTGTTAATTTGTGTTGTGTTGTGTACTTATTGCATTAATAGTTGTTTGTATCTGTATGTCTAACGAAGTGTGTGTTTGCAGTGCCGGAGGGCCGTGGCTAGTCACCGATATGAGAAGAGGGGAAACAGTATTTGACATCGACCCGCAGCTTCAGGTCAGTCTTGGGAGATTATTAAATGCATGTCTAATAATTTTTTTGGCCGCTATCAGCTCTCTGTAGATACTCATGTGATGTCCACGTAATAACATCCTTCTGAAAATGTGTGTCACGACACAAGATTTAGATTCAAGAAGAAGTAATAACTGGGGGTTATGTTCCCAGAGATCTGACTCCTCTTCACCTTAACACTTCTCATTACCGCGATATGAAATACAGAAGCATCCTACTTAAAACCTAACAACCGTAATCACATGTATAATGTCGTAATGCGCTGATCTAACTATGGCGGCGACCCCTTGTTATATATAAAAAACGTATATTTCCGTCTATCTTTATTATTGATTCCTCTAGGATCAGGTGGACGGTGGGATAGAGGAGGAGGGCTCCAGTCTAAGCGGGGTAACGAGTAACTGCTTCTGGGAGGAGGTGGCCCCCGCTGACGGCAACGACTGGCCACAGAGGGACGCTGACGAGAACAAAGAGAACAGAGGTCACAGCCAGGCTCCGCAAGTGGGCGGGGAACGAGACAAGCCGCTTATCTCTCGCCTCGGTAGGTATCTATGGAGCCTTCTTGGTGTAGCTGGTAAGCATGGGATTCATTGTCCCACTTCGGTATATATCTGATAAGCCTCTGAGGTCGGTCGTCCATGTTGTTTATTGAATGATACTCCGCATGTTCGCTCATCCTATATTGATTCATATTTTGTTTCAGAGTCAGATCAGATTCGTGCTACCCTGAAAAAGGGCCTCATCAACAACAGATCTGTGCTGCCCTCTATCAAGAGTGAACCCGTGGACAAGTCGCAAGAATCAAGCTCGGACCACATGTTAGTATAACGACCAACCACGGGTCCGAGGAAGATAATATTAATTATTTAAGTTTTCCAATATCTTTGTCATACCTTAACGTTGGAAGATTGATGAATTGGTATATTTGTCCACCAGCAGCAGATAATGATTAAGACCAGAGAATGATTTATGCCCCGTTAGTTAGATACATGTTAACTAAGTAACATGTAAATATAAAGTCTTGGTATTAACGCTATGGCCTTGGTTGCTTTGTTTTTATATAATTCTGTGTATGTGTGCATTGTTTTAGCGCATACGCCTCATTAACAGGTGGTGTATGATGATAATATTTTCACCTTATTGCGCTTAAAGCAATATACTTACATGCGCCATCTTAGATTGTTTACATGTTAGAATTAAGACTAAAAGTATCTCAAAATTATGATGCATATATGTTTTACATCTCTGAGAGTCTGTAAAACAACAATTTCAACATAAAACTGCGCGGTTTATTTTTATCGCGCGCGGACGTGATAGCGAGCCGCGGTCGACATCACACACAAAATAAGGATCTGCGAACAGGCGCGCAGGGCTATAAAGCCGGCCACCAACTTATACTACGTTGACCAAAATGCTTCTCTCCGGATAGCCGCAGGCTTTCAGTATTTAATACAAAAAAATACGTAATATATTGCTCTAAGCCAATTATTATATTCCTGCCATTACTAACACCTGTATTTTCTATGCAGGTCCAAGAACCGGTCCCGCAAGCAGTCGTTTGATAGCGTGCTGAGCAGCGAGGCGCCCACAGAGCTGCTGCGGACTCGCGTGCTGGACGCCGTCCACGCCCGGTTTAACCTGGAGGCCGCCATGCTGCTGCCTCTGGCCCTCAAGTAAGTCTACGTGACCCCTTGACCCCCTCCACCAGGCGCCGCCTTCTGAGTAGGGTTGCCCTGATGGAAGAGGTGCTATCTAGAACTCTCGTTAGCGTTGGCTGCTTTGCTTGTTCCCGTGCCATATCTCTCGGCCCGGCCCTCCTCCCTGGGACTCCTCTAAGGACCTACCCCTGTATACGAGGATCACGGGTCACGAACTGACCTGGAAAGTTTTGGTACCCGCCATGGCTCGGAATCAACCACCGACCTCTCGCATTCCAGGACGTTCGGAGCGAAACGTTAGACGCGATGCGCCAAAGGGATATGTAATCCTGTTGACGCAGGTCGTTTTTGGTCTATTTATGTCGCACCGGACCGGTACCAAGATACATTGTTAACAGTAAATTGTTGAGGTAAAAGACGTCTAAGATGTTAATCAGCATCGTAAAATGCCGTCCGACGTACGGGAGGTTTGAAGATATCAGCTCCAGTTCAGCGATTTCTTGCAACAGTCGCCATATGACAACAATTTGGGAACCATAAGATCTATCACTAATTCAACATGATATCGCTTAGTCGCAACCACATGCCATATAATTGGCCACACCTCAAACTATGTAATTAGGCCACGAAACATCCTATATCATTAACTTCATATTTAAAGCTTCGCACTATATGTATATATTAATATAGATACATAAAACATCTACGCTGATATAATGTTAATCTTCAAGTAAACGTATTGCAATGTCTCGTAAGCCGCTCCTACTGGTCGTATTGTGTTGTTGTATTGTGCGAATTTATGTGATTTAATATTATGCACACATTCGTGCTAAGTGTATAATTATTCAACGACTACTATCACCATGAAATTGTCCATTACATGTTCACCGAAGTTGAGAGAGTTACCAATTTGTCTTCCAGGGGTCGATTGAAACATGGGCGCCATTTCACCTTCAAGAGCGTCCTTCATGACACCGCCATCACCTTGGTGTCTACGAGTGTCATCGGGTCGTTTGCCGACGAACAGAACCCATATGCAGCTCATGGAGGGTGGCTTCAGGTCAGTGCTGCCACCTAACGCGTATAGATAAAACTCCTGTGGATTCATGAAGAGAAAATGATGAATAACCCAGACACAACACGTGGCTCATAAACACGCTCATTGCATACATTTTTTACTTGATAACTATTATTGACGGCTGGAATTATATTGGATGTAGTTCAGTAAATAAATTTAAGAAATACTTCACACTAATCCTAATATCACGGTATATTCATGAATTTTCTATATGTTAAGTACAGGCTCATACAGGCAATTAATCGGATGGCAACACGTCTTGCTGTAGGTGCTGTTAACTGATGACTTTATCGAGACAATGCTGGGCGATCTGAGAGAACTGACCGAACAGGGTGAAGAGGTGGGTATCTGCACCAATCTTTGTCTTCGTCAATATCTTCTGTTTTTTCTCAGAAAAGTACTACATCTTGATAATAATATTTTAGCATACTGGTACGGGTAGATGATATTCGTCTAGATTTTCTCGTTACATGTATTTTGTTTTATGAAGCTAATACATTTTGGATAATAATAAGTTTTCGTTATGTTACGTTTGTTACGCATCTAGTCGCAGTGTCTCATAATTTCCCCGTCGGGCCTAGTAGGTAGCGCGTTCGGCTATCATCGATTGTGCTCTTGCCAGGCCAGCTTAAGCAGCCGGTGCGTGGTTCGAACCCCAACTGTGCAGATGTTAGGCGGTTTCTCCCGGAGATATGTGCCTCCTTGGTACGGTGACTCTTCCCATTGTCGCCATAATATCTACAGAGGTTAACGCGTCTTACTTAAACCCACCAATGATCAAAGCTGGCGGCAGGTGTTTCATTTGTGTCTTATGTCACCGCAGTTGACTGTGCCTAAGACCTTCACCTGGAAGGAGCGTCGACTGCGGATCACAATCTTGGCGGATGAATCATGACGCACCCCACATATCAACAAGTGCAATCCCGGCGTGTTGTATGACACGCGAGGGTTACATTTAATGTTCACCGTCAGATTTTTACCACAGAACTTTGAAAGGATATACGTGTATTTAGTCTTGTGAATGGTGAATGTTGTGAGGCCTTAATCATGAATGCGTAATCAAACATCCCCACCCCCTCTCATATCCCGTGCATTTGTTTATGCCAGCCATAATTTTAACTTATAAGCTACCCTAGCAACTCAGATGATGTCCATTGGATGACATATAACTCTTAATATATTTGCCAGAATACATTTTCACAGGTACTGTTTGAAAATATACGCCTGGAGTGCTTTTTTAATTTTGCGGCTAGTCATACGTGAAGGAACGAGAACAGAATGTGTGTTTAACTATATAGGTACTTATTCAGTATGGGCAGTATATATCTATCCATTCATACGTAATGGGGTGTGACATGTCCTGTTGCACAAGAACAATTTCCGCAATTGTTTGGATAAACATTTCTGTGTTTCGTACAATATAGAATGTGTAATGTTTGTTTGTATGGCAGTGCCCGACACTGCCGAAATGGGTGCAAGGATTAGTAATCTCACTGGGATGTTGTCGTCCATAGTTTCCTGGTAATTGCTTCGTAAGTTACCCAATCAGTTCAAGTATCGTTTTAATCGCAGTGACGTATATATACGAGATATCGACTTGCGTTACGTTAGAGACTGACATAAGGTTGTGTGTTCTTCTTGCTTTCGGCATATGCATTTCAAAACACTGTGGTTCTCCTGCCGTTTGGCATGCAAATTGATTAAGGGGTACTCCCGTACTGCCTGGATCATTTAGGTTGTTAACCAATAATTCTGCAGCTGCCTCATCCATTTCTGTTTTTGTAAGCTGATATGAATATTGATTGAGGCAGTGTCGATATGGTGAGTGTTTTCGAGAAGTGGTTTTATATGTCGTATTTATGTGAAAACTGTGGAATGTATGTGATTGATAACGGTTTGTGATCGTTGCTTTGGCTGTTTGTTAAAAACCTGGTAATAGATGGATAGGCCTCGGGGAGATACGGAAAGACGGCATGTAATTGATTGTCATTACTCACATGGCTCTGTCCATGGTATCATTACGTTTATCAAATCGTTTAAAGGATTGCTTGCTGCGCAAAAAAACGCTGGGCGCATTATTAAACTTCTTTTGTGGCCTGCGTGTAATGCACGTTGTGCTAAGGAGGTTTGAATGTGATCAACTGCAATTCTGTTCAACATTGTCCAATGATGGTTATTGGCTTATTAAGGATAACCTGTTTTCATATCGTTTCATATGTTTTGTAATTTGGAAGCGGATGTTTCCATATACGTATTAATTACTTGCATCTGCATGTCGTGTATATAGTATTATTACATTGTTGAAAGAGGTTCGTATTTGAGCATGTTTGCAGTATCGCGGTTAGCCAGTATTTCTTTTTGCCGTGGAGCGTTTACTAGATCCAAAGCTAGCGCAAACTGAAAAACACCGATTTTTCGACCAGTCAGTTTGATTGGAGTTTGGGTTTCTTATACATTGGTTTGTATACATGGAAGCAACCCAGGATTCCTACTCTTTTTAAGTTCGGCATTTGGATGGGGAGTGCCGTGCTACCTGAAGCAACAGGAACATGCTTGGCACAGAAGTGGCCAAACATTTTCCATGAATAGGAACCTGTAGTTTTTTCCTGCATCAGTTCTGCTTGCGGCATACAACATTTGTAGGCGGCATGTTATTGAACGGGTAGTCGTTGCGGTGCAGTGCCTACAGTTTTGTACCTACTTGTTTTGCTGAATGAATAAAAGTAATAATCCAAATGGAAACCTTTTTAGAGGTCGTCATGTGTATATAACTTCCAAAGACATAAATAGTTAGAATTACACCACAGCAGCTGCCTTTAGATCACTCTTGTGATTTAAGTTACCGATCATTCCACAAGTCGACCAGTGAGCGTTAATCAACGCTATATACTTGTCAGGCTTTTCCCGCCAAATCTAAGCCCAGGCGATCTGTACATCACAATTTGCAGAAAACTCGGTTGTGTCCTATAAATTCAGAAACCTAATCAACATCGCCGTTTCGGCTGAGATATGGCAAACCTGTTTATCCCGGGACACCGCGGAACTCTGTCGCAGCAATGATTTTTATTTGTATTTGGACTTCTTTAGTTTTGGCGGAAAAAAGCTCTGTAAGTAACATTATTAATTACAATAAGATAAATAACCTACGTGAAGGATCCTCGTTAGTATGGTGTTAAGTATCCCGGGGGAGTCCGTCACGCGGGCGACCAAGGTTCGATTCCCCGACAGGCAAGCAGACATTTATCTTTAAGAATCCATAAAATCCCTTATCTAGGTTATCTTCACGTCTTTAACTCTGACGAAACCATGTTCTTGCATACGATGACTAGTTGACTGGACCGCACATAAACGCAGAACAAAGATATTTAACACCACAAGCGTGCTGAGATAAGACGTTTTTATTGAATCTTCAGTGAGTCGTTTAGTGTTATTGGCCCATGACCAATACGTTCTGATGTTCATGCAACTACCATGCATCATAGGAATATAGACCTATCACCTATATATGGAATATAAATAAATCGTTTTTTTCCAATTTGGCTCTAAATTAATTGCTATTGATCGATATAAAACGAATAGATGAAGTCCTGGAATTCCAGCCTTTAACGTAAACTGGATTCACACCGTCCTTCCCACCTCTTCATCATAGATTGACACATAGGACAACCATCGAAACTATTAAAAACGGGGTTTCAAAGTTTTTCCATATGCCAATAACGTCACTCGAAATTGCAGGCCGTTCATAACCCACCGATTACAACTTAACAGGAATCGAGGTTTCGCAGTATGTTACACGGAACTTGACAATAGGACAGAACCGTACATATGGCACATGGGACACATTTAGTTAAACTATGAGATGAGATGCAGTTTGGATCCTTATCCGACGACCTTGCAGCACGGGGACAAAGAGTGTTGTTTCAATCTAAAACTTACTAAACCGAAATCGTGATTTGTCGTATTTGTCGCCACTTGCAAATGTTACGCATTTGGTAATACAATACATAACGCTGTTCTCGTCAATAAAACCTCCCCCGCCTCGCCGCACGCCGCGCGGCGCAGCAATGTGACACGCGATAAAACCAAGGTGTCCCATAGGGGCTCCGGCGCACGTTGCACTAGGACCTAATTTTGTCGGCCCGACGTGTCAAGCGAGACAGCCATTTTGGCGGGAAAAAATTGGAACGCCGCCCCGCGCGCTGACTGACTAGCAGACGACTCCCCGCTAGACAGGGGTACCAGCACCCAGGCGTGGATGCGAAAAGACCGGCTCGGTCACGGCGTCCTGTCTGGGGTTCCCAGCTGTTTGCATGCGCCCAGCCTTCGGGACCCACCCGAACGCCGGCCCCAGCCAGCCACATGCTGAACGCCACATACAAACCTGGCGCCCTATAAAGACGGGAGGGAGCCTGGCCGCGACATCGACAAGCCGAGTGATGAATCCCCCACAGATGTGCTACACTCGAATACAATGTTCTCACTTGTTCTCACAACAGTTCCGAGCTATCGGGAAAGTCGGTCTTACTAGACCCGCTGAAATCGATTGCCCGCTCAAAGACGAAACACTGGTCATAAGTCCTATATAGCATGAATTATACACCATTATTGAGCAACTTTCGCACCTTTTTTTATAGTTTTTTGTTATGACTTATATAATAATAACAGGATACACTTTCACTTTCAATGTGTATTACGTAATATATCCGCTCACAATTTTCCTTCGCACGCATTTCCACAGGACAGAGTACGGATATCCTTGAGAGATAACTAGCTAAATATATATAGGTGTACATTTGTAAAAAGTTATATTTACACGAACACATGTAAACCTGCGTCCTTGTACAAGTTCCTTGTGATAAGAACACATGCTGGCCGTTTGGTGTCCGTAACAAACTGGTGAGTTGAGAGAGGAAAGGAGGGGGGGGGGGGGGCGGGGTACAAGGATAGGGTGTGAGGGGGGCAGGGGAGGGATGTATAGAGTCGATTTCAAAGATTTGTCAATGGTGATTTTGGGTTGGAGATTAAGAGCTAGTCATCAGTCAGATTGTTGGTAATCGCGCCTCTGATAATGATCAATGTATGTGGGCATTCATATGAAAGGATTACCGTCTGATACTGGGGCATTAGAGGGAAGGATTAACAACCGTCTGCTACTGGGGCATTCAGAGGGAAGGATTAACAACCGTCTAATACTGGGGCATTCAGAGGGAAGGATTACCAACCGTCTGATACTGGGGCATTCATAGGGAATGATTAAAGTTGCATGTGGAGCTATTTCCCGCCAAAACTAAAGAGGTCAAAATACAAATTAGAATCAGTCCTTGAATCATTCAAGATTGGTTTTGTCTATACTCCAACCATGCCAGACTGCCAAATAGTGTCTCTTAGCCTTGCCCGTGATATCAATTTACCACAAATTTTCATTTCAGTGGTAAACGTCATCAGTTTGTTTGCTTCGCGATGCTTTGTTATAAGTAGCAGTGACGCGACAGAGTTCTGTGGTGTCCCGGGATAGACACGTTTGCCACACCACAGCCGAAACGGCGAGGTTTATCAGGTTTCTGAATTGATGGAATGAAACAATCGAGTTTTCTGCAAATTTTGATATAAATTTCGCCTGGGCTTAGTTTTGGCGGGAAAGAACTCGACATGCAACTTTAACAACAGTCTTTCTTGGGCAGACCGGTACAGCTTAACAATCTCTGACTTGGGCATTCTGGGTACAAGAGCCTTAGCAGTCGTCGACCTTGATACGTGGGGGTGGCGGTCGTAACGTGATGTCAAACACCCTTGGTGAAGGACGTACATAATTGGGGCAATGTGCCATCTCGTTTTTTGCCATATTCCTGACCTCTACGAACTGACATAGACTGGCCTGAAACCCGCCGTCAATTAAACACCCATAATTTAATAAGGCGGTACCGCGCAGCAAGTTATCATAGACCACGACTCATCCAAGGTCAATATTTTTTTGTCCTCTGGTATTTTCTATTTAGGTACGAAACTAACCAGACCGTATCTGCCAATGACCTGACTCCGCACGCAGGGTGACCGGCCGACCACTTTTGTTAACAATATCATCAGTCGGCGCTATAGGCTCTATTATCACAACCCAATGTCCATGTTGAGAAGAATAACCAAACTCCCAGTCTGACACTAGCGCTGACCAACCATAGGCCAGTCTACGCGTGACTAATGCGATAAAGTGCCACTTGGCCAAGTGCCCTTAACAACCAACTTCACCCTTACGCGCACCATCGAGTTCCATTTTTTCCAACCCCCGACCTGCCCACACTGGCCAGTTCGGTTCACAAATGGTTTCAGGACTGATAACTCGAGGTGTTGGAAGGCGGTGGGTCTGGGCGATCCACAGAGAGCTACATGCGTTTGCCATGTTCATTACAGCTTATTGTGCCACCATAAAAACGACGCGGAGCCTTCTGTTAACTTTACATATCCCCTCAAGGTTCAATGTACTTGACAGCCACCACTCATCGCGCAAACTATGAATGGCCCACTCAAGAGTGAAAAAAAAGAGACGCAACACAGCTACTGGGCCAAGCAAGGCAAGCGCTTTGAAGATTTCTCTCCTTTGGTTTTACAGCGCCCTCTTCAACCTTTCGCATTACAACTCGAGGAACTAATATTAACTTCACGGAATGGTATTTGTTTACCGACAGTTGCGACTCGGGTACAGATTAAACCCCAGAGACCCGACATTTACACAGGGACATTAGAACACCGCCTATATCGCAGGAGACCCAAGTAATCCTCGAAATGAACGGCCAACGTTTGTTTCCACCTGCCCATACCGTAGGCACCTATTTGTGTGCACAAAGACATGGGGAAACCTACCTTGCATCCTCATGAAATTGACACAGTATCGACATACATATTTATGTGATTAAGGTTATCCGAAACAGACGGGCTTTGACATGGCGGCAGATACCGCCATGCTGAAATCTTTCGGAAAGTGGTACACAACGACCCAGTGGTCATAAGCAGTTATCCGTTTGAACATAAGAGAAGAGTGGGGGGAATGCATACATTACGGGCAAATCCGGGATGTGGGAAGCTGGGGTGCGCCATATTCTCATTTCCGAGCGCAAAGAGACATTTTGACCTAAGTTTTGCCGACATACGTAGATTTTTCTGCCTGGATCCGTGCCTGCATATATATGCCTTCTGAAAAAAGTACATCAACACCAACATCATCATTCCCTTTTACCCCAAATCTGGTTGGGGACATGAAATAAACAAAGCTGCACGTTTTGATAGCACAAGCAGTAAAAGAAAACTTAACATATATGGCGCACCAGGCATGCAGATCAAGCGAAAGAACTAACGATTATCATCGGTTGACCATAATATAACGGATATATGAAGATTAAAATAAAAACTATTGGGGGTCAATTGGGAGGCACAACTGAGGTCACTGCGTCTCAAGGCTTATATCACAAATACGTAAATACGAATAACCGGGAACCGGAAAGTTAGCATTTTGAACAATAAAATCGTAAACAATTTCTTTTATAACCAGTACAATTAAGAATGAATAATAAAAAACGATATACAATAGTTGAAGGGAAAAATAAAATAAAATAAGCGCGACCTTAATTCATCGTCAAACGTGAAAGCGAAAGAAAGAGCACAGCGCATATCTGTGGGAAGACTTAGTAATAGCTGAGATTTGCTCACCTCAGTCGCTGTTACCAGAGCCAAATACATTTGTTTTCAACTGCACACGGTCGCAGCAGTTGACCAACACGCGACAAGCGGAACCGTTATTAACGTCACAACATAATTTCGTCTTCAGCAAGGAACTTGAACAGGAACGCTGGCGCTTTGGCATGAGTAGCTTCACCCAACGTGCGCTGGTTGCAGTCTCACAACAGCGAGGACATCAGATACCGTGATGGATATTCCATATCGTGATAACATATGATATCGTGATTAACATGATATCGTGATTAACATGATATCGTGATTAACATGATATCGTGATTAACATGATATCGTGATGAATATCTGATATCGTCACGAATGAACATATGATATATCGTATCTAAATCGAAACTCCGATATCGCAATAACCATTGGATATCGTGGAAGTCGGACGGGACAGACCACGTGATACCCGCCAAGCAAGAGGGGTGATGCCACTCACGTATCACAGAAAACATCAGCTCCTGAGATGGAACGTCTACATAGCACCCACCGTTATTATCCAACCAAACAATAATCTGACAGCAATACAGTGTCCAACAGAGAAAAAAAAAAAAAAAAAAACTCCTTCGAGTTCAATACGCTAATCGAAATCACTAACCACCGGACGTTATAGCATCAGATCTCTGGAATCGCTAGCGTTAGGAACTGTATTGCTGTCCTGACATCGTGCTTGGGATAACATTCAGGGCTCAGCCCCTATCACTAGGTTTCATTGCCGTTACATCGGCTTCATAGCTGTAACATGGCACTTAGCGTTTAACCGGCGAATGAGGAGTCACGGAAATCCTCGGGAGGCCCCAGTGACGTCACAGCTTGCTGCAAATCATATGACGTCACCGCCCCTATGCGAGTGTGGTTATGTCACAGCTTGCTGCGAATCTCGTGACGTCACCGCCCCTAGGCGAGTTCGGTGACGTCACAGCTTGATATCTTGTGACGTCACCGCCCCTTAGGCTAGTTCGGTGACGTCACAGCTTCATGCGAATCTTGTGACGTCACCGCCCCTTAGGCTAGTTCGGTGACGTCACAGCTTGATGCGAATCTTGTGACGTCACCGCCATTTAGGCTAGTTCGGTGACGCCCGGCTCGATGCGTCACCGCGCCTCGGGGCCTCCGATGACGTCACGGGTGTCTAAGAGTCCGGTGACGTCACGGCCGCGACGGTCGATGCCGGCACGTAGCCGTCCGAGTTCTCGGCTTGGCGCTGGCTCAGGTAGGCCTTGAAGAACTCATAGACGGTCCAGGAGATGGCCGTGGAGGGCATCTGGTAGATGACGCGCGCCGACACGCCGCGGAAGAAGCCCCGCCAGCCCTGGAACTGGTGAATGGTGCGCACGGCCTGCACCAAGCCCCGGATGGCGCTGTCCCCAGGCGCGACGGCGCAGCGTTCCTGCGTGTTCAGCAGCGTCTTACAGACGTCCAGGGGCGTGGTGGCGGCGGCGGCCACCGCGCCCGCCATCGCGCCGGACACTATGTGCGACTGGGGGCTGTACCGGCGATCGCGGTTTAACTCATCCTGGCACTTCTCGTACACGACAAAGTGGAGGCTCTGGAAGGGGATGTTCATGGCCAGCTGCGTGCCGAAGCTGCGGTAGAACGCTCCGATCCCCTCCTGCCGCCAGATGGTCGTCATGCAATCCAGGCAGTTCTTGTAGGGACTGCCGTAAACCTGCATCCGCTGCTTCACGACTGTAGTAAGACGCCATGAATCATTCTATAGATATCTATATATACACTAATTCATAATTAACGTTTTCCCACAAACAGTTCGTGCATAATCATGCGTTATCGTCACCCTCCAGTCGAAGCCACCAAAGGCACAATGTAAACACCATTTTCACAGCTTTGATTTTATGATTATGTCGTTTAGCCTTCACGTTCATCCAAAATTTTAAACTTGCTATGTTATTCATTGAACATGAAATCTAAGAAAAAAATCAATCATGTTCATCCAACTTATAAAAATTATAATGTTATTCATTGAACATGTAATCTTAGCAATAAAGCGATTTTTTTTATCACCGACGGCAGGCATACAGATTTACCACAAAGCTCTATTACTACAGAGGATGTATCGCGACTTACCATCGGCCGGATTCATCACAGCGTCGTGCAGGACTGTCGCAAAACACCCGGCCGCTCCTGCCAAACAACCGTTACAAGGGTCTACATAATACGTGTAACAACAAGCAACGCAGCGTCGAAATGTAGTGCATCAAAGACAGTTACCCTCCAGTATTAAAGTATTAAATTGTTGGCGACTGCTACAACTATAATGCCCGGGGGAGGGGTCGGGTATAGGTTCATGGTCCTTTAGACTTAGATGCTGTGTCTCGAAAGATACAACCTCGCGTCAGTGTCATCTGACTCGGCATACGTTATTCATAAGGACTTAATCATAAGGAAATACTACAGTGGTTATCAATAAGGAAGAAACTGAAATGAAAATTACACCCATTCCCGGCCACCCAAAACTGTTTTTATCATGGTTGGTTAAACCGGACTACCGTATACAATACATGTGCTGCCCGCTCGTTAACGCCAACAACCAACACGCCATTTGGTCAACATAGGAACGGGGGTGGGATTGTCTTACCATTGGCGAGGTGATTGCCGTCCAACTTGCCAGACCGACTGAGGACTGTCTTCATCTTCTCGTAGCAGGCGAAATACATGGCGTGCGCGGGCCCGGCGCCGTAGATCATGGCATCAATGCCACGCAGCGTGTTGCCGATACCCTCATAGCGCACTATACGGTAGAGAGCGTCGGCAACGTTCTTGTAGTTAGCCTTGGGGTCGGGTACCAGGCACTGCATGCGCGTCTGCAAACAGGAGGAGAAAAAAAACATCAGGGGTTAATGCCATATAAAATAGAATGAAGAAAATGGGGCGTTAATATAGTATAGTATTATTAATAATATTAATTAACATAATATTATACGTGGTTACGGAGTATCTACGTAAAGTACTTTGGGTCAGGTTACGGACGCGACATGAGATGTGGGTACATTCAAACTACTATACTTCCGGACAGACTTGCTGGCTCTCACAGTAGACTGGTGGTTACAGCTGTGTACGGGGGAACGGTTTAGTTTGGCGCGGACTGCTGTTTCAGTATAGTTTACGTGTGTCTAACACCAAGTGTTTATTAAGACAACCGGTATGATGAGACCCTTTAGACTGATATTATGCGGGTCGGCGTGGCTTGACCGGTTTACAGAGGAAGCCGATTACCCATGGGGGTAGCTTGTAGGCTGTGAGGCAACACCTGCCTCTATATACGTAAATAATGCAATACACGGAATCTTATGGCCCTTTAATTGCAGTAACATTATGAGGCTCTAATGTAATTATTTAGGTTTGATACATCGCCAATAAAATATTATACCTCCAGGATCATTCAATTTATGGGGCTACGCTAAGGCTTATTTGGTTTAAATCTACCTTGTGTTTAAGCTACGTAATCTCATTCCGACACATATAAAAGGGTAAGTAAAACCAGTTGTAATCCACCTGTTTATATGTTATATATTAGCAAGTGCTGACGTGGTCACATCTTTTATGTCAAAGGGTCAGAATACAGTGCTTGTATGGTATCCAATGACAGTGATGTTGCTTGTGAGCAACATAAACCTAGCTTAGTCAGTAAATATGTCAAAGTAGTCAATAGTCGCAGGACCAGATGGTACACTATACTGACGAACGTCTTGATGCCAAGCCACATGAACCCCCCCCCCCTGCTCCCCCACGCCAGCTGGCCATCCTAACACCCACAGCTGGCAATCTTGAAGGCAAACCTCATGGCTCATGTAAGAAGTAGGGCGCAGTTTTTTTTCATAATAGTTTTAGCGGACAAACTTGCTGCAATCGAGATATTGCAACAATGTCTCAATAAGGCCGACTACAGCACTAGACGCAGACATTGTCTCAATATGGCCGACTATAGTGCTAGACGCAGACATTGTTTCCATATGGCCGACTACAGCGCTAGACGCAGACATTCTCTCAATATGGCCGACTATATCGCAAGACCCAGATATTGTATCAATATGGCCGACTATAGTGCTAGACGCAGACACTCTCTCAATATGGCCGACTACAGCGCTAGACGCAGACATTGTCTCAATATGGCCGACTACAGCGCTAGACGCAGACATTGTCTCAATATGGCCGACTACAGCGCTAGACGCAGACATTGTCTCAATATGGCCGACTATATCGCTAGACGCAGATATTGTCTCAATATGGCCGACTATAGTGCTAGACGCAGACATTGTCTCAATATGGCCGACTACAGCGCTAGACGCAGACATTGTCTCAATATGGCCGACTATATCGCTAGACGCAGATATTGTCTCAATATGGCCGACTATAGTGGTAGACGCAGACATTGTCTCAATATGGCCGACTACAGCGCTAGACGCAGACATTGTCTCAATATGGCCGACTATATCGCTAGACGCAGATATTGTCTCAATATGGCCGACTACAGCGCTAGACGCAGATATTGTCTCAATATGGCCGACTATAGTGCTAGACGCAGAAATTGTCTCAATATGGCCGACTACAGCGCTAGACGCAGACATTGTCTCAATATGGCCGACTACAGCGCTAGACGCAGACATTGTCTCAATATGGCCGACTACAGCGCTAGACGCAGACAATGCTTCCACATCGTACCCCATCAAGCCATCAAGGACATGAGATCGTTATCTTTCGTCAACATGGTCATCAGCACAATATGGCGGGAATCCCCGACCCCCGGCCCTATATGTGCGGGGTAAACTGTCAATGCCCTTGAACAGGGGGTTACCCCCGGGAACATGGCTCTTGTTAAAAGTGTGCGAGATACCGACAGTGTTGCACATTCACTATTATTCAGCGGAACAGAACCGCCCACCCCCCACCCCCCATCTACTTCTCTCTCACCCCTCGTCAGTTTACTTTGAATACCACCCACACCGTGCCCACCCCCCCACCCCGCCTTGCTCACCCAAATCAGACATACTATGATTTCGCTGTTGCATAATTATAGGTTATTCAACTCTTACGAGAAGCACCTTACAACATATTGCATTACAGACGTGGCCCGATATGGCACAGGGCGTCGTGACCTGGACGATGCGGACTTAAAGTAAAGTAAGTAAGTAAAGTCCACCGGCCTTATCTCCCCTCGCAGTGCCATTACCAGCTGACGAAATGCGGGACAATAGGCCGGAACGAAGTGTAAAGGTCACGGCGCTTCCGTCCCGCGAGAACGATGACGTGAAACATGCAGGCGGTGTCAAAACGTTATAAAATAAATACCACATTTTAAGTGACTTCATGAACACGATTACAGTAGTTAGCCTCTGTCCGTGGCTGAGCTGGTTAGCGGGCTGAGCTGCAGCTCAACAGGTCGAGGGCTTGCACCCTGGCACCTGCATAAGTTCCATTCAACCCTTAATTCACTTAAGTGAGTCAGTTTGCTCGGCAAGAAAAAGAAATGTCCACTCAGCAAATAGGTTTTTGGCAAGCTTTGCCCCATACTGATAACACCGATCACAGGTGATTAGAGGTTTCGATAGTGAATCATTTCAACACGTTAAAGCGCCTTAATTTCCCGTTTAGATGAATCCACAGCACTGATGCTGTGCCCAAAAGAAGAGCTCCACATCGTACCCCATGGAGACTGACACCAGTATCAGTGATACTGGTGCCTGTGATACTGGTGTTACAGTGACACTAATGCCAGTGATACTGGTGTTATGATCATATTGGTGTAAGTGACACTGGTGTCAGTGATACTGGTGTCAGTGACATGGGTGTCATAGTGATACTGGTGTCAGTGATACTGGTGTCAGCGATACTGGTGTCAGTGATACTGGTGTCAGTGATACTGGTGTCAGTGATACTGTTGTCAGTGATACTTGTGTCAAATACTGGTGTCAGCGATACTGGTGTCAGTAATACTGCTGTCAGCGATACTGGTATTACTGACACTGGTGTCAGCGATACTGGTGTCACTGATACTGGTGTCAGTGATACTGGTGTCAGTGATACTGGTGCCAGTGATACTGGTGTCAGTGATACTGGTGTTACAGTGATACTGGTGTCAGTGATACTGGTACCAGTGACACTAATGCCAGTGACACTGGTGTCATGATCATATTGGTGGAAGTGACACTGGTGTCGTAGTGACACTGGTGTCGGTGACACTAGTGCCAGTGATACTGGTGTCAGTGATACTGGTGTCAGTGATACTGGTGTCATACATAGTAATACTGGTGCCATAGTGATACTGGTGTCAGTGATACTGGTGCCAGTGACACTAATGCCAGTGATACTGGTGTCATGATCATATTGGTGGAAGTGACAATGGTGTCATAGTGATACTGGTGTCGGTGACACTGGTGCCAGTGATACTGGTGTCAGTGATACTGGTGTCAGTGATACTGGTGTCAGTGATACTGGTGTCAGTGATACTGGTGTCAGATACTGGTGTCAGTTACTGGTGTCAGCGATACAGGTGTCAGTGATACTGGTGTCAGATACTAGTGTCAGCGATACTGGTGTCACTGATACTGGTGCACCTGTGAAAATGGCGTGATGGTGATCATGGTGTGATGTTGATCATGTTGCCATGATGATAATGGAGTGACAGTGAAACTGATGCTCAACATGTTTGGTATCTTTAGATGATGTGTGGCACAGCAATACAGGTTGAAGACTGTCAGTCAGACTACCCCTATCTTTGTAGGAGAGAACAACCAATATGCTGACATAGATCTTTATAAGGGCAACCCTGGCAAACAGACATATTGGTTCCGTGGTTGGTCTGACTGCCTGAAAACATAACTTAGGCCAAAAACCCTCTGCATGGGTCACTATTATATGACCCTGGATGGGTGGATGGCTCAAACAAAAACTGAAGAGCAGGCTATTGACAAGTGTCAACAAGGCAAGGCCACCACCGGCACTAAACTTTGTACATGTTGTAAATAGGGCATTCACACTTGTGTCTCTTGCAAGTTCCACAGTTATCCATCACATGTGATATACTTGTCAAGGGGAAAGTAATTTTCTATCATTTGATTCAAAATGTATGACAAGTGCTACTGAAGCTGATATACTCTGCGGGATAGAATCTGGCCTGATTGGTTTGGACACTTAAATCTATATAGGTCATATCATGATAATGGAAAGGATCAAGGAAGAGAGGAGTTCCCTGGGGTACTCCCCTACTCTTTGCAACATGGGATCTTTATACTGTGGCCATACATAATTTCACACGTGGGGCTTAAAACATGGTCTGGCTGCTTATGATGGCCCAGCAGAGCACAATCAAATCAGGGAGTGGTCAAGACGAATATATTATGTCAGATATTGTAACTGTATAAACGCAGTCTATATAATTTTAGGCTACAATTGGTGTTATGAGGCATCAAAGGGTCTCAGTTAGCTATGGGTTACCATATCCTGATAAGGGTTGTTACTGCTACAATTCTAAAGCCAAAAAGTTTGTTGGGCTTTGTAAGTCTCTCTATGTATTGAAATTGAGTGCATTAGTAATCATTCTCAGAGGTATGTATTTTAAATACAAGTGGGTTGAGGGTGCATACCAAAGCTGGCTATCACTCAATAAAATATTGATTTCTCATTCATTTTCATGTGAGGATTCTGCACTGGGATCAAAGCATAAGAAACTATAACTATAAAGTCACCAGACAGCAATGACAAGAAGGGTTGAAAGATGGGTGCATAAATGTTATGTATTAATATTGAACAATGTATAGATCTTTCTTCATAGCACAATGAGGTCCATATCAAACTATAAATGTACTGCGTATAGTCGCCTGTAAAGGTATTCATCTGGGACTAGCTACAGCTGTTACTGCATCTGGACCCCTGAGTTGTCAAATATGACAGCAGTTCAATATTTAAAAGATAATACAAGCTCTCTCTATAGATACATATATCTATGTTTAGAAAGTATCAAATTGTCCTTCTGCAAAAAGGAAGGTGAAGCAGTTTATTATACAGTGGTCTCTGTATCATGAGTTAAACATGTTATAAGTAATGCAAATTTCAATTTCAGTGCTGCAAATGATCCCTGATTGGCTATTAACATGGTTCATATGCAGATATAATATATATCCTTGTCATTCAAACTTGTTGGTGTTGCAAATATATAAGTAAGGCTACCCTTACGAAAATGAAAAGTTAGCTTTCAGTTGAATTATAGGTCCTCAGCAGAAAGCTAACAGTTATTTTTCAACTGGAATTTATAATGCAAGTGAGTTAGTTGTCAATTCTTTAGCTAGGCAATAACTGAATTGTAACTAGCTTTCAACCAAAAACTAACTCCAGTGATACAGTTGAAATTTGTATCTCTTTTTCGTATGGTTGAAAGAGTTATACATGTTATACAGATGAAACAGAAACAGTTATACAGATTCAGTCACAGTAAGTCAACTGACACAGAAGGGGAAGGAGTGAGTACAAATACACCCCCTCCCTTCCACCTTTCTTTACCATGCTTGTAAATTATTTGATGCATAGGGGAAAGTCAGGTAATGTGTACTATAGTGAAGGCCAACCAATTATTATTCATGAGCTGTATGATGTATGTTGTGGGAGAGTTGGTAGAATCAGGTACTGTAATCTGATTGGTCTAATATGTCACACCCGGCAAAACTATAAATTTGGCATGCTCTCTCTATTGGCTGCGACATCCCCCACGAAAGATATGCCCATTTACCTACCTATAAGCCAAAGTTATGATTGGCCTACAGTAGCATTTATTTCTTGAAGTGATACAACTTCACAAAGTTTAAGCAACAGAGAATCTGTTTAATGTGCTGAATACTACAGGGACAGCTAGTTTTATGTGATATTAAAGATATTAGGTGAACAAATTTAGCCTCCAAGAATTGTGCACCGGGTGTAAATTTAGGGTTTACTTGCAAGTCACATTCACAAAACTATGGGGGTTAGTCGGCTAAAGATATCCATGTAAATGATGGACAATTTTAGTTGACTAAGCCCTGTAGGCAGCTAAACTATATACATGAAATAGGCCACAGATCTACATATGTGCATGTGGTAGCACAGCTGGAAGGACAGTGCAGGATTGGGGTTGAGGGACCATGGTTACTGGTAGATACAGGGAGCTCAGACCAATCTTATCCCTCACTTTTTTCAGCATTGTGGACTCCTCCTTGAGTTTCATAATAATAAAAAAACTTTTCTTGCTAGACCTACACCAAAATTGTTGAATTGTTTTAAAAAATAACCAAGCGATCAAAGTTACCTGCCAATATGATTGCCTTCGGGGACTTCCGCCAATGATCAAATTTAGCCAAATTTGCATCGTATTATAAAACTGTCAAGTTGACAGTAACATTTACAACATATTCAGTAAAGGGCGGCACTTAACAGAAGGCGACGCTATACTAAAATATGTACTGCTTAGTTTGTAGTGGTATGTTGCTGCAGTGCTCACCAAGAGACAAGAGATAGTTTGCCAACCTTCCTCTATCCTGACTATATATACCTGTGAAATGTTTTTCAGAGCGATTGCAGCAAATGTTTTTATGCAGAAAATACAGCTGGAAACGTGACTACACAGCATTGATGAATTTGCTATTAGTAAGGGCAATTTTGGTCATTAGATATTACCTATAAACCTAGATCATGACTGATTCTAGCCTTGTATGACCCACTCTGTTCCTCCTACGGAGGTTACAGAGTGGGTCTCTCGGGACTTGATAGATTCATTTTTATTGGAGTGAAGGCTAAGTCTAAGTATAAATTTAAAGGCAAGCATATTTTCACATTATTTAGAGGACAAGTTACATAGATCTCTCTGTCGACACAATTTACCATGACAAACAACAGTCATAGAGGCAGGATATTGGAGAAGTCCTATGTCATGGCCATGATGATAACGCACCTTGACGCAGTCGACCGGGTACATAATGCTGTGTTCGCTGATGCCCGCCGCTGCCCCAGCCAACATGTGGATCCCCATTGAAGAGGTTGCGGGCAGGGCTTCGTAGTCATCCTCTTCCATGTCGGACGACCTGGTGGTTTTCTAACTTGGCTAACGAGTAAACTACGTCCGTAAGATTATTTCGTGTCCCCGAAGAATGTCGAAATTTGGAATTAATTCCATTTTATTCCCAGATGCACATGGCACAACGCTTCTCTACGCGACGTCCGCCATACAGTCCGCCATGCTGCATCAAAGCTAGCCCGCAAATTGAGCCCGCAATTTCAGCCCGCAAATTCACTATTGGGCAATTAGTCATTTTGATAATAGCTCACTAATGATACCTTCTAGACCACAGATTTAGCCCCCAATTTGAGATACGGCGAGAGAAGTAAAACGCTGTTTTATTGCATAAAATGAACCACATGGGACCCTTTGTTACGATAAAATCTTCAAACCGGCCGAAATAATTCAGTAAAGGACCTCAGTACCCCGCAATTTGGGGTCCGACCCCCCCTAATGGGAGGTCAGGTCACAGCCATTTTGGCGGCCATTAGCTCTAAAACTGGAAAGTGTCCCCTCCGTATTATTTCTTTAAATCAACCCTAGAGGACCATAGAGTACGTCTAAACCTTCAAACCGGCCGAAATAATTCAGTAAAGGAACTCAGTACCCCCAAATTTGGGGTCCGACCCCCCCCCTAATGGGTGGTCAGGTCAGCCATTTTGGCGGCCATTAGCTCAAAATCTGGGAAGTGTCCCCTCCATTTTATTTATTTAAATCAACCCTAGAGGACCCTAGAGCACGTCTAAACCTTCAAACCGGCCGAAATAATTCAGTAAAGGACCTCAGTACCCCCCAATTTGGGGTCCGACCCCCCCTAATGGGTGGTCAGGTCAGCCATTTTGGCGGCCATTAGCTCGAAATCTGGGAAGTGTCCCCTCCGTTTTATTTATTTAAATCAACCCTAGAGGACCCTAGACCACGCCTAAACCTTCAAACCGGCCGAAATAATTCAGTAAAGGACCTCAGTACCTCCCAATTTGGGGTCCGACCCCCCCTAATGGGTGGTCAGGTCAGCCATTTTGGCGGCCATTAGCTCGAAATCTGGGAAGTGTCCCCTCCGTTTTATTTATTTAAATCAACCGTAGAGGCCACTAGAGTACGCCTAAACCTTCAAACCGGCCGAAATAATTCAGTAAAAGACCTCAGTACCTCCCAATTTGGGGTCCGACCCCCCTTAATGGGTGGTCAGGTCAGCCATTTTGGCGGCCATTAGCTCGAAATCTGGGAAGTGTCCCCTCCGTTTTATTTATTTAAGTCAACCCTAGAGGACCCTAGACTACGCCTAAACCTTCAAACCGGCCGAAATAATTCAGTAAAGGACCTCAGTACCCCCCAATTTGGGGTCCGACCCCCCCTAATGGGTGGTCAGGTCAGCCATTTTGGCGGCCATTAGCTCGAAATCTGGGAAGTGTCCCCTCCGTTTTATTTCTTTAAATCAACCCTAGAGCCACTAGAGTACGCCTAAACCTTCAAACCGGCCGAAATAATTCAGTAAAGGACCTCAGTACCCCCCAATTTGGGGTCCGACCCCCCCTAATGGGTGGTCAGGTCAGCCATTTTGGCGGCCATTAGCTCGAAATCTGGGAAGTGTCCCCTCCGTTTTATTCATTTAAATCAACCCTAGAGGACCCTAGACTACGTCTAAACCTTCAAACCGGCCGAAATAATTCAGTAAAGGACCTCAGTACCCCCCAAGTTGGGGTCCGACCCCCCCTAATGGGTGGTCAGGTCAGCCATTTTGGCGGCCATTAGCTCGAAATCTGGGAAGTGTCCCCTCCGTTTTATTCATTTAAATCAACCCTAGAGGACCCTAGACCACGTCAAAACCTTCAAACCGGCCGAAATAATTCAGTAAAGGACCTCAGTACCTCCCAATTTGGGGTCCGACCCCCCCTAATGGGTGGTCAGGTCAGCCATTTTGGCGGCCATTAGCTCGAAATCTGGGAAGTGTCCCCTCCGTTTTATTTATTCAAATCAACCCTAGAGGCCACTAGAGTACGCCTAAACCTTCAAACCGGCCGAAATAATTCAGTAAAGGACCTCAGTACCCCCCAATTTGGGGTCCGACCCCCCCTAATGGGTGGTCAGGTCAGCCATTTGGCGGCCATTAGCTCGAAATCTGGGAAGTGTCCCCTCCGTTTTAGTTCTTCAAATCAACCCTAGAGGACCCTAGAGTACGCCTAAACCTTCAAACCGGCCGAAATAATTCAGTAAAGGACCTCAGTACCTCCCAATTTGGGGTCCGACCCCCCCTAATGGGTGGTCAGGTCAGCCATTTTGGCGGCCATTAGCTCGAAATCTGGGAAGTGTCCCCTCCGTTTTATTCATTTAAATCAACCCTAGAGGCCACTAGAGTACGCCTAAACCTTCAAACCGGCCGAAATAATTCAGTAAAGGACCTCAGTACCTCCCAATTTGGGGTCCGACCCCCCCTAATGGGTGGTCAGGTCAGCCATTTTGGCGGCCATTAGCTCGAAATCTGGGAAGTGTCCCCTCCATTTTATTTATTTAAATCAACCCTAGAGGCCACTAGAGTACGCCTAAACCTTCAAACCGGCCGCAATAATTCAGTAAAGGACCTCAGTACCCCCCAATTTGGGGTCCGACCCCCCCTAATGGGTGGTCAGGTCAGCCATTTTGGCGGCCATTAGCTCGAAATCTGGGAAGTGTCCCCTCCGTTTTATTTATTTAAATCAACCCTAGAGGCCACTAGAGTACGCCTAAACTTTCAAACCGGCCGAAATAATTCAGTAAAGGACCTCAGTACCTCCCAATTTGGGGTCCGACCCCCCCTAATGGGTGGTCAGGTCAGCCATTTTGGCGGCCATTAGCTCGAAATCTGGGAAGTGTCCCCTCCATTTTATTTATTTAAATCAACCCTAGAGGCCACTAGAGTACGCCTAAACCTTCAAACCGGCCGAAATAATTCAGTAAAGGACCTCAGTACCCCCCAATTTGGGGTCCGACCCCCCCTAATGGGTGGTCAGGTCAGCCATTTTGGCGGCCATTAGCTCGAAATCTGGGAAGTGTCCCCTCCGTTTTATTTATTTAAATCAACCCTAGAGGACCCTAGAGTACGCCTAAACCTTCAAACCGGCCGAAATAATTCAGTAAAGGACCTCAGTACCCCCCAATTTGGGGTCCGACCCCCCCTAATGGGTGGTCAGGTCAGCCATTTTGGCGGCCATTAGCTCGAAATCTGGGAAGTGTCCCCTCCGTTTTATTTATTTAAATCAACCCTAGAGGCCACTAGAGTACGCCTAAAGCTTCAAACCGGCCGAAATAATTCAGTAAAGGACCTCAGTACCTCCCAATTTGGGGTCCGACCCCCCCTAATGGGTGGTCAGGTCAGCCATTTTGGCGGCCATTAGCTCGAAATCTGGGAAGTGTCCCCTCCGTTTTATTTATTTAAATCAACCCTAGAGGCCACTAGAGTACGCCTAAACCTTCAAACCGGCCGAAATAATTCAGTAAAGGACCTCAGTACCTCCCAATTTGGGGTCCGACCCCCCCTAATGGGTGGTCAGGTCAGCCATTTTGGCGGCCATTAGCTCGAAATCTGGGAAGTGTCCCCTCCATTTTATTTATTTAAATCAACCCTAGAGGCCACTAGAGTACGCCTAAACCTTCAAACCGGCCGAAATAATTCAGTAAAGGACCTCAGTACCCCCCAATTTGGGGTCCGACCCCCCCTAATGGGTGGTCAGGTCAGCCATTTTGGCGGCCATTAGCTCGAAATCTGGGAAGTGTCCCCTCCATTTTATTTATTTAAATCAACCCTAGGGGCCACTAGAGTACGCCTAAACCTTCAAACCGGCCGAAATAATTCAGTAAAGGACCTCAGTACCCCCCAATTTGGGGTCCGACCCCCCCTAATGGGTGGTCAGGTCAGCCATTTTGGCGGCCATTAGCTCGAAATCTGGGAAGTGTCCCCTCCGTTTTATTTCTTTAAATCAACCCTAGAGGACCCTAGAGTACGCTTAAACCTTCAAACCGGCCGAAATAATTCAGTAAAGGACCTCAGTACCCCCCAATTTGGGGTCCGACCCCCCCTAATGGGAGGTCAGGTCACAGCCATTTTGGCGGCCATTAGCTCTAAAACTGGGAAGTGTCCCCTCCGTATTATTTCTTTAAATCAACCCTAGAGGACCATAGAGTACGTCTAAACCTTCAAACCGGCCGAAATAATTCAGTAAAGGAACTCAGTACCCCCAAATTTGGGGTCCGACCCCCCCCCTAATGGGTGGTCAGGTCAGCCATTTTGGCGGCCATTAGCTCAAAATCTGGGAAGTGTCCCCTCCATTTTATTTATTTAAATCAACCCTAGAGGACCCTAGAGCACGTCTAAACCTTCAAACCGGCCGAAATAATTCAGTAACAGACCTCAGTACCCCCCAATTTGGGGTCCGACCCCCCTTAATGGGTGGTCAGGTCAGCCATTTTGGCGGCCATTAGCTCGAAATCTGGGAAGTGTCCCCTCCGTTTTATTTATTTAAATCAACCCTAGAGGACCCTAGACCACGCCTAAACCTTCAAACCGGCCGAAATAATTCAGTAAAGGACCTCAGTACCTCCCAATTTGGGGTCCGACCCCCCCTAATGGGTGGTCAGGTCAGCCATTTTGGCGGCCATTAGCTCGAAATCTGGGAAGTGTCCCCTCCGTTTTATTTATTTAAATCAACCGTAGAGGCCACTAGAGTACGCCTAAACCTTCAAACCGGCCGAAATAATTCAGTAAAAGACCACAGTACCCCCCAATTTGGGGTCCGACCCCCCCTAATGGGTGGTCAGGTCAGCCATTTTGGCGGCCATTAGCTCGAAATCTGGGAAGTGTCCCCTCCGTTTTATTTATTTAAGTCAACCCTAGAGGACCCTAGACTACGCCTAAACCTTCAAACCGGCCGAAATAATTCAGTAAAGGACCTCAGTACCCCCCAATTTGGGGTCCGAGCCCCCCTAATGGGTGGTCAGGTCAGCCATTTTGGCGGCCATTAGCTCGAAATCTGGGAAGTGTCCCCTCCGTTTTATTTCTTTAAATCAACCCTAGAGGCCACTAGAGTACGCCTAAACCTTCAAACCGGCCGAAATAATTCAGTAAAAGACCTCAGTACCCCCCAATTTGGGGTCCGACCCCCCCTAATGGGTGGTCAGGTCAGCCATTTTGGCGGCCATTAGCTCGAAATCTGGGAAGTGTCCCCTCCGTTTTATTTATTTAAGTCAACCCTAGAGGACCCTAGACTACGCCTAAACCTTCAAACCGGCCGAAATAATTCAGTAAAGGACCTCAGTACTCCCCAATTTGGGGTCCGAGCCCCCCTAATGGGTGGTCAGGTCAGCCATTTTGGCGGCCATTAGCTCGAAATCTGGGAAGTGTCCCCTCCGTTTTATTTCTTTAAATCAACCCTAGAGGCCACTAGAGTACGCCTAAACCTTCAAACCGGCCGAAATAATTCAGTAAAGGACCTCAGTACCCCCCAATTTGGGGTCCGACCCCCCCTAATGGGTGGTCAGGTCAGCCATTTTGGCGGCCATTAGCTCGAAATCTGGGAAGTGTCCCCTCCGTTTTATTTATTTAAATCAACCCTAGAGGCCACTAGAGTACGCCTAAACCTTCAAACCGGCCGAAATAATTCAGTAAAGGACCTCAGTACCCCCCAATTTGGGGTCCGACCCCCCCTAATGGGTGGTCAGGTCAGCCATTTTGGCGGCCATTAGCTCGAAATCTGGGAAGTGTCCCCTCCGTTTTATTTCTTTAAATCAACCCTAGAGGACCCTAGAGTACGCCTAAACCTTCAAACCGGCCGAAATAATTCAGTAAAGGACCTCAGTACCTCCCAATTTGGGGTCCGACCCACCCTAATGGGTGGTCAGGCTGGCCATTTTGGCGGCCATTAGCTCGAAATCTGGGAAGTGTCCCCTCCATTTTATTTATTTAAATCAACCCTAGAGGCCACTAGAGTACGCCTAAACCTTCAAACCGGCCGAAATAATTCAGTAAAGGACCTCAGTACCCCCCAATTTGGGGTCCGACCCCCCCTAATGGGTGGTCAGGTCAGCCATTTTGGCGGCCATTAGCTCGAAATCTGGGAAGTGTCCCCTCCATTTTATTTATTTAAATCAACCCTAGAGGCCACTAGAGTACGCCTAAACCTTCAAACCGGCCGAAATAATTCAGTAAAGGACCTCAGTACCTCCCAATTTGGGGTCCGACCCCCCCTAATGGGTGGTCAGGTCAGCCATTTTGGCGGCCATTAGCTCGAAATCTGGGAAGTGTCCCCTCCGTTTTATTTATTTAAATCAACCCTAGAGGACCCTAGAGTACGCCTAAACCTTCAAACCGGCCGAAATAATTCAGTAAAGGACCTCAGTACCTCCCAATTTGGGGTCCGACCCCCCCTAATGGGTGGTCAGGTCAGCCATTTTGGCGGCCATTAGCTCGAAATCTGGGAAGTGTCCCCTCCGTTTTATTTATTTAAATCAACCCTAGAGGCCACTAGAGTACGCCTAAACCTTCAAACCGGCCGAAATAATTCAGTAAAGGACCTCAGTACCTCCCAATTTGGGGTCCGACCCCCCCTAATGGGTGGTCAGGTCAGCCATTTTGGCGGCCATTAGCTCGAAATCTGGGAAGTGTCCCCTCCATTTTATTTATTTAAATCAACCCTAGAGGCCACTAGAGTACGCCTAAACCTTCAAACCGGCCGCAATAATTCAGTAAAGGACCTCAGTACCCCCCAATTTGGGGTCCGACCCCCCCTAATGGGTGGTCAGGTCAGCCATTTTGGCGGCCATTAGCTCGAAATCTGGGAAGTGTCCCCTCCGTTTTATTTATTTAAATCAACCCTAGAGGCCACTAGAGTACGCCTAAACTTTCAAACCGGCCGAAATAATTCAGTAAAGGACCTCAGTACCTCCCAATTTGGGGTCCGACCCCCCCTAATGGGTGGTCAGGTCAGCCATTTTGGCGGCCATTAGCTCGAAATCTGGGAAGTGTCCCCTCCATTTTATTTATTTAAATCAACCCTAGAGGCCACTAGAGTACGCCTAAACCTTCAAACCGGCCGAAATAATTCAGTAAAGGACCTCAGTACCCCCCAATTTGGGGTCCGACCCCGCCTAATGGGTGGTCAGGTCAGCCATTTTGGCGGCCATAAGCTCGAAATCTGGGAAGTGTCCCCTCCGTTTTATTTATTTAAATCAACCCTAGAGGACCCTAGAGTACGCCTAAACCTTCAAACCGGCCGAAATAATTCAGTAAAGGACCTCAGTACCCCCCAATTTGGGGTCCGACCCCCCCTAATGGGTGGTCAGGTCAGCCATTTTGGCGGCCATTAGCTCGAAATCTGGGAAGTGTCCCCTCCGTTTTATTTATTTAAATCAACCCTAGAGGCCACTAGAGTACGCCTAAAGCTTCAAACCGGCCGAAATAATTCAGTAAAGGACCTCAGTACCTCCCAATTTGGGGTCCGACCCCCCCTAATGGGTGGTCAGGTCAGCCATTTTGGCGGCCATTAGCTCGAAATCTGGGAAGTGTCCCCTCCGTTTTATTTATTTAAATCAACCCTAGAGGCCACTAGAGTACGCCTAAACCTTCAAACCGGCCGAAATAATTCAGTAAAGGACCTCAGTACCTCCCAATTTGGGGTCCGACCCCCCCTAATGGGTGGTCAGGTCAGCCATTTTGGCGGCCATTAGCTCGAAATCTGGGAAGTGTCCCCTCCATTTTATTTATTTAAATCAACCCTAGAGGCCACTAGAGTACGCCTAAACCTTCAAACTGGCCGAAATAATTCAGTAAAGGACCTCAGTACCCCCCAATTTGGGGTCCGACCCCCCCTAATGGGTGGTCAGGTCAGCCATTTTGGCGGCCATTAGCTCGAAATCTGGGAAGTGTCCCCTCCATTTTATTTATTTAAATCAACCCTAGGGGCCACTAGAGTACGCCTAAACCTTCAAACCGGCCGAAATAATTCAGTAAAGGACCTCAGTACCCCCCAATTTGGGGTCCGACCCCCCCTAATGGGTGGTCAGGTCAGCCATTTTGGCGGCCATTAGCTCGAAATCTGGGAAGTGTCCCCTCCGTTTTATTTCTTTAAATCAACCCTAGAGGACCCTAGAGTACGCCTAAACCTTCAAACCGGCCGAAATAATTCAGTAAAGGACCTCAGTACCCCCCAATTTGGGGTCCGACCCCCCCTAATGGGAGGTCAGGTCACAGCCATTTTGGCGGCCATTAGCTCTAAAACTGGGAAGTGTCCCCTCCGTATTATTTCTTTAAATCAACCCTAGAGGACCATAGAGTACGTCTAAACCTTCAAACCGGCCGAAATAATTCAGTAAAGGAACTCAGTACCCCCAAATTTGGGGTCCGACCCCCCCCCCTAATGGGTGGTCAGGTCAGCCATTTTGGCGGCCATTAGCTCAAAATCTGGGAAGTGTCCCCTCCGTTTTATTTATTTAAATCAACCCTAGAGGCCACTAGAGTACGCCTAAACCTTCAAACCGGCCGAAATAATTCAGTAAAGGACCTCAGTACCCCCCAATTTGGGGTCCGACCCCCCCTAATGGGTGGTCAGGTCAGCCATTTTGGCGGCCATTAGCTCGAAATCTGGGAAGTGTCCCCTCCGTTTTATTTCTTTAAATCAACCCTAGAGGACCCTAGAGTACGCCTAAACCTTCAAACCGGCCGAAATAATTCAGTAAAGGACCTCAGTACCTCCCAATTTGGGGTCCGACCCACCCTAATGGGTGGTCAGGCTGGCCATTTTGGCGGCCATTAGCTCGAAATCTGGGAAGTGTCCCCTCCATTTTATTTATTTAAATCAACCCTAGAGGCCACTAGAGTACGCCTAAACCTTCAAACCGGCCGAAATAATTCAGTAAAGGACCTCAGTACCCCCCAATTTGGGGTCCGACCCCCCCTAATGGGTGGTCAGGTCAGCCATTTTGGCGGCCATTAGCTCGAAATCTGGGAAGTGTCCCCTCCATTTTATTTATTTAAATCAACCCTAGAGGCCACTAGAGTACGCCTAAACCTTCAAACCGGCCGAAATAATTCAGTAAAGGACCTCAGTACCTCCCAATTTGGGGTCCGACCCCCCCTAATGGGTGGTCAGGTCAGCCATTTTGGCGGCCATTAGCTCGAAATCTGGGAAGTGTCCCCTCCGTTTTATTTATTTAAATCAACCCTAGAGGACCCTAGAGTACGCCTAAACCTTCAAACCGGCCGAAATAATTCAGTAAAGGACCTCAGTACCTCCCAATTTGGGGTCCGACCCCCCCTAATGGGTGGTCAGGTCAGCCATTTTGGCGGCCATTAGCTCGAAATCTGGGAAGTGTCCCCTCCGTTTTATTTATTTAAATCAACCCTAGAGGCCACTAGAGTACGCCTAAACCTTCAAACCGGCCGAAATAATTCAGTAAAGGACCTCAGTACCTCCCAATTTGGGGTCCGACCCCCCCTAATGGGTGGTCAGGTCAGCCATTTTGGCGGCCATTAGCTCGAAATCTGGGAAGTGTCCCCTCCATTTTATTTATTTAAATCAACCCTAGAGGCCACTAGAGTACGCCTAAACCTTCAAACCGGCCGCAATAATTCAGTAAAGGACCTCAGTACCCCCCAATTTGGGGTCCGACCCCCCCTAATGGGTGGTCAGGTCAGCCATTTTGGCGGCCATTAGCTCGAAATCTGGGAAGTGTCCCCTCCGTTTTATTTATTTAAATCAACCCTAGAGGCCACTAGAGTACGCCTAAACTTTCAAACCGGCCGAAATAATTCAGTAAAGGACCTCAGTACCTCCCAATTTGGGGTCCGACCCCCCCTAATGGGTGGTCAGGTCAGCCATTTTGGCGGCCATTAGCTCGAAATCTGGGAAGTGTCCCCTCCATTTTATTTATTTAAATCAACCCTAGAGGCCACTAGAGTACGCCTAAACCTTCAAACCGGCCGAAATAATTCAGTAAAGGACCTCAGTACCCCCCAATTTGGGGTCCGACCCCGCCTAATGGGTGGTCAGGTCAGCCATTTTGGCGGCCATTAGCTCGAAATCTGGGAAGTGTCCCCTCCGTTTTATTTATTTAAATCAACCCTAGAGGACCCTAGAGTACGCCTAAACCTTCAAACCGGCCGAAATAATTCAGTAAAGGACCTCAGTACCCCCCAATTTGGGGTCCGACCCCCCCTAATGGGTGGTCAGGTCAGCCATTTTGGCGGCCATTAGCTCGAAATCTGGGAAGTGTCCCCTCCGTTTTATTTATTTAAATCAACCCTAGAGGCCACTAGAGTACGCCTAAAGCTTCAAACCGGCCGAAATAATTCAGTAAAGGACCTCAGTACCTCCCAATTTGGGGTCCGACCCCCCCTAATGGGTGGTCAGGTCAGCCATTTTGGCGGCCATTAGCTCGAAATCTGGGAAGTGTCCCCTCCGTTTTATTTATTTAAATCAACCCTAGAGGCCACTAGAGTACGCCTAAACCTTCAAACCGGCCGAAATAATTCAGTAAAGGACCTCAGTACCTCCCAATTTGGGGTCCGACCCCCCCTAATGGGTGGTCAGGTCAGCCATTTTGGCGGCCATTAGCTCGAAATCTGGGAAGTGTCCCCTCCATTTTATTTATTTAAATCAACCCTAGAGGCCACTAGAGTACGCCTAAACCTTCAAACCGGCCGAAATAATTCAGTAAAGGACCTCAGTACCCCCCAATTTGGGGTCCGACCCCCCCTAATGGGTGGTCAGGTCAGCCATTTTGGCGGCCATTAGCTCGAAATCTGGGAAGTGTCCCCTCCATTTTATTTATTTAAATCAACCCTAGGGGCCACTAGAGTACGCCTAAACCTTCAAACCGGCCGAAATAATTCAGTAAAGGACCTCAGTACCCCCCAATTTGGGGTCCGACCCCCCCTAATGGGTGGTCAGGTCAGCCATTTTGGCGGCCATTAGCTCGAAATCTGGGAAGTGTCCCCTCCGTTTTATTTCTTTAAATCAACCCTAGAGGACCCTAGAGTACGCCTAAACCTTCAAACCGGCCGAAATAATTCAGTAAAGGACCTCAGTACCCCCCAATTTGGGGTCCGACCCCCCCTAATGGGAGGTCAGGTCACAGCCATTTTGGCGGCCATTAGCTCTAAAACTGGGAAGTGTCCCCTCCGTATTATTTCTTTAAATCAACCCTAGAGGACCATAGAGTACGTCTAAACCTTCAAACCGGCCGAAATAATTCAGTAAAGGAACTCAGTACCCCCAAATTTGGGGTCCGACCCCCCCCCTAATGGGTGGTCAGGTCAGCCATTTTGGCGGCCATTAGCTCAAAATCTGGGAAGTGTCCCCTCCATTTTATTTATTTAAATCAACCCTAGAGGACCCTAGAGCACGTCTAAACCTTCAAACCGGCCGAAATAATTCAGTAACAGACCTCAGTACCCCCCAATTTGGGGTCCGACCCCCCCTAATGGGTGGTCAGGTCAGCCATTTTGGCGGCCATTAGCTCGAAATCTGGGAAGTGTCCCCTCCGTTTTATTTATTTAAATCAACCCTAGAGGACCCTAGACCACGCCTAAACCTTCAAACCGGCCGAAATAATTCAGTAAAGGACCTCAGTACCTCCCAATTTGGGGTCCGACCCCCCCTAATGGGTGGTCAGGTCAGCCATTTTGGCGGCCATTAGCTCGAAATCTGGGAAGTGTCCCCTCCGTTTTATTTATTTAAATCAACCGTAGAGGCCACTAGAGTACGCCTAAACCTTCAAACCGGCCGAAATAATTCAGTAAAAGACCTCAGTACCCCCCAATTTGGGGTCCGACCCCCCCTAATGGGTGGTCAGGTCAGCCATTTTGGCGGCCATTAGCTCGAAATCTGGGAAGTGTCCCCTCCGTTTTATTTATTTAAGTCAACCCTAGAGGACCCTAGACTACGCCTAAACCTTCAAACCGGCCGAAATAATTCAGTAAAGGACCTCAGTACCCCCCAATTTGGGGTCCGAGCCCCCCTAATGGGTGGTCAGGTCAGCCATTTTGGCGGCCATTAGCTCGAAATCTGGGAAGTGTCCCCTCCGTTTTATTTCTTTAAATCAACCCTAGAGGCCACTAGAGTACGCCTAAACCTTCAAACCGGCCGAAATAATTCAGTAAAAGACCTCAGTACCCCCCAATTTGGGGTCCGACCCCCCCTAATGGGTGGTCAGGTCAGCCATTTTGGCGGCCATTAGCTCGAAATCTGGGAAGTGTCCCCTCCGTTTTATTTATTTAAGTCAACCCTAGAGGACCCTAGACTACGCCTAAACCTTCAAACCGGCCGAAATAATTCAGTAAAGGACCTCAGTACCCCCCAATTTGGGGTCCGAGCCCCCCTAATGGGTGGTCAGGTCAGCCATTTTGGCGGCCATTAGCTCGAAATCTGGGAAGTGTCCCCTCCGTTTTATTTCTTTAAATCAACCCTAGAGGCCACTAGAGTACGCCTAAACCTTCAAACCGGCCGAAATAATTCAGTAAAGGACCTCAGTACCCCCCAATTTGGGGTCCGACCCCCCCTAATGGGTGGTCAGGTCAGCCATTTTGGCGGCCATTAGCTCGAAATCTGGGAAGTGTCCCCTCCGTTTTATTTATTTAAATCAACCCTAGAGGCCACTAGAGTACGCCTAAACCTTCAAACCGGCCGAAATAATTCAGTAAAGAACCTCAGTACCCCCCAATTTGGGGTCCGACCCCCCCTAATGGGTGGTCAGGTCAGCCATTTTGGCGGCCATTAGCTCGAAATCTGGGAAGTGTCCCCTCCGTTTTATTTCTTTAAATCAACCCTAGAGGACCCTAGAGTACGCCTAAACCTTCAAACCGGCCGAAATAATTCAGTAAAGGACCTCAGTACCTCCCAATTTGGGGTCCGACCCACCCTAATGGGTGGTCAGGGTGGCCATTTTGGCGGCCATTAGCTCAAAATCTGGGAAGTGTCCCCTCCATTTTATTTATTTAAATCAACCCTAGAGGCCACTAGAGTACGCCTAAACCTTCAAACCGGCCGAAATAATTCAGTAAAGGACCTCAGTACCCCCCAATTTGGGGTCCGACCCCCCCTAATGGGTGGTCAGGTCAGCCATTTTGGCGGCCATTAGCTCGAAATCTGGGAAGTGTCCCCTCCATTTTATTTATTTAAATCAACCCTAGAGGCCACTAGAGTACGCCTAAACCTTCAAACCGGCCGAAATAATTCAGTAAAGGACCTCAGTACCTCCCAATTTGGGGTCCGACCCCCCCTAATGGGTGGTCAGGTCAGCCATTTTGGCGGCCATTAGCTCGAAATCTGGGAAGTGTCCCCTCCATTTTATTTATTTAAATCAACCCTAGGGGCCACTAGAGTACGCCTAAACCTTCAAACCGGCCGAAATAATTCAGTAAAGGACCTCAGTACCCCCCAATTTGGGGTCCGACCCCCCCTAATGGGTGGTCAGGTCAGCCATTTTGGCGGCCATTAGCTCGAAATCTGGGAAGTGTCCCCTCCGTTTTATTTCTTTAAATCAACCCTAGAGGACCCTAGAGTACGCCTAAACCTTCAAACCGGCCGAAATAATTCAGTAAAGGACCTCAGTACCTCCCAATTTGGGGTCCGACCCCCCCTAATGGGTGGTCAGGTCAGCCATTTTGGCGGCCATTAGCTCGAAATCTGGGAAGTGTCCCCTCCGTTTTATTTATTTAAATCAACCCTAGAGGCCACTAGAGTACGCCTAAACCTTCAAACCGGCCGAAATAATTCAGTAAAGGACCTCAGTACCTCCCAATTTGGGGTCCGACCCCCCCTAATGGGTGGTCAGGTCAGCCATTTTGGCGGCCATTAGCTCGAAATCTGGGAAGTGTCCCCTCCATTTTATTTATTTAAATCAACCCTAGAGGCCACTAGAGTACGCCTAAACCTTCAAACCGGCCGAAATAATTCAGTAAAGGACCTCAGTACCCCCCAATTTGGGGTCCGACCCCCCCTAATGGGTGGTCAGGTCAGCCATTTTGGCGGCCATTAGCTCGAAATCTGGGAAGTGTCCCCTCCATTTTATTTATTTAAATCAACCCTAGGGGCCACTAGAGTACGCCTAAACCTTCAAACCGGCCGAAATAATTCAGTAAAGGACCTCAGTACCCCCCAATTTGGGGTCCGACCCCCCCTAATGGGTGGTCAGGTCAGCCATTTTGGCGGCCATTAGCTCGAAATCTGGGAAGTGTCCCCTCCGTTTTATTTCTTTAAATCAACCCTAGAGGACCCTAGAGTACGCCTAAGCCTTCAAACCGGCCGAAATAATTCAGTAAAGGACCTCAGTACCCCCCAATTTGGGGTCCGACCCCCCCTAATGGGTGGTCAGGTCAGCCATTTTGGCGGCCATTAGCTCGAAATCTGGGAAGTGTCCCCTCCGTTTTATTTATTTAAATCAACCCTAGAGGCCACTAGAGTACGCCTAAACCTTCAAACCGGCCGAAATAATTCAGTAAAGGACCTCAGTACCCCCCAATTTGGGGTCCGACCCCCCCTAATGGGAGGTCAGGTCACAGCCATTTTGGCGGCCATTAGCTCTAAAACTGGGAAGTGTCCCCTCCGTATTATTTCTTTAAATCAACCCTAGAGGACCATAGAGTACGTCTAAACCTTCAAACCGGCCGAAATAATTCAGTAAAAGAACTCAGTACCCCCCAATTTGGGGTCCGACCCCCCCCCTAATGGGTGGTCAGGTCAGCCATTTTGGCGGCCATTAGCTCAAAATCTGGGAAGTGTCCCCTCCATTTTATTTATTTAAATCAACCCTAGAGGACCCTAGAGCACGTCTAAACCTTCAAACCGGCCGAAATAATTCAGTAAAGGACCTCAGTACCTCCCAATTTGGGGTCCGACCCCCCCTAATGGGTGGTCAGGTCAGCCATTTTGGCGGCCATTAGCTCGAAATCTGGGAAGTGTCCCCTCCGTTTTATTTATTTAAGTCAACCCTAGAGGCCACTAGAGTACGCCTAAACCTTCAAACCGGCCGAAATAATTCAGTAAAGGACCTCAGTACCCCCCAATTTTGGGGTCCGACCCCCCCTAATGGGTGGTCAGGTCAGCCAATTTGGCGGCCATTAGCTCGAAATCTGGGAAGTGTCCCCTCCGTTTCATTTCTTTAAATCAACCCTAGAGGACCCTAGAGTACGCCTAAACCTTCAAACCGGCCGAAATAATTCAGTAAAGGACCTCAGTACCCCCCAATGTGGGGTCCGACCCCCCTAATGGGTGGTCAGGTCAGCCATTTTGGCGGCCATTAGCTCGAAATCTGGGAAGTGTCCCCTCCATTTTATTTATTTAAATCAACCCTAGAGGCCACTAGAGTACGCCTAAACCTTCAAACCGGCCGAAATAATTCAGTAAAGGACCTCAGTACCCCCCAATTTGGGGTCCGACCCCCCCTAATGGGTGGTCAGGTCAGCCATTTTGGCGGCCATTAGCTCGAAATCTGGGAAGTGTCCCCTCCATTTTATTTATTTAAATCAACCCTAGAGGCCACTAGAGTACGCCTAAACCTTCAAACCGGCCGAAATAATTCAGTAAAGGACCTCAGTACCTCCCAATTTGGGGTCCGACCCCCCCTAATGGGTGGTCAGGTCAGCCATTTTGGCGGCCATTAGCTCGAAATCTGGGAAGTGTCCCCTCCATTTTATTTATTTAAATCAACCCTAGGGGCCACTAGAGTACGCCTAAACCTTCAAACCGGCCGAAATAATTCAGTAAAGGACCTCAGTACCCCCCAATTTGGGGTCCGACCCCCCCTAATGGGTGGTCAGGTCAGCCATTTTGGCGGCCATTAGCTCGAAATCTGGGAAGTGTCCCCTCCGTTTTATTTCTTTAAATCAACCCTAGAGGACCCTAGAGTACGCCTAAACCTTCAAACCGGCCGAAATAATTCAGTAAAGGACCTCAGTACCTCCCAATTTGGGGTCCGACCCCCCCTAATGGGTGGTCAGGTCAGCCATTTTGGCGGCCATTAGCTCGAAATCTGGGAAGTGTCCCCTCCATTTTATTTATTTAAATCAACCATAGAGGCCACTAGAGTACGCCTAAACCTTCAAACCGGCCGAAATAATTCAGTAAAGGACCTCAGTACCTCCCAATTTGGGGTCCGACCCCCCCTAATGGGTGGTCAGGTCAGCCATTTTGGCGGCCATTAGCTCGAAATCTGGGAAGTGTCCCCTCCGTTTTATTTATTTAAGTCAACCCTAGAGGCCACTAGAGTACGCCTAAACCTTCAAACCGGCCGAAATAATTCAGTAAAGGACCTCAGTACCCCCCAATTTTGGGGTCCGACCCCCCCTAATGGGTGGTCAGGTCAGCCAATTTGGCGGCCATTAGCTCGAAATCTGGGAAGTGTCCCCTCCGTTTTATTTCTTTAAATCAACCCTAGAGGACCCTAGAGTACGCCTAAACCTTCAAACCGGCCGAAATAATTCAGTAAAGGACCTCAGTACCCCCCAATTTGGGGTCCGACCCCCCCTAATGGGTGGTCAGGTCAGCCATTTTGGCGGCCATTAGCTCGAAATCTGGGAAGTGTCCCCTCCATTTTATTTATTTAAATCAACCCTAGAGGCCACTAGAGTACGCCTAAACCTTCAAACCGGCCGAAATAATTCAGTAAAGGACCTCAGTACCTCCCAATTTGGGGTCCGACCCCCCCTAATGGGTGGTCAGGTCAGCCATTTTGGCGGCCATTAGCTCGAAATCTGGGAAGTGTCCCCTCCATTTTATTTATTTAAATCAACCCTAGAGGCCACTAGAGTACGCCTAAACCTTCAAACCGGCCGAAATTATTCAGTAAAGGACCTCAGTACCCCCCAATTTGGGGTCCGACCCCCCTTAATGGGTGGTCAGGTCAGCCATTTTGGCGGCCATTAGCTCGAAATCTGGGAAGTGTCGCCTCCGTTTTATTTCTTTAAATCAACCCTAGAGGCCACTAGAGTACGCCTAAACCTTCAAACCGGCCGAAATAATTCAGTAAAGGACCTCAGTACCTCCCAATTTGGGGTCCGACCCCCCCTAATGGGTGGTCAGGTCAGCCATTTTGGCGGCCATTAGCTCGAAATCTGGGAAGTGTCTCCTCCATTTTATTTATTTAAATCAACCCTAGAGGCCACTAGAGTACGCCTAACCTTCAAACCGGCCGAAATAATTCAGTAAAGGACCTCAGTACCCCCCAATTTGGGGTCCGACCCCCCCTAATGGGTGGTCAGGTCAGCCATTTTGGCGGCCATTAGCTCGAAATCTGGGAAGTGTCCCCTCCATTTTATTTATTTAAATCAACCCTAGAGGCCACTAGAGTACGCCTAAACCTTCAAACCGGCCGAAATAATTCAGTAAAGGACCTCAGTACCTCCCAATTTGGGGTCCGACCCCCCCTAATGGGTGGTCAGGTCAGCCATTTTGGCGGCCATTAGCTCGAAATCTGGGAAGTGTCCCCTCCGTTTTATTTATTTAAATCAACCCTAGAGGCCACTAGAGTACGCCTAAACCTTCAAACCGGCCGAAATAATTCAGTAAAGGACCTCAGTACCTCCCAATTTGGGGTCCGACCCCCCCTAATGGGTGGTCAGGTCAGCCATTTTGGCGGCCATTAGCTCGAAATCTGGGAAGTGTCCCCTCCATTTTATTTATTTAAATCAACCCTAGAGGCCACTAGAGTACGCCTAAACCTTCAAACCGGCCGAAATAATTCAGTAAAGGACCTCAGTACCCCCCAATTTGGGGTCCGACCCCCCCTAATGGGTGGTCAGGTCAGCCATTTTGGCGGCCATTAGCTCGAAATCTGGGAAGTGTCCCCTCCGTTTTATTTCTTTAAATCAACCCTAGAGGACCCTAGAATACGCCTAAACCTTCAAACCGGCCGAAATAATTCAGTAAAGGACCTCAGTACGCCCCCCCCCCACCCCCGTAATTGGTGGTCATGTCGGCCGCCGATGGTCTGATACGGAACGCCCTCTGCTGGGACATGCGAATGTGATGCGGTTTACATGCGCGTTTGAATACTCAGAAAAGCCCAAATAGGTGCGTAAATGCATGGTAGTTAATTTAATGGTCTATCGTCTGATCAAAGTAAGTCAAAGAACGATTTTGTCATCCGCAAACCAGCAAGTAGTGTCCATATAACTGACATAAAAGACTTATTTGTTCGCACTTTTTGACGGTATATACTTTTTAGGCTGGTCCCCCAGGCCGTTCCTAAGAAAGAAGCGCCTGCACTCAGTCGTTCAGACAGTATGGCAGGCCAAAGTGGAATTTAATAGTGCTTAAATATATCATCATTAAACATTCTTTTATCTTTGAATGAGTACCTTGGAGATATGTCCTATAATTTTTACGTTAATGTGCAATTATTTATTACATATATGTCCAATTATTGATTACGTATAATGTTCAATTATATATAGTATTACATAGCCGGCCCTATGTCTAATTATTTGTACATATGTCAACATGCATTGGACACATGTATTGAAATAAATTTAATGTCTATAATTATGTAGTTTCCGCTGGAGTGACATGTTTGGGACGCGGTCGCGGCTGGTCCTCTCGTCACTGGCCACTATAAGAGCTAGGGCACCTGAGGTGGAGGGGGGGGGGAGAAAGGTCGCATGTCGAATTTACGAAGATGTGTCTATTTTAAGAAGCGGTCCATGTTCATGTCGCTTGTATATTCATATAGTTATTACAGTGCGCGCCACTTAATCGCATTTCGGTTAATCGCAACTTACGCTTAATCGCAACACAAATTTACCTGTAAATGGGCGGGAGCTTCGGATAATTGCAACATTCGAGGTCAAACCCAAGTGTTGTTAGCGGTCATGTAGAGACAACGCGCTATCAACTGACACTTAACACTTTTCTAGTTTGTTGTTATCGCCGGATTTACAGGCTGCACCAACAAACACAAGCCACATGCTTTGTTATTCTTTTGGTCTCTTTGTGCTCGGGTGGTTGACATTGAGCAACGTGTGGCATGTTTGTGCCTCATCTCTTTGCCCTTCAACATGTAAACTGTTCGGGTCCTCCCATTGATTATAGAGATGATAGAACTTGAGATGTTGCTTAATACGTGAAATTCATTGCAACATGCATGGAAACTAGTTAGTTGCATGTGCAATGAAATGTGTCTAATCCGTTTGTTCTTGTGTTGTTTGTGCCTTGCCGTTCGAACAGTTTTGCGACTTAAAAGCTGACATCCACAAGTCAGTGGCAGACAGAACCAAAGAGAAGATGATCATAGACTTTTTGATGGATTAAATCCTCAAATCGATTAAGTCCAAAAATCCTCAAACAGCTCTTGTATCTGAATAAATTAATAATAAAAATTAAAATGTCAAATGCGCATGCACATATAAACCTAATATGGGTACATACATGAACATGTAATGCGTTCTGACCCGTCAAAATCGCCAACTTCGGATAATCGAAACTTCGGTTAGTTGTAACTTTTTTGCTGACACACGGAAGTGCACTGTATTATATTCATTTGTTTGATACCAATCAGAAGCTTAAAGGACGGAGGTGGGGGGGGGGGGCGGTAGGGATGGCAGGGACGGAGGGAAGGAGGGGATGGCGGGGATGGTGGTGGGGACTACATGGATGGCGAGGATGGCAGGGACGCAAGGGATGGAGGGAACGGCGGGACGGAGGGAAGGGCGGACACGGAAGGAACAAGGATGGCGGGGACGGAAGGGACGACAGGGACTGGGACAGATTATGATGGGAACGGCAGGGACGCGTATGACACGGGGGACGGCGGGGAGAGAGGGGATGGTGAGGACGGTGTGGACGGGGGAATGTCGGAATTTGAAGTTCATATATGCCTGTATCGTGTGTCGCCATTTACCCCTACCTGACCCCTGCTGTGGGGAGTGGGACATGGTTGGCGGGGACGACAAAATATGGCACCCTCATCGGACGTTGGTGATCCGGAGAAAATCTTGCAAACACAGATATAAGTGACAACTCATTTTGATTGTTTGAAAGAATGAAATAGCTAAAGCATTAAATTATATGGAAATGTGACATTTAGTCCCAGTGTGCCTCGGGATAAGAAAGAATTCCCAAATGCGCCTAATCTTTTTGAAAGAAATGAAATACAGGCTGGAACTGAGACAAGTGGTTTTCCCGAGGCTTGGTCAGAGCACGCAAGGTTCGTTTCCATCGGCAGCGTAAGTGTAAGCTACAAATTTAAAGTCGAAATAATTTAAAGTCGAAATCGTGGTGAAAGATACAGTCTGATAAAGTCGAGTTCGTGGTGAAAGATACACCGATTAAGTCGAAAATTTTGCAAAAGATCGCCGGATAAATTAGTCAAGATCAATTAAAAACAATTTAATTGAATTACACATATGTAAAATGGAATTACGCATATGTAAAATGGAATTACAAATATATGTTCAATGAATTGGACATTTTACATGTAATTGATCGTAAGACCAAATGCACTGTACATAAAATCATGCACAATTGAATTGGACATATGTAAAATGGATTTACACATATGTAAAGTTGAATTACATATAAGACTTACCAGGGTATGTAAAATTAAATTACATATTATTATGTACAATTTAATTACATATTATTATGTACAATCGAATTACATATTATTATATGTACAATTAAATTGCATATCATTATGTACAATTGAATTACATATCATTATGTATAATTGAACTACACATATATTCAATGAATAGGACATTTTACATGTAACTGATTGTGAGACCAAATGAACTGCACATAAAATAATGCAAAATTTAATTGGACATATCTGTTCAATCCATTTGTTAAATTGAATTACACATATGTAAAATGGAATTACGCAGATGTAAAATGGAATCACGCAGATGTAAAATGGAATTACAAATATGTAAAATGGAATTACACATATGTAAAATAAAATTACACACATCTGAAATTGAATTACATATACCAGGGTATGTAGGATTGAATTACGTATACCAGGGTATGTAAAATTGAATTACATATACCAGGATGTGTAAAATTGAATTACATATTATTTTGCACAATTGAATTACACATTCTTTCAATGAATTGAATTGTATTATGTAACTGATCGCGGGACCGTTATTTTGCGGGGATCACTATATTACATGATCAAGTTCGAAGCTGAGTATAGATGATTGGACAAACTGCCAACACGCCCGGCCGTTCTCGGCGGAATTGTCCACATTTGTTTAATCATGATTAATGCAAATAACTTTTGGTTCTTTGATCCAATATTTAGTAAAAAAAATGTATCAATAAGTGTCCCACGCGTCTGTTATACAGTAATGGGGTAACATGAAACCAAATTGGGGGGTTCTCAGGTCCTATACTGAATTTTTTCGGCCGGTTTGAAGGTTTAAGCGTACTCTAGTATCACCTAGGGTTGATTTAATGAAATAAAACGGGGGACACCTATCAGATTTCGAGCTAACGGCAGCCAAAATGGCCGACCTGACCATCCATTAGGGGGGGTCGGACCGCAAATAGGGGGGCACTGAGATCTTTTACTGAATTTTTTCGGCCGGTTTGAAAGCTTAGGCGTACTCTAGGGTCCTCTAGGGTTGATTTAATGAAATAAAACGGAGGGGACACTTCCCAGATTTCGAGCTAATGGCCGCCAAAATGGCTGACCTGACCACCCATTAGGGGGGGTCGGACCCCAAATTGGGGGGTACTGAGGTTCTTTACTGAATTATTTCGGCCGGTTTGAAGGTTTAAGAGTACTATAGGGCCCTCTAGGGTTGATTTGAAGAAATAATACGGAGAGGACACTTCCCAGATTTCGAGCTAATGGCCGCCAAAATGGCTGACCTGACCACCCATTAGGGGGGGTCGGACCCCAAATTGGGGGGTACTGAGGTCCTTTACTGAATTATTTCGGCCGGTTTGAAGGTTTAGACGTAGTCTAGGGTCCTCTAGGGTTGATTTAAATAAATAAAACGGAGGGGACACTTCCCAGATTTCGAGCTAATGGCCGCCAAAATGGCTGACCTGACCTCCCATTAGGGGGGGTCGGACCCCAAATTGGGGGGTACTGAGGTCCTTTACTGAATTATTTCGGCCGGTTTGAAGGTTTAGGCGTACTCTAGTGGCCTCTAGGGTAGATTTAAAGAAATAAAACGGAGGGGACACTTCCCAGATTTCGAGCTAATGGCCGCCAAAATGGCTGACCTGACCACTCATTAGGGGGGGTCGGACCCCAAATTGGGGGGTACTGAGGTCCTTTACTGAATTATTGCGGCCGGTTTGAAGGTTTAGGAGTACCATAGGGTCCTCTAGGGTTAATTTAAAGAAATAATACGGAGGGGACACTTCCCAGATTTCGAGCTAATGGCCGCCAAAATGGCTGACCTGACCACCCATTAGGGGGGGGTCGGAGCCCAAATTGGGGGATACTGAGGTCCTTTACTGAATTATTTCGGCCGGTTTGAAGGTTAGGCGTACTCTAGTGGCCTCTAGGGTTGATTTGAAGAACTAAAACGGAGGGGACACTTCCCAGATTTTGAGCTAATGGCCGCCAAAATGGCTGACCTGACCACCCATTAGGGGGGGTCGGACCCCAAATTGGGAGGTACTGAGGTCCTTTACTGAATTATTTCGGCCGGTTTGAAGGTTTAGGCTACTCTAGGGTCCTCTAGGGTTGATTTAAATAAATAAAACGGAGGGGACACTTCCCAGATTTCGAGCTAATGGCCGCCAAAATGGCTAACCTGACCACCCATTAGGGGGGGTCGGACCCCAAATTGGGGGGTACTGAGGTCCTTTACTGAATTATTTCGGCCGGTTTGAAGGTTTAGGAGTGCTATAGGGTCCTCTAGGCTTGATTTAAAGAAATAATACGGTGGGGACACTTCCCAGATTTCGAGCTAATGGCCGCCAAAATGGCTGACCTGACCACCCATTAGGGGGGGTCGGACCCCAAATTGGGGGGTACTGAGGTCCTTTACTGAATTATTTCGGCCGGTTTGAAGGCTTAGGCGTACTCTAGGGTCCTCTAGGGTTGATTTAAAAAAATAAAACGGAGGGGACACTTCCCAGATTTCGAGCTAATGGCCGCCAAAATGGCTGACCTGACCACCCATTAGGGGGGGTCGGACCCCAAATTGGGGGGTACTGAGGTCCTTTACTGAATTATTTCGGCCGGTTTGAAGGTTTAGGCTACTCTAGGGTCCTCTAGGGTGGACTTAAAGAAATAAAACGGCGGGGACACTTCCCAGATTTCGAGCTAATGGCCGCCAAAATGGCTGACCTGACCACCCATTAGGGGGGGTCGGACCCCAAATTGGGGGATACTGAGGTCCTTTACTGAATTATTTCGGCCGGTTTGAAGGTTTAGGCGTACTCTAGTGGCCTCTAGGGTTGATTTAAATAAATAAAACGGAGGGGACACTTCCCAGATTTCGAGCTAATGGCCGCCAAAATGGCTGACCTGACCACCCAACACATGGGGGGGGTCGGACCCCAAATTGGGGGGTACTGAGGTCTTTTACTGAATTATTTCGGCCGGTTTGAAGGTTTAGGCGTACTCTAGTGGCCTCTAGGGTTGATTTAAATAAATAAAACGGAGGGGACACTTCCCAGATTTCGAGCTAATGGCCGCCAAAATGGCTGACCTGACCACCCATTAGGGGGGGTCGGACCCCAAATTGGGGGGTACTGAGGTCCTTTACTGAATTATTTCGGCCGGTTTGAAGGTTTAGGCTACTCTAGGGTCCTCTAGGGTTGACTTAAAGAAATAAAACGGAGGGGACACTTCCCAGATTTCGAGCTAATGGCCGCCAAAATGGCTGACCTGACCACCCATTAGGGGGGGTCGGACCCCAAATTGGGGGGTACTGAGGTCCTTTACTGAATTATTTCGGCCGGTTTGAAGGTCTAGGCGTACTCTAGTGGCCTCTAGGGTTGATTTAAATAAATAAAACGGAGGGGACACTTCCCAGATTTCGAGCTAATGGCCGCCAAAATGGCTGACCTGACCTCCCATTAGGGGGGGTCGGACCCCAAATTGGGGGGTACTGAGGTCCTTTACTGAATTATTTCGGCCGGTTTGAAGGTTTAGGCGTATTCTAGGGTCCTCTAGGGTTGATTTAAAGAAATAATACGGAGGGGACACTTCCCAGATTTCGAGCTAATGGCCGCCAAAATGGCTGACCTGACTACCCATTAGGGGGGGGTCGGAGCCCAAATTGGGGGGTACTGAGGTCCTTTACTGAATTATTTCGGCCGGTTTGAAGGTTAGGCGTACTCTAGTGGCCTCTAGGGTTGATTTGAAGAACTAAAACGGAGGGGACACTTCCCAGATTTTGAGCTAATGGCCGCCAAAATGGCTGACCTGACCACCCATTAGGGGGGGTCGGACCCCAAATTGGGAGGTACTGAGGTCCTTTACTGAATTATTTCGGCCGGTTTGAAGGTTTAGGCGTACTCTAGGGTCCTCTAGGGTTGATTTAAATAAATAAAACGGAGGGGACACTTCCCAGATTTCGAGCTAATGGCCGCCAAAATGGCTGACCTGACCACCCATTAGGGGGGGTCGGACCCCAAATTGGGGGGTACTGAGGTCCTTTACTGAATTATTTCGGCCGGTTTGAAGGTTTAGGCGTACTCTAGTGGCCTCTAGGGTTGATTTAAATAAATAAAACGGAGGGGACACTTCCCAGATTTCGAGCTAATGGCCGCCAAAATGGCTGACCTGACCACCCATTAGGGGGGGTCGGACCCCAAATTGGGGGGTACTGAGGTCCTTTACTGAATTATTTCGGCCGGTTTGAAGGTTTAGGCTACTCTAGGGTCCTCTAGGGTTGACTTAAAGAAATAAAACGGAGGGGACACTTCCCAGATTTCGAGCTAATGGCCGCCAAAATGGCTGACCTGACCACCCATTAGGGGGGGTCGGACCCCAAATTGGGGGGTACTGAGGTCCTTTACTGAATTATTTCGGCCGGTTTGAAGGTTTAGGCGTACTCTAGTGGCCTCTAGGGTTGATTTAAATAAATAAAACGGAGGGGACACTTCCCAGATTTTGAGCTAATGGCCGCCAAAATGGCTGACCTGACCACCCATTAGGGGGGGTCGGACCCCGAATTGGGAGGTACTGAGGTCCTTTACTGAATTATTTCGGCCGGTTTGAAGGTTTAGACGTACTCTAGTGGCCTCTAGGGTTGATTTAAATAAATAAAACGGAGGGGACACTTCCCAGATTTCGAGCTAATGGCCGCCAAAATGGCTGACCTGACCACCCATTA